>CM024758.1:98801692-98933056 GCA_014218235.1 Colocasia esculenta | reverse complement strand
AAACCATTGCACAATGGAATAATACCAATAACCTCATATTTCATTAATAATCCATCAATCTCCATTACATTCACTAATAGCTCATTATCTCCTAAACTGACTAATACATCAACATATCAGAGCCAAAACTAGGGCCCAGAGTACTTTATTCCAAATCGACTATTACATCATGACTAACTGACTCATAACTATACTAACTGACTACTAGACAGTACTGATGTTGCTGAATGGTCACTCCTGAGTCTCCTCATCGGTCCCATCCTCGTGAGTGTGGTCATGATCCGACTCACCTGAAACACATTAAATAAATACACAGGATGCGAGGAATAACGCCCAGTAGACTTAAATATCTCATGAACACAGCATGCTTAAATAGTTAATGTCTTAATGGCAGGTTAACTAGAGAGTAAAGTCGTGTAGAGCATGTCACGATAACGAGAGAACAATTGCAACTGGCACAGGGGAAAATAGTACAACGAGAACGATAATAGAATGGTCATGTAACGGTATAACATGTAATTTGCACAACGGTGCACTAGTAACGATCACGCTTGCACTTGTAGAGATAGCACTTGATTGTCATAGATTAATCTAGATAGTAAACTGACGCTGGATGCATGCCGTAACACATCCTATGATCATTTTAACTCCCATGGGCACAAGCACTTTTCGGGGCGCTCCTCCCAGGACCTGATCGGGCCCTATTGCGCGGCATTAGTCATTTCTTTATCTTAGACAACACACGAATGGCCAATAGAGTACCAAGAATAGATAGAGAGTACTAGACGAGATAGATGAGAGTGTAGATAGACGTGAACATATAAGAAGATAGAGAATAATGAGATAGGGACAATTTCGTAAAATGACGATAAACATAACGATAATAACGGTTGCACAGCACTAGGTCGAGTACCGACAGTCTGGTAGAAGTCACATCCGCCCCTTAGTCGTGTTGTGTACACCGGTCAGGTGGTCCGGCGTGAACCCAAGATGAGAAGGAATACACTAAGGTTTGGATCGTATTGATCCCTAAGAGTGTAAGGGTTTTGGGGTACAACCAGCTCGTTGACTAAGGACGTGCGCCAAAGCCAAGAAGACTTACGGAGGTCTTGACAGGAGTCCTGGTCCAGTCGAGAGTATTCCCGGTGGAGAGGTGGTCCAAGTCAAGAGAAAAGTGTGTAGAACGGGCGTCGTGCCTCGAGTGCTCGATGGCCGAGAGGAAAAACGGTAACGGTAGATAAAATGCGCGAGTTAAAAAACGGAAACAATTGTATTTAACAAAATAGGGTAATTTAGTCATTTATTTCGCTAATTTACCGAATACATTATTGCGTAATTTATCAAAGTCAAATGACATTTAATAATGTTATGTGTGTGTAAGTGTAAAGAAATTGAGGATATGACAAGTCGTGCAATGTCATTTAAATATTAAATTTATATCATTAATGTCAGTTATTAATTTACAAGTCTAATTAACTATAACATGAGTTAACCATGGCTAATTAAAGGGTATATAGCTTAAACAACAGGGCATATGCACAATTTTCAATTTTGGGCCGATTTCTTGAAAAACGCGGCGGACCTACCCGTCACGTTTCAAGTCGCGACGGGCGATCGGGCACGACACGGGACCTGGGGTCTGGCCCGGTCCAGGGTGAATCACGGCGGCTCGTGCCGCGCGTTTCTTGACGCGACGTCAATGGCCGGCGCGACCCCACTGTTATCGCGGCGGATCGCGCCGTCGCGATAACAGGTGGGTTGCTCTTTTTCCCTTTTCCCAGGGCGAGTTCCTCTGTGATATGGACGTTCTAAATTATATATAAAATAGTACGGTGATCCAAAAAGCACGAAACCAGTTTAAAAAGAAAGTAGACATGTATATCTATCAGCATGCACGATTAATTTGAAAATAGACAAGGTTTAGAATGCATTGATCAGGTTACTTTTCGGAACCTAAACAGGCGCAGTTAGGGTTCAACGAATTATTAGAGATGTTACATGATGAAAAATTACGAAACCAGGGCGTTTAAAAGCTAACAAGATGTAGTATTTAGTATGATTTTATCATGATCTGAAATCAAGTATAATGGGGTTCACGAGCAATCATGAAGGGTCGGGTGCATGTATCTGACAGAGCTTCAAAGAATCAATTCTCCCTTATGGGAGATCCAAATAGAATGAAACCAGGGGCGTTGAGAGCTATTGTAATGTAGTATCAATGTGAATTTTCTCATTGCATGGGAACAAGTACGTGCAGGGGATTAGAGAAAACATGAGATTGGGTATGGTAACAGCAGGATTTCATGAATTAAATTCGCCCAAATGGATGAGCAGAATACAACGAAACCATAAGCTTTTGAAGAGGTACATGAAGGCACCTAGGGTAATTATTTCACGATTTTTTCCTGAGAGATTGCCTACCTTTTTGTGGAGTAATAAAACCCTAGTTTGGACGACGAGATTATGAAAAACCCTTCTTGCTCCAAGCTTCTCTTCCTTGCTCCTTGGTCCAGATCCTCTCCTTTCATCTCCAAAAGTCTTTAGCACGAAATTGTGGGGTGCTAGGGTCAAATGGGGGGGTGTTTTGTAGCCTATAGAGTTCTAAGTCACCTAAAACTCTTTCTTTTTCATCCAACTCCGAAAATTGCATTTATCTCCCACTTTCTCTTATGTATCCACCTAATAGAGTGGGAAGGGTTCTAATTTGTGGGTAAAGGTTTAGGGTAAGTGTAGGACTCTTTTTAGGATAGATAGACTATTTTAATAGTTAATTTGACCCTTCTATTTATAAATTAATTAGGTACGAATTTCACCTAATACTTCTCCTCTCAAGATGGGCTTCATCCCATTGGCCCAATCTATTTGGTTTGGACCATTTGTTTAACCACTACTAATTTAGCTTAAATGGGTTATTCATTAAATTCTTTTTATTTCATTCAATTTCTATTTATTCTCTTTTTATTCTAATTAAATCGATTTATCTCATTTATTAAATAATAAATTTTATTTTCTTGATTTTAAAAATCCAGGGTGCTACATCCTCCCCTCTTAAAAGAATTTGGTCCCCAATTCATATAATCGTAAGAGGAAGAATGTCTTACTGAATAAATCCGGATAATTTCGTCGCATGGGTGCTTCGGGCTCCCAAGTGCCTCTTCAACTTGTGATTCCTCCACAGAATCTTGACCACAGGTATGGATCGATTCCGAAGCTGTTGCATCTTCTTGTCTAAGATCTTCACTGGCCTTTCTTCATAGGCATATCCTTGTCAGAGTAATGTCATCATAGGCTGATTACGTGTGACGGATCATACACGTGTTTCCTCAGCATGGATACATGGAAAAACATTGTGTACGGTAGAGAACTGGGGAGGTAGTGCTAGTCGGTACGCCACTCGCCAACTCTATCCAATACTTCAAATGGACTATGAATCTCGGTTCAGCTTGCCTTTCATCCCAAACCTTTGAAATCCTCGGGCGCGGATACTTTTAGCATTACATGATCTCCAGTTTGAAACTCTAAGTCCCTTCTTCTTTTATCAACTAGCTCTTCTGCCTGGACTGAGCTATCTTAATTCTGTCTCTGATAATTTGTATGTCTCTGCTAGTGCTCTGCACCAGTCTGGTCCTAGCCAATTGCTGTTCACCTACTTCATTCCAACATACTGGCGATCTACAACTCCTGCCATACAGTGCTTCAAATGGTTCCATCTTAATGCTGGCCTGATAGCTATTGTTGTAGGAAAATCTATTAGAGACAGTTGTTCATTCCAATACCTTCAAAGTCTATAGCATAAGCTCGTAGCATGTCCTCCACTATCTGATTTGTCTTTCAGTCTGTCCATCCGTCTGTGGGTGGAAAGCTGTGCTAAAGTTGAGTTTTGTGCCTAGGGCAGCCTGGAGTCCCTTCCAGAATCTAGAAGTGAACCTAGGGTCACGATCTGAGACAATAGATACTGGAACTCCATGTAGTCTTACTGTAGGACCTCGAATTTTGTCCTTATTATTTATTGTGTGCATTTTGTGCTTGTGTATGTATATGCATTATCATGAAGTATTATATATACATTATTGTGTAAACACTATGTATGTGTGCATATACTCAAATATATGCGTTGTTAATTGCATGATGTGAATAGTGTGTATTATACCTACGTATTGCATACATGAACTTAGGGGAAATTAGGGTTTTGCATGATTTGGGTTCTGGCCGAAGGGTTAGTCGACGTCAACATTAATGGACGTTCACTTATTGTTAACGTCCATATCGGTGGACGTCAATATTAAATAGACGGCCATATAGGTGGACGTCTATGTCCTGACAGACCAGTCTGCAGCAGCATGGTGTGCCATGCCTTTGATTGGAGATTCCAACCACCCCAACGGCTACCCCGACTTTCCCACCGACCCCTGCGTGGGTGAGGGGTCCTCCTCTCTAAATGGCTCTTGTGGCAAACCCCCCCCCCTCCAAGAGCTCTCTTGGCTCTTTGTAAGGAGAAAAACAAAAAAAAACCCTAGAACCTGTGTGAGAAAACTTGGAGTTTGGAGGCTTTGATCCGGCGATCCAAGGCTCCATCAGGAGATCTACTTCGACAAGGAGGGATACAACACATCCGGTTGCACATCCCGGCCTGGGTTGCAGAGGGGAGCATCACAGAAGCCGGAGTGGAGGGTCTTGGGACTACCCAAGGAGAGCTTCTCCGACCATTTTGATCCCTTTAGGATTTTTCCAAAGGCAAGTAACCCTTGCACCTTGTCCATGTATGTGGTCTAAGAGGTTTCTATCATTTTTTGGATTTTTCGTGTCCTGGATCCCCTACATTCACCATTCTTTGAAGCTCGGACTGTGTTTTTGCACGCGCCGAAACTTGACGGCAAGATCCCTTACCGTCAAGATCTTCCGTTGACAGCCAACGATATTGCCGCTTACTTTGTTGGACGGCCAGACTATGCCGTTAAGTTTTCTTGACAAACAGTGAAATGTTCTGCCCTATATCTTTAATTTCGGATTTATGTATGATGATATAATGTAAATTTTATATGCTATGTAAAATAGATAATGTTGTGGTGTGAAAATTTCTGTATTTTTCTGTAGATGGCATAATTTATTAGAATTATTGGAAGGCATGTGTAGGAAGAGATTGTTCATGTTTAATGTTGTTCTCATGATTTCTGAGGAATTAAATGCTGTAGAATTTTATGAACCATGTTTATATGTATCAGTCCATGCCTTGCAAACTTGGGAATTTCCATATTCATGCGAATTTATAATTCCTACAATGAGAAATAGATGCATGTGTAGGACCTTGTGAAAATTTTAGTACTCTTGTGATGGGAAATAAATTTGGAAAAAAAATTCTTGTGCCAATATGTATGTGTGGTTCATGCCTGTGCTGATCAAATCTGAAATCCATGTTATGATCTATGTTAGCTTAGTTTATGAATGACATGAAGCTGAATGTTTTAATTTCTATAAATGCATGTGAATTCATAAAATGTGAAATTTGTATGTGTGTTCTTATACCCGAAAACAGCATGTGGTTAAATTTTCAGGAAAAATTGGATAACAGTAGCCTACACTATGAGATTTCCATGTGAAATGAGTTATAAATACATGTACCATGATTAAGGTTAAATGAGGTGCATTCCAATTAATCCATGAGAGCTACTAAATGCTTGATTTATGTTATTAGTCGCATCATGCTAGGGAAGAACAGAACCATGTGCATAAATAAGAAAGTGTGAATATCATATGTAAAACGTGTGTAATCGAATGTGTAATGTGTAAAATGTGCCGTGTGTGACTGCTTCCATAGAGGGCTGTGGAACTTATCATGGAAAGGTCCCCATGAGAAGGTTCAATGTGTTAAGATATCCTAAGGGCATTAGGATGAAATCCTGGAGGTGGACAAGTACCACTGGTTAGGGTGGAGACGTGTTTCTCCCGGTCTGCGCAGTGCCAAGAGTCATCACTGTATTGCCTAGGTGATGTGCTATGGTTATGTTAGGTGATGTGTCCTTCTAGTGGTGGTTTGGACTATGTGTCACGGCAAAAAAAATGTGAAATGTGAATGTGAATATGTGTAAGATGTGAAATGTGAATGTATATATGTGTAAAAGGTGAAATGTGAACATGTGTGCATGTGTAATGGGTGAAAATGAACCATGTGAAATATGGGAATGTGTAACTATGTGAAGTGAATATGTTAGAGTGTGAGACGATAATTCATCTATGATATTTCTAATTCCATGTTAAAACAGCAACCTTAATACATGTGAATGGTAGTTAGCCTGTGCAGGAATGTGCAGAAATTCCATGTAAATTGCTATATGTTATAGTCAAATTGGAAGTGTAGTCTCATGTGATAAATGAGTAGAAAGCATGTGATAGGAAGTGTTATTTGAAACATCTTAAACCATGTACCATGTGTTTTGATTTGTAGAAATACCATGATAAGTTGTCTCTATTAATGTTCAAGCATGATGTATGTTGCCTTGCAAATTGAAATAGTATAACCTACTTAATGTATGCATGAATGATGTGTATGGAGTTACTTGCTGAGTCTTTAGACTCACTCCTTGCTTCGGAGTACAGGTTTAGTTGGTGACACACTTTTGGAGGAGACCGTGGAGAGCGACTCCGAGCGTGGAGAGTAGCTTGGGAGTTGACGTTGTGTCCTTTTTGTTTCATGTATGTAAATTGTAGCTTGTATTAGAGTTATCATTTTGTAATTATGGACAAATTATGTATTAAATGTAGAACTTAATCTTGTGGACAATGTAGTTTGGTTTAATTTCAAATATGAAGGTTCGTCTTTTGAATTGTTATTTGGATGTGTATGTTAAATGTGGATGATGAATGAAATGAAAGACATGGTTCTTTTACTTCTGCTACTATGTATTTATATTGTGTATATCTCAATCATGTGATAGTGTTTGGGTAAATGTCCAGTGATACCCTCTACTATACCGACGTGGGGTGGTATAACCGTACCGATATAATAAGGGTCGTCACAGAGAATGGTATCAGAGCCTGCCCAGCCGGAAGTGCAGGAACTAAGTGCCACATAGGGCAAAGTGCTACGCTATGGAGCCACTCTTGAGGCCATAATGGCGCAAAGTGCTACATAGTGGGAGCCACCTCTGAGCCTGTGGGGGCCACCTCTAGAATCATGCCTGCCTGGGGTTTGATTGTGTGCTATATGTGAGCAGCGACAAGGACGTCGTTATATAAGAGGGGTAGATTGTAACACCCCATATAAGAATATGTTAAATGGACTAAATCAACAGACTACCAACAACTCGGATTAGTCATTTTCAGAGCTCGAGCAGGAAAAGAACTCTGAAGTTAAGCGTGCTCAGTTGGAGTAGTCCCAGGATGGGTGACCTTTTGGGAAGTCTACCAACTGACACGGTTGTTGGGCCAGTTTGCTGGTGGGTCGTCACACTTACTATTCCTTACATACAATGTTGCTAACACATCCACACTCAAGTGCTCTAATGGCAAGGAGGTGTGTGGACTTGGTTTTAAACGGTCCACAATAACCAGATAGCATCAAGTTCACCACGAGTTCGGGGTAAACCCATGATGAAATCCATCCGATGCTTTCCCCTTCCATTCAGGATGTCCAGGGGCCTAAGTACACCCGCAGGAGACGGTGTTGTTTGCTTTTACCTGCTGACAAGTGAGGCAGTGTGCGGCATGCTCAGCTACCTCACGCTTCATGTTTGGCCACCAAAATGACCTCTTCATGTCTTGGTAATCTTGGTTGCACTTGGATGTATTGTGTACTTGGTCTTGTGGGCTTCATCCATCAGTTTCCTTTTAGCTTTCATTGTCAGGCAACATGTCCTGGCTTGGAATAATATTCTTCCATCTCAGCGATGGAGAAGTCTGGCTTGTCAGCTATGGTCTCCCTACTCTGATTAGAAACGGATCATTAGCCTGTTGCTCTCTGATCCGACAAAAATGTCGGGTTGAGCTTTAAGATTAGCCACTAACATCTTATCACTCCTCTTTTCAATATTCAGATCTAGACTGGCGAATTGCTCTAACAATTGCATCTCGCCCATGACTAGAACAGGATAACGAAGCTAGCTACTGGCTTTCTACTAGTGCATCAGCTACTGCGTTACCTTTGCCTGGGTGGTATTGAATGTTTGAAATCAAAATCCTTCAAGTACTCCAGCCATCTCCGTTGTCGCATATTGAGCTCCTTTGAGAAAATAAGTTTCAAACTCTTGTGGTCGGATTAGACAATAAATTGTTCCCCATACAGTAATGCCTCCATATTTGAGTGCAAATACCACAGCAGCTAGCTCTAAGTCATGGACAGGATAATGACTTCATGTGGCTTCAACTGCCTTAAAGAATAAGCTATCATTCTCATTCTGCATTAGTACACAGCCTAGACCGATTCCAGATGCATCAGTGTAGACTGAGAATCTGCTCCTTCGACTGGTAATGCGAGGACAGGTGCAGACGTCAACAACAACTGCTTTAGTGTCTGGAAGCTCTTCTCGCACTCCTTGCTCCAGACATAGGGATACTCTTTTCGCGTAAGACGCGTAAGAGGTACAGCTATCTTGGAGAAGTCTTTCATGAACCGTCTGTAATATCCAGCCAGTCCAAGAAAGCTTCTGATCTCGGTGACATTGGTCGGCCTTTCCCAGTTCAGCACAGCTTCTACCTTGGAAGGGTCGACAACGATACCATCCTTGGAAATGACATGGCCTAGGAACGACACCTCCTCGAGCCAGAATTCACACTTGCTCAATTTGGCGTAGAGTTGGTTGTCCCGCAAGATTTGCAGAGCGATCCCCAAATGGTCCTCGTGCTCTTCTTTGGTCTTGGAGTATGAGAATATCATCAATGAATACCACGACGAACTTGTTGAGGTAGAGCGGTAGATGTTGTTCATTAATTGCATAAAAGCTGTAGGAGCATTGGTTAGTCCAAAAGGTATGACTACAAATTCGTAATGACCGTACCTGCTCCTGAAAGCTGTCTTGTAGATATATGCATCTTTAATCCTCATTTGATGATATCCCGATCTAAGGTCAATCTTAGAAAAATACTTTGCTCCTGATATCTGATCAAATAGTTCATCGACACGCGGCAGAGGGTACTTGTTCTTGATAGTGAGATTGTTCAACTGCCTGTAATCGATGCATAACCTCATAGATCCGTCCTTCTTCTTGACGAACAGCACAGGTGCCCCCAAGGAGAAGTACTTGGTCTAATAAAACCCTTTTCTAGAAGTTCCATCAGTTGCTCTTTCAACTCTTTCAATTCAGCAGGGGACATCATGTAGGGTTGGCGTGAAACCGGTGCAGCTTCAGGTACGAGATCAATTGAGAAATTTACATCTCTCAGGTGGAATGCCTGGCAGCTCATCGGGAAACACGTCTGGATATTCTTGCACTATAGTATGTCTGATATCTTGGTTGCTTTCTTCTCAACTACAATTGCGGCGAGAAATGCCACACAGCCCTTTCTTATCATGTTTTGTGCCTTTATGGCAGAGACGAGAGACAAGTGCTCTTGTGTCTACGTCCTGTGAAGATTAGCTTAGGGAATTCACTAAAAGAAATTTTCCCTCTTCTACAATCCACGATAGCCCCATACGTGGATAGCCAATCGGCTCCCAGAATGACATCGTAGCCCTCCATGGGCATACAGATCAAGTCAGCTCTTAGATTGAGTTCACCAACCTTAACATCAGCTAATGAAAATATTTATTCATTGAGCCTTTTTCCCAAGGGTGTTGTGACAGGTAATTCGAACTCCATGGATGTGGGCTTTTCATTTAATGTATCAGCAAATACTTGTGATATGAACGAATGTTTGCGCCAGTATCAAACAAAACAAATGCTGAATGAGAAAAGACCGGTAGTGTACCTTCCACAACTCCACCTTCCTCGGTGGTGTCCACTTCTTGCAGGGCTTGGAGTCTACCTGGCTTCTTTTGTCCCGCAGGACGCTTCTCGTTCTCCCTCAGTAACGGGCATTCAGGGATCCGATGCTCTCGGCTCCCACAACGAAGGCATGCACCTGCCTTCCTCCAGCATTCTTTTGTTGTGTGACCAAGCTTGTCACAGTGTTTGCATCTGGGCTTGTTGGTTGGGGCAATAGTAGTGGGGACTTTGGGCTTTCGCTCTTGGCTTGGCCCATCAGTGACACTTAACGGCCTTTTCTTGCCGTAGGCAGGCTTGCTGGTGGTTCCTGAGTCTGCTCCTTCTTTACCATTCTACCTTGATGCGATCAGTGAGATCGGTTGCATCCTCGAGTAGTTGTGCTTTCTTGACCATCTCTGGATAGGTCTGAATGTCCATGGGTGCCAACTGTGTAATGTATGCGGGCCTGAGCCCATTAAGGAATATCTTTGCCTTCATTCGTTCTGTACTGACCGATGATTGGCATATCGAGCCAATCGGAAGAACTGTGCTTCGTATTCAGCGACTGTCAGGTTCCTCTGCTTGAGTGCAGCGAATTCAGAGGCCTTCCTTTCTTGGACTCTTTCAGAGAAATACTTGGAGTTAAAGTGCTCCTTGAATTCCTCCCAAGTAAATTGCGCGTCCTCTCTGGTTGCCTCAACGGACTCCCACCACGCACGGGCGTCCCGTTCTAACTGGAACGTAGCTAGCAGTATCTTGTCTCCATCCGCGCATTGCATGACATGGAAGATACGTTCAATCTCCTTGAGCCAGTTCTCTGCCTCATCAGGGTCTGTGGTACCACTGAATCGAGGCGGATTCAGGTTGCGGAAATTTCTATGTAAATCACCAGCTGCTCGGTTGTTGTTATTGTTGTTGTTGGCTCCAGCAGCCTGAAGTAAAGCTTGAGTAAGCTGCTGGATAGTCTGTTGCATATCACGGAGTTGAGCACGCTCTGCTGCCATTGTTGATATTTAAGTTCCTTCAAAAGAGAATTTAAATGTAAGTCGTTGAGTTTCACTAAGTTTGTGCGTGTGTGTATCCATTTTATCTTATTACCCACGGTTCTACCCATCTCACATAGGTATGGAATTAGACTCTAAGTCAAGTCAGGTCAAACCTAGATCATGCTATACTTAAGAATAACCTAGGCTCTGATACCACAAAACTGTAACGCCCCGATGCGGAATATCGGAGCGGGATTACAGTTATTAAATAGTACAGAGCGAGAAATAAATACAAACCATTGCACAATGGAATAATACCAAATAACCTCATATTTCATTAATAATCCATCAATCTCCATTACATTCACTAATAACTCATTATCTTCCTAACTGACTAATACATCAACATATCAGAGCCAAAACTAGGGCCCAGAGTACTTTATTCCAAATCGACTATTACATCATGACTAACTGACTCATAACTATACTAACTGACTACTAGACAGTACTGGTTGCTGAATGGTCACTCCTGAGTCTCCTCATCGGTCTCATCCTCGTGAGTGTGGTCATGATCCGACTCACCTGAAACACATTAAATAAATACACAGGATGAGCGAATAACGCCCAGTAGGACTTAATATCTCATGAACACAAACATGATTTAAATAGTTAATGTCTTAATGGCAGGTTAACTAGAGAGTAAAGTCGTGTAGAGCATGTCACGATAACGAGAGAACAATTACAACTGGCACAGGGAAAATAGTACAACGAGAACGATAATAGAATTGCCATGTAACGGTATAACATGTAATTTGCACAATGGTGCACTAGTAACGATCACGCTTGCACTTGTAGAGATAGCACTTTGATTGTCATAGATTAATCTAGATAGTAAATTGGCGCTGGATGCATGCCGTAACACATCCTATGATCATTTTAACTCCCATGGGCACTAGCACTTTTCGGGGCTCTCCTCCCAGGACCTGATCGGGCCCTATTGCGCTGGCATTAGTCATTTCTTTATCTTAGACAATCACACGAATGGCCAATAGAGTACCAAGAATAGATAAGAGAGTACTAGACGAGATAGATGAGAGTGTAGAGAGAACGTGAACAGATAAGAAGATATAGAGAATAGATGAGATAGGGACAATTTCGTAAAACGAGGATAAACATACGATAGTAACGGTTGCACAGCACTAGGTCGAGTACCGACAGTCTGGTAGAAGTCACATCCGCCCCTTAGCCGTGCTGTGTACACGGGTCAGGTGGTCCGACGTGAACCCAAGATGAGAAGGAATACACTAAGGTTTGGATCGTACTGATCCCTAAGAGTGTAACGGGTTTTTGGGGTACAACCAGCTCGTTGACTAAGGACGTGCGCCAAAGCCAAGAAGACTTACAGAGGTCTTGACAAGGAGTCCCTGGTCCAGTCGAGAGTATTCCCGGTGGAGAGGTGGTCCAAGTCAAGAGAAAGTGTGTAGAAACGGGTCCGTCGTGCCTCGAGTGCTCGAAGGCCGAGGGAAAACGGTAACGGTAGATAAAATGCGCGAGTAAAAAATGGAAACAATTGTATTTAACAAAATAGGGTAATTTAGTCATTTATTTCGCTAATTTACCGAATACATTATTGCGTAATTTATCAAGGTCAAATGACATTTAATAATGTTTTGTGTGTGTAGGTGTAAAGAAATCTTGAGGATATGACAAGTCGTGCAATGTCATTTAAATAATTAAATTTATATCATTAATGTCAGTTATTAATTTACCAAGTCAATTAACTATAACATGAGTTAACCATGGCTAATTAAGGGTATATAGCTTAAACAACAGGGCATATGCAAAATTTTCAATTTTGGCCGATTTCTTGAAAACGCGGCGGACCTAACCGTCACGTTTCAAGTCGCGACGGGGCGATCGGGCGCGACACGGGACTTGGCCGGTCTGGCCTGGTCCAGGGTGAATCACGGCGGCTCGTGCCGCCGCGTTCTTGACGCGACGTCAATGGCCGGCGCGACCCCACTGTTATCGCGGCGGATCGCGCCGTCGCGATAACAGGTGGGTTTGCTCTTTTTCCCTTTTTCCAAGGGCGAGTCCTCTGTGATACATGGATGTTCTAAATTATATATAAAATAGTACGGTGATCCAAAAAGCACGAAACCAGTTTTAAAAGAAACTAGACATGTATATCTATCAGTATGCACGATTAATTTGAAAATAGACAAGGTTTAGACTGCATTGATTATGTTACTTTTCGGTGACCTAAAGAGGCGCAGTCAGGGTTCAACGAATTAATTACAGATGTTACATGATGAACAATTACGAAACTAGGGGCGTTTAAAAGCTAACAAGATGTAGTATTTAGTATGATTTTATCATGATCTGAAATCAAGTATAAACAGGGTTCACGAGCAATCATGAAGGGTCGGGTGCATGTATCTGACATAGCTTCAAAGAATTAATTCTCCCTCATAGGAGATCGAAATAGAACGAAACTAAGGGCGTTTGAGAGCTATTGTAATGTAGTATCAATGAGAATTTTCTCATAGCATGGGAACAACTACGTGCAGGGGATTAGAGAAAACATGAGATTCAGGTTCATGGTAACAACAAGATTTCATGAATTAAATTCGCCAAATGGATGAGCGGAATACAACGAAACCATAGGGCTTTTGAATAGGTACATGAAGGCTACCTAGGGTAATTATTTCATGATTTTTTCCTAAGAGATTGCCTACCTTTTTTGTGGAGTAAGAAAACCCTAGTTTGGACGACGAGATTATGAAAACCCTTCTTGCTCCAAGCCTTCTCCTTCCTTGCTCCTTGGTCCAGATCCTCTCCTCTTCATCTCCAAAAGTCTTAGCATGAAATTGTGGGTGCTAGGGTCAAATGGGGGGTGTTTTGATAGCCTATAGAGTTCTAAGTCACCTAAACTCTTTCTTTCTCATCCAACTCCGAAAATTGGCATTTATCTCCCACTTTCTCTTATTTATCCACCTAATAGAGTTGGGAAGGGTTCTAATTTCATGGGTAAAGGCTTAGGATAAGTGTAGGACTCTTTTTAGGATAGATATGACTTATTTTAATAGTTAATTTGACCCTTTCTATTATTAATTAATTAGGTACGAATTTCACCTAATTACTTCTCCTCTCAAGATGGGCTTCATCCCATTGGGCCCAATCTATTTGGTTTGGACCATTTGTTTAACCCACTACTAATTTAGCTTAAATGGGTTATTCATTAAATTCTTTTTATTTCATTCAATTTCTATTTATTCTCCTTTTATTCTAATTAAATCGATTTATCTGATTTATTAAATAATAAATTTATTTTTCTTGATTTTAAAAATCAAGGGTGCTACAAGCTTCGCCAGGGTTGTCGGCTGTTGCACCCCCAACGTCCGTTGGAGGAAACCGTCGCTCGTGCCCTGAATGAGGGCGCTGATGGCGAGGGGGACGTCTAGGTGGGGGATGCGCAGGGCTTTGCCCTAGAACCTTTTAGCGTAGTCCAGAGGGCTTCCCCCTTTTTCTGTCGTACAGCCAGCAAGGAGGCCGCTATACGGGGTTGAGACCTTTCGCCCAAGAAGTTATCACGGAAGGATTCTTCAGCTAGTGGAAGGAAGTGATGGAGCTCGCTGGGAGGGTCTCGAACCTGGCCCTCGCAGTCTCTTTTAAAGTGGCCAGAAAACGCCCGACATTTCGCCGCGTCTGATGCTTCATGGAACACCATGTGCGACTCGAACCCGTAGATGTGGTTTGCCGGGTCCGTGGTGCCGTCGTAAGTAGTAATGGAAGGTAGGGGCAGTTTCGGCGAGACCCGGGCTTCCAGGATCTCCACTGTGAACGGGGAGTGGAAATCCAAGTCGTCATCCACCGGAGCTCTGCCGTTGGCCCTGCGAACCATCACGTCCATCTGAAGGGCGCAATCCTCCATTCATCGTTCCAAGTTGACGACGCATCGGAGACGCCTTGCTAGCTCCGGGTCGGAATTTGCAGAACCGTCCTGTCGGGAGCTGTGGGAGTTCGCGCAGACAACGAACCTGGGCCGACACCTCGCGTCGCTCTGGAAGCTGTCGAGCTAATGGGGCTGACGGCTGTCACCGAGACGACTCCGCCTGTTGCTCCAGAGGTGGGGGAACTGACGGGGGGTTATCTTGCCAACTGGGCCTGAAGAGCTTGGCAGACTCCCACCAGTTGCTGAAGTTGTCCCCGGAGCTCAGCTACTTCTCGGGCCAAGATCGGAGCTTCGACCACCGGTCTGTTGGCGGTAGTCCCCGCGAGGAGGTTACTTGTCTCCTTATATAGGCAGGGGACCTGATGGGTCCGGACATATCCTTCTCCAATGATGACTGGAGGAACACGACAGTTGAATTTCCAAAACATGGGATTGTTCGTTTGAGATGTTCCTTGGGACTTCACGCTTGTACTACTCCAGGTCGCGGGGAGGCATGCCATGTCGTCCCATTAACTGCTACGGGAAGTGAAGAGTCGCATAGCGTCGTGGGCTATAGAGGTGCCGAACAGGAGTTTGTGGACTTGCTCGGTACGGCTGCCCAGTGTCCAGTGCCTTAATGCTGGAACCATAGAGGGTCCGAACAGAAGCCCTAAGGTTTGTTCGGTGACTTAGTCCTGCTCGAACAGGTTTAGAGGTGCCCGGAGACTACACTTTGGAACCCTTGGGCGCCTGACGGCTGAAGCGTGTTCAGAAGTTTTTGGTTGTTTTCGCAGACACGTGGCTGGATAGCCACTGCCTGGCTGCCCTACTGGGTCATGATGGGCATACGGTCCTAGGAGGCTGGAAATAGCCTCCACACACAAAATTGAGAACTTTATGTCTTAGAAAATTGAGAAATGCTATGCTCCCGGCAAGCCGGAGCATAGGGAAGCGGTTTGGAGCCGTGCTCCTCCACAAGGCGCCATGTGGAGGAGCAGGGCCCCAGCGCATTAAATGCGCTTTTTTTTTTCACCCTCAAACATGCACACAAATATCTTTATAGTGCACACAAATACCCATTTTATGCACACAAATACCTATATAGTGCACACAAATAGTATAAGAATGCACACAAATAGATGTATTTGTGTGCATTCTTATACTATTTGTGTGCACTACATAGGTATTTATGTGCACAAAATAGGTATTTGTGTGCACTATAAGAGTATTTGTGTGCACTAGAAAAGTATTTGTGTGCATGTTTGAGGGTGAAAAAAAAAGGCGCATTTAATGCGCTGGGGCCCTGCTCCTCCACATGGCGCCTTGTGGAGGAGCACGGCTCCAAACCGCTTCCCTAAGCATAGCATTTCTCTATAAAATTATAGTCTTAAGAGAATTTTTTTTCCTAAAGAAGAAGAAGAATAAGAACACTGTGACACTATTGTTTTTGTCATTTTGTCATTCTTCTTTGTCAGTTGAGATGCTAATTTATTATTAAGATGACAATCTCACTTAGAGCTATAAATAGATCCGAATAATATTTAGATCTAATTCGAATTCGTATTCAATTAATTGAATAAATATTCGAAAGAGCAGAATTCAAATATGGATATTATTTGAATAATAAATGTAGCGGATACAAAAGCGGATGATCTGCTCCGAAATAGAGTTATTTTTAACTATTAGATCCTAGATATAATGATCTTTATATAATATATTTAATGTTAATATTTTGTTTAGAGAATATTTGTGACATTTATATTTTCAAAAGTTTTATAAATTGTTTTTATGATTTTTAGATCACTTGATGTCTTTTATTAAGACTCATGTTTTCGAAGCAGATAATCTCAATATGTGCTCCGAATCCAAAAGTTATCCAATTAAAGTATTCGCTCTATATCTAAATTATATTCGGTGTGAATAAGAATTATCCGATTAACTGTTTGGATCAAAACCAAAAAAATTCATATCCACTCCATTTACAACTCTAATCTCACTGTCACTTTCTTTTTTAATTGGTATAAAACATGACGAACTTAATCTCGTAATATATAGAAACTCTCAAACTTAAGCTCAAAGCTCATGTTGCTCACAATTTATTGATGGCAATTGGCTCCTAAGCAATATTTTGTGAGAATGAAGATTCCATTTTTTTTATTATTCAAAAGAAGAGAGGAGATGTAACCTGCAACTTTTTTTATGTAACTTGCAACTTTTTGAAGTACCTACTTTCAATCAATACCAGTAGAATGGTTGAAGTTTAAAAGAGAAACATTGTAAGCCTTAACTTTTATTGAGACAAAATGGCATAGTTGCCAAGAAATGCAAAAGGAGCCAAAATCCCTTGATCATTGGAGTTATGAAGTTTGGTGTAGAAGTTGCCAATTTGCTGGTTTCTGTCATGGGTTTAAGGTTCACCTACGGGTTTCCATGTGAGTCTTTTCACATATAAAGGACTTAATCTACGAATACAAGTAAGATATGGTTTAGTACATGTAGAATATGAAATTTGAAAGGAAATTCTTATTACTTGTTTGGCTCTTGAAAACAATATAGATAAACTAGTTTTCCATAATTTCTTTGTGAAAGTACCCTCTTCACAGGTTTATTTATAGAATTATTTTTATATTGCTTTATAACCTTTTATTACATTGCAATACTTTCCACACACAAAAAAGCTACTATCGGTATCCTCTCTTACTATTTCACTGAAATCCCTTTTTTTAACATATTATATACAATTAAAAAAGTTCTTGCAAAAAAGATGGCGGCACGGTGCATGGATGAGCTAAAAAATTGGAGTAATATCACATCACTTTTTAAAAAAAAACTATATTCTCTGTGACTTTTATTCTACACCATGTAATTTGAAATTATACGATAAAAATGAATAACTTAAGTGCAATAGCTTCAAATTTAACTGACGGCAAGAACAAAGTATGGCAACAGAAGTGGAAAACATCATAGCGTTCACGAAAAATAGTCTAAAGAAGTCATCTCATTTTAACAAAAAAATGAGGTAAAACGACATAAAATAAAATAAAAAATTATAGAAATCAGACAACGAAGCCCCACTTACTTGGGACATGGTGGTTCACCACCTTGGCGTTTGAGAGAGAAAGAACACCACTTCTCAGGGATAATAGTGACAGAAAAAAACAGAACTCGGACAACGTTTTGGCGACCCACCACCACAACGCCAGCTCACACCGCCATCACGCCAGCTGAAACCTGTCTCCGCTCCAATCCAACCCAGGTCCCAACAGGTGCAAAGAAACAGAGTAGTTGGATGGAACCTTATTGGAGAGGGGAACCAACACACCTCCCTCTCTCTCTCTCTCACTCACCCTGTTGCAGAAGCGCCTACCGAACGCTGAGTTGATGGTGGTGTTGCTTTCCTGATCAAAGTGGTAGTGTACTTCCCCTGCCCCCTCCACTCCACTGTTTCCTCGTCGTCGTTCTCTCTGTCTCTTTCCGCGAAGGGAGAGTCTCTCTCTCTCTCTCTCTCTCTCTCTCTCTGATTCCTTTGCATCCGCCTCAGGCCCTCAGAGCTTACTGGAGATGGGGGCCCGGGGGTTTTCCCCGTGGGCGCCGCAACCATCGTCACCATCAGCATCCCGTCCTCCACGCGGCCCTTCCTTCCCGCCCTCCGGAGACGCCAACTGCCCTGGGAGGTCACCTTTTCCGCTGCTCTCGGCCACGACTCACAGCGCCATGCCGCGTCACGGCTTCCCTCCGAACCATGATAGGACACCGGCGAGGAGGTGGTAAACCCTGAGCCCTAGCTCCAGACAGAGGGAGGAGGAAGCAGAGGGGATTGTGGGAAGGAGAGCTTTAGTCGCCGGGGACGTCGATCTTGTGGATGAGTGCGGCGGGGGTGGACACCCGGTGCTGCACCGTCTGGAAGGTCGGCGCGGCGGCGGTGCCCCAGAAGAGCCGCCGGAAGCGGCCGCCCAAGGAATCGCGTGCCGTCTATCACTGTGACCTCCGGCGGCCGCGCTTGCAGACGAAGGTTTGGATTAGAAAACAAGAACAAAGGTTGGAGGTTAACAGTGAGCAATTTCATAATCACGTGTAAAATTTTATCTAGGAATTTTACAATAGTCCCTCTAACTTTTTTTATAATTCCAAATTACTCTCTCTATCTAAAATAACTCCTCAAATAACAAAATTTGACCTAATAATCGAATACAAACATGTGCATACAGAACCATAGTAAATGGCTATTTGGGTATAATCCAAACAACAACCAAAATATAGAAAATATGAGATCGAATGCAATAACTAGTATGTTGTAAATAGATATAAAATAAGACTATATGAATGCAGTAGAAGCGCCTCAAGCGCATCAAAGAGAAGATATCCTCCCACAAGAACAGTGCGTCAAGTATGACAATCTTCTCCTAGGATACAACTACCAACATGAGATTAACAATCACACTTATGTTAATCTCGTAAACAATGCTATGACTAATGCATAATCCTCTTCTATAGAAAGGGAAAAAAGGTAAGGTTAGGAGAACATGCATCGAACATCAGATATGGCAACCATGCGCACGAACGCAAGCGCGGGCAGCGACCTCGTCGGTGAAGAGTGTGGAGGGGGAGAATGCAGTCGACGGAGGAAAACGAGAGAGGGTGCGAAGGTACGGCTAGTGGTTCCTCTTGGAAGAGTCAAAAGGGTGTTTCAGTATCAAGTAAATCATAATTAGGGAGCCCTAATCACTATATAAAGTGTCCCACACCCACGCAAGCCAAGACAATGGGCCAATTCAGTGAACCGGCCCAAAATGAACCCAACCTGTCCAAGAAATGGCAAAAACGTAAAAAGAAGAAGTAAAAAGGTGTCAAGGCAAGCCGACTGGACCACTCCATCACACACACACGCCCGCGTGGCCCGGCAGCGCGTGTGTGTGATATGGTCTAGCATAACCCACAATTGTCTATAAGATATAGTCTCATGAACCTTTGGGGTTATAAAGTCTTCATTCTCCTTAGAGATTTTTCATGTGGGACTAAAGACCCCATAACAAAAAGACAAAACTTACACACCTTTTTATACACATTTTACTTTATCAACCCTTGAGTTCCCTTTCTTATTATTATTGCCCCCCACAACCTCATTTTATCCAACATTCCCCCACAACTCATGGTTTGATAACGGGGAATAAACAGTAAAGGATAAACATATCATGCTTTGAGTAAAAGTACATTTCCGGTTTGAATATTCATCTAAGTATTTTCAACTTTTACCCCCACAGAACCTAGGTGAATTAAATCTTGAACTTGATTCTTTGAAGTAAGAATTACTTGTTGAAAAATAACATGATATAAGGCTTTTGATAGCAAGTTATAAACTTGGCGCTTCTAAGGCCATGCGCCCTATCCTGTATCATGAGTACTTTCAAGAACAACCAAATTCCCTTAACTATGGCCTCATAGTAGTACTCATTTAGGTGGGCTTCTCTAAGGATATATTGCTAATATATCACCCCTTACCAGGCTTGAACCCATTCAGAGTAATAATGACTCTTCCTTAATAGTAGTTTCAAGCACTTGGTCAAGATATTAGAGGATAGACACAGATACAGAGTATCAATAAATTAAGTGCCTCCATGTCCTCTCAGCAGATTATTGTTACCACATTGAACCTTCTTTGTGGGATCTCCACTCAGATGAGTTGGGTTGCCTCTGCAGGAGAATAAATAATAGGTTTCAGTATCATCCCCAAATTAAATTTTTGGACTTTCTTTTTATCAAGTCCTTTTGTCAGAGGATCAGCTAAATTGTCATTGGTACCAATAAAATCCACAGTGATCACTCCCTAAGACACTAAATCCGTTATAGATCTCAATCTGATTTGGATGTGTCTCCTTTCCTTTTGGTTGTACTTTGAACTCTTGACCTTTGCAATTGTGGTCAAGTTATCACAATGCACAGAGATCGCAAAAGCAGGCTTACTCATTAGGGAAAGTTCTGAAAGAAGACCCCTAATCCACTCAACCTCTAACCCAATGGTATCCAAAGCACACAACTCAGCTTCAAACGTAGACCGAGATAAGATAGTCTGTTTAGAAGACCTTTAGGTGACTACACCACCTGCCAGAGTAAAAACATTCCCTGAAACACCATTACTCCCTAAGTTTTCGGCTATCCAGTTTGCATCACTAAATCCTTCTAGGACGATAGAGAATCTCCCAAAATGCAAGCCTAGGGTAATAGTACCTTTTAGGTACCTCAGTACCCTATCTAACCCTTCCCAATGAGTTTGGTCAAGACAACTTGTGTATCTACTAAGTTTAGACACTGCATATGAGATATCAGGCCTAGTACAATTAGCTAGATACATCAAGTTTCATATAACCTGGGAATATCGTAACTAAGACATAGGAGTACCACTCTTATTCTTGCAGAAGATTCTAGAAGGGTCATAAGGTGTACAGACTGACTTGCAATTCTCATAGCCAAATTTCTCTAAAATTTTCTCAACATAGTGAGATTTAGAAATTGCTATTCCTTCAGTTGATCTAGTAAGAGTCAGCCCCAGAATTACATTTGCCTCACCCATATATCATTCATTTCCAAACTGCTATTTAAGAATGACTTAGTCTCATTTACTATCCCCAAAGTGTTGTCAAACAACAAGATATCATCTACATACAAGCATAGAATTATACAATCATCACCCTTAACTTTGTAATAGACACATTTATCAAACTCATTGAGAATAAAGCCAAATGATATGATGGTCATATCATGTCACGTCCCGACGCGAAATTTTGGAACGTGTTGCTATATTCGGATCATAAGCAGAACAATATGTATATTTTGGATATGACAACCACATTAATTAAATCTCATAATAATTTCAAGTAACATTTTCTTGCTACATCCAATAAACGTCAGAGCCAACCATAGGGCCCGATATATAAATCACACGATAGTCTCAATGAAAAGTAAACTAATACAGATGCTACTCCAGATAGTTAAACTCTAGATTATGGTTTCATGACAATAGGGATGCTCTTCACTCTTGCCCTTCCCCTTCAGTTTCCACAGGCTCATTGTCACTACCTGAAAAGGTTTAGGAAAAACAAGTATGAGCGCACTAACGCTCAGTAGGATTTATATCTCATGATGCAGGCAATGATATAAGTAGTTAACACTTTGTAAGAACCAGGATTATCACAAGGCGAAAGATAGAAGTATGCATGATATTACCAACAAGAATAATTGACGGATTGGAGTAGGACACTCCACATAAATTTATAACGAATTAGATACTCTCAGAAGCATTGAAAAAGGAATTCAAGAACAAGTACTTATCGAATGAACAAGAATTGGTCATATTCACACAAATGACACATATTCACATGATCAAACGTATCATATCAAACGAAGGCACATTCACACAATCTTGCACACATACCGGTGTCATGTCACACACCATAAGTCCATACTCCCGTGGTTAATAAGTACATTGGGGCGCTCCTCCCCAGGACTAGACAGGGCCCTAATTTGCACAGGCATTGGTTATTGGATGAAGTCCCATGTTGTGCCGATCAAACTCATATACATATTATGGCCACAGATTTCCAAGAACAAGCTCACAATGACAAGGACAAGATCTTTTATGGAGTTCAAAAATATGACAATAGATCAATCTAGATAGCATATAGACTGGCCTTTAAGTTCTATAGTCTTTAGCTATTTTCACCAAGACAACGCGAAGAAGGTCATCCAATTGGAATCAGAAAACCTATTCGATGTGGATAGTTCCTAATGAAACAGTCAGAAGATTGTGAAAACCATGGAAAAAAGGCTTACTCTATAGACCCACACAACCCAAACAGGTTATGTGGGTGGAACATAAGAATAAGAAAACATAATCACAGGAGAGTATGATCAGTAACTTACATAAGGAACATTAGAATCATATTCACGTAGCTGAAGTTTTTAGTATGGGTTGATGGTTTTTAAAGTACGGACGTAGACTTATTAGCTTAATCTATAACTCCATATCTAGGGTTCCTTGGACGAAGCTTTAAACGAAAGACAACAGTTGGTGGAAATGGAAGGTACGCAGATCTATGGCTTAGGCTTGATCCAGCCACATGAAATATAGGAAAATAAGAAGTCCAGATCATGCACAAGGTTTAGAAACACTTGAGACTCTTGTATGAGCGGCGACAATCAAAGGGAAAAGCTATCATATATGAACAGACTCAAAAGGGTTTTTCAGATGATAGTCTCTATATTACGTTGTGCCCAAGAACACCTACCTCTGGTTGCTTCTAACACCGTGTTCTTATAGGTTGAAGCAAATGCTTGAAACCCTACTACCAGCTCTTCCTCCTTGCTTCTGGGAGTTTGTTCAGCAACGAAGAGAAAGACCTAAGGTTGGCTACGGGGTCTTATATGGTTTTATGGTGTCGTGATGGTGCAAACTTCCGAGTTTGTAGTTTCCTAACTCTTGGCAGAAGACCTATTATGTTCCAGAACTTCCAGAGAAGTTATTCCATAACAAGTCTATTACTGTTGGGTTGTTCTAGGGATCATATCCGAAATCCACTATTGGATTCGGTCACGCTTTATGGTTTGTACTTTCCATGTTTATCTTAACGTACTCCTTTTTATTATGGGTATAAAATTAACACATATTTTATAGTTTAAAAATGACTGATAACTTTGGCATACACGACTTAGTCATGAACAGTCGAAGCTAACTTCGTCATATACAAAGTTCCACTCATCGTATTCGAAGTTATATACGATTTGGTCATGATCAGTCGAAGCTTAACTTCATCATATACGAAGTCCACTTCATTTTAGTCATGATCACTCGAAGCTTAACTTTGTATATGCATAACTTCATCATATATGAAGTTAACTTCATTTTGGTTGTGATCAGTCGAAGCTTAACTTCGTCATATCCGAAGTTGAACTTTATTTGACAACGTTATATCTTGGCCAGATGATTTGATACATCAATTGCCCTTCAACATCGATTGTTGTTATGCACATCAATTGTCCTTAAACATCGATTGGTGTTCAACATCGATTGTCCTTAAACATGGATTGTTGTTCAACATCGATTGTCCTTAAACATCGATTGCTAACTAACATCGATTGCTTCTTTAAACATCGATTATTAACTAACATCGATTGTTTCTTTAAACATCAGTTGTTAACTAACATCGATTGCTTAAAGTAAACATCGATTACTGCTATATTCCTACTGATTGTTGTCATAACATAGTTCTATATCGATTGATGACTAGTTGATACCGATTGTTGTTTATTTATCCATTGTCTTATCGATAGTGTACATTTACACAAATTTATTATTATTAATATTATTCTATTTATTTAGGATTTAAAAATCCTAGTTGTTACACCCTCCCCCACTTAAAAGAATTTGGTCCCCAAATTCATAGTCATAATAGGGAAGAAGACTTACCAAATATTTTAGGGTCGTAGTTCCGCCTCATTGTAGATTCAAGTTCCCATGTAGCTTCTACTCCTCGCCGACTCCATTGAACCTTAACCATTGATATGTCCTGGCTCCTTAATTGTTGTATCTTCCGATCCAGAATCATGACTGGTTTCTCAACGTAGGTCAAATCCTTCCCCAGTTCTAGTTTCTCAAACTGTATTACATGCTCAGCATCATAGACATAGTTCCTTAGCATAGATATATGGAAGACATTATGTATTGTTGCTAGTTGTGGGGGTAATGCTATCTATAGGCTACTTCTACAACCCTCTCAAGGATCTCAAAAGGGTCAATGAACCTTGGATTTTACTTTCCTTTAATTCCAAACCTATGGATCACACGCGAAGGTGAAACCTTCAAGAATACGTGGTCACCAACTTGAAATTCCAAGTCCCTTCGTCTTTTGTCTGCATAACTCTTTTACCTAGGCTGAGCTATTTTGAGGTGTTCACGAATAATCTGAATCTTCTGAGAGGTGTATGATGCCATTTCAGGTCCCAGCCATTGCCTCTCACCTGCTTCTTCCCAGCACACAGGCGATTTGCACTTCTGCCATATAGCGCCTCGAATGGTGCCATCGTGATGCTTGCTTGATAACTGTTGTTGTATGCATACTCAACCAAGGATAATTGTTCACTCCAGTATCCTTTAAAGTCAATGGTGTAAGCCTGAATCATATCTTCCACAATTTGGTTTGTCCTTTCAGTCTGTCCATCAGTCTGTGGATGAAAAGCAGTGCTGAAATTTAGCCTGGTACCCAGCGTCGTCTGTAACTCCCGCCAAAAAGTGTGACGTGAATCGGGGCTCTCTGTCAAATACAATAGATGAGAGAACTCCATGTAATCTAACCACTTCCTTAATGTATAAAGCGACTAGTACATTTACGGACCACTTACTCTTTATAGGCAAGAAGTGGGCCGACTTAGTCAATCAGTCCACGATTACCCATATTGCATCAAGTTCATCCCTGGTTTTAGGCAATCCCATAATAAAGTCCAAGCCTATACTTTCCCACTTCTACTCAGGTATGTCTAAAGGTTGTAACACACCAGCTGGCCTAAGATGTTTCACCTTAACTTACTGACAAGTTAAACAGCGGGCTACAAATTCAGCTACTTCGCTTTTCATGTTCGGTCACCAATAAGTTCTTTTTACGTCTTGATACATCTTAGTGGCTCCATGATAGATTGTATACCTAGATCTGTGAACTTCTGTCATCAATTTTCTCCTGAGTTCTTCATTATTTGGTACACAGGTTCTCCCTTTAAACACTAATCTGCCATATTCAATTAAGGTGAAGTTTGGTCTTTGATCAATCTTCTCCTTGATCTCTACTAGGATAGGATCATTGTCTGTTGTTCTCTGATTTCAGTTAGAATATCTGATTGTATATTGATGTTGACAATCAACACATGATCATTTTCTCTTCTATATTCAAGTCCAAGTTAGCAAACTGTTCTAGCAATCGCCACTCCCAACCATTAAGTTGGCCAGTGACGCCACAGGTTTCCTACTCAAAGCATCTGCCACAGAATTGGCTTTCCCTGGTGATATTGTATGGAAAAGTCGAAGTCTTTTAGGTACTCCAACCATCTCCGTTGTCTCATGTTAAGTTTCTGAGAAAAGAGGTATTTCAAGCTTTTGTGATCTGAGTATACCTTAAATTATTTCCCATACAGATAGTGTCGCCAAGTTTTTAATGCAGATACCACTGATGCCAATTCTAGATCATGAATCAGATAATTAACTTCATGTACCTTCAATTGTCTAGAGGCATATGCTATCACCTTGCCTAACTGCATCAATACACAACCCAGACCAATACCTGATGCGTCAGTGTACACCTCAAATCCTCCCCCTTTAGTGCGTAGGGCAAGAACAGGAGCCATAGTTAAGCATTCCTTCAAAGTGCAGAAACTCTTCTCACACTCTTCTACCCACACATATGGATTCTCCTTCCTGGTCAATTTAGTTAGAGGTACAACAATTTTGGAGAAGTCCTTAATAAATCTTCTATAATAACCTGCCAATCCCAGAAAACTTCTTACTTCAGATACATTAGTGGGTCTCTCCCATTTCATCACAGCTTCAACCTTAGATGGATCGGCTGCAATGCCATCCTTGAAATTACATGGCCTAAGAAAGATACTTCCTCCAACCAGAACTCGCATTTGCTTAACTTGGCATATAGTTAATTGTTCCTTAACAGTTGTAGGGCTATCCTCAAATGTTCCTCATGATCTTCTTTAGTTTTTGAATAGATTAGGATGTCGTCAATGAAAACCACCACAAATTTATCAAGGTATGGCTGGTACACATCATTAATTAGCTACATGAAAGCTGCAGGGGCATTTGTTAGTCCACAAGGCATAACAACAAATTCATAATGCCCATACTTGCTCCTGAAGGCCGTCTTGTGAATATCCTCCTCTAAAATCCTCTATTGGTGGTAGCCAAATCTAAGATCAATCTTAGAGAAATATTTGGCTCCAGAAATCTAATCAAACAATTCATCGATCCTTGGCAGAGGATACTTGTTCTTGATTGTGAGTTGATTCAGCTGTTTATAATCAATACACAATCTCATTGACCAGTCCTTCTTCTTAACAAATAGTATGGGGGCTCCCACGGTGAGGTGCTTGGTCTGATAAATCCTTTCTTCATCAGATCCATTAATTGCTCTTTCAATTCCTTTAACTCTGCATGTGACATTCTATAAAGGGCACTAGAGACTGGGACAGCTCCAAGTATTAAAGAAATAGAGAAATTTACTTCTCTCTCAGGGAGAATACCCATTAGCTCCTCTGGGAACACATCTGGAAATTTCCTAACCTCTGTAATATCTTCAATCTTTACATCTTTCCTCTCTACTACCACTAAAGCAAGAAATGCTACACACCCCTTCTTCATCATACTATGGGCTCTAAGGGCAAATATAAGAGATAGGTGTATACGATTTTTAGCCCCTGAGTAAACCAATCTTGGATACTCGCCAAAGGTTACCCTACTCTTCCTGCAATTCACACAAGCACCATGTTGGGTCATCCAATCAGCTCCTAGAATCACATCATAGTGATCCATGACCATACATACTAGATCAGCTGGTAGGTTCTTTCTGTCGATGTCAACATCAGCAGAGGGAAAATATTGGTTGAGTTTGGTCTCTTGCCCAAGAGGTGTTGTGATGAGAAACTCACAATTCATTGATATCGGTTTCATAGATAAGGTGTCAGTGAATTCTTGTGATATGAATGAGTGTGTGGCACCAGTATCAAATAAAACAAAGGTAGGTCTTGAAAGTATTTGAAGAGTACCTTCTACCACTCCTCCTTCCTCAACCACTTCTGGTTCCAGTATGGCTGAAGGTGGCCTTGCCTCCTTTGTCCACTATGACGCTTATCCTGCGGTGTCTGCTCCTTAATCATGGGGCAGTCAAAGATCCTATGGTCTTGACTTCCACAGTGTAAACATCTGCCTTGAGCTCTCCAGCATTGGTCAGACCGATGGCCCGCCTTATCACAGTGCTTGCATTTTTCCAAGGGAACCACCGCCAACTGCTTGTCTGTCTCCCTCGGCTTCTTGTCCTTCTGTTCCATGAAACCACCACTAGGCCTTTTCTTCCCAATGGTAGGTTGGTATCTTCCTGTAGCTGATATCTGTTCCCTTTTCACAGTCTTTCCTTTAATTCTCTCTGTAGTCTCCATAGCATCTTCTAGTAGCTAGGCTTTCGTTATCATGTCAGCATAGGTCTGAATGTCCATTGACGCCAGTTGGGTGATATACTGGGGCTCAGGCCATTCTAAAACCATTTGGCCTTCATTCTCTCGGTCCCTACCAAGTGAGCAGCATATCGGGCTAAGCGAGAGAATTGAGCCTCGTATTTAGCCACAGTAAGCCCACGCTATTTTAAGGCTGCAAATTCAGTTGCCTTCCTCTCCTGTACCCTTCCAGAAAGTATTGTTGTTGAAATGCTCAACAAACTACTCCCAGGTCACTTGTGACCTTGCAGTGTTGCTTCCACTAACTCCCACCATGCCCTGGAATCTCTTTCTAGTTGGAAAGTTGTCGGCAGTACCTTATCCTGGTCGTTGCGCTACATAACCCTAAACACCCTCTCAATCTCCTTGATCCAGTGCTCAGCAGTATCTTGATCAGTACTACCCTCGAACCTTGGTGGATTCATACTACGAAAGTTCTTGTGGAGTTCACCAACTCCACGGTTTCACCACCCTGAGTGGCTTGCAAAATGCTTGAGTCAAGTTTTAGAGTGTTTGTTGCATATTTCTTGCTTGAGCACGCTCGGGAGCCATTGAGTATTAAGTACCTTTAAAATGGTAATACTAGCTAGGAATCTGATCATAACGCATATGACTCCTTACCCATGGCTCTACCCAAGCTCACATTAGGTATGACAATTTTGACGCGTGCGATCTTGACAAGTTTCATCTAAATTCTTATTAACCTAGGACCTTAAAGGATTTAAGCTCTGATACCAATAAAATTGTCACATCCCGACACGAAATTTTGGAATGTGCAACTATATTCGGATCATAAGCAGAACTGTAACGACCCCGAGAACTCGACCCTCGGCCCAACCTGAGGACCCAATTTTCGCGATCGCCGCCCACGGATCCGGGGACCCGGAAGGGCTATAACACAAGTCTAACAGAATATGTAAAGGAAAATAAACATCAACTACTGAACTAGAAGCACATACGCGGAAGCAGAAGAAGAGCGAGACCGCAGCGTATCGCTCTAGGTACAGTCCCAACACACGCACAACTAGTACAAGTAAAAAGGGAAGGACAGAGCTCTTAGGGGCATACCCGAGGGTGACATACAACTTAAGGGGGGGGAAACCACTGCTAACTGCGGGGACGACGACTACCGCCTCGCCTACTCGCCCGATGCACACCCTGCCACTGCTGAGAAGTCTACCTAGGAAAAGAAAGGGATGAGCTTCACAACAGAAGCTCAGTAAGGACTACCAATCTCCTACTGGCTCTAACAAGCGGAGATATATATATAAACAATTTAAATGACAACAGTTATATATTCTAATCTACACAGGAAAGCGCGGAAGTAAAGCTAACTAACTAGCAACGGTACAGAAGGGACACCACGGTCAGAAACTACGTACAACTGCACATTGTGACACCACACGGCTGGTAACACAGACTAGCAAACCTGCTGGATAGAGACACTAGCTACGAAAACCACTACCACTAGTCAACCGGTAGGGCATTCATTACGTCTTATCCTCGACCCAAGTCCAAACCTCTACGTCTCGTCAGAGTGGAGGCAGGAGCACAAAGTACACAACAGTAACCGCCGTAGTCTGGCCAGACTACGGTCCCACGCCTGGCCTCTCTAGGTGGTTCTAGGCCACAAAGAGCGAGGCAGTGAGAAAAAAGACTGGCTGGCCTGCACTGGGTAGAACTTCGGCCGTCCTCGGTGTCCCAGACCAACCAAGAGAGCTCTGCAAACGACTTGACGTCGCTGTCCTAACCACCATTTTCCCCTCAACTCCAAAGTCTGTGACTCGAGTACGCTCGTCGCCCCGAACGCTCCCTCAAAGGCGCACTAGGATGGGGGTCCAAGGCAAACGGTAACAACCACTCTCACAGGACAAGCCCTCAGGTGCCGAGCACGGGTGAAAAACTAGTGTAGGACCGTACAAGGAACTAGCATTGATGCCACGGGTACAGAAAGAACTAGAAACGATGAAGACTCCATGAGAAATGGAACTCCGCAAGAACTTACCTATCTCTGGTGCTGTCGCGACCATGTCACAATGCCTTAGAGCGTCACGATGATGTCGCGGCGGCGTGCCAGTCGCGACATCATCGTAAACTCTATACCGGTCGCGATCTCAGCCGAGGGGCATCCCGATACAGTCCTCCCAAGGACCGCCCCAAAATGGTACAAACACATCCATAAGGGGGAGGGGAGTATGGGAAACGCATGGGAAAGCTTATAAACAACCAAACCACCCTTAAACCCCATAAAACATGGATTACAAGGAAATCTACACTCGAGGGAAACCTCACTCACCACGAGCATGATCCTCACACCCCACGACCCCAAATTATGGAGAAACAAGCTCTTAAGGGGAAGGGAGCATGCTAGAACAAGAGGAGAACAAGGGGTCCCTACTCAAGGAGTAGAGCAAACCTGTTGGGGCCTTCACGTCAGAATGGCCACCTCCTCCTCGTTCCTAGCACCATGAGCACGTCGCCTACACGAACGAGGCATCACCTCCCCGCAAGAACGCCCAAGAACAAGCCAAGAATCATCGGAGAAGAAGAGGGCTCAGAGGGGAGGAAGAAGAAAGAAGAAGAAGAAAGGAAGGTGAAGAAGAAAGGGGGTCGCCTACCTCGGTTTTGAACTGACGACCATGTCGCGACCGTCGAGCCGGCGCAACACCAAAAGGCAGTCAAATCTCAAAAATCGAGAAACCAGAACGCAACGGCCTGCCAGGTCGCGTCAACGTTGTACGCACTTGACACCCGACAAGGCCATTCTGACAGAAAGGACATTGGTCAGAACGGTCAGAAAAACAGTCGCGACACCTCCAGACGCCGCGACAAGAACGCGACACCCACCCCCATCGCGACCATGTCACGACGGCTAGGTGTGCCGCGACCAAAACCCTGTCACGACGGGTTCCTCTAGCGCGACCATGTCGCGACCAAGGTGTTCTTCGCGACCCTGAGGATAGGGCCAAGGGCCCAAGAGGGATGGGTCTTACATCCTACCCCCCTTAAGGAAATTTCGTCCTCAAAATTAAAGGAAACTCAATTCAAAATGGAAAGCAGTAGAGGGAAAAACAACGTACCAATCAATCAAACAAATAAGGGAACTACTCTCTCATCTCATCCTCGCGCTCCCACGTGGCCTCGCCATCAACGTAGTTCTCCCAAAAAACCTTAACCAACGGGATCTGCTTTGTCACGCCCCTCCAATTCAGCAGCGGAATAAATCGGAGGAGAACGCGAACAACGAGTATGGTAACGACAATTGCGCATACTTTCGCAAACATCAGAGCATCTAATGAACAATAATTGAAATAACTCTTCATTTCATTATAAAACCACTAAGACTATTACAACCACTAATTCGGAGCCAATACATAAGGCTCAATGACATTATTACATTGAAAAGAAATCTAAAGCAATAACCACTAGACTCCAATTGTACTGGGGTAACTTCGACTTTGACTCCGGGTCACTCATCACTCTGGTCTTGTCCCATTGGTACGTATAACGTCATTGTCCGACTTACCTGAGACACAATAACAAATAACGAAGGGTGAGCGATAAGCCCAATAAGACTTAAATCTCAGGCTCAAGCAGGCTTTAAATAATAATGTATTAAATGGCAGAGTAACTAATGATAGAGAGAGTCATGTAAAGTCGAGAAAGTAATAGCACAAGTAACATGGTTCAAATAACAGATGAATCAAGTATAGCACGATGACTAAAGTCAAGTCACGATAGAAAACGATAACAATAATAGCAAGTAACGATATTGTCCAGAATAGCAAGAGACATGTATAGCAAGAAGAGAGAAAGTAGTTGGTCATATAAAGAGTAAATTGCACTTTGAATGTGATCAAGTCGCGATAGCACACAGTAACTCAACATAGCGAGTATCAAGTAGAGCAAGTAGAGCGTATGATGAGATAGTGTGTAACGAGATAGCGTGTAACAAGATAGCGTGTAACAAGATAGCGTGTATAGTTGCACAACGGTGCACTGGTAGAGTACGACAATAGTCACTTTGGGACAGTAGTCGTTTCACGATAGTACATTACGTCTGAACTCCTCAGACTAATGTATAACAGTTTGTGATAGCACAGTAATATCACAGCACGTCTGAACTCCTCAGACTAAAAGGATAGTAGTCAGATGTCTAGCCAAGATAGTATAGTCAGAACCGGTGCAATGCAGAACACCGTCAATAGCCCCTGCAGGTATTTTCGGGTGGCTCTCTACCCCCAGGACTAGATTGGAGCCCCTCGGACACTCTCCGTGCCCTGCACAGTATGCATTATAGCGCTAGACAGTCATGAAATAGTACAAACGATAGGAGCCACAACAGCTCAACGAGTCTCAAGAGAGTACTAGATGAATAGACGAGAGAGACGAGATAGTAGAGTGAACGTGAATAGACGAGAGAGACGAGATAGTAGAGTGAATGTGAATAGACGAGAGATTACAGTATAGATGAGATTCTATGGTCATTGCACATGAAACGTCGAGTAATGAGCGATGGTAACAGTTGCACAACACGCGCGTACGGTGTTGGCAGTCAGGTGGAACACAACCTTTCCGCTGGCCTCGTTATGCACAGGTCCAGAGGTTCGGCGTGATTCAAGATAAGAGCGAGAGAACAATCTAAGGCCGTTTGGATCTTACTGATCCCTAGAGGGTATTATAGGTATTAGGGTACAACGGCTCGTCGACCATTGGGAATCCATGGACAGAGGAGACTTACGGAGGCCTTGTGCAAGAGTTCACTAGTCCAGCGAAAGGAATATTCGACGAAGAGTTCACCACAAGCCAAGTAAAGTGTGTATATAAAACAGGTGCTCGACGTTCTAGAGAAATTCTAGAACAGTGGAGCGTCGATATCGGTATATAAACACGCAAGAAACGAATACAAGTCCTTTAAATAGGGCAATTAATATGCTTTATTGCAATAAATTACCAGATACATTATGAGATATTTTCTGCAAGATTTCAGCCATAAATGGATGGTTCAAGTGTGTGTAAGTGCAAGAGAAATCATAGATAGAAATAAGTCGTGAACATGTATTTTAAATCATTCAATATAGCACCATTTTTAAGTAGGGTTTTTACTGGGGGTATAACGGTAGAAGGCGTAAGGATTATTTAGAAAGCGACAAAAATATTTTTCATGGGTTTTTATCAAAAAAACTGAGAAGGTGACATAGGTCAATGAGCATTGCGACATGGGCCAGGCAGAACGCGACAGGGTCCTGTACGGGTTGCGACATGGCTGTCTGTTCAGGCGGCCAGAACGCAACGTAGGTACTGTCGCATTCAGAAAGCGACAAGGAAGGCGTCGCGATGGCTTGAGAAAGCGACAAGTGGATGGTCGCAATCAGACCCAGAAGGCGACATATCGGCCGTCGCAATCTGGTTGTCTGCACCTGGCTCTGACAGGATTCAGACCATGCTTTGGATTGCGGGCCAACTTGAAATCGCATGATACAGGGTGCTTTGAAAAATCATAACTAATTGTATAGTGAACGAAAAATCATGAAACTAGTTGCAAATTAAACTAGACATGTAAGGGTACTTCCAATAAATCGGAATTAGAGAGAGAGCATGGTTTGAACATGGTTTGAGAACGAACAAGGACGAGTAACATAGACATGACATAGAGAGCAAGACTGATTTAATTCGAGCAACATGCTCAATGAAATTAGGCTTTTTAGGGGCAAATGATCCCTAACAACATGAAGTATCTATAGTAAAACTTTCGTAGCATGGGATCAAGTATACATAGAGATTTGAATTAAACATGACACATCGGGGTTATCATGTTTGCAGTTCTTCAAAAATTAAGAACAAAAGATAGGATGGATGGAAAAATATGAAACTTGGGGGTTTCGTTCAAGAGGGTAGGAAGAACCTACAGAAAAAGTTTCATGGTTATGCTTGTGAGAATGCCTACCTCGACTCGATTTCCTCTTCTAGGACTAGAACTTGAAGAACGGGGTTTGAGAGCTTGAAGGTTCTTCTCCCCACGAAATCTCCTCCTCCTGGCCTCTCCTCCTGGTCCAGGAATCCTTTGGCACGAGCTGGGTCGGCCAAGAGGGTTTAAGAGGTGTATTTATGCTAGTTATGTTTTTAATTCCTAATAGTACTCTAACTCCTATTTAATTCCGAATTTCCTCCTTTCCCAACCTCCTTCCAAGCTTTCCACTCCTAATTAGGTTAGGATGGGAGCTAAATTCGTGCTAGACTATATGGAGTAGGTTTAGGAATCCAATTCCAACTCAACTTCCTATTTAATGCATTAAATACCCCTTTTCTATTTAGGTAATAGTTTAGTTACGAATTTAGGGTATTTTCCCATTATTCTTATTTTTAAATCCTTATTTTGGCCCACTAATTTCTAATGGGTCTATTTAACCAAGCCCATTATTTTAGGAATTTATCTTATAGGTTTTCCCTTTTTAATTGGGGAATAATAGAGTTATGATTTTATTGCATCTTCTTATTTGAATTTATTCGTGGGCTATAAGAGGTCCATTGGTCCAAACCCAATAATGGTTATTCATTTCATGATGTTGGAGGTCTCTCCGACATGTTCATTTAATTTATGGGCGCGTTATCTTTCCGTGTTAACGGTTTTTTCGACTTAGTTTCCTAATTTGGATAATTGGTCATGTTTGTGACATACGCTTGGCCAATCGGATTTTTTGTTGCACGAATTTCTACGTGAAACACTTAGGAATAATGTCTGGGATGATTTATAATTTTTAAGGAATTTTCCATTGTATTCTGTACATATGATAATGGTATACATGTTTCTATTATTTCGATTTAAAGAAGTTATTATTTCGAATTTTTAAGTATTAAATTTTCCGGGTTGCTACATGCTTTCTGCGCAACTGCTGCACTCTGCGGTCCACAACTCTGACCGAGTACTCTGGCACTGACAAGTCTAGTGCAACCTCTAACTGCGAGTAATCCAACACGTGCGATGGATCTACAACGTACCTCCTGAGCTGTGAAACGTGAAAAATCTCGTGCACACCTGCTAACTCTACTGGAAGATGCAACCTATACGCGACCTCACCAATCCTCTCTGTGACGGCCCTCATTATACCGGTATGGTTATACCAACCCACGTCGGTATAACAAGTGCTGCCACAGTGGGACATTTACCCAACGATACAAACAGCTGAGATACACGCGAATATACAACAGAGTAGCGGAAGTAAAAGAGAACTATCTCCATTCATTCATCATCCACATTAAACATACATGAAGTTTACAATTTGCAAAAAAAGAAACCAAAGTTCACATAAATTAAATTACTGAAATGGAAATACATAATGTCCACATAATACATTCTTCTCATGATAATTCTAATACAATGTTCAGAATTACATACTGGGAAATACACAAACTCAAAGAACTCCAACAACTATCTAGTCTCCGCGCTCAGAGTCCGTCTCCACCGTCTCCTCAAGCGGTGTCATGTCACCAACTATACCTGTACGCCGAAGCAAGGAGTGAGTCCAGGGACTCAGCAAGCAACACTATTCATGATATACACGTACAAATCCTAGTGGTTTCTACATGCACATTACAATTAGCAACACACAGCATGCTAGTCAATTCGAGTTTTCAACATATCATGGAAGTTCTAAAATTTTATACATAACTCATGCTTTCAGATTTTTAAAATAAAATCCACCTATCACATGGTCTCTATTCAATTTGCTCATGAACTTTAATCTTTTACAGAATCAAACATGAGAGCTATCAATATGGACAATTTACACGCATGAAAGGGGAAACACAATTTGCATGGATTCCACACATTCTTAAGTGCATACATAACTTTTTCACATGCTTTAGGTTGCTGATTTCACATGGTTCAATGACTATAAATCTACACATGAGAGCTATAACTTTGCTTAAAATCTCACATATGAACAATCCATCATGCCACTTTGCACACATATTCATTTATTGACCCTACCATGGATTCTAAACACTTTGTACACATAACATGAGAATAATAACATGCATTTTCTGAATTCACATGGTTTCAGATTTAGTCTCACATGGTTTCAATAACACATTTACACATCGGGATTTCACATTTTTCTTTTACACAATTTCCTCTTTTCACGTAGTTACACTTTACACATACACATTCACATGTCACTTACACATTTACACATGGTCACGTACACATTTCACATTACACTTTCCACATATTTAGGTGCCGTGACACATAGTCCAAAACCACCAAAAACACACAACACATCACATCACATAGACGCCATCTAGGCAATACAATGGCGACTCTTGGACTGCGCAGACCGGGAGAACAAGTCTCTACCCTAACCAGTGGTACTTGTCCATCTCCAGGATTTCCCCTAATGCCCTTAGGGTCACTTAACACAATGAACCTTCTCAGGGGGACTTTTCCCTGATACGGCTCCACTGCCTTCTCGGAAGCAGTATCACATTGGCACAATTACACTTTTACACATTTACCATTTTACACATGGTTTTACACTTTACACTTTTCATCACATTCACACTTTCTCACTCACATAAATCCTCTATTTTTCCTAACATGGTACTACAGAGTTTCAAGGTTTAACACACAGTAAACACACTAATCATGCTGGGTTTAAACAAAATCTAATCACATTTCGATCATATGTACGAATTATTCACATTTCACATGAAAATACATAACTCTTTATCTATGGGTCCACATGACCTGAAATTTTTAGCACATGCTGTTTTCGGGTTCAAGATGATACCCTCAATTTTTCAGATTTTTCTGAGCTTCATGGAATTTACAGTAAATAAAACACCTAATTAGCATGCCGTTCATAATTTAATTAACACGGGGTTTAACACATCTTGTAAATTGCCACTTGCTGTTTAAACATAAGTTACTAACATATGCATGAATCTAGAATACAACATTACCCTAATTCATACATCTATGATCAATTATCACAAACCATTTTCGCATGTTTTCATTTTACCGAACCGAGCTTATTTACAAATTTCACAAGCATGGATAAATTACTAAAATTTGCAAACGCATATGCTGACCCACTATTCTTCATGATCAAACCGAAACTAAGGCATTCACACTCATCTAAATCATGAATCATGGATTTTGCAAAATTTCCTACAAGTCATGCTCATAAGTTTACAAAATGTCATTATCCTACATTCACCATTCACATCCCACATTCATTCACACACCACAACTAACCATATACATAGAGTATAAGCTTTACCATATATCCTCATCGCATAAAACATACTGAAATTACTGCATAAGTGGGACAGAACAGCCACTGTTCTGTCCAGAAGAACTAGGCGGCGGTCTCTGGCCGCTGACTCTTGGTCAGCGGCATGGTCGATGGACGCCAAGCTCATCACAGGCGTCCAGGGACCTTGCCGTCTAACCAGGTCTTGCAGAAAACACAGACCCGAGCTCTGAAACTTGGGTGAATTGGAGGGTCTAGGACTCGAGGAAAAATCCTTAAAAATCACAAAAACCACCTAGACTCATACGGGGACACCATAGATAGGTCACTTGCCTTTCAAAAATTCTTCTAAGGGGTTTAAATGCTTGGTGAAGACCTCCTTGGGCAGTCCCAAGAAGTTGCAGAACCTCCCTCTAGATCGCCTTCCTCCGGGCTCCTGGGTGATCTCCACGCCGAGGGGATGATGGGGATGCCTTCTCCTTTGCTCTAGCTTCCTCCTTGTCGCAATAGATCTCCAAACCAAGCTCCAAGGGGTCGGATTTGGGGGTTCTAAAATGGGGTTTTTCTCACAGCTCACCTAGGGTTTTTCTCTCCTCTATTTCTCCTCTTGCAAGGTGGAAATGAGAAGTGGGAAAGGCCAAATCCGGGTTCAGACCTGATGAGAGCCCCTCACCCGCTCACCATACCGATTAGACAGCCTTAGAGCCGTTGGGGGACATCCCCCAATGGAGGCCATGCCTTGCTCCCGGATTTTCTGGCTCTGCAACGCATGCAGGTCAGAGAAGTTGGCGTCCAGATCGTTGGACGCCGGAGTTAGTGTTGGCGTCCATGTCTGGACGCTGACACCAGCTCAACGGCCTGGGCTTGACGCCAAGGTGGCCTTCGGCCAGAACCCTAATTATGCAGAAAACCATGCATACCAAGCATATATACATGCAATATGTATATGGTATTATTTCCACACTATCATCATGCAATATATACATTATTTATGCTTAATATAAACACATGCATACGTAATTATACTAATTAATACGTACGTAAATATGTACATACACACACAAGCACAAATATTCACACAAAATTGCAAATAATGCGACGGAAATTAGAGGGCCTTACACTCTCTGTAATCGGGAAAGGTCCAATATACCTCGGACTGAGCTTTCCCTTCTTTCCAAACCTCATGACACCCTTGGTCGGCGAGGCCCGTAAGAACACAAGGTCACCCACGCTGAACTGCAACGGCCTTCTGCGGACATCTGCATAGCTCTTCTGCCTACTCTGTGCTATCTGAAGCCTCTACCTGACTAAACTGACTATGTCTGCACACTGTTGTACCATCTCTGGTCCCAAAAGCTGCCTCTCACCCACTTCAAACCAGTGAAGTGGCGTCCTGCACGGCCGACCATACAAAGCCTCGTATAGTGCCATTCCAATGCTCGAGTGATAACTGTTGTTGTATACAAACTCTACCATCGGAAGGTGGGACTCCCAGATGCCACCCCAGTCCAAGCAACAAGCTCTCAACATATCCTCCAAAGTTTGTAGAGTCCTCTTTGACTGACCATCTGACTGCGGGTGATACGATGAACTCAGCCTCAACTCTGTACCAAGAGCTCTCTGCAAACTGCACCAAAACCCTGAAGTGAACCTCGGATCTCTATCAGAAACAATGGAAACTGGGGTCCAGTGCAACAGAATAACTCGATCCACGTACAATCTGGCAAGCCTGTCCACTGACCAAGACATCCTGACTAGAAGGAAGTGCGCTGACTTGGTCAACCTGTCCATGATCACCAAACACCATCAAGCCTCTGCGGAGTACGGAGCAAACCAACCATGAAGTCCATGGTGATGTCGTCCCACTTCCACTCAGAAATGGGCAACAACTGCAGCTCACCATTAGGACGCTGATGCTCAGCGTTCACTGTTGACAAGTAAGGCACCGAGCGACAAACTCTAACATGCCCCTCTTCATCCCTGGCCACAAGAAGAACTCCTCAAGTTATGATACATCTTGGTGGAACTAGGATGAACAGCATACCTCGATCGGTGTGCCTCTGACAATAGCGCCTGCTGCACTCATAGGGAATGTACAATCTGCCTCTGAACCTGACCTCACGTCCTCGTCCAACTCAACATCTAGCATCTGCAAAATATCTGCCAACTCTGAATCTGCCTGCTGTGCCTCCAGCACCTGACGGTATACTGACAAACTGGTCATCACTGTACGATCTCTGTACCTCGAAGGACAGAAAACCCTGAGACAAGTCCTCAAACAATGCCACTCTTTGACCATCAACGAACTCAGGCGAACTCACCTGCTCAAAGCATCCGCCATGACGTTAAGCCTTCCGGGTGATAGGAGAGGGATAAGGTCGTAGTCCTTCAGGTACTCTATCAATTTGTGATGCCTCTGATGACCAAACTTTCCCATATAAAATAATTCATTTATTTATATATTAATTTTGATGATTAACAAAACATTACTAATGAATTACTTGAGTCTTGAGGACAGGAAATAAAAGCAAAAGAAAGTTCAAGACAATCAGGTAAGACTCTCAATTTATAAGTATTATGATCGATTTCCTTCTGACCAAATTACAAACAAATCGATACCATAACGATTTCTTTAGACTTCGTAACGATTGTTTTCATAACGATTTCCTAATTGATTCATAAGGATTTGTGCATTGATTTCTTTAGAACTCATAACGACTTTGCTAGCCGTAACGATTTCTTTAGTTCTCGTAACGATTTCTTTGAAACTCGTAACGACTTACCAGTCGTAACGATTTCTTTAGTTCTCGCAACGATTTCTTTAGAACTCATAACGACTTGCTAGCCGTAACGATTTCTTTAGTTCTCGTAACGATTTCTTTGAAACTCATAACGACTTGATAGCCGTAACGATTTCTTTAGTTCTCGTAACGATTTCTTTGAAACTCGTAACGACTTACCAGCCGTAACGATTTCTTTAGTTCTCGTAACGATTTCTTTAGAATCATAACGACTTGCTAGCCGTAACGATTTCTTTAGTTCTCGTAACGATTTCTTTGAAACTCGTAACGACTTGTAGCCGTAACGATTTCTTTAGTTCTCGTAACGATTTCTTTGAAACTCGTAACGACTTGCTAACGTAACGATTTCTTTAGCCGTAACGATTTCCTTAGAGTTCGTAACGACTTGATAAGTGTTCATAACGATTGCTTTGCGCAACGATTTCCTTAGAGTTCATAACGACTTTGTAAGTGTTCATAACGATTTGCTTTGCGCAACGATTTCCTTAGAGTTCATAACGACTTTGTAAGTGTTCATAACGATTTGCTTTGCGCAACGATTTCCTTAGAGTTCATAACGACTTGATAAGTGTTCATAACGATTTGCTATGACTCATAACGATTTCATAAGTCATACATTATCAATTTCATATCTTGATATCTTATTCATCTTAAAGCATTGACCAGTCAAAGTCCACGTAGACATCTCTCTGACGCTTTTGCATTTATGAGATCTGAACATATCTCTGCATGCATGCAGACCATATCATCCTTTATCGTGCCTACTCTGATAACGTCCTTTAGACTAAAGCTATTTGGCATTACTATTTTCTTGACTATTGCTACTGACGTTGACTGACATCAGAGACAGCTTATCTGTCTGCTATTTAAGATTGACATCTGTGCAGACCTCTGAACTAGCTTCATGGTACAACGTTAAACAAATAGAAGCCATCGGATATCTTTGAAGATCTCATCTCTTTGCGTGCTCAAGTAATCAAAAGACTGTTGACAGAAGCTTCCAAGACTCCAGATGTCATTCAGTCTAACGACTACTCAAAAGAGAGACAACGGACTCTTTAACGTCTAGATTTCAAATTGAAGATATATATACAAGTCAGAAGAACAGAAGATACAACGTTCAAGAAAAACATTCAAATTCTTCTGAAGAAAGTTTAGAGCAGAAAACTTCATTCCTCTTAGCTTTTGCTCTCTACTAGCTAGTGAAAGATCATTTGAAGAGAGCTTGTGTAGTTCTGAGAGTGAGCCTAGATTTAGATTCTTTGCTCTCAGTGCTAGGTCCTTCAGATCATTGCTTGTTGCAGTTTGATCTAGGGGCTTGTCTTTCAAACCTCTCTTTGTGTGTTGTTCCCTTCTGGTGTGAAGGAAGACCTGGTGGTATCCAGGGTGTTGTTCCCTTCTGGTGTGAAGGAAGACCTGGTGGTATCCAGGGTGTTGTTCCCTTCTAGTGAAGGAAGACCTGGTGGTATCCAGGGTGTTGTTCCCTTCTGGTGTGAAGGAAGACCTGGTGATCCAGGGTGTTGTTGTGTCCTTAAGGGGGACTGTACCCTTGATTAGTGAAATCCTGAGGTATTGCTCAGGGACTGGACGTAGGTCTCCTGTGGAAAGGAGTTCCGAACCAGGATAAAAATCCTACTGTCTTGTGGTTGTGTTTTGTGTGTTTGCTATCTTATTTCCTCTAACTCTAACCTTCGTTTAAGTTGTTGTAATCTTTTTAGTGAACAGGTATTAATCAAAGATCAAATTTTAATAACCCATTCACCCCCCCCCCCTCTGGGCTAGCTAGCTGGGCAACAAGTGGTATCAGAGCGAGTCTCTTCGACAAAGAAGAAGATCCAACGATCTGAAGAGCAAAGATCAATGGCAGCCCAAGGCAACTTCGAAGGTCAGTCAGTCAACAGACCCCTTTGTTCGATGGTGAAGATTATCCGTATTGGAAGACCGAATGGAATATTTTCTACAAGGCCACGACTATCAAATCTGGTCGATAGTAGAAGAAGGTGACCTGGTTGTCACAAATGAGAAAGCACAATGGACAGATGAAGACAGAAAGAAAATCTCCTTGAACTGTACAGCCAAGAGCATTTTATGTTGTGCTCTAAGCAAGAAGGAGTTTAACAGAGTCTCAGCCTGCAAATCCTCCATGGAAATGTGGGAAAAGCTAAGGATCATATACGAAGGTACAGATAAAGTAAAGGAGACAAGAATCGACATTCTTGTCACTCAGTATAAGAGATTTCAAATGCAGTCAGGTGAGTCAATCACCCAGATGTTCAGTCGATTCACTGACATCACCAATGGTTTAGCCAGTCTAGGAAAGTCCTATGAGATTGCAGATATGGTAAGAAAGATTCTCAGATCCTTGCCATCTTCATGGACACCAAAGGTCACAGCTATCGAAGAAGCTAATGACCTTAAGAGAATGTCAGTAGAAAAGCTCATCGGGTCCCTCATGGCCCATGAGATCAACATGGAAAGGCTAGGAGAATCATCTAGCAAAAAGAAGCACTCCAATGCTTTGAAAGCAGAAGAAGAGTCATCAGAAGCAAGCTCTAGCGGGAGTGAGGTAGACAGCGAAAATGAAGAAGCAATGCTCTCTAAGAGATTGCAACGCATCCTGGCCAAGAAGAAAAATTCAATCCGGCAGAAGGTACTTTAAGAAAAATAAAGACTTCAAAAGATCAGATGGCAAAGAAATGAAGAAAGGAGAGACCATCTGTTATGAATGCAAGAAGCCTGGACATATCAAGGCAATTGTCCAATGCTAAAGAAAAATGATCACAAGAAGAAGGATAGCTCCAAGAAGTTCAGAAGATACAAGAAAAAGGCAATGGCAGCTGCTTGGGAGAACAGCAGTGACTCAGACAGTGAGTCAAGCTCAAGCAGTGATGAAGAAGAAGCCAACCTGGCTCTCATGGCCAACATCGAAGAAAAGGTAACCTCTGACTCTTCTTTCGATTCTTGTAATAATTCTGATTCAGATTCTGACAATTTGGAAAGCGCCTTTAATGAACTTTACGACAAATATAAAGAGGTGTCTAAATTACTTAAGATTAGTAAGAAGAATAATACATGCTTAGAAAACACTAACTCAGACTTAAAAACAGAAAATGAAGAACTAGAAAAGCAATTAATCGAACTAAAAGAAGAAATGAATTGTTGTGTGAAGACTTAAAAGTTAAGAATAAACAAATAACAAAATTAGAAAAACAAGAAAGTGTAGATGAATTAAAAAAGAGATTAAAAATCTAAATGAAGAGAATGAGAAATTAGCAAGCACATTAGAAAAATTTACAAATGGTAAGAATCCCTTAATATTAAAAGGAGCTAGACGCTCAGGTAAGAGAAAAGATGGTGTAGGCTACACACCACCTGAAAATGCAGAAACTATAATTCCACCTAAGGTGTATCCAACTCCAAGATTTGTTCCTGAGGAAAATACAGCCTATAAAGCTAATTTTAAGTATATTGAAAGAGTAACAAAAACATCATGTTGTAGTCACTGTAATAAGCTAGGTCATTTAAAATCCACCTGTCCAACAAGACATAAGAAGTGGATAATGAAAGTAAAAATAATGATACTGACCCATCAGGACCCAAAAGAACTTGGGTACCTAAAGCTTGATGTCTTAATTTCAGGTTAATCCTCGAGCATCCAAATGGTATTTGGATAGTGGGTGTTCAAGGCACATGACAGGAAACCTGAAGCTGTTTTCCCATCTCCAAGCTGAAGAAGGAACAGTCACTTATGGAGATAATGGGAAAGGAACTGTAGTAGGCAGTGGATCAGTAAATAGCAAAGAAAAACAGTCATAGAAGATGTGCTATTAGTCAAAGGATTAAAGCACAACCTCATCAGTATAAGTCAGCTGTGTGATAGAGGTCATCAAATCAAGTTTCAAGAATCAAAGTGCAGCATACTAAAGGATGGAGCAGTCATCTTTGAAGCAAATAGAGAGAAGAATCTGTACGTGCTCTACCTTGAAGAACTCAAAGAGCAAAATGTGTGTCTGGCAGCCAGCAAGACAAATCAACTGAGCTGTGGCACAGAAGACTAGGCCACTGCAGCTTGGACGGATTGAACAAGCTCAGAAAGAGGAATCTTGTGGAAGGTCTACCAAAAGTCAATGGAAAATTGGAAAGTGTTTGTAGACCCTGTGCTAAGGGAAAGCACACAAAGAGTTCCTTCAAGTCAAAGACAGTGGTGACTACCTCAAAACCCTTAGAGCTCCTACATATGGATCTATTTGGACCAATGAGGACTACCAGTCTTGGAGGAAAGAATTTTGGATTTGTCATAGTAGATGACTACTCAAGATTCACATGGGTATCATTCTTAGAGCATAAAGATGATAGTTTTGATAATTTTGTCAGTTTCAGTAAGAAGGTCCAGAAAGATCAGAAGTTCAGTATTGTGTCCATTCGATCAGACCATGGTGGTGAGTTCCAAAATGAAAAGTTTGCTAGATTCTGTGATGATCAAGGAATTCAGCACAATTTCTCAGCACCAAGGACACCACAGCAAAATGGTATAGCTGAGAGGAAGAACAGAACTCTCTTGGATATGGCAAGAACCATGCTCTCTGAATATGAGCTACCAAGATATTTTTGGGCTGAAGCAGTCAACACAGCCAGTTACATTGTCAACCGAGTAATGATCAGGCCAATACTGAAGAAGACTGCATATGAGTTGTTCAAAGGAAAGAAGCCCAAGGTAAGTCATTTCAGAATCTTTGGATGTCCTTGCTTTATTCACAACAACGGAAAAAGGGACATTGGTAAGTTGGATGCCAAGTCAGATGAAGGCATCTTTATGGGTATACTTCTAAACCCAGAGGCTATAGAGTTTTCAATAAACGCTCACTATTAATTGAACAAACTGTGCATGTTATTTTTGATGAAACTAACCCTTCCTTGAGAAAGGAAGTAGATAGTGATAATGATGATGCAGATGACTGTCCAAAAAGCTTAAAGATACATCAATTGAGGACAAGGATGATCCACCTCTGGAAGAATTACAACAAGAAGAAATTACTCATGAAAATCTTCCAAAGGAATGGAGATACAAGAAAGATCACCCACTTGAGAATATCATTGGTGATCCATCCATAGGGGTAAGAACAAGAGGTAATGTAATCCCTTGTGATTATTTAGCCTTTGTTTCTCAGATAGAGCCTAAGACAGTCAATGAAGCTTTAACTGATGAATCTTGGATAATAGCCATGCAAGATGAATTAAATCAATTCAAGAGAAACCAAGTATGGTCACTTGTTCCTAGACCATCAGATCATCCAGTTATTGGCACCAAATGGGTGTTCAGAAACAAATTGGATGAAACTGGTGTAATCCTAAGAAACAAGGCCAGATTGGTAGCTCAGGGCTATTCTCAAGAGGAAGGCATAGATTTCGATGAAACCTATGCACCTGTAGCTAGACTTGAGGCTATTAGAATCTTACTTGCATATGCATCAGCTCTAAACTTGACACTATTTCAAATGGATGTTAAATCAGCATTCTTAAATGGTTTTATAAAAGAGGAAGTGTATGTTGAACAACCTCCAGGTTTTGATGACACCGAATTTCCTAATCATGTTTTCAAACTCCATAAGGCATTATACGGTTTAAAACAAGCACCTAGAGCCTGGTATGAAAGGCTTAGCTCTTTTCTGTTAAATCATGGTTTCAATAGAGGCAAAGTAGATAGCACATTATTCATAAAGTCAAAGGTCAATCACATACTATTAGTTCAAATCTATGTAGATGATATCATTTTTGGTTCTACTGACAAATCTCTTTGCAAGTATTTTGAGAAGCTTATGCAGGGAGAATTTGAAATGAGTATGATGGGGGAGCTAAACTACTTCCTTGGATTGCAAGTCAAGCAAGGGAAGGAAGGCACCCACATCTGTCAAGCCAAATACACCAAGAACTCCTGAAGAAGTTTGGATTCGATAATGCCAAACCACTGTCAACTCCAATGAGCACATCAACCAGAATGGACAGTGATCAAAATGGTAAAAAGGTAGATCAAAAGAACTATAGAGGTATGATAGGGTCTTTACTTTATTTAACAGCAAGTAGACCAGACATCTTGTTTAGTGTATGCATGTGTGCTAGGTATCAAGCAGACCCTAGAGAATCACACCTAATTTCTGTAAAAAGAATATTTAGATATTTAGCTAGAACTCATGATTTAGGTCTTTGGTATCCAAAATCATGTGAAATAGATTTAGTAGGATATTCTGATGCTGACTATGCTGGATGCAAGATAGATAGAAAGAGCACCAGTGGTTGTTGTCAATTCCTTGCAGGATGTTTGATATCATGGTCCTCAAAGAAACAAAACTCAGTGGCACTATCAACAGCTGAAGCTGAATATGTAGCTGCTGGAAGTTGCTGTACACAACTCCTTTGGATAAAGCAACAACTTGAAGACTTTGGATTAAATATCAAATCAATTCCATTGCTGTGTGACAACACCAGTGCCATTAATCTGACCAAGAATCCAGTTCAGCACTCAAGGACAAAACATATTGAGGTTAGATATCATTTTATTCGTGATCATGTTGCAAATGGAAATATAGAAATATCCTTTATTGATACAAATAGCCAACTAGCAGATATCTTCACAAAAGCCCTACCTGAAGAGAGATTTACATCTCTTAGAAGGGAATTAGGGATGTGCAATTTGTGAAAAGATTCCTGTATTTAAAATGGCATATAAATTTTTCAGAATAAATGAAAATTCTCTCTCTCTCTCACTTTAAGCAAAACTCAGTTTATTTACTCTTCCTTGACCGCTATTGTGTTAAAAGCAGTTTGACTCGTCAAACCCTTTTGTCGCCTTGTGCCGTTACCGCCTTTTGGCGCTTCCTGTTTTCGATAAAATAATTCTAATTAGTCAAATCGTTCTGGGAACGACTCATCTTCTACCTTTACCCTTTCTCCTTTATCTATTCACCCAAAGCCGATGCCCTAACGATTCCGGCATCGACTCTCTGCAAGATTTGAAGCTTTCCCCTCTTCCCGCGAAGAATCCCTCGAGGGCTTCCATCTCTTCCATCATCTCCTTTCTCCAGAACAGTTCTTCTCCTTTCTACCCATGGCCGCTCCGATGATCTCCGGAAGTGTAGGGGGCTACAGTGCTGAGTACCTGACCGCAGAACAGCAGGAAAGGTTCACCTTCGTGAAGACAAAGGTATGCGGAAACAAGGCAGTGGATGTTCCAAATCTCGAGAAGAATGGTATGGGAAGTATAGCAGAAACTCTGAGAAGGATGCAGTGGATGGAAATTGCCACTTTCACCGAGGTAAGCTATCCCGACCTGGTGAAAGCATTTTATGTATGCTTAAGGTCAGAGGCAGATGGGTCCCTTGTATCATCGGTAAAGGGAATCCAAATTAAAGTCGATCATGAGTTGTTGCACATGTTGTTTGGAGTGAAGACGTCTGGATTCAGTGGGGTTCATGCAGTGAACGATGAAGCAAAAGGCCTTGGCATTATAGGTCCAGGGTTTAGGCTAAGAGACGGAAAATTGGATATTAATCAGATGAATGCATACAACCGTCTTCTTCATTTCATTATCTGTCAAATTTTGGTTCCTCGCAGTGCCACCTTCTCAACGTGCACTAGGGCAGATTCTGATATGATGTTTTGGGCGATTCAACAAAAGGAGATTAATATGGCGCAAGTCATGTTGGAAAGGATGAAATTTGCCAGAGATCAAATATGGGATACAAAAAGTAAGTTAAATGTCTCATTGCCCTATGCTCATCTACTTACAAAGATTTTCAATCACTTTGGATAGATTTATCTGGGGCAGTTGTGGAGAAGATGGGCCAGTGTATAAGGTCCAGAAATCTCAAGAAAAGTGGTTTCTCTGTAATTGAAGTGTATGGTCTAAGACCACTGTGGCCGAGGGAGAGGCCATAATTGGTGATGTAGAAATTCCTGATGTTTAGGAAATGGCATTAGTAACACCATCAGCAGATCAGCAGGCAGTAGCACCAGCAGAGCAGCAGCAAGCAGAGAGTCAGTAGCAGAGCAGCAGCTCAGTCAGCAGCAGAGCAGCAATCAGTAGCACCAGCGGAGCAGCAGGCAGTAGCAGCAGCAGCAGCAGCAGTAGCAAGCAGCAAGCAGCTCAGTCAGCAGCAGGCAGCAGGCAGTAGCACCAGCATTTCAGCCAGAATCTCTTACAGCTTCTGTAGTTGAGGAGGAAGTGGCAGATAAAGCCAGTGATTCGCCTACCTCAATAATTGGCTCAATTCTTTGGAATTTAGTTGAATCAGCTCTCTCCACGCGAATCGACTCACAGTCTGGTGAAATTGAAATGGAAGAAGCTGTGGCAGAAGGCCACATTGAAGAATCAATTCCTGTGGAGCAGTCCAGTGCTCCAGTAGATCCAGTTGAAGAGGAAGCTCCTGCTCAGGGGGAGCAAATGGAAGTTGAAGAGGAAGCTCCTGCTCAGGGGAGCAGTCTATTGAAAGACCAGCACCCCAAAGGAAAGGCAAAAGGATAGCTCACAGAAAACTCAGAAAGAGCCACAGGAAAGTCAATCTGAACCCGGTTTTGGAATTGTTGAAGGCTCAGGGAGAGATTCTGTCAACAGTGCAGTCCAGTGTGCAAGGGATGCTTGCTAGTCAAGCTTCGACCACCTCTGAGCTCTCCTTCAGTCAGAAATGCAATGAAGTGGTTTAATAAAGAAATGTCTGATATGAAGTCGATGCTAGCAGTTCTTTCAAGGTCAAGTGGAGTTTCTCCTGCAGCTACTCAGAGCAGACCAGCTGCTGTTCCCCGGCCACCAGGGCCTCTAGCTCAAGAGTCTCGGCCAGTAGGGCCATCAGCTCAAGCATCAGGGCCACCAGGGCCACCAGTGCTAGCTTCAGGGTCATCAGGACCCTCTTCAGTTGTCAGAGAAGGTCAAGACAAAGGGAAAGATCCCATGACAGCTACTAAGCCCCTGACACTTCTACCTTGCAACTCCAACCCTCTCTTCACCTTCATCTCCTTCTACAGCCCCTCCTGCACCACCAACTGTAAAACACCCTGTGCCTCGCACCCAACCATCTTCCTCTCTCATTTCATCTCAACCCTCCTTCTCTCCCACTCCTTCTCACACCTCAGCTCCATCATCATTCAATCCCAAACCTTCACCACCTTCTTCCTTCAATCCCAAACACCTTTTCTATCCTCCTACTCCTCCTTCCTCTGTCACTATCATTCCGGAAAAACCTTCACTACTTGGTGTCTTTGACACAAATCTGCCGGATGATTTTGAGAGAAATATCCTTATCACCATTCTCTCCACTGCCACTCATATCCACAGGACTGATCCTCCCAGTCCTGCCAAGAAAAAGAGGAAACAATCATCCTCTGTCAGCATCCCCTCCTCACCATTATTTCCTCCTCTTTGGTACTCTCTTACCCTCGAACCTCAGAGAAGATCCTCTATAAGGAATATGTTCAAAAGTGCATCCTCTCCACCATCTATGGTATTCCTTTCCTCAACCTCTCTGAGCATCTAAACATTGTTCTTCCTCTTACCCAGCTGTCCCACCCTCAAAAATCCAAAATCTTTGAGGGCACTGAGTTTAAGACTGAAGATCAGTGGGCCAATGTCAAGGGCAACAAAGCTCAATACAGCAAATATTTGACTGCCAGGGCAGAATCTCTTACCCATCGAGCTCACCCACTCACTCTTTCTGAGTGGTTCATTATTCAGCATAAGAACTCTTGGGGACCCTTTATTTTGACAGAGATTCGTATTGCCAAGAATTTTCAGCTGTACATGATTTTTCTATTTGAACAAGCTGCCTGAAGTACAGTTCTACCAATTTCATTCAGCCTTAGTGATGCTGAGATCAGAACGTCCAGTAAATCTTCCCCTCACAGTGGACTTTGCCGATCTCAAAGTTGATTCTCCAGTTCTTCTGCCAAAGCTACACTCTTTAGTGTTTGACTCAGATGCTGGATCCCATGCACTAGATATGTTTGCTAGGCAGATGGGCCGTTTGTCAGCCAAGTTAGGCAGATTACCCTCCTTCTTGCGGTTCATTTTCAGAGAATATCACTCTGGCCGCATCTCTTCCCAAACCTTGGCCCCACTCATTTCTGAATGTGAAAGGCTTACTCCCACCATATGGGAATCACTCTACAAGGAACCCCATCTTCAATTACAGGCCATCAACAGTTCCTTGGTTCGTCAAGCTAAGCCCACTCTCTCAGCCGAAGCCTTCATGGATCTCAACTCCATAAATCCAATTCAAGAGATCTATGTTCAGTGGGCAGCCAGATATACAACCTTCTATGCTCTGAAGCAGGATCTGCTTGATCAGAAGATTTTCTATCCAATCTCTCTGGAGAGATTTCTCCATCGTGCCTGCTTTGGAAAGAGCACCTACTTCAGATTCATCTTGGACCCACATCAATATGAAGAATTCCTGGAAAAGCAACGGCAACTTTACATTCAAAGGGCCATTCCATCCATGGGTCCTAATTTTTCAGTTGCTTCTGGAGTTTTCCAACAGACTTTTGAAGATCTTGAGATCAAGGCATGGGTTGTCATCTCACAGCATGCCTCTTGTTGTCTCCTATGTACTATCTTCCTCCCACTTAATACAATGATTTCTCTCTTCTTTGTCTCATAGACTATCTTTTTGCTTATTGACAAAATGGGGGAGAAAACTAAACTATTCTGAAAAACATGTTGTGTTGTATAATGTTTAGTATATTTGTCATCATCAAAAAGGGGGAGATTGATGACCAAACTTTCCCCATATAAAATAATTCATTTATTTATATATTAATTTTGATGATTAACAAAACATTACTAATGAATTACTTGAGTCTTGAGGACAGGAAATAAAAGCAAAAGAAAGTTCAAGACAATCAGGTAAGACTCTCAATTTATAAGTATTATGATCGATTTCCTTTCTACCAAATTGCAAACAAATCGATACCATAACGATTTCTTTAGACTTCGCAACGATTTGTTTTCATAACGATTTCCTAATTAATTCATAAGGATTTGTGCATTGATTTCTTTAGAACTCATAACGACTTGCTAGCCGTAACGATTTCTTTAGTTCTCGTAACGATTTCTTTGAAACTCGTAACGACTTACCAGTCGTAACGATTTCTTTAGTTCTCGCAACGATTTCTTTAGAACTCATAACGACTTGCTAGCCGTAACGATTTCTTTAGCTCTCGTAACGATTTCTTTGAAACTCGTAATGACTTGATAGCCGTAACGATTTCTTTAGTTCTCGTAACGATTTCTTTGAAACTCGTAACGACTTACCAGCCGTAACGATTTCTTTAGTTCTCGTAACGATTTCTTTAGAATTCATAATGACTTGCTAGCCGTAACGATTTCTTTAGCTCTCGTAACGATTTCTTTGAAACTCGTAACGACTTGATAGCCGTAACGATTTCTTTAGTTCTCGTAATGTTTTCTTTGAAACTCGTAACGACTTGCTAGCTGTAACGATTTCTATAGCCGTAACGATTTCCTTAGAGTTCATAACGACTTGATAAGTGTTCATAACGATTTGCTTTGCGCAATGATTTCCTTAGAGTTCATAACGACTTTGTAAGTGTTCATAACGATTTGCTTTGTGCAACGATTTCCTTAGAGTTCATAACGACTTTGTAAGTGTCATAACGATTTGCTTTGTGCAACGATTTCCTTAGAGTTCATAACGACTTTGTAAGTGTTCATAACGATTTGCTTTGCGCAACGATTTCCTTAGAGTTCATAACGACTTGATAAGTGTTCATAACGATTTGCTATGACTCATAACGATTTCATAAGCCACACAGTTATCAATTTCATATCTTGATATCTTATTCATCTTATAGCATTGACCAGTCAAAGTCCACGTAGACATCTCTCTGACGGTTTTGCATTTATGAGATCTGAACATATCTCTGCATGCATGCAGACCATATCATCATTTATCGTGCCTACTCTGATAACGTCCTTTAGACTAAATCTATTTGGCATTACTATTTTCTTGACTATTGCTACTGACGTTGACTGACATCAGAGACAGCTTATCTGTCTGCTATTTAAAATTGACATCTGTGCAGACCTCTGAACTAGCTTCAGGGTACAACGTTAAACAAATAGAAGCCATCGGATATCTTTGAAGATCTCATCTCTTTACGTGCTCAAGTAATCAAAAGACTGTTGACAAGAAGCTTCCAAGACTCCAGATGTCATTCAGTCTAACGACTACTCAAAAGAGAGACAACGGACTCTTTAACGTCTAGATTTCAAATTGAAGATATATATACAAGTCAGAAGAACAGAAGATACAACGTTGAAGAAAAACATTCAAATTCCTCTGAAGAAAGTTTTAGAGCAGAAAACTTCATTCCTCTTAGCTTTTGCTCTCTACTAGCTAGTGAAAGATCATTTGAAGAGAGCTTGTGTAGTTCTGAGAGTGAGCCTAGATTTAGATTCTTTTGCTCTCAGTGCTAGGTCCTTCAGATCATTGCTTGTTGCAGTTTGATCTAGGGGCTTGTCTTTCAAACCTCTCTTTGTGTTGTTCCCTTCTGGTGTGAAGGAAGACCTGGTGGTATCCAGGGTGTTGTTCCCTTCTGGTGTGAAGGAAGACCTGGTGGTATCCAGGGTGTTGTTCCCTTCTAGTGAGAAGGAAGACCTGGTGGTATCCAGGGTGTTGTTCCCTTCTGGTGTGAAGGAAGACCTGGTGTATCCAGGGTGTTGTTGTGTCCTTAAGGGGACTGTACCCTTGATTAGTGAAATCCTGAGGTATTGCTCAGGGACTGGACGTAGGTCTCCTCTGGAAAGGAGTTCCGAACCAGGATAAAAATCCTACTGTCTTGTGGTTGTGTTTTGTGTGTTTGCTATCTTATTTCCTCTAACTCTAACCTTTGTTTAAGTTGTTGTAATCTTTTTAGTGAACAGGTATTAATCAAAGATCAAATTTTAATAACCCATTCACCCCCCCCTCTGGGCTAGCTAGCTGGGCAACAGCCTCAAGTTCAAATCCTTCTGAGTAAAGATGTACTGCAAACTCTGATGGTCAGTGAAGATCTCGAACACCTCGCCGTACAAATAATGCCTCCACAACCTCAGAGCGAACACTACTGCTGCCAACTCTAAGTCATGAGTAGGGTAGTTCTCCTCATGCTTCTTCAACTTCTGAGAAGCATAGGCAACGACCCCACCTTGCTGCATCAGCACTGCACCCAAACCTGATCTCAAAGCGTCTGTGTAAACCACAAAACCTCTGCTACCTGACGGCAAGACCAACACTGGCACTGAAGTCAACCTCCTCTTCAGCTCCAGAAAACTCTGCTCATAGTCCTCTGACCAAACAAATTTGGCCTCAAGTCTCGTTAATCTGGTCAATGGTTCTACAATCCTGGAAAAATCCTGGATAAACCTCCTGTAATAGCCTAACAAACCCAGAAAGCTGCGAACCTCTGACACTAAAGTGGGCTGCTCCCAAGACACCACTACCTCAACCTTGGAAGGATCCACTGCCATACCAGAACCTGAGATCACGTGCCCGAGAAAGTGCACCTCCCTCAGCCAAAATTCGCACTTGTCGAACTTGGCATAAAGTTGGTGACCCTGCAACGTCTCTAGCACAATCCTCAGATGTACCTCGTGCTCCTCAGAAGCCGAGTAGACCAAGATGTCATCTACAAAGATGACCACAAACCTATCCATGTACTCACTGAACACCCTGTGCATCAAATCCATAAAAGTTGTTGGTGCATTCGTGAGCCCAAACGGCATCACGACAAACTCAAAGTGATCGTACCTCGAACGGAAAGCTGTCAGGCCAATATCTAACTCTCTGATCCTCAGCTGGTAGTAACCCTGTAAGGCCCTCAAATTTTGCCCTTTTATTTAGTTGTTGGGTCATGTGATGTTTAGTTGTCTTGTGTATATAACCTTGTGTATATATGTATATACATACATGTATATGTAATTATTCTGTACATATTGTATTATTATGATGTTATATGAGTTTACTATGTACATATTGTTGTATTTACATAGTATATATAATATTTAAGTTGTACATTACAATTGCATGTATGTATATAGTGTATATATATAATTCTGGATATTCTTGTGTTCTGGCCGAAGGGTCAATTGACGTCAACATGCATGGACGTTAGAGGTGAGTCGACGTCCAGATCGATGGACGCCCACTCCCAGTAGACGGCCAACAATGTGGACGTCTATTTCTTCAGAATTGTACGGTTTTAGATCCGAAAACGACTGCAATTTCTTCAGCCCTTGTTTTGGAAACCGTCTTCCAACGATAGGATCCCTACCTAATCACGTATCCTGACTCCCTAGGGTATAAAAACACCAGATTAGGGCGGATTATGTTCTTTGGCTTTTGTCAAAACCCTTGAACCTTTTGTGTGAACCTGGAACTTTGGAGACTTTGATCCGGCGACTTGGTGCATCTTCCGGCGATCCTCTTCGACTGGAAGGAGCTCTAAGCATAGAGAAAGGCTTCCCCGACTTTGGTGTGCAAGCTACATCAACACAGAACCGGTTCGGGAGAAGATTTGGGGCGCTTCTTGGCTTGGCCGAGGAGAGCTTCTCCGGAAAATAATTCCATTTAGCAAATTTTTAAGAGGCAAGTAACCCTTGGACATCGTCCATACCTATGTCTAGTAGGTCTCAGGAATTTTTGGGAATTTATCTCGTGTCCTGGAACCCCCATTCACTGTGTTTTGTGCGTTCAGTCTACATTTCTACAGATATAAACTTCAAGGCAATATTTGCTGCCGTTAAGATCCTGTGTTGGCGGCAACAGATGGTGCCGTTAACCCCGTTGGCGGCAACATGTGTGACGCCAAGTTCGTCTGGGTTTTACAGAACCCTAGTTTCACATCTGTATGATCATATTCGGACTTGTGGTTATCTGTGTTTAATGTAGAAATTATGTTGAGTTCAGTACAGGTAGTAGGTCATATCATGAGGAGGTACTAAATTTCTGTGATTTGTGTTATTTATTAAAATTTTTGTAATTGAACTGTAAGCTGAAAATGACCATGTTTAATCTTGTATAAATAGATCGGTTGTGAGTTAGGATTTTATAATTTTTACATGACAGCATAATAACTATTTTCAGATTTTTGAACTACTAGAACTGACTGTATGAATGTAAACCATGCTAAATGAATTTCTTGATGGGAAATGCATGATATCTATTTTAATTATCATAATTCGTATATAAGTCCAAAAAATTTGAAAAATTGAGCATATAATGTATTATCTGTCTTCAACCTGTGATTAATAATTCGTCCTGTTTGGGTGACAATAGGTGTGGTTGTTAATTTAATAGTGAATATTTGCCAAATGAACATGTTAATTTAATTCTTTTATAATGCAATGATTACAGCATGATTAAGACTGTGGTATGAGTTGTTTAGTACAGTGACCAGTAGCATCATATTTGGAAAAATTGAACCATGTGTGTGTATTTAAGTACATGAGCATGAAATGATTAGTGCATGGGAATAATGTAAGCAAATATATGACTTAAGTGAAATGTGTTAAAACGTGTCGTGTGTGACACTACTACCATAGAGGGCTGTGAAAGTGTACCGTAGTAAAGTCCCTACAGGAAGGTTCAATGTGTGTGATATCCTATGGGCAATTAGGATGAAATCCTGGAGGTGGACAAGTACCACTGGTTAGGGTGGAGAGTGCTTCTCCCGGTTCTGCATAGTTAACCAAGATTTATCACTATGTTGCCTAGGTGATAGGTATGTGAATGTGTATATGTGTGTCATTCTAGTGGTGGTTTAGACTATGTGTCACGACAACTAAGTGAAAATGTGAATATGTGATCATGTGAAGTGTACAATGTGAACTATGAGCATGTGAATTTGTTAAGCGAATGTGTTAATATGTGAATAAGTGTAAACCATGTGATTATGTTTAAATTATGTCAAAACAGGAAGTAAAAGGTAGGTGTAAATGTGATAATTGCATGAGAAGTGACTAGAATTCATGCTAGGTGTGCTATTTACCATATTCATAATTCCATACTATAGTTGTGTTAAATTGTGACATGAATCAAGTGAGATTTAAGTATTTAAAACATGTTGGTTACAAAGTGCAGAAAGCATGTCATAGGTTTGATACTTAATTGTTTAAATAATATGAAACATGTTACATGTTTATTCTAAATTGCTTAGGAATCTAGCATATGTAGGTGATATGTGTATGGTTGTGTTCATGGATTGCTTTCTGGGTCTCTTTAGACTCATTCTTGCTTCGGCGTACAGGTGTGACAGGTGTCTCCACTTCCAAGGAGGAGATAGTTAGGAGCGACTCCGAGCAAGAGGAGTAGCTTGTGTTGTAGAGATTTCGACATTGTACTTTCATTTTGCATATGTAACCAATAAGTGGTGTATGTTTCATGGATAATATATTTATTTTGGAATTGTATTATGTGGACATTTGTATCTCCCTCTTACTATATGGACTGTGGATAGAATGATAATGATGGAATAAGATTGATTTATTTTATTTCCATTGTAATCTTCTATTATTCGTGTACATCTCAATCTAGTGTTAGTGTTGGGTAAATGTCCCACTGTGACGGCGTTCATTATACCGATGTGGATTAGTATAATCGTACCAGTATAGGGAGGGTCATTACAAAGATTGGTATCAGAGAAACAAATTGAGATTGTACATGAGTAAACCATCATCTTCATAATATGCTAAGTCTTTATAGAATAGTCCACATGCGTAGAAATGATTAATAATGAATGAAAGATAGTTAAGAACATGGTTAGGACTAAATAACTTAGTTTCTAACTGTGATTTAAACTATTTTACAGGCTATGGCTTCTCGTGGTAGGCGTGGTGCCCATGCCCGTGAGGATGAGCAGAGGCGTGAGGATAAGGATGAGCAGTAGGCCCCAACACCCCAGGGTCCTACAGTTCTTCCTCCACCACCGCCTGTGGATTATAGAGTGTTCATGCAAGGCCTGGTGCAGGCTATGCAGACACAGGCACATACCCAGGCGGCACTCTAGGCTCAGCTGGAGGTTCAGGTTAGAAATGTTAGATAGAAGTAGTCCGTTTTTAAATAAATGTATGATTGTTATGTGCTTATGTGCTCTTTATATTGCTTGTTGTAGCAGGCTTAGGCTCCAGCTCCAGTTCTCCAGGAGCTTGGCCATGGTGGTCCTTCCATCATGGAGCGAATCAAGAGGATGGCTCCACCCTCTTTTAAGGGGGAGAGTCAGCCATTGTTGGCAGAGAGCTGGATGAGGGAGATCGAGAAGATCTTCCGAACTATTAGGTGTGCTGAGGAGGATAAGGTCAGCTTGGCCACCTATATGCTACAGGTATTTGTTAGTTAAATATGCTTGTATTTATGTTAAAATTTAGATTTGTCAGGACTGGTCCTTATGGATGGTTTGTTGTAGGAGAGATCCGATGTGTGGTGGGCTTCGTTACTGAGTACCCGGTTTGAGGATGGTGCTGTTGAGGTGGCATGGGATGAGTTTGTGAGGCTCTTTCGGGTCAAGTTCATCCCGGAGCATATCCAGGACAAGATGGAGCAGGAGTTCCTCACTCTTACTCAGGGCTCCATGACAGTACTTGAGTATGAGGCCAAGTTTGCGGAATTATCTAATTCTGCACCTCATATCATTGCTGATGAGTACAAGAAAGTGAAGAAGTTCGTGATGGGCCTTAAGCCATCACTGAGGTCGAGGTTGGTGGCGTTTGACCATCATACCCTTGATGAGGCTCTTAGCGCTGCATGTAGGCAGGAGAGCGAAATGGAGCAGTACCTAGAAGAGAAGAAGGCTTCGCAGAAGAGGTCTGCGCCTCCATTCCAGCGACAGGATAGGAAGAAGGCGGTGTACCAGTCACCGCAGCGTTTCGTGGCGGCGAGTAGTCAGTAGGTAGTTGCACCCCGGTCCCCCGGCATCAGGCCCAACGGCAAGAAGGAGTGTCCTCACTGTGGAAGGACACATGGAGGTACCGAGTGCTGGAAGCTAGCGGGGAAGTGTTTAAAGTGCGGGAGCAGTGAGCATCAGATCCCGAACTGTCCTAGACTTCAGCAGGGAGTCCAGCATGGAGCGCCAGCCCCAGCAGCGGCAACAGCAGCAGCGCCAGCTACAGGAAGACCAAGAAGGCCTCGAGCCCAAGCTCGAGTGTTCGCGTTAGCTCAAGAGGATGCCGAGCAAGCGGAGCACGTCACCGAAGGTACGGTTCTTTTCATGGGTGTGCACGCTCGGGTTTTATTTGATACGGGTGCCACTCACTCGTTCATTTCCGAGCGTTTTGCTAGGCAGTTAGCAATAGAGTTAGGATTAGAGGCTGAGGAGTTGGAGGTCCCTTTGTCTGTGCACACACCTGCGGGAACGGTATCGACTAGGAAGTGTATTCTGTCGTTACCTGTGTGCATTGAGGACCGAGTCTTAGAAGGGTGCTTCTTTTTGCTAAAGATGAAGGACTATGATGCAATTCTAGGTCTGGATTGGCTAGAGGAGCATTATGCTTTAGTAGATTGTCGTGGGAAGAAGATCGTTTTTCGTATTCCTAGTGAGGATGAGTTTTCACATCCATTACCAAGGAACTTAGCGGGAAGGTTTGTTATCTCCGCCATGAAGGCGATGAAGATGGTAAACAAGGGTTGTGACGCTTTTCTTGCCAGTGTAGTCTTAGTACCAAAGGCTGATCAGTCGCCGACCCTTGAGGAGATTGATGTAGTGAGGGAGTTTCCAGACATTTTTCCCGATGATTTGTCTGGATTGCCACCAGTTAGGGAGATAGACATTACTATAGAGTTGCTTCGAGGCACCTCTCCTATCTCAAAGGTTCCATATCGGATGGCACCTGCTGAATTAGCTGAGCTAAGGAAGCAATTGCAAGATTTGCTAGATAAGGGATTTATTCACCCTAGTGTATCCCCTTGGGGCGCACCTATATTATTTGTAAAGAAGAAAGATGGTTCACTTAAGTTGTGCATTGATTATAGGAAGCTCAACTAGGTAACTATAAAGAATAGGTATCCCTTGCCACAGATTGATGATTTATTTGACTAGCTACAGAATGCATCAATCTTTTCCAAGATTGATTTGTGGTCTGGCTATAATCAGTTGAGGATTAGGAGTGAAGATGTGTCCAAGACGGCCTTTCGGACTCGTTATGTACATTATGAGTTTTTTGTTCTTCCGTTTGGTCCAACCAACGCCCCTGCAGCGTTCATGATCTCATGAACAGGGTGTTTAGACCTTATCTAGATAGTTTTGTAGTGGTGTTCATCGATGATGTGCTAGCCTATTCTCCAGATGAGGCTACACACCATCAGCATTTAAGGGTTGTTTTAGAAGTTCTCCGAGAGCACAAGTTGTATGCAAAATTCAGAAAGTGCGATTTTTGGATGCGCGAGGTTCATTTCCTTGGGCATGTTATCTCTGGTGCTGGTGTAGCAGTTGATCCAGCAAAGGTCCAGGCTGTATTAGATTGGGAGATCCCCAGGACCCCATCGGAGATTCGAAGTTTCCTTGGTTTAGCGGGCTATTATCGGCGATTCATTGAGGGATTTGCATCTATCGCCGCCCCTTTGACTAAGCTAACCAGGAAGGGTGTGAAGTTTGTATGGTTCGAGGAGTGTGAGAGTAGCTTTCAATTGTTGAAGGCTAAGCTTACTTCTGCACCAGTGTTGATTTTGTCGAGTGGTGTAGAGGGATTTGCCATTTATTCAGATGCATCTAGGATTGGTTTAGGCTGTGTGTTGATGCAGCAGGGAAGGGTAGTGGCGTATGATTCTCGTCAGTTGAAGGAGCATGAGCGTAACTATCCGACTCATGATTTAGAGCTTGCGGCAGTGGTTCATGCACTAAAAATCTGGAGGCACTATCTTTATGGTGTCAGATTTGAGGTGTTCACTGACCATAAGAGCTTGAGGTATCTTTTCTCTCAAAAGGAATTAAACCTGCGTCAGAGGAGATGGAATGAGTTCCTCAAGGACTACGACTTTGATCTTCAATATCATCCAGGAAAGGCGAATGTCGTAGCGGATGCTCTTAGCAAGAAGAGGTCCTTACTCCAGCAGGAATGGAAGATGTTGGAGGATGCTACTTGTGCGATGACCGAGCTAGAGCCTTTATTATGTCAGGCTTTTGTAGCTCAGTTGTCCATTCGGTCTACTGTGCTTGATGAGGTGATTGAGCAACAGAAGGCTGATCCTAGGCTTCAGGAATTAGTAGGCAAAGCGAGAATTGCTCGTGATGAGGATGGTGTGATTAGATTTCATCACAGAGTTTGTGTTCCCGATGTTGTAGATGTCCGTGAACATGTTCTTGCAGAAACTCATAGGTCGAGATTCTCTATTCATCCATGTAACGCTAAGATGTACCAGGATTTAAAGAGATCATTTTGGTGGTCTGGCATGAAGAAGGATGTGGCGGATTTTGTATCCAGGTGTTTAGTATGCCAGCAAGTGAAGGCCGAGCGTCAGCGACCATCTGGTCTTATGCAGAAGATGGAGATTCTGGTATGGAAGTGGGAGGCCGTCACTATGGATTTTGTAACGGGTTTGCCCAGATCAGTGAAGGGAAATGATTCGATTTGGGTGATTGTAGATAGATTCTCTAAGACTGCGCATTTCTTGCCTATGAAGAAGAAGCAGTCAGTTGAGAGTTTGGCTAGGTTGTATGTTAGTAGCATTGTTAGGTTGCATGGTGTGCCGAAGTCAATCATTTCGGATCGAGATCTGAGATTTACTTCGAGGTTATGGAAGGGTCTTCAGGATGCATTAGGTTCCGAACTGAAGATTAGTTTGGCGTTCCATCCTCAGACAGATGGACAGTCCGAGAGGACTATCCAGACACTCGAGGATATGTTGAGAGCGTGTGTGGTGGATTGGAAGGGTGATTGGGAGCGTCATTTACCTCTTGTGGAGTTCGCATATAACAACAGTTTTCATGCGAGTATTAGTATGGCTCCATTTGAAGCGTTGTATGGGCGGCCTTGTAGATCTCCTTTGTGTTGAGAGGAGACTGGTGATAGGCAGTTGATTGGTCTGGAGTTAGTGCAGGAGACTTCAGATAAGATCCAGCTTATCAGGAAGAGGCTTGTTGCGGCGCAAGATAGGCAGAAGAGTTACGCCGACAACAGAAGGAAGGATTTAGAGTTCGAGGTGGGTGAGCACGTTTTTTCTGAAGGTTTCACCTACTCGAGGTGTTGTTAGATTTGGCAGGCATAGCAAATTAAGTCCTAGATTTGGGCAGTGTGGCATATGAGCTAGCTTTACCACCAGCATTAGCTATTGTTCATCATGTTTTCCACGTATCCATGCTCAAGAGATATGTCCGAGATCCATCTCATGTTATTACTCATGAGCCAGTGGAGATCCAGCCAGATCTGTCATATATTGAGCAACCAGTAGCTATTCTTGACCGAAAGGTTCAGCATCTCCGGAAGAAGAGCATTGCGTCCGTGAAGGTGCTATGGCGGAACTTCTCGAGAGAGGAGGCTACGTGGAAGCTTGAGGATGCTATGATGAAGAAGTATCCCCAATTGTTTGAGTAGTGTCGTTCTAACTTCGAGGACGAAGTTTTCTTTAAGGGGGAGAGGGTGTAAGGCCCTCGAATTTTGCCTTTTTATTTAGTTATTGGGTCATGTGATGTTTAGTTGTCTTGTGTATATAGCCTTGTGTATATATGTATATGCATACATGTATATGTAATTATTCTGTACATATTGTGTTATTATGATGTTATATGAGTTTACTATGTACATATTGTTGTATTTACATAGTATATATAATATTTAAGTTGTACATTACAATTGCATGTATGTATATAGTGTATATATATAATTCTGGATATTCTTGTGTTCTGGCCGAAGGGTCAATTGACGTCAACATGCATGGACGTTAGAGGTGAGTCGACATCCAGATCGATGGACGCCAACTCCCAGTAGACGGCCAACAATGTGGACGTCTATTTCTATAGAATTGTACGGTTTCAGATCTGGAAACGACCGCAATTTCTTCGGCCCTTGTTTTGGAAACCGTCTTCCAACGATAGGATCCCTACCTAATCACGTATCCCGACTCCCCTAGGGTATAAAAACACCAGATTAGGGCGGATTAGGTTCTTTTGGCTTTTGTCAAAACCCTAGAACCTTTTGTGCGAACCTGGAACTTTGGAGACTTTGATCTGGCGACTTGGTGCATCTTCCGACGATCCTCTTCGACTGGAAGGAGCTCTGAGCATAGAGGAAGGCTTCCCCGACTTTGGTGTGCAAGCTACATCAACACAAAACCGGTTCGGGAGAAGATTTGGGGCGCTTCTTGGCTTGGCCGAGGAGAGCTTCTCTAGAAAATAAGTCCATTTAGCAAATTTTTAAGAGGCAAGTAACCCTTGGACATCGTCCATACCCATGTCTGGTAGGTCTCAAGAATTTTTGGGAATTTATCTCGTGTCCTGAAAACCCCATTCACTGTGTTTTGTGCATTCAGTCTACATTTCTGCAGATATGAACTTAACAGAAATATTTGTTGCCATTAAGATCTTGTGTTGGCAGCAACAGATGGTGTCGTTAACCCCGTTGGCGGCAACATATGTGACGCCAAGTTCGTCTGGGTTTTACAGAACCCTAGTTTCACATCTGTATGATCATATTCGGAATTGTGGTTGTCTGTGTTTACTGTAGAAATTATGTTGAGTTCAGTACAGGCAGCAGGTCATATCATGAGGAGGTACTGAATTTCTGTGATTTGTGTTATTTATTAAAATTTCTATAATTGACTGTAAGCTGAAAATGACCATGTTTAATCTTGTATAAATAGATCGGTTGTGAGTTAGGATTTTATAATTTTTACATTACAGCATAATGACTGTTTTCAGATTTCTGAACTGCTAGAACCACTGTATGAATCTAAACCATGCTAAATGAATTTCTTGATGGGAAATGCATGATATCTATTTTAATTATCATAATTAGTGTATAAGTCCAAAAAATCTGAAAAATTGAGCATATAATGTATTATCTGTCTTCAACCTGTGATTAATAATTCATCCGGTTTGGGTGACAGTAGGTGTGGTTGTTAATTTAACAGTTAATATTTGCTAAATGAACATGTTAATTTAATTCTTCTATAATGCAATGATTACAACATGATTAAGACTGTGGTATGAGTTTTTATTACAGTGACCAATAGCATCATATTAGGAAAACTGAACCATGTGTGTGTATTTAAGTACATGAGCATGAAATGATTAGTGCATGGGAATAATGTAAGTAAATATGTGACTTAAGTGAAATGTGTTAAAATGTGCCATGTGTGACACTACTACCATAGAGGGCTGTGGAACTGTACTGTAGTAAAGTCCCTACGGGAAGATTCAATATGTGTGATATCATATGGGCAATTAGGATGAAATCCTGGAGGTGGACAAGTACCACTGGTTAGGGTGGAGAGTGCTTCTCCCAGTTCTGTGCAGTTAACCAAGATCTATCACTGTGTTGCCTAGGTGATAGGTACGTGAATGTGTATATGTGTGTCCTTCTAGTGGTGATTTGGACTCTGTGTCACAGCAACTAAGTGAAAATGTGAATATGTGATCATGTGAAGTGTACAATGTGAACTATGAGCATGTGAATTTGTAAAGCGAATGTGTTAATATGTGAATAAGTGTAAACCATGTGATTATGTTTAAATTATGTCAAAAGAGCAAGTAAAAGGTAGGTGTAAATGTGATAATTGCATGAGAAATGACTAGAATTCATGCTAGGTGCAATATTTACCATATTCATAATTCCATGCTATAGTTGTGTTAAATTGTGACATGAATCAAGTGAGATTTAAGTATTTAAAACATGTTGGTTACAAAGTGCAGAAAGCATGTCATAGGTTTGATACTTAATTGTTTAAATAATATGAAACATGTTACATGTTTATTCTAAATTGCTTAGGAATCTAGCATGTGTAGGTGATATGTGTATGGTTGTGTTCATGGATTGCTTGCTGGGTCTCTTTAGACTCATTCTTGCTTCGGCATACAAGTGTGACAGGTGTCTCCATTTCCGAGGAGGAGATAGTTAGGAGCGACTCCGAGCGAGAGGAGTAGCTTGTGTTGTAGAGATTTCGACATTGTACTTTCATTTTGCAAAGGTATGTAACCAATAAGTGGTGTATATTTCATGGATAATGTATTTTTTTTGAATTGTATTATGTGGACATTTGTATCTCCCTCTTACTATATGGACTGTGGATAGAATGATGATGATGGAATAAGATTGATTTATTTTATTTGCGTTGTAATCTTCTATTATTCGTGTACATCTCATCTAGTGTTATGTTGGGTAAATGTCCCACTGTGACGGCGTTCATTATACCGATGTAGATTGGTATAATCGTACCGTATAGGGAGGGTCGTTACAACCCGATCTCAAGTCAATCTTTAAAACACTCTGGCCGACTGCAACTGATCAAACAAATCATTGATCCTTGGCAACAGATACTTGTTCTTCACTGTTACCTGATTCAGCTGCCTATAATCGATACACAACCTCAAACTGCCATCCTTTTCCTCAAAACAACACTGGCGCTCCCCACAGCGAATGACTCGGATGAATGAACCCAACTCAAGCAACTCCTGCAACTGGCGCTTCAACTCGTGCAACTCAGCCGGAGCCATCTGATATGGTGCCTTGGACAAAGGCATCGTACCAGCAAAAGCTCAATGGAGAACTCTACCTCCCGCTCAGGCAGTAACCCAAGTAGATCCTCCAAAAACACATCAGAAAACTCACAAACAATAGGTACATCAAAAACTGACAACCCGCTAAGCTCCAAAGAACAAACAGAAGCAAGATATGCTACACAACCATCACGGATCAAACGACGAGCTCTACAGAAAGAAATAAAAGGTCGATGGGTAGACCGGATACCTCAGAAGCTAAGAACAGGCACTCCAGGTATCTCAAACCGCACGGTCTTCCGTTGACAATCCACCACAGTCGAGTGAGCCTCCAACCAGTCCATGCCAAGGATGACATCAAAGTCACGAAGCTGCAACGCGTACCCTGGCCGGCAACTGATGTCCCTAGACCTCAACTGTGACACCCTCAAGGTAACCGAAAGAACGCATGTAATCACCAGACGGAAGATCAACCATCACATCACACTGTCTCTCAGGTGTGTGACGAACTAGCGACTTGTAAAAATCCTCGAAAGTAAAACAAAGTGAAGCACCGGGATCAACCAGAACACAAGTAGCTCTACCAAGGATAGGCAAAGTACCTATAACCAGGTTTGACGCCTCGGCCTCCTCCCTGGTGAGAGCCATCACACGGCCACGACCATGCCCACGCTACGGTGCCTGTTGGGGCTGTTGTTTCTATGGCGGCTACTGATGCTACAGAAACTGCTACTGCTACTGGTGGTACGGCTGAAACTGCTAAGGCTGCTGATGTAAGGCCCTCGAATTGTTTGTCATTTTATTTATGGTGTGTTGAGTCATCTTGTGTATATATATATCATGTATGCGTATGTAGATACTTATGTACGATGTTATCTTGGTATACTTACGTATGCATGTGTAAATAAATTGTAAATAGTGGATGGTTGTGTGTTGTAGTAGTGTGTACATCATATTACATATATGGCATGTAATATATAGTGTAAGCATGGTTTTCTGCATGTTTTTAAGCTCTGGCCGAAGAGCAAATTGGCGTTAACATGGATGGACGTCCATGATGAGTCAACGTCCATGTCGATGGACGCCAACACAAAAGTAGACGGCCATCTATGTGGACGTCTACTTCTCTGAACTTCTGTGCGCAGCAGACCATGAAATTCCGGGGCAAGCTAGCTCACCCATTGGGGAGAAGTTCCCAACGGCTCTCAGCTCTCCCATCAGGCCCTACGGGATATCCCAAGCCACTTCCTATAAACCTTCCTCTCCTTGCAACCTGAAAGACTCTCTCTTAGCTCTTTGCAAAGGGAGAAGGAAACCCTAGCTGAACTGAAGGAGAACTGAACTTTGGGAGCTCAGATCCGGCGATTCAAAGTTTCCCCCGGCGATCTACTGCTTTTGAAAGGGAGTTTGGACGAAGGAGAAGGCTTCTCCAACCTCGGTTTGGCAGCTACTTCGACCTAGAACCCGAGGGAAGGCTGTGGAGGAGACTTCTTGGCACTGCCCAAGGAGAGCTTCAACAGCAAATTTGATCCCTTTGGAGACTTTGTAAAAGGCAAGTAACCCATCCCCGTAGTCCATGTATGTGTCCAGTAGGTTTTAAAGATTTTATGAGATTTTCCTCGTGTCCTGGATCCTCACATTCACCCATTCTTCAGAGCTCGGTCTGTGTTTTTGCACAGATAGGAGCTTGATGGAAAGATCCCTTGCCGTCAAGATCCTCAGTTAGCGGCAGACAATGCTGCCGTTAACACCTCTAAACGGCCAGACATTGTCGTTAAGTTCTTCAGGACAGAACAGGAAACTGTTCTGCCTTATATACCTAATTTCCGAAGTTTTGCACATGAGGATATAGTGTAAACTTACATGTTATGTAATGCAGTTAATAGCATGTGTTGTGAATTTTTGATGAATTTCTGTAAATGATGATAATTATTATATTTATTTGAAATGCATGTTAGAAAAGGGTCCTGAACATAGACCTTTGTTTACATAGTCCATGTGAAATTTTGATTGCCCGAAATTTTCAGGTGATGTATATGTATGTCAGTCCATGTTCTGAAAATCCGAGAATTTTCTCATGACCATGCTAATTATTGAAATTTTCGCATTGAAAATAGAGGGCATGTGTAGATTAGTCAAAAATTTACAGTAAATTATGTAGTGTGCAATAAATTCAGATAAAATTTCTATGGCAACGTTCATGTTAGATACAGATCTGAGAACTGTCAAATCCGATAATTATGTTGTGCTTCCATGATAATTGAATTAATTGTGGCATGTGAATGAGTATTTCATTTTCTGTAAATTATATGTAATTCAGAAAATTGTTAAAAATAACATGTGTAGTCTGAAACCTACAAACAGTGTGTGGTTAAATTTTCACGAAATTTGGGTAACAATAGGTCATGTTGTGAAATTTCCATGTGAAATTGAATGGTTTATGCATGCTTAACGCAATTAGGGTTTGATTAGGTGTTCCCAACCTGATTAGTGTAAATTTGAAGTGCTTGAACCCTGTCAACAGTAGTGCCATGATTTAGGGAAACTGAACCATGTGTTAATGATAAAAATTATTAGTGATGTGTCATATTGTGTAATATGTGTGTGTTAAAAATCGAAATGTGTAAAATGTGCGGTGTGTGACACTGCTTCCATAGAGGGCTGTGGAACCGTACCGTGGAAAAGTCCCCACGGGAAGGTTCAATGTGTAAATCCTATGGGCATTAGGATGAAATCCTGGAGGTGGACAAGTACCACTGGTTAGGGTGGAGAGTACTTCTCCCGGTCTGCGCAGTACCAAGAGCCGTCACTGTGTTGCCTAGGTGGCGTCTATGTGTTATGTGTATGTGATGCAAATGTGTCCTTCTAATGGTGGTTTGGACTATGTGTCACGGCATCTAAAAGTGAAATGTGAATGTGCATATGTGTAAATTGTGTAATGTGAACATGTGCATATGTGAAATGCGTAAAAGTGAACCATGTGAATGTGTAAATGAGTAACCATGTGATATAAATGTGTTAGAGTGTAAATTTGTAATTCACGTTGTGAAATTATTAAGTTCATGTCAAAACAGCAACCTTCATATGTTTATAATGATGCCTTACATGCACAAGAATATGTAGAATCCATGTTTGGAGTACTTCTTTTACATGTGTGTGAGATTCCATGCTTAGAATGCTACCTTGTTAGCTTAAATGTAAAATGTTAGCTCTCATGTGAAGAAATGAGTAGAAAGCATGTGATAGGTATTTAGTTTTGAGATGACAGGAATCATGTATCATGTGTTGTGAAGTTGTAGAAATACCATGATAGGATCTTTATTTTCGTTGTCTCAACCCTGCTATATGCCTGACTGAATGAAATCGAAAGTAGAACTTACTTGTGATATATGCATGTATGACGTGTATGGATTTACTTGCTGAGTCTTTTAGACTCATTCCTTGCTTCGGCGTACAGGTTTAGTAGGTGACCCTACACCTTTGGAGGAGACCGTGGAAAGCGACTCCGAGCGAGGAGAGTAGCTTGGTGGAGTCACTGTTGTAGCATTTTGTGCTTTCATAGTATGTAATTGAGGCATTGTAATTGAAATATTATGAATTGTGGACAAGCTATGTATTTTGGAATTAGTATTTTATTATGTGGACTTTAGATCTTTAAATTGTTATATGAATCATGTATGTAAATGTGGATGATGAAATGAAATGACAAGTAGTTCTTTTACTTCCGCTACTCTGAATTCGTATTTATGAACATCTCAATCATGTGTGTACAGCTTGGGTAAATGTCCCACTGTGACGAGACTCACTATACCGACGTGGATTGGTATAATCGTACCGGTATAAGGAGGGTCGTCGCAGAGATTGGTATCAGTGCGACTTGGTTGAGACTGTACATAAATACCTGAGTCATCATCTTCATTACATGCTAAATCTTTATAGAATTGTCCACATGTGTAGAATTGATTAATAATGAATGGAAAATAGATAAGAAAATGGTTAGGAGTAAATTAACATAGCTCTAATAGTGGCTGAAATTTATTGCAGACATGGCTTCGCGTGGTAGACGTGGCGGTGCTCCTGCTCGTGAGGACGAGCAGAGACGTGAGGAGCAGGCTGAGCAGCGGGCCCCGACACCTCAGGGTCCTGTACTTCACCCACCGCCGCCAGTGGATTATGGAGTGTTCATGCAAGGTCTAGTGCAGGCCATGCAGACGCAGGCCCACACCCAGGCTGCACTCTAGGCGCAGTTGGAGGCTCAGGTTAGAATAATGAAACAAAGAGTAGTCTGCTTTATTTAATGGCATGATGTCGTGTTGAATATGCGTTGCTTGTTGTTTGTTGTAGCAGGCTCAAATTCCAGCTCAGGACCATGGTGGATCTTCCATCATGGAAAGATTCAAGAGGATGTTGCCACCCTCTTTTAAGGGGGAGAGCGACCCGTTGCTAGCTGAGAGCTGGATGAGGGAGATCGAGAAGATCTTCCGGGCTATTAGGTGTGCGGACGATGATAAGGTTACTTTAGCCACCTATATGCTACAGGTATGTGTTAGTTGTATATGATGTATATCATGTTACGTTAGAATTGTTTAGTGTGGTGCTTATGAAGATTGTGTTACATGAGAGAGTTGATGTGTGGTGGGCTTCCTTACTGCGTACCCGATTCGAGGATGGAGCTATTAACGTGGCTTGGGACGAGTTCGTGAGGCTCTTTTGGGCCAAATTCGTCCCCGAGCATATCCAGGACCGGATGGAGCAGGAGTTCCTTTCCATGACCCAGGGCTCCATGACCGTGCTCAAGTATGAGGCCAGGTTTGCAGAATTATCTAAATATGCACCTCATATCATGACAGATGAGCGCAGGAAAGCAAAGAAGTTCGTGATGGGCCTGAAGCCATCACTGAGGACGAGGCTAGTGGCGTTTGACCATCGCACCTTGGACGAGGCCCTCAATGCTGCTTGTAGGCAGGAGGGTGAGATGGAGCAATATCTGGAAGAGAAGAAGGCTTCGCAGAAGAGGCCTGCAGCTACGTTCCAGCGGCAGGACAAGAAGAAATCAGTATACCAGGCACCGCAGCATCCAGTCACAACCAGCAGTGCACAGGTACCTTCTCAACATTCCCCTGGTGTGAAGAAGGAGTGTCCCCATTGTGGGAAGACACACGGTGGTTCGGAGTGTTGGATGATAGCGGGGAAATGCTTGAAGTGCGGAAGCAGCGACCACAAGATCAAGGATTGTCCGAGACTTCAGCAGGGAGTCCAGCGAGGAGCGCCAGCCCCAGCAGCGGTAGCAGCAGCAGCGCCAGCTATAGGAAGACCAGGAAGGCCTCGAGCCCCAGCTTGAGTGTTTACCCTAGCACGAGAGGATGCCGAGAAGGCGGAGCATGTCACTGAAGGTACAGTTTTACTTCTAGGTGAGCACGCTCGGGTTTTGTTCGATACGGATGCCACTCACTCGTTCATCTCCGAGCGTTTTGCTAGGCAGTTAGCTCTAGAGTCAGGCGTAGAGTCTGAGGATTTAGAAGTCCCGTTGTCTGTACACACACCTGCGGGTACGGTATCGACTGGGAAGTGTATTCCGTCGTTGCCTGTGTGTATTGAGGATAGAGTCCTAGAAGGGTGTTTCTTCTTGCTAAAGATGAAGGACTATGATGCTATTCTTGGTCTGGATTGGCTAGAGGAGCACTATGCGTTAGTAGATTGTCGTCGGAAGAGGATTGTTTTCCGCATTCTTGGTGAGGACGAGTTCTCTCATCCCTTGCCAAAAACTTGGCGGGAAAGTTGGTCATCTCTGCCATGAAGGTGATGCACATGGTAAACAAGGGTTGTGACGCTTTTCTTGCCAGCGTAGTGTTAGTACCCGAGGCTGGTGAGTCACTTACTCTTGCAGAGATCGAGGTAGTGCAGGATTTTCCAGACGTCTTTCCCGATGATTTGTCTCGATTGCCACCGGATAGAGAGATAGAGTTCACCATAGAGTTGCTTCCGGGCACCTCTCCTATCTCGAAGGCTCCATATCGGATGGCACCTGCGGAGTTAGCCAAGTTAAGGAGGCAGTTGCAAGAATTGCTAGATAAGGGATTCATTCGCCCTAGCGTTTCACCTTGGGGCGCACCTGTATATTTGTAAGGAAGAAGAACGGGTCACTTAGGTTATGCATCAATTATAGAAAGCTAAACCAAGTGACAGTGAAGAACAGATATCCTTTACCTCAGATTGATGATTTGTTTGACCATTTGCAAGATGCATCAGTCTTTTCTAAGATTGATTTACGATCTGGTTATCATCAGTTGAGGATTCGGAGTGAGGATGTGTCCAAGACGGCGTTTAGAACCCGTTATGGACATTATGAGTTTTTGGTCCTTCCTTTCGGATTGACCAACGCCCCTGCAGCGTTCATGGATCTCATTAACAGGGTGTTTAGGCCGTATTTAGATAGCTTTGTTGTGGTATTTATCGATGATGTGTTAGTCTACTCTCCGGATGATGCCACACACCGTCAGCATTTGAGGGTAGTGTTAGAGATTCTTCGTGAGCATAAGATGTATGCTAAATGTTGCCCGGTTGACAAGCCCAGAGGGGGGGTGAAAGGGTCTTTAAAATTATTTGATTAATACATGTGCTTAAAACATTGAAACAAAATGTTCTTCGATGAAGGTTAGTAACAGTTAGTTCGAAGCGCAATCACACAAGATAAGCAACAATTCAACACAAGAACTTATCCTGGTTCGGACCTCCTTTCCTTAGGAGTCCTACGTCCAGCCCCTGAGCAACCACTCAGGATTCCACTAACTAGGGTACAGTCCCCCTAAGGACACTACAACACTCAGCTCAGCTGGTCTTCCTTCACACGAAGGGAATTATACCACCCTAGATACCCCACCAGGTCTTCCTTCACAACAGAAGGGAAACAGCACCCTGGATCCCACCAGGTCTTCCTTCACAACAGAAGGGAAACAACACCCTGGATCCCACCAGGTCTTCCTTCACACACAAAGGGAAACACAACAAAGAGAGTAGAAAGAATTCAAGCCCCTAAGTCAAGCTTTTATAAGCCAAGATCTGAAGCAGCAAGCACTGAGAGCAAGAGATCTAAACAAGGCGCACTCTCAGAACTACACGGGCTCTCTTAGAGATTCTATTACAGCACAGAGAGCAAAGAGCTTAAGAAGATGGGGAACGAGATTCTTGGCTCTAGACTTCTTGCAGAAGAATTTGAATGCTTGTAATGTGAGATGCTTATTGTCCACTACTACATCTGATTCTTCTCTTCTGTCTTGTATTTATATCTTCTTTTGAAATACGGCCGTTGAAGTAACCATTGTCTCTTAAACTGATAGACGTTAGACTGCTTGACATTTGGAAGCTTCAACAATCTTTTATCCATTTGAGCACGCAAAGAGATAGGGCCTTCTGGTGTCTATATGGTCCAACGTTGTATGTCAGAATGTCTTTAGGACCCTGCACACATTAAATGCTAGAACAGTAGACAGCTAGGTTGTCTCTTGTTGTCAGTAAACGTTGACATGAGTATTCACCAAAATAGCACTGCCAAATAGCTTGTTCTAAAAGATGTTGACAGAATATGCACAATCTGAAAAGGATATCATCTACATGCATGCAGAGATACGTTCTGTCTTCATTAAATGCACAGCAGTCAGACAGATAAGTAAGTCTTTGACTATTCAACACCTTAAGAGATAAGATAAATGTAAGTCGATATAAACCATAAAGTTGTTGTCTATATGACTTATGAAATCGTTATGAGGAAATCGTTGTATTCAAAATGTTATAGGCACTTAACAAGTCGTTATGAACTTTAACGAAATCGTTGCGCGAAGCAAATCATTATGGGTTCTAAAGAAATCGTTGCGCAAAGCTAATCGTTATGAGTTTTAAAGAAATCGTTGCGCAAAGCAAATCGTTATGGGTTCTAAAGAAATCGTTGCGCAAAGCAGATCGTTATGAGTTCTAAAGAAATCGTTGCGCAAAGCAAATCGTTATGGGTTCTAAAGAAATCGTTGCGCAAAGCAAATCGTTATGAGTTCTAAAGAAATCGTTGCGCGAAGCAAATCGTTGCGAGTTCTAAAGAAATTGTTATGATTACTTAAGAAATCGTTACGGAGAGCAAGTCGTTGCGAGTTCTAAAGAAATCGTTATGATTACTTAAGAAATCGTTATGGCGAGCAAGTCGTTGCGAGTTCTAAAGAAATCGTTATGATTACTTAAGAAATCGTTACGGCGAGAAAGTCGTTGCGAGTTCTAAAGAAATCGTTATGATTACTTAAGAAATCGTTACGGCGAACAAGTCATTGTGAGTTCTAAAGAAATCGTTATGATGACTTATAAAATCATTACAGGATCGACTTGTTTGAAATAACATGACTTTCCAGTCTTTACAAGGAAATCGTTAAAACACTTATGAAATCGTTGTGATATCAAATTGTTATAGCTATATTGAAATCGATATGACTTTCAACAGAAGTCGATGTGGACTTAGAGAAATAAGATCTTGAAATATTTAATGCTTCAGAAATATAATGCTTACCAATATTGGCTTGATTGACCTTGACCTTGGAGTATTTCCTGTACTTAAGACTTAGAGAACTTTGATAAGGTTTTTGTTAATTACCAAAATACATGTATATTTAAAAGCTACTTGGGGACAGACTTATCATCAATCTCCCCCTTTTTGGTGATGACAAAAAAATTATCAATGAGCATGAATATTTCTGGAAAGTATATGCTAAGTATTTTTCTAAAGCTAAAGATTTTCGGAATGTATTTCAGACATGCTAATTTTCTCCCCCTTTTTGTCATTAAACAAAAAGATACTCTGAGACAAAGAATGAAGAGAAAAAATGGAAGGGTAGACAACCAACATATATTTATCAGTTTTAAGGATCTACAGATAAGTAATAGGCAGGGGATAACAAGAAGCCAAAACGCTTGAGGACAGGGATTGCCTGGCGTTCTTGCTCTTCAAAGAAGGCTTGAAAGGCCCCAAAGTCAATTTGATAGGAGGGTCCCTTAGTGGGAGCCATCCTTTTGATATGAAGCTGTCTTTGATCTGAAATGAAGTCCCCATACTTAACACGGCCCAGGGCTAATTTGTAAGTTAAGAAGGACCCAAAGCTGGCAAACCAAAGGAAGGCTTCAAGCTTGAGGGGATAGTCAATCTTAAGCGACCTAAGCTCCTGCTTTAAAGCAAAGTAAAACTTGTATCTTTCGACCCAGGTCAGATAGGAGTCCCTGATGAGGTGAAGAGAGTTGGCATCCAAAAATTCACTAGGAGATAAGAGAGGTTGATTTGAACTGGCCTGAGAGGCATTTAGATCGCTGAGCTGTTGAGCAGACAACGGATAAAGCTTCGCCACTCTTCAGGAGACAACCGCTCACATTCAGAGAGAATGGGGGCCAGAACATCTGCCTTGATATGCCCCTGAAGATACTGCCTAAAGACGAATCTAGGGAAGGATAAGTCACGACCATCTTGCACAAATAATCTGGCCATTACCCTTGCAGCTCTCTCAAATATAAGTGTTCCCACAGAAGATTCCATAATCAAGGCATGGAGAGGGGGAAGGAACACTATATTAGGAATAACCAAGGTGGCAAAATCAACCTGAAGGGACTCAGAATGAGCTGCGCTTGAACTGAGGGCCCTGATGGCTGCACAAAATTGACCCAACTGAGATTCTGGGAGGCGATGAACATAGCAGTAGTTACAATACATATGATACTGCCGGATAAATTTGATTTCTTTCTGAATGAAGGGGCCAAACAGATTTTTATGGTGGATCTGGAACCATTCAAAGGGGAAGAGGAGCTTCCCTAGGGGGAAATCTGGCAGCTTGAACTCGACGGAATTGACTGTACAGATCTTTATGGCTCCGAGCCCACTGCTCTTCAGTTTTGGCTTCAGTCATGGAGAAGACTTTTGACTGATGAGCCTTAGATAGATGGGTATAAGGAGAGATAGTGGTGAGATGTTCAGAAAGATTTTGGAAAGGAAGGCCAAAAATGTGGGCAAAAACTACCTTTTGAAGATATTCTTCATAGATAGGTTTCTGCTTGTTGGAGATAGAAAGGGAAAACCACAAGGGAGGATAGCAAGGTTCAGAAGAGACAGAATAGGTGGAGGTAAGTCTCCTCTTTTTAGAAATAGGACTAGAAGAGCCTGTCCTGTGAGTGTGGGTTCCAACAGCCAGGACTGAACGAATTATTGCTACTTCAAATTCATCCTTGATATCCTAGATTTCCACATGTGGGAGTTGGGCACCCTCAGGAATAATGGTAATGAAGGAGGGAGGTGTAGGTGGATTGAAAATAGAGTCAAGAGTGACAGTAGGAAGAGAAAAGTGTCTGATGTAGAAGGGCCAGAAGAAGAGGGCCCGGCAGAAGAGGATGTTGGTGGAAGCTCAGGAGATGAGGCAGGAGAGGAGATGGATTGAGAGGGAAAGGGTGTTGGTGAGGAAATGGGTCTAGTTGAGGTTGCTTGAATGTCTGTGGAGCAGGAGGTGCAGTGGAGGATGAAGGTGGGGATGGAGGAACTGGTGTTTGGGAAGAAGTGGGAGCTGGAGGCTCAGGAACCAAAACTGCTTCTTCAGCCAAATTTTGCACAGGTTCAGACTCCAAAGGCCCTGATGGCCCTTTATCCTGCTCAGCTGGCCCAGAAAACCCTTGCTCATTGATCTCTGCCTCTGCTGCTGCTGCTGCTGCTAATGGTCCGGACACTGGAACTGATGACCCTAATGGCCCTGATTCTGGAACTTGAGCTGTAGGAGGTGGAGGAGAAGGAGGAGCTTGAGCTCCAACTGCCTTTAGAATTTCAGCTAGCATAGACTTCATACTGCTCATTTCTTTGTTGAACCATTTCATGGCATTTCTTATTTGAGAGATTTCCTTAGTGGAAGATGCTTGGCTCATAAAAAAGAGTTCACATCACTTTGAAGAGAGCACAAGATCTCTCCTTGAGCATCTAATCTTTCAATGACAGGTTTCAAATTAATAACAATTTTATGTTTCACCTGCCTCTCAAAAGGAGTATCTACTAAGAGTGGAACTTCGGAAACCACTTCTTTTCCTTTTGTCTTGCCTCTGAAGCTGGAGGCTGCTGATCATCATCTGATTCTGAGGAGCTGGCAGTCTCCCCGTCTCTAGGAGCATTACCTGGAGGATTTTCATGTCCCTCCCCCTGAGTTTCACCACTCTGAACATTTGGAATATCATCTACTTCCATTCTCTCTTGCTCCCCCTGAATGGGAGCATCTTCCATTACAAAGACTTCGGGAGCAATTGATTGCGTCTCCTGAACAGCTGTTGTTGCAATTGATTCTTCAATGTGGCCTGATGCCACAGCCTCTTCCACTGAATTTCCACCAGCCTCTGGAGTGACTGGGGTGGAATGAATAGAGTCCAACACTTCTCTAAGGATAGAGGCAACAATGGAGGTGGGCGAAGGATCTGCTGCACCTACCACTGCTTCTGCTACTCATGCTTCTGGAGGTTGAGATTCAACTTCTATTACAGGTGACCCTGCTACTTTTGCTTGCTCTGCTACTTGTGCAGACACCTCTGATGGTCCTGCTACAGGTTCTGGAACTGCTGGTACTACTGGCTCAACTGCTACTGCTGGTTCTGCTGATGCTTCTGGCACTTCTTCCTGAATTTCTGGAATATCTCCTATAATGGCCTCTCCCTCTACCACAGAGGTCTTAGACCAAATTCCATCAACAATTGAGAACCCACTCTTCCTCAGATTTCTGGACCTAATAGCTTGGCCCATCTTCTCAACTACTGCCCCAGAAAGATCAACACCAAAGTGTTTGAAGATCTTGGTAAGCAAATGGGCATAGGGCAAAGAGACATTAAGCTTGCTCTTTGTATCCCAAATCTGATCACGGGCAAACCTCATCCTTTCTATCATTACTTCGGCCATGTTGATCTCCTTGTTCTGTATGGCCCAGAACATCATATCTGAATCTGCCTTGGTACAAGAGGAGAATGTTGCACTTCTAGGAGCCAAAATCTGACACACTATAAAATGAAGGAGGCGGTTGAAGGCATTCAACTGATTGATATCTATTTTCCCATCTCTCAGTCTGAACCCTGGTCCTACAATGCCAAGACCTTTAGCTTGGGCGTCCACGGTGTGAACCCCACTGTGCCCGGATGTCTTCACTCCAAACAGCAAATGCAATAACTCATGATCTATTTTAATCTGGGTTCCCTTGACAGATGAAACCAGGGACCCGTCTTCCTCTGTTCTTAAACATACATAAAAAGCCTTCACGAGATCTGGATAGCTTACTTCAGAGAAGGTGCTGATTTCCATCCACTGCATTTTGCTCAATGCTGCTACTACACTGTGCATGCCGTTCTTCTAGATCAGTACATCCACTGCCTTGTTCCCACAAACCTTGGTCTTCACAAACGTGAACCTCTCCTGCTGCTCAGGAGTAAGGAACTCAGCACCGTAGCCCCCAAGACTTCTGGAGATGATGGATGCGGCCATGGAATCAGGTGAACAGGGTTTCTGGAGGGTTGAGAAGGAAGAAGGAGTGAAAGCCCTCAAGAAATTTGTCGCAGGAAGGAGAGAGGAGCTTCAAACTTGCAGAGAGTTGATGTCCGAATCGTTAGGGCATCGGCTTAGGCAACCAGACGAAAGAGGAAAAAGGTAGAAGATGGGAGATGAAACGTTCCCACATCGATTTTTGTAATTAAATAAATGATGTGGAAAGTGAGGCGCCAAAAGGCGGTAGAAAGCGACAAAAGAGTTTGACTATTCAAACAGACTTTAATAAAAGAGCGCCAAGAAAGATAATGTGAATTTCTTTTGCTTAAATTCATGGGGGGGGGGGGGGAATTTACTTAAATCTGAAAATTTTGTACCAGTTTCAAACAGAAATCTTTTCACAAATTACACATGCCCAATTCCCTTCTAAGAGATGTGAATCTCTCTTCGAGTAAGGCTTTTGTGAAAACATCTGCTAACTGACTATTTGTATCAATAAAGGATATTTCAATATTACCATTTGCAACACGATCACGAATGAAATGATATCTAACCTCAATATGCTTGGTCCTTGAATGTTGGACTGGATTTTTGGTGAGATTGATAGCACTGATGTTGTCACACAATAGTGGAATCGATTTGATATTTAATCAAAAATCTTCAAGTTGTTGCTTTATCCATAGGAGTTGTGTACAGCAACTTCCAGCAGCCACGTACTCAACTTCAGCTGTAGATAGTGCCACTGAATTTTGTTTCTTTGAAGACCAGGATATCAAACACCCTGCAAGAAATTGACAACAACCACTGGTGCTTTTTCTATCTACTTTGCATCCAGCATAGTCAGCATCGGAGTATCCTACTAAATTTTTCACAGGATTTTGGATACCACAGACCTAAATCATGAGTTCTAGCTAAGTACCTAAATATTCTTTTTACAGAGATTAAATGAGATTCTCTAGGATCTGCTTGATACCTAGCACACATGCATACACTAAATAAAATATCAGGTCTACTTGCTGTTAAGTAAAGTAACGAGCCAATCATGCCTCTGTAGATCTTTTGATCTACTTTCTTACCATCCTTGTCACTGTCCATCCTGGTAGATGTACTCATGGGAGTTGGGAGTGGCTTTGTGTTTTCAAAACCAAATTTCTTTAACAGCTCCTTGAAGTGATGTATTTTGCTTGACAAATGTGAGTGCCATCTTTTCCTTGCTTGATTTGTAGTCCAAGGAAATAATTGAGCTCTCCCATCATGCTCATCTCAAATTCTCCCTGCATCAACTTTTCAAAATACTTGCAAAGGGATTCATCAGTAGATCCAAAGATAATATCATCTACATAAATCTGTACAAGTAGTATGCTTTTAACTTTTGATTTTACAAAAGAGTGCTATCTACTTGACCTCTACTAAAACCATGGTTTAGAAGAAAAGAACTAAGCCTTTCATACCAGGCCCTAGGTGCTTGCTTTAAACCATATAATGCCTTATGAAGTTTAAAAACATGATTAGGAAATTCTGTGTCATCAAAACCCGGGGGTTGTTCCACATAAACTTTCTCTTTTATAAAACCATTTAAGAATGCAGATTTGACATCCATTTGAAATAGTTTTAAGTCTAATGCTGATGCATATGCAAGTAATATTCTAATAGCCTCAAGTCTAGCTACAGGTGCATAGGTTTCATCGAAATCTATGCCTTCTTCTTGGGAATAGCCTTGAGCCACCAATCTGGCCTTGTTTCTCAAGATTACACCAGTCTCATCCAATTTGTTTCTGAACACCCATTTGGTGCCAATAACTAGATGGTCTGATGGTCTAGGAACAAGTGACCATACTTGGTTTCTCTTGAATTGATTTAGTTCATCTTGCATGGCCAAGATCCAAGATTCATCACCAAGAGCTTCATTGACTGTCCTTGGCTCTATTTGAGAAACAAATGCTAAATAATCACAAGGTATCATGTTACCTCTTGTTCTTACCCAATAGATGGATCACCGATGATATTCTCAGGTGGGTGATCTTTCTTGTATCTCCACTCCTTTGGAAGATTTTCATGTGTAATTTCCTTTTGTTGCATGTCTTCCAGAGGTGGATCATCATTGTCCTCAATTGATGTATTCTTTAGTTTCTTGGACAGTTCATTTGCATCATCATTATCACTATCTTCTTCCTTTCTCAGGGAAGGGTTAGTTTCATCAAAAATAATATGTACAGACTGTTCAATTAATAAAGTGTGTTTATTAAATACTCTATAGCCTTTGGGTTTAGAGGTGTACCCCATGAAGATGCCTTCATCTGATTTGGCATCCAACTTACCAATGTCCCTTTTTCCATTGTTGTGGATGAAGCAAGGGCATCCAAATGTCCTGAAGTGACTGATCTTTGGTTTCTTTCCTTTGAACAGTTCATATGCAGTCTTCTTTAGGATTGGCCTGATCATTACTCTGTTGATAATGTAGCTTGCTGTGTTGACTGCTTCGGCCCAAAAATACCTTGGCAGATCATATTCTGATAGCATTGTTCTTGCCATATCCAATAGAGTTCTATTCTTTCTCTCAGCAATTCCATTTTGTTGTGGTGTCCTTGGTGCTGAGAAATTATGCTCAATCCCTTGATCATCACAGAATTTAGCAAATTTTTCATTCTGAAATTCACCACCATGATCTGATCGGATAGAAACAATGCTGAACTTATGATCCTTCTGGACTTTCTTGCTGAAACTAACAAAGTTTTCAAATGTGTCATCTTTATGCTCTAGGAATGATACCTATGTGAATCTTGAGTAATCATCGACTATGACAAATCCAAAGTTCTTTCCTCCAAGACTGGTAGTTCTCATTGGCCCAAATAGATCCATATGAAGGAGCTCTAGAGTTTTGAGGTGGTTACCACCGTTTTTGACTTGAAGGAGCTTTAGGTGTGCTTTCCCTTAGCACAGGATCTACAGACGCCTTCTATTTTTGCACTGACTTTTGGCAGACCTTCCACAAGATTTTTCTTTAGCAATTTTCTCATGCCATCTATGCTGCAATGACCCAGTCTTCTGTGCCACAGTTCAGTTGACTGGCTTTTATTTGCTGCCAGGCAAACATCCTGATCCTTGAGTTCTTCAAGATGAAGCGCATACAGGTTCTTCTCCCTATTGGCTTCGAAGATTACAGCTCCATCCTTTAGTATGCTGCACTTTAACTCTTGAAACTGAATCTGATGACCTCTGTCACAAAGCTGGCTGATGCTGATGAGGTTGTGCTTCAGCCCTTTGACAAGCAATACATCTTCAATGACTATCTTTCCTTTGTTGCTCACAGAACCACTGCCAATTACTGTGCCTTTCCCATTGTCTCCATAGGTACTGTTCCTTGTTCAGCTTGGAGATTGGTGAAAGCTTCTGATTTCCTGACATGTGCCTTGAGCACCCACTGTCCAAATACCATTTGGATGCTCGAGTGTACCCTGAAATAAAATCATCAAGTTTTAGGTACCCAAATTCTTTTGGGTCCTGATTGGTTAGTATCATTGATTTTACCTTTGATTATCCATTTCTTATGTTTTGTTGGGCATGTTGTTATGATATGTCCTAACTTGTTGCAATGACTACAACAGGATAATTTGGTTACTTTTTCTATATATTTGAAGTTAGCTTTGTATGCTATATCTTGTTCGGTACAAATTTTGGTGTTGGATATGTTTTAGGATAAACTATGGTTTCTTCATTATCTGGAGGTATATATCCTAATCCATTTTTCTCTTACTTGATCTTCTGGCACCTTTTAATATGAGGGAGTTTTTTACCATTTGTGAATTTTTTTAATGTGCTAGATAACTGTATATTTTCTTCTGTTAGTGTCTTGATTTCAGTTTTCAGTTCATCTGAACTTACTTGTTTTTCTAATTTAGTTATCTGTTCATTCTTAGCTTTTAGATCTTCACATAACAGTTCATTTCTTCTTTTAAGTTCAGTTATTTGACTTTCTAATTGTTCATTTTCTGATTTAGATCTGAGTTTGTATTTTCTAGACAGACTATGTTTTCTTGCTTACTTTTAATAGTTTGGTTACTTCTCTATATTTATCATATAGTTCGTTGAAAGCTTCTTCTATACTATCGGAATCTGAACCATTACAAGAGTCAAAGGATGAGTCAGAGGTTACCTTTTGTTCGGTATTTGCCATGAAAGCCAGGTTGGCTTCTTCCTCATCACTAGTTGAGCTTGACTCACTGTCTGAGTCACTGCTGTTACTCCATGGAGCTGCCATAGCTTTCTTCTTATATTTCCTGAACTTCTTGGAGCCTCTCTCTTTCTGAATTCAGGTTTCTTGAGCTTTGGACATTCAGCTTTGATATGTCCTGGCTTTTTGCACTCGTAGCATATGGGCTCACTCTTCTTTTGATCCTTTCCGTCTGGTTTCTTGAAGTCTTTATTTCTCTTGAAGTGTCTTCTACCAAATTGGAATTTCTTCTTCTTTGATAGAATGCGTTGCAATCTTTTTGACAGCATGGCTTCTTCATCTTTATAGCCACTTGAGTTCTCATCTTCAGCTGATGACTCATCTGACTTGTCTTCTTCTGCTTTAAGAGCATTGAATGCTTCTTTCTGTTAGAGGACTCTCCTAGCCTTTCCATATTGATCTCATGGCCATAAGGGACCCAATGAGTTTTTCCAAAGACATCCTTTTCAGATCATTAGCTTCCTCAATAGCTGTGACCTTTGGGGTCCATGAGGATGGTAAGGATCTAAGAATTTTCCTCACCATGTCTCCAATCTCATAGGTTTTTCCTAGTCCGGTTAACCCATTTGTGATATCTGTAAATCTACTGAACATGTGGATTATTGATTCACCTGATTGCATCTGAAATCTTTCATATTGTGTAACAGAATATCAATTCTTGTCTCCTTCACCTTGTCTGTGCCTTCATAGGTAATTCTAAGCTTTTCCCACATCTCCATTGTAGATTTACAGGCTGAAACCCTGTTGAATTCCTTTTTGCTTAGTGCACAGCACAGAATACTCTTAGCTTTACTGTGACGGAACGCCTCGGCCAAGCCTGTTAAACCAATAACGTACTTGATCCGAGTCCGCCTCCCGCGAACGGGCCGAAGCCTCGCAAGGGATATCACACCACAGTCCGTGTAAACACAAAGGAACACACCATTTTATATATATATTTCACAAGTTTATATAGCCATTTTCCACAAAACTGAAAGAAAGTACAAAAGTCTGGGGCATACCCCGAGGTACAACTGAAACAAGTAAACAAACTAGCTACACTACACTGCTGGAGCTGCTACTACTGGACGACGGTCGTGAAACATCCTCCTCGCTCTCACCTGTGGGGGTAGGGGTGAGCCTCGCTAGTCACTGGCTCAGTAGGGAACTCCCCCAAAACTGAGCAAACCAAAACCACAGGTACAAAGCAGTAAACAGTACCAACAATTTATAGAACAGCTAAGCAGGATATGAAAGCTGTAAAAGTACTCACCGTCTGCCGACTACGAAAAACAACTGTAATAATTAAATGGAAAACTAGTACAAGTGTACAAGCTAAAGTAGAGACAGCCAAACACGAGTCACGTGAACAGGTTCGCGACACCAGAGACTGACTCGGACAAGCTAACACATGTCTACCTCTCAGTCTCGCAGCCACGGACGAAAGGTCCAGCTGCCGCTCCACGTGAAAAGGTCAAGCAACTGTGGAGACCAACTAAACACCACCACCTGCAGACCACACGGTCGCAGGCCCATGCCTAGCACCTCTAGAGACCCTGGCCTGGGCTCTCTAGAGTGAGGCACTGGAAAAGGACTAGCTGGGGACCAGTGTCGACTACTGGTGTCCGTACCCCCAACTACGAGCGCGCTACAAGTGACTAAAGACAAACACAAGTGTCACTGTCCCACTATCGTCTTTCTCTCAGCCGGACGTACAACTCAAACACAGGCGTGAGGGTGTCCAGGTCAGACGACACAGACCTCGACGGTACAACACAAGTACCGGGACAAAGCCCCGAGCTAACAACCTGGCTCACAAAGAACCTGGGGCACCCAACTGGAGAGGTAACCACAGTAGGTGTCGTACTACTCGCCACGTACACAAACCACGTGCACGTCACACAAACCACGTGAAGACTCACGTAAACTGCGTGCACTAGTAGTCCACTACACGTGAACACCACGTAAACACGTAAAGAACCAACTATCTGCGTACCCAGTACGCTAGTCTCAGAAACCACGAGCATTGGGTGCACCACGATTATCGTTGCACCGCTCGATAACACTAAATATCTGATATAACAACATTTTAATAAAACATGCTGGCGGCAACATCGATTGCCGTCGATAGGATATAAACAGCAAGGTATCTAGCCGTCTAGTTCCCAGCTGATGAACATGGCGTCAAACGATGTTGACGCCAAGCTCCTCAACTCCAGTTCCTGCAGAAACCCTAAACCGATTCTACAGGCATTCTTAGTCCCAAAACATCGGAAAACATGAGGAAATACTTCCTCTATCATGCATGAATTCTAATCAACTCAAAACAACATGTTTTCAATGTTAGATTGCTTAAACCACCCATGTACCCCGCATGGATACCATTACCCGAAAACACCATTATCATGCAGATTCATGTTTTTCTAATTACATTATCATACCCTATAGGAACTAAGGGATCATTCCCTACCTCAATACGCGCTTAAACCTCCTAAATTCTCCCCGTCCATGGCGAACCCTCCGCGAGTTCCTATGGCAATTGCACCACGGTTCGGAGTTTCCTGGCCAATTCGTCACCGCCTCACATTCCACGTTCCTCCAATTATCCTTTTACAACCGTTGGAAGCATTGGGGAAGCAAGAGGCATGAAGACAGAGCAAGGGAGAGGGGAATTGGGCTGAGGAAACTGTCCTCGGACAGACCTATATTCTGCAGGTCGCACAGGTTGGCGTCAACATGGCTATCGCCAATCAGACCGCCAAGGCTAGGCGTCCATATCCCTTGTCGCCAAGTTCATACAGTAAACGTCAACACATATGGACACCTACAAGTCAACGACCACACCTGGCCGCCAACTCCTACTCAACTGCAGCAGGTCCTATTTTATTTCAGGACCCAACCTGCACCACACCTGCACACACCACACGTCCAAACCACATTGGCCTCACAATGGCCTTCACAACCATTACACACATGATCCGTAAGGATCCGAAAAGTACGCGACGTTACATTACTATCATCTAAAAGAAAATTTTGACCTCGAAATTCATAACACAACTCAAACTTAACAACTTAAACATGCATAGTTTTTACAAGTACTATCATCTAAAAGAAATGCAAAAACTTATCCAAATAGATAGGGATACCCTTTAGCCATTTCCTCGGCTAACTCTCAGTATCCTCACCACCCAACCTATTTTCCCATCTTACTTTGACTAGCTCAATTTCTTTATTTCTTAACTTCTTTATCTTTCGATCAGTGATTTGCACCGGATACTCTGGCATGGTCATATCCGGCCTCAGGTCACCACCTTGATAACTGATTATTTGAGCTGGATCTTCAATGCACTTCTTAACATAGAAACATGAAATATATCATGGACATCCGCAAAATCTGCTGGCAAATCAAGCTTATAAGTTGTTTCCCTAATTGTCTCAATCACCTGGAAAGGTCCCACATACCTTGGGCTCAATTTCCAGTCTTACCAAATCTCATAATACCTTTACTTGGGGAAACTCTCAAGAAAACAAAATCTCCCACTTCAAACTGAAGTGGTCTCCTCCGGATATCTGCATAACTCTTTTGTCTACTTTGGGCTGCCTATAATTTTTCCTTAATAAGCTTCACTACTTATGTGGTTTGCTGAATCAATTCAGGACCCACTAATTGCCTTTCTCCCACTTCATGCCAGTTCAATGGGGTTCTACATGGCCTTCCATATAAAGCTTCATACGGTGCCATCCCAAGACTGGTATGATAACTATTATTATAGGCAAACTCAACCATTTCCAAATGATGCTCCCAACTACCTCCCCAAACTAAACAACAAGCCTGCAACATATCTTCAATCGTTTAGATAGTCCTCTCTGTCTGACCATCTGTCTGGGGATGATAAGCGGAGCTATATCTCAGCTCAGTACCAATTACTTTCTGCAAACTTCTCCAAAAACCAGAAGTAAATCTTGGATCTCTATCAGACACAATAGTCTTTGGAATACCATGCAATGGAACAATTCTTTCAACATAAACCTTTGCTAATCTGTCCACTGTCCAAGACATATTTACTGCCACTAATCTGCACACCTTGGTCAATCTATCAACAAATACCCATATTCCATTATGCCCAAAACTCGATCTTGGTAAACCTGCCACAAGTTCATGGCAATATCATCACATTTCCACTGTGGAATGGGCAACGGTTGCAATAACCTCCAGGCTTCTGATGCTCTGCCTTAATTTGCTGACACACCGCACATCTTGAAACAAACTCAGCTATTTCTTTTTTTCATATGAGGCCACCAAAAATGCTTCCTCAATCGTGGTACATTTTAGTACTACCCGGATGGATAGTGTACCTAGATTTATGAGCCTCTTCCAACACTCGCTGCTTCACCTCTCTTTCTGCTGGAATAAATAACCTGCCTCTGAGCTTAACCACACAATTATCATCAATGGTAACTCCTTCCATTTTACAATTTCAGCTAAACTTACATCTGCTTTCTGGGCCTCAACAATCTGCCAATACAAAGACGGCTCTACAGCACTAGCAGCTAGTACTGCCCGTCGCTGACTACTGAGCACATACAAGGAGTTCTCCACTATCTCTTCATACAGCTTCCACTCTTTAATCATCATCAGATTTATATATGCCTTTCTGCTCAAGGCATCAGCTACAACATTGGCCTTACCCGGATGGTAGCCAAACTGAAATCATAATCTTTCAAATATTCAATCCATCTGCGCTGACGAAGATTCAAATCCTTCTACGAGAAGATATACTTTAAACTTTTATGATCTGTAAAGATCTCAAATCTCTCACCATACAGATAATGCCTCCATATTTTCAAAGCAAACACAACTGCTGCCAATTCCAAATCATGAGTAGGGAATTTTCCTCTGTCGGCTTCAATTGCCTGGACGCATAAGCTATCACTTTGCCATGCTGCATAAGCATTGCGCCAAGTCCTCTCCTTGAAGCATCTGCATAATCACAAAACCACCACTTCCTACCGGTAATGTCAATATGGGTGCTGTTGTAAGCCTTTTCTTCAATTCCATAAAACTTTTCTGACATTCACCGGACCACACAAAAGGCACACCTTTCCTAGTTAACTTGGTCATAGGTGCCGCAATCTTAGAAAAATCTTGTATAAAGCGCCTATAATAACCTGCCAATCCCAGAAAACTTCTAATCTCAGTTATTGTCTTAGGCACTTCCCATCTCATCACTGCTTCCACTTTACTTGGGTCCACTGTTACTCCTTTAGCTGAGATGACATGACCCAGAAATTGAATTTCATTTAACCAGAATTCACACTTATTGAATTTGGCAAACAACTGGTTATCCCTTAACAACTGCAGGGTAAACCTCAAATGAGCTGCATGCTCCTCTTCAGATGCTGAATAAATCAGAATATCATCTATAAAGATCACAATGAATTGGTCTAAATATGGATGAAAAATTCTATTCATCAGATCCATAAAACCTGCAGGAGCATTGGTCAACCCAAATGGCATAACCACAAACTCATAGTGACCATATCTGGTTCTAAAAGTTGTTATCTATATCCTCCTCTTTAATTCTCAACTGATGGTACCCGGACCTCAAATCAATTTTAGAAACACCTTTGCTGATTGCAATTGATCGAATAGATCATCTATTCTTGGCAACGGGTACTTATTCTTAATGGTCACATCATTCACTTTCTATAATCAATACACATACGAAAACTTCCATCTTTCTTTTTCACAAATAATATCGACACTCCCCACGGAGAATGACTTGGTCTAATGAACCCTTTCTGCAACAACTCTTCTAATTGCTTTTTCAATTCCTTAAGTTCTGATGGTGCCATTCGATATGGAGCTTTAGAGATCGGCATGGTACCTGGCAGCAACTTAATGGTAAAGTCCACCTCTCTATGTGGAGCTAAACCAGGCAAATCTTCAGGAAAACAACAGCAAATTCCCTAACCACGGAACTGCTTCCACTGACTGACTAGCTTCTACCAGACTTACCAAGGCTAAATAAGCCACACATCTAGCATTTATCAACTTTCTAGCTCTAATTGCAGAAATTAGAAACTTAGAGGTATAAAAAGGCATACCTTGATATTCAAATACTGCACCATTAGGATGACAAAACCTGATCCTTTTCTTTCTGCAATCTAACATTGCTCCATAAGTCTCAAGTCAATCCATACCCAAACAATATCATAATCTGTCAACTGCAGGGCATATAACCGACCCGACATCTGGTTCCCCTCAATCATAACAGGAGCTCATCAATATAGCTCGAGTGAGCAGGAACTCACCCAAGGAACTTCCACTACTAACTCACAATACTTTTCCTCTAAGGTATGAGTCATGCAATCCAGAAATTCTTCGGAAATAAAAGAATGAGAGGCACCCGAATCAAATAGGATAAGTAATTCCAGCTTCTAACCACTTTACCACTTCTTTCTTCACCACTTCTCTCATGCTGGGATTTAGTCTTCTTTGCATCTCCCTAACAGGTTTGACATTCTCCTCAATATAAATGTGATGCATGCAAATTGAGGGACTGATGCCTTTGAGGTCAGCCACACTCCACCCAATAGCAGCTTTATAGGCCTTAAGAACTTCCAGAAGTTGGGCCTCTTGTGTGGGAGATAGGTTGGTGGCTATGATTACGGGCAAGGTTTCATTGGGCCCCAAAAATGCATACTTCAAAGAAGTAGGCAAAGGCTTTAAGTCAAGTTGAGGAGGGGTCTGGATGGAAGGGAGTGCAGTCTCAGAGCTGAGTTCTGGTAAAGCTTCAAACCTACTGGGCCATAATGGATTAGCTTGAGAGTCAATCATGTGAACATTTACAATGGATTCATTGCCATCAAGCTGAATTGAATCAGAAGGTTCAACTAAGGTTAGGGGGACACTGATTTCAGGTGGATCTTCCACAACATCAATTGTATAACAATCTTCTTCTCCCCTCATGTATTTTGAAGCCTTGAAACATTAAGGGTAATCTTCTGATCTCCAAAAGAGATGTCCATAAGTCCAGACTTGCAATTGATATTGGCATGGCTGTGGCCAGAAATGGTCGGCCCAATATGATTGGGCTTTGGGCCAAGTTTTGTGTAGGTTCCATGTCAAGGATTAAAAAGTCAACAGGAAAGTAACAAGTGTCTATCTTGACAAGGACATCCTCCACCAATCCCTTAGGTGTTCTAACAGATCGATCAGCTAATTGGAGGATCACTGAGGTTGATTTAAGTTCCCCTATCCCAAACTTTTCATAAACTGATGTTGGCAACAGATTCACACTAGCCCCCAGATCTAATAAGGCCTTTTCAAACGTGATTCCCCCAATGACACAAGATATGAGTGGGGCACCAGGATCTTTCATTTTCTGAGGAAGTTGGTTCAATAAGACAGCACTCACATCTTCCGATAGTAAAATCCTTTTGGTGTGCATCCGAGGTTCCCTCTTCTGGGTACACATATCCTTTAGAAATTTGGCATATGTAGGGACATGATGAATTGCATCTAGAAGAGGTATGTTGATATGGACTTGCTTGAACAACTTTATTAGCTCCTCATTTTGGGCTTGGATTTGTTGTTTCTTCCTTTCTTTTCCAGCTTCTAAGGCGGTGGGAAAGGGATATTGGGCTTGTAAGGCTCAGGCAATTCATCTACTTTTCCCTTACCTTTATCTTTCTTGATTTCCTCACATTCCACATGCAAGGTTCATTTAAAATTTCTTCTATGGCATCATGGGCTTGGCTTGGTGAGGCTTGATTGGATTGTGAGGCCTTATAAGGATCTTCAAGAATCTTTCCACTTCTTAAGGCTGAGATTGCCTTAGCATTTTCCACTTGTGGGCCTTTGGGTGCAACTGGGCCTAGTTGGTGTTGTGGTATTGGAAGAAGAGGTTGTTGAAAGCCCGGAGGGTAGTTTCGTGGGTTTGCAATCGGTTGACTAGGTAATGGACCTACCTCCCTCCTCATAGTGGTGTCGGCCATTTGGCCAACTTGGGCCTCCAATTTTGCAATGGATTGCTGTTGTGTTATGAGGAGTTGTTGCTGGTTGATGAGGAGTTGTTGCAACAAGTTGAATTTTTCATCATTTTGATTGGATGGATGAGGAGGTGAAAGTTGATATGAGGGCTGAGGATGGATGGGTTGAGCATTGTTGGGCTGAAAATGAGGGAATTGGGTCTGGGTAGGTTGACCCTTATTGAAGGCTTGGTTTTGAAATGATTTTGTTGTTGGGCCCTACCTTGAAAGTTTTGAGTTGGTGGATTTAGAGCTTGGGTCTGTTGGGGTTTCCATGAGAAATTGGGATGATTTCTCCAGCCCGGGTTGTAGGTGTTGGAATATGGATCATAATTGGGCCTAGAATATCCTTGGGCTGCTTGACTTGCTCTTGGATGAAGGGTGGAAGTTGGGCTGTAGTAGGACACTCACTGACATGGTGAGTTGGGCTTGCACAAAGACTACATACCTCTTGAAGAGATGGAGAAGGGTCCAGGTAGGGTCTTGATGGTGAATGAGTGGTAGGTGCTTGGTTGTTCAGAGCTAGAACTTGGTCTAACTTCTGAGCCATAAGATCCATTTTGCTCATTTGTTGGGCCAAGAGGTCCACCTTATCCAATTTGTGGGCTATTGCATTCATATCCATCCTGGGGTCAAGTTCACCCCGATTTCTAACTTCATATAACCCAGCTCGTTTTGATGGTCCTGCTGATCTCTCATAGGATGAAAGTGAGGAATGATTTATTGAATTTTCACTTAGCATTTCAAACAAATTATAAGCTTCGTCCTCACTTTTACTCATGAATGCTCCTCCACAAGATGCATCTACCATCTGTCTATATTGTTCCTCCAATCCCTCGTAAAATGCTTGCACAATTTGCCACTTAGACAATCCGTGATGTGGGCATTTCCTAAGGAGCTCTTTTAATCTCTCCCAAGACTCATGGATCTGTTCCCCAGGTAATTGTGAAAACCCAGTTATGGCCCGCCTCATTGTGTTGGTTCTCCCTATAGGATAGAATTTCTTCAAAAATTCTTGTTGCATCTCTGCCCAAGTCCTAATGGGCTTCCCGATTGTGCCAAGCCAATATTTGGCTTTGTCCTTAAGAGAGAAAGGGAATAGGGTTAGGCGGAGGGCATCTTGAGTGAAATCTTGGATTTTCACAGTTGAACAAATTTCAAAGAACTCATCCAAATGTTTATATGGATCTTCATTCGTATTCCCATAGAAAGAAGGGAGCATTTGAATGGTGCTGGGCTTGATTTCATAATGGGCTGCAGGGATGTTGGGTAGTTGGATGCATGTAGAAGGCTTGTATCCCGAAGGAATAAAATACTCCTTCATCTGCTTGGGCTGCTCATCATGATTTTCAGCCATGGGTTGTTGTTGGGCCTGGTTGTAGGCTTGATTATGGAGCACTCTCTCAATCTCAGGAATTGGCTCAATCAAGTCAGGCAATAGGGCTCTCCTACCACGCATGAGCTAAGTAGTTCCCTCTTTTTTTATTTTATAAATTTATATTTTTTTTATTTTGAATTTTTTTTTTTAATTTTCAACACAAGTTGTCAACAAGATTAGCCTATGAAACTTAAAGCTATCCTAGACCTAAAAGTTGGCTTTCTCACAAAGTGCCCTAAGCCCAACTTAGATCCACTTACAGATATGTCCACTGGCCAGGTAAGAGGTGGGGTTGTGGGAGGCTCCCCCTGCTCTCGCAGGGACCTAATTAAAGAACCACAAAGCCCACTTAGGCATTTGCCTATTAACCTCTAGCCTTAGACACCAGTTTCTAGAATCTGTTAATGGGCCTAAATGAGCCTAAGCCACAGTGTGAACCCTAGGGCCAATGTCTACTTGTTTTTATTGGGCTTGGGTTATGTGAGTGCAAGAGGGTTGTTTTTGGCAAAGGAAGGGTGATGAAATCCCCACCTTATCTTGTTAATGGGCTTGCCCTTAAGATGTTTTTCAGATGAAGTGCACAACCAATGTACAAACAAGTAATTCTTTTTGCCAAAATAAAATATGCATGATCATGATCTTGGCAAAATTAGAAAAACGTACCTCATTCCCCGCGCTCTTCAACAAAATAAAGTGACTCAAAATAAAAATGAAAAACTAATTATATGATGCATGACCTAAACATGAGAGTGTGGTTTCTAATCTTGGAATGAATTTTTTTTTGTTTTATATATATATACATAGTTTGCAGTTTTCTGATTTTTTTTTATTTTCTTTTAATTAATGACCTAACTAGCCACAAATTCAAAAAACAATTCCTAAATATGAATCCTTAATTTGAAACGCAAAGGAAGGAAGGGGCACTTACCTCTGGAGCAAACTTTCCTATTTGTTATGAGGATTTCGAAATTTACCAAATTTTTTTCTCCAGGATTCAGATTTTCAGTATTTTTTGCACCCTTTTCTTGTTAGAATTTTCTTTTGGTTTATTCCTGTAAAAAAAAATCACAAAAAATGTTAGAACTCATCTACACAAAGAGAAATAGAATGTCATAAAAATTAGCCAAAAACATCCCCGGCAACGGCGCCAAAAATTGATAGTCTCATAGTGATCGTTGCTAAACACCACGGGCTTCAATCTTAAAATTAACCGAACTCGAGAGAAAATGCTAAACAATTACTTGGGAGTCCAGATCGATCCACAGAGATGATTTGACTGATTTAGATGTCATCTAATGCTTTTGAAAATATAAATTCGAATTTTTTTTTATCTTTTAAATAAATAAACAAGACTATGTTACGTAATCCTAGAACCTGTGGAATCTGTTCGTCCAGAAAACTAAGCCTTAGATAAAAATATCATAGCTTTACCTACAGGACTCCAAATTGCACGAAACCAAAAGGAGAATTTAGACCATCAAGTTAAGAACAAGAAGAACCAATTTTGACTCGATTTGGACATCATTTGATACATCATATGACTGATGCATTGAACACTACGCAGATTCGGACCTGTGAAGATAGACTAACACAAACTACTCATTAACCTAATCAAATGAAAACGAAATGAACCAAACCACTTCTGGATGAAAGTAGACTTGAGAAGGATGAGATTAGAAGAAAGAAACGAATTTTTTCATTAAATTTTAAACATGATACCTGACTGCAACTTGGTACAGTTCTGTGTACAAAACAGATAAACTGAAACTAAGAAGAGACTAAGGAGAACTTCTCGTAGGAGTAGCGAGAGATGGTGCCACGTTGTCCTCGTGGTCCCTGGAAGTGATGACGGCCCAGCAATGGTGGCGACTGTAGATGCTTCTTGAGGAGGGCGTGAGGCTCCCGTATCCGTGGTCGGTGCAGCAGGTTACAGCAGATCGCAGCAGATGCAACACCCAGCAAGAGGAAGATGATGAAGACCGGGAGAGGCAGATGGGTGCAAGGGTTAGAGAGGAGAAAAGAGATGGTGCTGGTGGAGGTTAGGAACTAGTCTAGGCAGAGAGAGAGAGGAGAGAGAGAGATGTTGAGAGGAAGAAGAAGATGTGCTAGAGATGGAGGGAGGGGGGCGCTGCCTAGGAGAGGAAGAGGAGAGGTGTGTGCGCAAGTGAGAGAGGGGGGGAGAGATCTGTTCGGCAAGAGAGAGGGGCCCGAGATATGATCTCATCCCCTAGAGAAAAAATAGGGAGAGAGAGAGAGATGATGGCATGTGATTGAGAGATTTTAGGGATGATAGAGAGATTTTAGGAATGATAGAGGATTTTAGGAATGATAGAGAGAGATTTTGGATCTCTCTTTATTCTATCTTAATTTGAATTTTCTCTCTCTATTTTTGGATCCAAGATGGGGGGGCGGCTGGGAGAGAGAGGAAGGAGAGTGGGGGCGCCCTAAGGTTTCCCTCTTATGATAGGGAATGTCCAAATACCCCTTTGTTCAAAGTTCTTAACAAAAAAAATATTCTGTTAAAGCTGAGATTTGAACACTGGACCTCCTGGTACAAATGACATGACTTGTCCAACTGGGGTACGAGGCTCTCTTTGTCCTGCATACACAAAGAATAAGTTTTCAGTATCAATATGCAATGATATGCTCCTCTATGAAGTGTTTATGCACTAACATACAATGATCTAACAAATGTGATCATATTGAATTACTTCATGTTGTTTTAAGAAAATTGTGATGTAATGATGAAATTTCCTATAAAATATGCAAAAGTGCACAATTATCAGTAGGATTTATATCTCCATGTGCGGGCAATGATATAATGATTAACATTTAGAACTAGGTAAGCATGATGAATGTCTGATATGCATGTCGAGATAAACAGATTTAAAACATGATGCTGAAACAAGCTAGATAGTGATCGTGACAGAATAAGATCTGGAATGATATAACAAGAGAAACTAGCAATAGATCACTTTGTACAAGCCGCAAGATTTCCTTGATGTCAATAGTTTACAAGAACGCAAGATATCACTAGTTGCACAATAAATGCAGGATGGCCATATCACGCAAGCAAGCAAGCACGATTGACAAGCACGATCAAGTAAACTACATCGGCACGTAAACACTAATGTACACCGAGGAAAGATCCACCAAGAGTGCACACAGCCACGTGTATGTGGTTTTGTATCTAACATTCAAAGCCGAAAGTACTCCCAGCGCAGATGCAACGCCAATAATCTTATACCCCATGGTTTAACAGTATATCTATGACTCGCCGTCATTGGGGCTAGATTGGAGCCCTTGGACACACGTCGTGCCCTGTCAGCATCTCCATGTAAAATTTTAAATGTAGATACCCACAGTCATTATAACGGCCAATGAGAGTTTCAAAAAAAAGTAAGCATGTGTAATGTCATGTTCATGATGAGATGGAAACAAGTATAAGTAATTGAACATGACTTTCAATTGATAATAATGGTCAAGAGATAAATTCGGTAGCAGAACGATACGATTTATAATTAGTTCAATCTTACATTAATGGCTTTAGTCTAGATTGTAATTCACGCTCACGAGAACAAGAAGAGAAAGGAAGTGCACGCTAGAGATGTATAAGTGTGTAGTGATGTACGCGTCTCAATCCACAAATCCGTCGGTTTCAAACTCCTGGGAAAACACTTAACATGATGGCATGCAAAGATCAATGTATTTAACTACATATGGGTTTACAAGATTTAAGATAATATTTATCATTTAAATCAAGCTAGATTGGTAACAAGAGCAAATCACAAGTTTCATGTATGATCATTTCATTAAGAAAGCAATTAGAATAATATTCATGTAATTAAGGATTTTTCAATGGTTTAAACACTTTTAAGCCATTAATAGACATCATGCAATGATCAGACCCAAGACAGGCAATATTTGCAAAGGTAGTGTCGACACACCCCTTACTGGTGTCGACACTATGCTCCAAGCACAAGGCAAAATAATGAAGAATTGGTCAAGTAGTGTCGACACTAGAGACAGCTTCCAGAAACCTTCTGGCTAATATGGGACAGTGTGTCGACACTAGTTCCAGTAGTGTCGACACTAGAGGCCTTCCAGAACACCTTTTGGGCAAAACTAGTCAGGTAGTGTCGACACTAGATTAGGTAGTGTCGACACTAGAGACCTTCCCAGAACACCTTCTGGGCTGATCTGGGACAGTGTGTCGACACTATTCAAGTAGTGTCGACACTAGAGGCTCTCCCAGCACAACACATATAGGACAAGTGCAACCTGAAAACACATCTCATGTAGGATTTACTTACCCTGCTTATAACTCTCTAACTAATGACATTTTGATAAACGTTCAACACGAAAGATGATGAGGACAATAGTAGAAGAACTTTGATGTTGGAGGTTTGATCTAATTCGGTCTCGAATCCCGAGAAAACATATGAAGAACATAAAGCTAAGTGCAGCCCGACATTGCAGTATCTTGCAGCGACTCTCTTAACACAGCAGTCCAACATGAAAGATGATCGTGACTTCAAGTAGAAGAACTTTCATGAAGGAAGTTTGGTCTAATTCGACATGAAATCGCATGCATAATAAGAGAACGGGAAAACCCTAACAGTGCGCGATTTTGGCAAAACGCTTGTAAATCAAAATCTACTAGATGAAATTCGATGAAACCAGTGGGAAATGAAAGTTAACTTGATGCTCTACACATTGGTATAGGATATGTTAAGGTTTGGCCCGAGAAAACCTACCTTCTGGGTTGAGAAGAAATCTCATTTTTCTAGAAAACCTGTGTTCAGACCACTTGGAGGAGAACGCTTACCGCTTCGTGTATACTGCATGGAATTTGGCATTCCACTTGGGTTAGAACGTAGACTTGACCCTCTTTCCAGGGGTATAAGTCTTGCAAGGTTTGGTTTAGGTTTGACCTACCTTTGGTCGACTTCAGATGACTGTCTGTGCAGGTCGCAGCAGACACAACGGGGAAGAAGAACGGCTTGGTGTGGGGATCTCCTGCTCCCCCAGCTGCCAGGACTCCTCCACACGACCCTAGCAAGTTCTAAAACTCGTTCCTAAGGTTGGTGAAGAGTATTTAAGCAACCATGGTGTTTTAGGAGTCCTATTATGACTAGGAAAGCCAGGTTGCAGTTTTGTCAGGCTAGTTTCCTACTTAGGAGGATTTCTTCCTCCCATAGAGTGTGTGAGGCTTTAGGAAATCTCCACCATAGATAGGCACGGATTTGGGTTGCCAAGAATGCAAGATTGCATCCCAATTTAACTCAAATTACCTTTTTCTAATTTCAGCCTATTTAGAGTTACGAATTTTCCCTGCATTTCTAGCTTTATATGATTATTGGGCCACATGATGTCCATTGATCCAATTGTGATTTGGTCATTAATATATAATGTTGGAAGTCCCTCCACACTTTATTTAAATTTTTGATTGCGTCGTATTTCCGTGTTAACGGTTTCCGACTGTTATAGCACGTACGATAATGATGCGTATGTTTAACATACCTGGAAATTATTTATTTCTATTTTTGAATTCCTTATATAACTAGAATTTCCAGGGTGCTACATCTCTCACCCATGGAACGGGTTGTATCTTAAAAAATACTACCCCTAGGTCGTTGTTTGGATCTATGTGGCACGAGGACCCTAAGATGAAAAGATGTCAATTTATTTTTATTATTCTTGGTAAGTTAGCCAGAGGTGCCGACACCCACACACATATACGCCCAGCCCCTGGAAGTCAGAGGCACGGAACCCAAAGAAGATCAATGCCGCGCCAAGATCCTAAAGCATTACCTATTCCTCTCCCTTTCGGTCTGCCAATAGAAAAGGAAACCCGAGGATTGACCTCACAAATCTGTTCGAAGCTCAGTGGACGTAGGTATAAAAGGGAAAATAAGAGAAAATCAATGACGAATCCAAATCCAAAGAGCCAAAACAAGGCTGATCAATTGCAGCATGTCAAGAGTGGCAAAGTCCCTGCAGGGATCCAAATGGACCTGGGCGTAAGCGTGCAGCACGACAAGAGTGGCAAAGTCTCCGCAGGGATCCAAAGGGACCTGGACGTAAGCGTGCAAAGAACCCCACAAACCCAAAGAAAACCGAAATTCACTGAGTCTAGGACGAATGAGTGACTATTTCCTCAGATTTCTTGGACCGTTGGCAAACTTCCTGGAACTCTCTTCACCTCTCCCTCAGGTAGGTTTTAGGATCAAGGCAAGGCAATGATCAACCAAGGGGGACGTAGCCAAAAGTGACCTTGGATAAAGGCACCACTTAAGCATGTCCAACCTCTGACTAATACACTCAAGAGTAATCAATGCATCCTTAACGACAACCAAGTAATTGACGGATCCAAGTGCCATGAATTTCCAATTTAGGCAGGCCCCCTTCGTTCTGCGCGTCTTCTTAGAAGGGACCAGGCCAGGTTGTGGCATTTATTCTCAAAATTCAAAAAAATAGATATTCTCAAAATCTAAAAAAATTAGATATTCTCAAAATCCAAAAAAAATAGATATTCTCAAAATCCAAAAAAAATTAGATATTCTCAAAATCTAAAAAAATTAGATATTTTCAAAAAATTAGTTATTCTCAAAACCCAAAGAAAATAAAAATAAAAATCAGATAGTTTCAAAAATCCAAAAATCATATGGTTTCAAAATAAAAAAAATCAGATATTCTTAAAGTCAAAAAATTAGATATTTCCAAAATCCAAAAAAATCTGATATTTTAAAATCCAAAAGATCTGTACATTCTACATTCTCATTTCGTGTATATTCGGTGCATTCTTCGTGCCGTGTGTAGATACGACGTTTCATATGTAAGTACTAATGCATGCATCCTACTGCATTCTGTTGTCCTTTCATTTTCTCACCTTCTTTTAAATAAAGGCTCAGCCCCTTGACAAATCCACAAAGCCAAAAATGACGTTTCATATGCAAGGGGCTGAGCCGGGACAGGCATTTAACTTGTTTGTTCAAGTGAATTTGCAGGCACAGGAAGGGAAGAGCAAATATATATATATATATATATATATATATATAGATATATATATATATATATATATATATATATAATATATATATATATGTGTGTGTGTGTGTGTGTGTGTGTGTGTGTGTGGCCAAAGGGGAGAGGACCAACCCCTAGTACATCATCATAAAATGCCCAAGTGGGCATACATCAAAAGGTAAGAAGAAGTACATATCATGATAAAGTGGCCTAACACTCGCCACCGTCCCCTGCAGGCCGGACACTCTCACCCTCACCCTCCGTAGGCCGCTGACGCTGGCTGCTCTCGGCCTCGCCTAGGTCTACCTCCAGATGCGAAGCTGGTGGTCTCATGGAGGAACGCGAACCCGTAGAACCCTGAGCAGCTTGCGCCTCCTGGACGTTTCTCTCGTACAGAGAGGAAGACGCGATGAGGCTCCCAGAATAGGCGCTGGACCGCCCCTGCTCCCTCGCGTGCTCCCATCCACGTCGGTACCGGTCCTCTGCCGCCTGCCGGAAGCGCTCGGAGACCGCTAAACTAGTGCGGGCGTCCACCGACTGCTGCGTCAGATGCTCACGCTCCTGAGACCACCGGCCGCACTCCTCCTCCCACTAGCGGCGATCCTCCCTGCGCTCCTCCGCCAACCGAGCTCTCTCCCTCTCGCGGTCCTCCCGCTCCAAGGAAAGCCTCAAGCGTAACTCCGCGGCGTCACGAGGAAGGTCCGCGTCCCCCTGGGAGGACGGGGTCTGCAACCCGGACAGCTGCTGTGACAGATCAGCCACCTCGGCGCGAATGCTAGTCTCTCGTGTGAGGGCACTCTGAAGCTCGTCTGACTGCAAGAAAGGACGACCATAGGTAAGGTTGAAACAGTTCAATCCAATGCATATCTGATTAAAGTTAGTTACCCGTGCAGAGAGATCGCGCTCCGCCTCCTCTGCCCTGGCCTCCGCCGCTGCCCACTGCGCACGAAGGGAGGCCACCTCCAAGTCGGGAACACTCCGGCTCGAAGAAGCACCAGCAGTATCGGCATACTCCACTAACGTCCTGGAAGCACGCTGTAATGATTCAAAGTCAAGTCAGTAGGCGGTAAGATAAATAACGAAGGTACAATTTTTCTACACTTACCAGTGTCTCTAGGGCCGACCGTGCCTTGGCCAGCTGCGCCTCTGTATCCGCCAGCTAGGTGCGGAGAGTGTCAATGAGGTCATTCTGCGCATCCTGCATATGCACGCATTTGATTAAAATATCGTTACATAGTGGAAGCATTTAAAGTTTAGAAGTGCATACCCTAGCAGGCCTCATGTAGTCACGTCCCCCGTACTCATCCTGGAAGCGCTCCAAGTACGCGAGGTTGTCGGCCGTGTCAGACTCCACAAGCTGGCCGCCCTGCTGCCAGTCCGCGTGCTGGTCGGGAAAGCGGAGACGCCAGTCAACCGTCTTCGCCTTCCCTCGCGTCTTCCGTCCAATCCCGCGGGGATCCTCCACCTCGAGCCACGCCTGGTGTAGGCCCAGAGTCTGAGCGGCCAACCGTAGGCGGAGCGGCTCGATCTCGTTTAGGCAATGGACCCACAGGTCCCGCCCAAACCGAGGCCGGCCACTCTCCACCCATGGCTGACCCTCATCCCCCACACCTACATAGGGCTCCCACACGACCTGCATGGAGTTCAGCTACATGAGTATTTCATATCAATTGCACAAGTTATGGAAAGTCAAGTGTGGTTCGTACCAAAAGTGACGGGAAATCTCGGATGGTCTGGCGGAGGATGCCGAGTTGGAATCCGTAGATGGCCGTGCTCACCACCGGTAGCCACCTCCGCGTGAGTGGTACCGCGTCGGGACGCACCTGCGTCGCCCTACCCAGGGGAAGGTAGTAGTAGCTCCACACCTGCATGCACACACCGATTAGTACTATTTAAGCAATCGCAGGAAATTTTAAATGCATAGTCAAAGTGAAATTGAATTCTAAGCTCCTACCTGTAGAAAGGGCGCAAAGCCGCCCACGGTGGTCTCCCTCCCTGTGCCGGCGGAGAGGTCTGCAAAGGTGTGGGCCAGGAGGGCCGCACCTCAGGCATACTCACCGACCCGGTCTAGGTCCTCCATCAGCTCCAGAAATCGGCAGTGGATGTCGTCACCCTTCGTGGTGAAAAGCATCTTGCCGAAGAAGAAAGTCAGGAACCTCCGGAGGTCTCGGTCCACCCGCTCTGTGTCCTCAGGATCGTGGCCGTATGCCGCACGCGCCAATCCCGCCACCCACTGCACGTACTCCTGCAGCATCTCCTCTGCTCTCAGTCGCACCCCCGCCAGCCCCAGTGTCTCCAGGAGGGCGACCCGCCCTACCATCCTCCGATCCTCGTCCTCGTCTCCCTGGGGGTCCAAGCCTAGGAGGTCTTGCGCGTGCTCGGTGTAGTGGGCATAAGTGATGCCGCTCACCGCCTCACCGTCCACCCGTAGCCCGGTGATCCGAGCTACATCCTCCAAGCTCGGGACCATATGGCCCCAGGGGAACAGGAAGGCTCTGCTCGTCCTATCCCACCTATCCCTCAGTGCCTGGATCAGGGGTGGGTCAATGAAAGAGGGCTCGATCTCCAAGACCGGCCCAAACCCCATCCCCCGGACTCTCTCTCTCTGAAAGTCCGGGAGCCCCTGATACACCGCCAGGACGAGGGGCCACATCGTCCTTGCCTTCATCACTCCCTGCAATGCACACACAATTCAAAAACAAAGGTCAGAACTCATCTAGGAATGCAAGTTGTGCACAATTAAGCTAAAACTTTCAGTTTCGGGAGCACCCCTGAAACGCGTCCAAAGCAGGGGCGCGTTTCAATTCTCAAATTGAGGCTAACCTTTTGGCCGCTCTTTCTGTACCAAAAAGTGGCCGGACAATGCGCCGTGGTTCTTTGGTACGAACCGTGTCCCCTGTCTGGACGCGATTCGCGCCCTTCTCTTCTCCGGCGCCGACCGCCTTCCCCTTTCCTTTCCCTTCTACCCAGAAACTAAGTGAAAGAGAAGAGGACCTACCATTTCCGGCCGAGGGGGGATATCACGACTGCGGCGCTGTCGTCGCCGCTCCTCCCACACCTCATATTCTTCCTCCTCCTCTTCTTCTCGCTCTGGCGCTTCCTCGTCGCCTTCCTCCATGACCGGCGCCATCGTTGTCTCTTCCCCCACCACCGAGACGATGGCGAGCTCTCCCGGGGCTGCCATCATCTCCTCCACCATCTCCGCCGTCTCTCCTGTCACCGGCGCCACCATCGCCTCCGCCGTCTCCTCAGGCGAGCCGCCGCCTCCCTCACTCCGCCATCTCGCCATCGGGTTAGAAGGAGGATTAGGAGGGGGAGAGAGTGATTAGAAGGAGGAGCTTAGAGGAAGAAATCAAGAGAAGGAGAGAAAGGAGAGAAAGGGGAGCTCCGGTAGCGAATGGCCGGAGTAGTCGCCCCCGGGCTTCAGGAATGTCCGAAATCGCGGCCACACAGGGAGACACGTTTCTTGTTTTAATTGCGGCCTGACCGTGCGCCGCGATTCAGAACGTCATCATAGCTTTTGGCATGACTTTTTAGGTGCTTTAATTTAAATTTAAGACGTGTCTAAAAGATTAGACACGAATTTGAAAATATATCCTGAAAGGCGTCTGATGTTCTCGCTGCGATTAAGGAGTAATCATTGCACCGGCGCAGAGTCCGAGAGGCTCGCCGTTTGAATTTTGAAAGGGGAATCGAAAAGGCGTATGCTAAAGTGGACGCGTCTCTTGGAAACGCGGCGCTTAGATTGAACGCGAATAAGGTAGTGGAAGGCGGCCGGTTGGGACGTCGCAATTTAAAGAAGAAGTGCTTTGGCCAACGAGGTGAACATATAGAGATGGCGTTTAAGGGAATAAAGGAGTCGAAGCAAGGGTAAGACCTCGCCATAACTTAAGGACATGCATTCACTGTGGCATGTTCAAATTCTTCAGAGTCTTACTTCCTGGTTTCGCCACCAAATTGGTGGCGCCGCATAAGAGTCGCCAAGCACTCCATTAGAGGGAATTTGATCATTTTGAACTCTTTTATCTCTTTAGCCCTCTCATTGAACATCATAGGAAGGAGACAAGCCTAATTGTCGTGCCCGGTTTGGAATCTGATTCGCGGCCACAGTGGTGGACGCTTTTCATATGAAAGGCGTCCTCTGTAAGGGACGTGGTTATAAGGTCCAACCGAGGCTTTGTTTTGAGGAGAAAATTCATGCAGTTTGGAAGAAATAATCTTATTCAAGGGACATTCTTGGCCGCATTAAGGAAACCATTTATCTTCCATCAAGGATTCAATCGTGCCGTTTACAAACGGCCACTTTCGGCCGCAATTTTCTAAGCTCCCTTACGTAATTCATCCAATCATTTTCAATCTCTGTTACATTTGGAGCCGGCCTCCCGAAGGTGCAAACCTTCCATATAGCTTTTATTGTGTTCACCTCCTCGCCATCATTGTTAGTGCCGATGTCGCGTCGTTTAATCGGTGGGAGGTAGGATGGCCCCTCGAAAATGCATCTTGGGATGCCAAGCTGAGGGAGGCAGCGGTGTGGGTTATAGAGGACAAATTCGGACGCCCCAATCAATCACAAATCCACACCAGGTGCTAGCCGAGTCCGCACATCCCGGGCAAGAAGTGGCGACAGAATGAAAGAGAAGGCGCTCTCGGGCATATCTCGGAAGAAATCTCGCCAATCCGCCCGCGTCTTGAGTTGTGGCGCCCGGTTCGCCACACGCCCTTCTAAGCCCACGAGGTGATCCAAGTGCTTAAGCGGACTCTTGGAGAAGATCCGGGACGAGCTTGTAATTTCATTGCTTAGACAAAACTTAAAGTGTAGGTCGGTCCAGCATGTTAGTAAAAGCATAGATCCATATGGAGGCCTACCCAAGCTCGCCGCCGTAAGACCACTGTAGAGGAAGGCGAGCACCGCCGGCCCCAACCTCTCTCCTTCCCAAATGGCGCACACCGCGCCGAGTTGATCCTCTTCCAAAACATTGTCTATGGAAGGGAAGAGGAGTGCGCCCGCCACGCAAATGGCGAATCCCTTCATCACCTGCTCGAGCCTCTCATCGTCTCTCGTCTCCGATATCTCTCTCATTGTCTAGACCGCCAGCTTTTGGAGATTTATCCCTTGAGGAGCCCGGACGCTTCGTGCCTCCCCCGGATCCATGAAGCTCTCGAGCACCGCCCTGCTTGAGTAATGCCTTGGTATGATCACTATCCTTTCTTCATCGCCTTGCTTCATCCTCTTCAAACCTAATAAGAGTTCAGCCTCTTCCAAAAGAATCGTGGCTTCAAAAGTTCGGAAGAAAAAAGTGTTGGTTTGAGGATGACATAACTCAACCAGTGCCCCAAGAGCCGCCCAATCAAGGTGGATCTCATGGTACCTTTTGGCATGGACAATAAGGTTGTTAATCCCCCATTGTCTAAGGATAGCAGTCATGTCAGGAGTAATGGTGGAGGTTAATTGTTGAAGCCAAGGGAGACGTATGAAGCGTCGATTACCCGGGAAGAGCGGGTAATCCTAAGTGAGTAGCCGTGGTATAGGAGCCGGTCATTTGAAAGAGGTAGATGGAAAGAAGGTCAAGAGGGAAAACATCGAACAAAATGATTAATAACATGTCAAAGCAAATCTATCAACAAATCAAATCATCAACTTACCATCTTTGCTTGGACAAGTTTGCAAATATGGCCCTCCAATTGGCTTAATCTATGGAAACCCTCCATCTCTCTCCAGAGCCCTTCTTCCCTTCTCCCCCTCCTTTCACCCTCCCTCTCCTTCTCTTTGATTCAAAAGGGGGGAGTTTATGCCTTTAAATAGAAGAGGGAAGCATGGAGGTTTGAAAAGGGAATCCCGGAGATATGTTATCTCCTGCAGCTGCCCCATACCCCATGTTCCCATTGAAGGGAAAGAGCCAAAGCTTCCAATCAAATTGACGATATTAATCGCGTCCGCATCAGAAGATGCTATTCAGTTTTGAAAGGCGTCCGGCCGCCCAGACGCTATTTGTACTAAAAAAAAAAGAGAAAAGAAAAAAGGGTGGCGTCCCCACTGGACGCGGATAAAGGGTCTTCACATAACTCATTTTCTTTCACTTCATGAATGCTAAAGAAAGTTCAATTGGCACTCCAACTTCATGATAAGCAAGAGGGACCCAAGGCCTAGCAATTTATGCAATAAATCGTCCTAATCTTCGCAAGTTCAAGTTCTTCAGGGTGTTGCTTTCTGGCTTCGCCACTAAATTGGCTATGCCACAGAGGCTCACCAAATATTTCATCAGAGAGAATTTGACACGCGTCACACTCATGGATCCTCTCGGTAGAACTTGAAATACCAAGGTTAACGATGATGGAAAATGTGCGCTTTGATGATGGATGGGTCTTGGGTGCCTCTTGGTGTTCAAGAGTGTGGGCGGTCTGACTTTTCATGTAACCATCTTTGACAAAATTTCATGCAATGCAAGAATGGTTACAATTATTGGCAATGATACCCATGGTCAAACCTCCCCACACTCCGGAGTAGCCTGTGTAAGTGTGTCCAATCCAGTGGCTGCGATTCTCTAATTATAGGCGTCCAGATTATTCGCCGCAGTTTTACAAGTAGCATTGTTTGTCATGTTTCATTCTATCATTTGTTGCTTGTCTATGCTAATCAATCTTTGAGCACAGGGTCTGGATGTCCTTTTGTCGTACAATGCACGATCATCCTCGGCGACCGCTACCTCGGTATTGTAAATATTGCATCTTACTATATGGTATATTTCATTAGAACACATCAAGGACCTCGAGGCTCTGACAAAACTGGAGTTTGAGTTCCCCTCCTCCGCCAAAAACAATGATAATTCCAGAGGAGTCTTACGACTTGAGGATAGGCCGTTGCGCTGTGGAGGAACGATGGTTCCGTCTGGTATCATGACTTCCGCAACATAACAATATTATCCTTGATTATTTTATACTTTTCTTTGTTTTATGTTTTCTTTTAGCCTAGCATGCATCATATAGAACCTTTTAAGCGTAACTCCGGAAGATCACTCTCGTTTTTAACTGAAAAAAGCTACTTATTCCTCGATTCAAAATAACATGAAATATTCCACTACGAGTCAAGTGCTTAGTCCTTAGTATTGTTGTTTGAAGATCATCACTTGAGAAGCTCACTACCTTGGATTTCCTTCAATTCAGTTATTTTCCCAAAAGATCCACCTGCGACAGTGGCAGACGCCCCCAAAGGTGAAACCTAACAGGATTGTGTCCTTAGGTACTTCCCCGACACTGGAAGTTGATCTTTCTCCTTTTTCGTGCCCATGCACACACCCCCTTCTCCGAAGCATTGAGTTTTCTCTTGAGATTGACAACAAACCACTTCATTCTGGACTAAGGAGCAGCTCATGTCATGTGTTGTTAAGGCGTGTCTCATCACACCTTGGTGTCTACTTTTCAGTCATTCCACTCAATTCACTCTACTCCATTTCGCATTACTTCACCTCATTTCCTTGCAAAGCAGACGCCAAGGCGAGGCAGCTGTAGACACGCCAATTTGGCAACACATCGAGCAAATTCCATGTTATACCGTGACGCCTCGAAGTGGCTCTTCTCCATTAATCACGTGAGTGATTTTCCTATATTTCTAGATTTTTCTAAGGTTTTAAGATCTCTTTTCAAGGGTCTGTCGAGCTTCATCTATTCGCAACTAATGCAGAGGACGCCCATTTATAGAGCTGATCCGCAACCGGAACGGTGGACGCGCTTAATGCGCATCCAGCCGCCCCGCCGCTTTTAAAGGTCAAAGATTCTGACCCCGCCCTGTCAGCTCCATTTAATGGACGCCTTGTCAACAATCATGATGTCTGTTTAAAGCGCGTCTGGGCAGCTCACCGCGTTTTATAAATATCAAATCAAGGATCGGATTTCATCAAAGATTCGATTTACCTAAGAAAACGCGGCCAGCCACCCAGACGCGATTCAGAACCTAGCTTACAGATACAATCATCATGAGAATGTCTAATCGCGCGCAAATCAAGTGATTTCATGAAGCGCGGCCTGTCAGGCGGACGCCTTTAAGTTCTAATAGGCGGCCTCTAGATTGGACGCGATTTTGGCTATAAATACAGACCCGAGAGATCCTCATTAAAAAAAAAAAAAAAACCCACGGCAAAGCCCTGTCAAATTCCCACCCCGACCTCCGGACTCCAACTCTTCAAACCTCTAAGGCGGGATTTCATCGGATCGGAAGCTCGTGTTCCGGAGGCGGCACGCTACGCACACGTCGCCCTCGCGTCGTCTCCTTCACGAACCGGAGCTTCTTGAGTGTCAGGGCGCGGCGGGGGAACCATACCGACATCACCTCCGTCCTCGCCACCTCGCCATCGGGCTACGCCGCCACTCTGCCTCTCCCTCTTCTTTTGATTCCTTTTCTTTTCCTTCTCCTTTTCGTGTTATTTAGCACATGCATTGCACATCTTCACACACACATACACATAGCAGCATTTCTTTCACCCACCTACTCCCTAGGGGTTGAACACCACCTCCATGAGGTGTGTTACCTTTCATTTATATGTTTTTCCACACTTCACTCCGCGAACATTTATTGCGCTTCATAGTCTAACCTCCCTTTTACTTGTTCCTTGTTGTTTTCCATTTTGCGAGGTAACCGGCATCGAATCTTCTTCGTCGGCTGGCTGGCGTAAGGAGGAAGGAGAATCCACCGTACATTCCCGCGCCTTTCTTCGGGTGAAGGTAAGTACACCACGTCATTCCCTTTCCGCCCGTCACATCCGGTGCCTACGTGCACCTGGCGATCGCGACACCTTCCTCGTGCATACACGCACGCACCCCCCCCCCTTTTCTTTTGTTTTGTCCTCTTTTTTTACGCCATCAACCCCATTTCCACTCTTTTCCACCCTAATTTCCTTTTAAAAATCTCTTATTTCCGTCGTGGACGAGTGTTCTCCGGAGATGTCAAGGAAAAACGCCGACTACAGTCGCATTTAACAACATCAATTTTGGACTAAAACGTGACGACATCGGCTGACGTGATTAACACATCGATTCTTGAACATCGACTCTTGACAGAAACGCGACGACATCGATTGTCGCGGTTTAGGGTAACTAGACAGGACGAACCGATTGGTGACACAGAAACACGACGCACAGGTTCGACGCATTCATGGGAATCGATACAGAATCACGACGGCAAGGTCCAATGCGTTCATGCAAAACCCTAATTTTTTGAAATAACACAGATCCCCAAAAGCGGGAAACGACTTAAGAACGCGACGACAGTGATGGTCGTAGTTCAGACATCTTTTGACAGCAAGAGGGCACACAGTTTGATGCAACGGTACTTGTCAAACCCTAATTAAAATGTGACGACATGGGTGGTCGCCTTTAAGGTAATCGCGACGGTATTGATCGTCGTGATACCAGTCAAAGAAACGCGACATATGTGTCGGTCGCGATTCAACGTTCAACCCGAGAATGATAAAACATGCAGCGATCTTCATGCAAGGCTTATAACTCGAAATCTAGGGCTCTCGGGACAAAGTGGTAAACATGAAACTTGTAGGGGATGATAAATAGAAGAGAACTATGCCTTTGGACCGAATCAATTTGGTCTCTCTAGGCGTGCATAGTAATATGAACATGAACAGTCCTACACTTGCATGGTGATGGGAAAACGCTTATAACTCGAAGCATACATGATGAAAATTAGGCAAATCACTTGCAAACGAAGCTAGACATGATGTCCTACAAGACGGTATGAGTTTTGTTCTTCTTTAGCCCGAGAATACCTACCTTTGAGTAGATCTAACACAGGTCAGTGCACAGGTTGCAGCAGAGCACGGTTGAGGAAGAAGCTCGGTTCTCCAGCCATTCTCCTCTGTTCCTGGTGCCTTAGCTTAGCTCCCCAAGACCCCAACACGATGGTGAACCTTCCCCTTTATTCCTATGGTGATTATTTATATGTTTAGGGTTAATTCGAAGTCCTAATAAGAGTAGGAAGGGTGGGGTGCGGTTCTGGCTGGTTTCCTTCCATGTTTTGGAGATTCCTCCTTCTTATTAGAGTAGAAATACTATTAGAAAGTTCTTGCTATGGTTGGTCAGGAATTTGATTGCCTTTCATGGCTAACTGCCATTGTTTAAAACCCTAATTTACCATTTCCTATTTTCTATACAATTATGGCTACGAATTTCTTGGGGTATTTTCTCTTATCCCATAATTTCACTCCTATCTTGGCCCAATAACCTTTAGGTGAGCTATTATAACAAGCCCATTACTTCTTGTTGTTTATTGGGTTTTAATTAATTCATTTTCTTTCAATATTTCTATTTATGTATTTATTTAAAAATATCAGGTTGTTACATCCTCCCCCTCTTAAAAGAATTTGGTCCCCAAATTCATATGCCCATAATGGAGAGAATGTCTTATCGAAAAGGTCGGGGTAGTTTCGCCTGATGATTTCTTTAGGTTCCCATGTGACTTCTTCTACTCCACAGTTATTCGACAGAACTTTAACCACATGAATGGGACGGTTCCTGAGTTGTTGCACCTTTCGCTCTAGTATCTTGATTGGCTTTTCCTCATAAGTCATGTCCTTGTTCAGTACCAAGTTCTCATGACGAATGATGTGGGTAGGATCGTACACATATTTGTTGAGCATAGAGACATGGAACACATTGTGTACGAATGCTAAGTTTTGAGGCAATGCTAGCCGATAAGCAACTTCACCAACCCTTGCGAGCACTTCGAAAGGACCGATAAATCTAGGACTTAGCTTTCCTTTAACACCAAACCGTTGAATGTCATGGGTAGGAGATACCTTCAAGACTACATGATCCCCCACTTGAAATTCTAGATCTGTCCTACTTTTGTCAGCATAGCTCTTTTGCCTGAACTGAGCAATCTTGTGCTGGTCCCGAATCACCTGCATATCCCTGGTTGTTCTCTGTACCATGTCTAGGCCTAACCATTGTTGTTCCCTAACTTCATTCCAGCATACAAGGGATCTACAGTTTCTTCCATAGAGTGCTTCGAATGGTGCCATTTTAATACTCGCCTGGTAACTGTTGTTATAGGAGAACTCAATCAATGGTAAGTGCTGATTCCAATAGCCTTGGAACTCTATAGCGCAGCCTCTTAACATATCTTCTACTATCTGATTGGTTCTCTCAGTCTGCCCATCAGTTTGCAGGTGAAATGTGGTACTAAAATTGAGTTTAGTACCAAGTGCAGTCTGCAGTCCCTTCCAGAAATGAGAGGTGAATCTAGGATTTCGATCTGAGACAATAGAGGATGGAACTCCATGCAGTCTCACGATCTCTTGGATATATAGAACGGCTAACACGTCCACAGACCACTTAATTTTTATAGGTAGGATGTGTGCAGACTTGGTTAGTCGTTCGACGATAACCCATATGGCGTCGAGTCCACCACGAGTCTTGGGTAAACCCATGATGAAGTCCATGCCAATACTTTCCCATTTCCACTCTAAAATATCTAATGGTCTAAGCGCGCCAGTAGGGCGCCTATGTTCTGCCTTTACCTGTTGGCAAGTAAGGCAATGAGCAGCATGCTCGGCCATTTCTCTCTTCATGTTCGGCCACCAAAACGTTCTTTGCATGTCTTGATACATTTTGGTACCTACAGGATGAATAGTATACTTAGTTTGATGAGCTTCATTCATTAACTTCCTCTTCAATTGTTCATTGTCCGGAACATATGTTCTTCCTTAGAATACAAACCTTCCATCCTCGGTCATAGCAAAATCCGATCTTTCAGTTAATGTTTCCTTGACACGAACCAAGAATGGATCGTTGTCCTGTTGTGCTTTGATCTTTGCCGGCATGTCAGATTGAATCTTGATATTGGCAATCAAGACTCGATCATCCCTATGTTCAATATTCAAATCTAATCTTGCGAATTGTTCGAGTAGTTGCATCTCGCCAAGAATTAGACTAGATAAAGATGTCATCGGCTTTCTACTAAGAGCATCAACCACAGCATTTCCCTTGCCTGGATGGTATTGGATGTTGAAGTTGAAGTCCTTTAAATATTCTAGCCATCTCCTCTGCCTCATGTTAAGTTCCTTCTGAGAGAATAAGTACTTCAAGCTTTTATGGTCTGAATAACTGTGAATTGCTCACCATATAAGTAATGTCTCCAGATTTTTAAGGCGAAGACCACAGCGGCCAACTCTAGATCATGCACAGGGTAGTTGACTTCATGAGTCTTCAGTTGTCTTGAAGAATAAGCAATGAATTTCTCCTTCTACATCAATACGCAGCCTGTCACACCCCGATGCAAAATATCGGAACGTGAGGCAGTTGCAAGTAAACGAGTATAGAGCGTAGAATAGACATCAAACCATTGGACAAATAAATAATGCGAAAACAAATACCTTTCATTAATAATTCAACTAATGTCTATTACATCCACTAATGCAGGTCCATAACATAGGGCCCAATAGACTAGATAGAATGAAAGTAAAAGACTAACTAAGACATCTAGGATAACATAATGGTGTCATGGTACTCTTGGTTCACTCCAGGTCCTCCCCATCCTCTTGAGTGTACTCGGTCTCCTGAGTCTCACCTGAGAACACAATGAGCAAATAACGTAGGGTGAGCGACAATGCCCAGTAGTATATCTCATAGTGCGGGCAAACTTCACATGATTAATGTATTAAAGAGTAGAGTTACTAAATAATAGAGCGAGAGCCAAGTAAAGTAAGAGATAGCGCAATAGCATGGATCAAGATAGCACAAGTTTCAAAATAGCACAAAGAGTATGATGGCCAAAGCACAAATAGCACAATGTTTCACAATAGCACAACAAATCGAGAAGAGTATAGCACTTTTGATTGTCATATAGATAGTCGAGATAGATAGCACTTAAGTGTAATGCCAAACACTCTGGTCAATTAACTCCTGCGGACACTAGCACTTTTGGGCGCACCTCCCAGGACCAGACTGGGCCCTTCATTTTTTGCCAAACATTAGTCATATTGTTTATCTTTAGACAATCAGTCAAATGGCCAATAGAGAGTACTAAAAAATAGATGAGAGTACTTGATGAATAGACGAGAAAGTAGAGAGAGTGTGAATAGATGAGCGAGTAGAGTATAGATGAGGACTATGGGTCATTGCAACTAAAGCAACGGTTTAAAACAGATGATAGTAACAGTTGCACAACACGCGAGATTGGTGTTGGCAGTCAGGTAGAATTCACTAACCTTCCACTGGCCATGTTACGCACCGGTGCAGAGGTCCGGCGTGATCTCAAGGTAAGAGAGAATTTCTAAGGCCGTTTGGATCATATTGATCCGTAAGGGTGTTATAGGTGTTAGGGTACAACCAGCTCGGTCTCCATGAGGGAATCCACATAGTACAGAGTCTTACGGAGGTCTTAACAAAAGGTCCCTTGTCTACCAGAATAGAATGTCCAACAGAGAGGTTCCAATTTGTCAAGAGAGTAGTGTGTAAAGAAATGAGGTGCTCGGCGTTCTAGAGGAATTCTAGAACAGTGGAGCGGCGGTAACGATATTCTAAATCAACGGGAGAAACGAAGACAATGTCATTATTATCATGGGTTTATAGTGTGCAATTATTGAAGTAATTTACCAGATATTTTATTCACACATTTTCTGCATGGTCTCATGGCAAAGATAAACATTTGGTGTGTGCATGTGATTAAAATCAAGAGAACATATGATAGTCGTGCACAATGTCTTTTAAATTAAGAAATACATGAAATATGTCCAAAGTTCATTAGCATCATTGTTTACTGTTCACCGCACAGTATCACAGTGTATAAACATGATTACCAAGTATAAATAATCGCATTAAATAGAACATTAAAGTTGTTGGAAACACACAGTCAAATCATGACGGGTCTAATGGTCGCGTTTAACAACATCGATTCTGGAGAGAGACGCGACGCCATCGGCTGACACGATTAACACAACGATTCCTGAACATCGACTCTTGACAGAAACGTGACGACATCGATTGCCGCAGTTTAGGGTAACTAGATAGGGCGAATCAATTGGTGACACAGAAACACGACGTGCAGGTCCGACCCGTTCATGGGAATCGATGCAGAATCGCGACGGTAAGGTCTGACGCTGTGACGACCCGACCTCCCGGACCCCCGCCAGGGGCCCCGAAGTTCGCGTCGCCACCTACGGATCCGAAGATCCGGAAGGTTTAGAAGAAATAGTCTAGTGAGATATGTACTAAATTTAAATAACTATAACAATATAACAACTGTACAATGTGTCCCAAGTAAAATCACAGGTACAAGAAGAAAGGTGCAGTCCTTAAGGGACATACCCCGAGAACTTGCAAAGCACAACTCTCAACTCACTCGGGTACAAGAGCTCACAACACTCGCTCTCACTGCTTCTGACAACACACGGCGCCACAGCCGCCTCCGCAACCCGTCCGACACCGAGCTCCCGCGACGACAAGCCCCTAGATAAAGGAAGGGGGGTGAGCCTCGCGAACAAGGCCCAGTAGGGATTACCAGTCCCTCACCGGCCAGAGCAGCAGGAACTCTGAAAATAGGAAACTACCCTAGAAATCTGTAAAGTGAGGAACACCTGCAGCAGGGTACTACTAAGCACAAAAATAGAACAATGTAATGCCACGACCACCAACCAAAGTCGTGACACACACACGACTCCCACAGAAACCAACGGAGTCAGGCACGAAGCGGAAGCAACCCTCAGCACACCTGCCGAGACCACGCAACAACCAGGTGAGAACGACGTCTCACCGCAAGCACGGCCATCTCAGACCTCCACAAGGTCGAGGGCCCACAAGCAGAACCACCCCGGACCCCGGACACACCGCGGGGTCGGGAAGCCACACACATCGGTGCCACCACGGACTGGCACCCAAGAACGGGACTACGGAACCGAGAGGACACCGAAGCGGAAACCACCAGAAGCACAGGTCCGCACAAGGCCAGACCAACGACTCCTACGAAAACTAGGCATAGCCAGGCTATAACCGCCGTGCAAGCTAAGGCAACGAGTCGTACTTGGAAGCGTCGTGAGGAAACGTCGTCACAACAACGGCAACCAAGCCACTGCCGCTAGCAGCCAAGAGGGGGACACGCCATCTGCTAGCCAGCCTAGCTCCTGTCTCCCCTCCGTGGAAGAGCGAGGCAGAGCCACCACAGAAACACACAAATGCACGCAACACCGCAACCTGGCCAAGCTGCGGCCCCACGCCTAGCACCACTACGTGGCTCTGGAACAAACACAGAGAGAGGCAGTGAGATAAAGGACTATCTGGGCCGCGCTGGGAAGAAAACTGCCTCAACGACCTCGGCGTCCCGCCCCAGACAAGAGAGCTCTACAAACGACTCAGCGCCGCTATCCAAACCTCGTTTTCCCCTCCGCTCTAGAGTCCGCCAATTCAGCTGCCAACTCGAGCACGCTCGTAGCCCGGAGCACTCCCTCAACATGCTCCCGAGGATGGGAGTCACAGGCAATAGAGACAACCTTTGAACGGGACAAGCCCTCAAGTGCCAAGCACCGAATGAACAGGCGGGGAAAGCACAATAAGAACCACGCCGAACCGCTGGCTTGTAACCCACGACAAGCCCAGCAAGCACGAGGGACGCATGAACAAGCTAGAACCTCGGAACACCACCAGACAGTACGGAGAACCCGTCGCTCTGCTAATAATCGATTGACCGCCGGTCAATCGATTATTAGACAAACGCGACCCTCCTGGCACCGCCGCCAGGACACGGCCACGAAGGTGTCACCTTCAGTCACTGAACGCAGCCAGGTAACCTATCGCATTCCCCACCTAAAGGTCCTGAGGGCAAACCAGCCCTGGGGCACACACCGACACCCCAACCGGAACCACGGAACACCCGAGGCACACACAGGCACTGACGCGTCTCCCTAGGCCGTCGCAATACCATCGCGACGGGGAAGGGCACCATGACAGCAACCCTGTTGCGACGGGGCAGCGCATCGTGATAGCAACCCCGTCGCGACAGGAAAATGCATCGCGACAACGATCCTTATCGCGACAGGCAATCGCGTCGCGATAAGGTCACGCCCGACTGGGCAGACGCCTCTTCTGGTGTGGCGACGCACACCGCGGTCACGACACCAGTAGAGAGGCAGACCCACGGGATGCTCCATCCCGGGGTCGCCCACAAGCCACACACATACCACACAGGGGAGGGGAGCATGGAGAAGCAGTAAACACTAACTACAAACTCTGAGGGGCTCCCAATCCGCCCGGATCGAGAAGAGTTCAATCAGTTCCTACCTTAAACGAAGAAACGAACACAATTAGGGCCCTTTACGTCGGATTGGCCACCTCCTCCTCGCTCCACGACGCCGGGACACCACGCACGGCCCTCCTCCTCGCCTGAAACACACAAAGGGGAGAGAGGGAGGTGGAGCACCGCCGGAAGGGGAAGGAGAAGAGAGGGAAAAGAGAGAAAAGGGGAAGGGTCGCCGGCCAAGGCCTTATGCCTTCGGCACCCAAGACACGATGGGGCGATGCGATGCATTAAAGACCTTAATGCGACGAGTCAACGCACCGCGACAAGAACGCGTCCGCCACGGACGCCGCAACAATGCAACAGGTCGTACTGACACACCTGCCACCCTGACAGGTGTCAAATGACCGAAACGACAGAAAGCTGTCGCGACCCGTTGACCGGGCGCGACACGAAAATGCAACGAAGAAGCCGAGCGCGACAAGAACGCGACGCACACGCTCGTCGTGACAAGGATGACTGTCGCGTCGCGCACCTACGACGCGACACTGACATGTCACCAAGCCTGGATGCGTTAGTGGCCAGTCATCCCAGACACCAGACGGAAAGCTGGGAAGCCAGATCTTACAGATGCGTTCATGCCAAACCCTGATTTTTGAAATAACATAGATCCCCAATAGCGGGAAACGACTTAAGAACGCGACGACAGTGATGGTCGCGGTTCAGACATCTTCTGACAGTAAGAGGGCACACAGTTTGATGCAACGGTATTTGTTACACCCTAATTAAAATGCGACGACATGAGTGGTATCCTTTAAGGTAATCTCGACGGTCTTGATCGTCGTGACACTAGTCGAACAAACGCGACATATGTGTCGGTCGTGATTCAACGTTCAACCCGAGAACGATAAAACATGCAGCGATCTTCATGCAAGGCTTATAACTCGAAATCTAGGGCTCTTGGGAAAAAGTGGTGAACATGAAACTAGTAGGGGACGATGAATAGAATAGAACTATGCCTTTGGACCGAATCAATTTGGCCATGGTAGGCGTTCATAGCAATATGAACATGAATAGCCCTACACTTGCATGATGATGGGAAAAACCTTATAACTCGAAGCACACATGATGAAAATTAGGCAAATCACTTGCAAACGAAACTAGACTTGATGTCCTACAAGATGGTATGAGTTTTGTTCTTATTTAGCTCGAGAATACCTACCTTTGAGTAGATCTAACATAGGTCAGTGCACAGGTTGCAACAGAGCACGGTTGAGGAAGAAGCTCGGTTCTCCAGCTATTCTCCTCTGCTCCTGGTGCCCTAGCTTAGCTCCTCACGACCCCAACACGATGGTGAACCTTCCCCTTTAGTCCTATGACAATTATTTACATATTTAGGGTTAATTTTAAGTCCTAATAAGACTAGGAAGGGTGGGGTGCGGTTCTGGCTGGTTTCCTTCCATGTTTGGAGATTCCTCCTCCCAATTGGAGTAGAAATACCATTAGAAAGTTCTTGCTATGGTTGGTCACGAATTTGATTGCCATTCATGGCTAATTGCCATTGTTAAAAACCCTAATTTACCCTTTCTTATTTTCTGTACAATTATGGCTATGAATTTCTTGGGGTATTTTCTCTTATCCCATAATTTCACTCCTATCTTGGTACAATAACCTTTAGGTGAGCTATTATAACAAGCCCATTACTTCTTGTTGTTTATTGGGTTTTAATTAATTCATTTTCTTTCAATATTTCTATTTATTTATTTATTTAAAAATATCGGATTTCTACATCCTCCCCCTCTTAAAAAGAATTTGGTCCCCAAATTCATATGACCATAATAGAGAGAATGTCTTACTGAAAAGGTCGGGGTAGTTTCGCCTGATGATTCCTTCAGGTTCCCATGTGGCTTCTTCTACTCCACGGTTATTCCACAGAACTTTAACCACATGAATGGGACGGTTCCTGAGTTGTTGCACCTTTCGCTCTAGTATCTTGATTGGCTTTTCCAGATAAGTCATCTCCTTGTTCAGTACCAAGTTCTCATGGCGAATGATGTGGGTAGGATCGTATACATATTTTCTGGCATAGAGACATGGAACACAGTGTGTACAAATGCTAAGTTTGGAGGCAATGCTAGCCGATAAGCAACTTTACCAACCCTTGCGAGTACTTCGAAAGGACCAATGAATCTAGGACTTAGCTTTCTTTTAACACCAAACTGTTGAATGCCACGGATAGGAGATACCTTCAAGAGTACATGATCCCCCACTTGAAATTCTAGATCTCTCCTCCTTTTGTCAGCATAGCTCTTTTGCCTGGACTGAGCAATCTTGAGCCGATCACGAATCACCTGTATATCCCTGGTTGTTCTTTGTACTATGTCTGGACCTAACCATTGTTGTTCCCCGACTTCATTCCAGTATACAGGGGATCTACAATTTCTTCCATAGAGTGCTTCGAATGGTGCCATTTTAATACTCGTCTGGTAACTGTTGTTATAGGCGAACTCAATCAAGGATAAGTGCTCATTCTAGTAGCCTTGGAAGTCTATAGTGCATGCTCTTAACATGTCTTCTACTATCTGGTTGGTTCTCTCAGTCTGCCCATCAGTCTGCAGGTGAAATGTGGTACTAAAATTGAGTTTAGTACCAAGGGCAGTCTGCAGTCCCTTCTAGAATGAGAGGTGAATCTAGGATCTCGATATGAGACAATAGAGGATGGAACTCCATGCAGTCTCATGATCTCTTTGATATATAGAATGGCTAACACGTCCACAGACCACTTACTTTTTATAGGTAGGAAGTGTGCGGACTTGGTTAGTCAATCGACGATAACCCATATGGCGTCGAGTCCACCACGAGTCTTGGGTAAACCCATGATGAAGTCCATGCCAATACTTTCCCATTTCCACTCTGGAATATCTAATGGTCTAAGCATGCCAGCAGGGCGCCTATGTTCTGCGTTTACCTGTTGGCAAGTAAGGCAATGAGCAGCATGCTCGGCCACTTCTCTCTTCATGTTCGGCCACCAAAACGTTCTTTTCATGTCTTGATACATTTTGGTACCTCCAGAATGAATAGTATACTTAGTTTGATGAGCTTCATTCATTAACTTCCTCTTCAATTGTTCATTGTCCGGAACACATGTTCTTCCTTGGAATACAAGCTTTCCATCCTCTGTCAGAGCAAAATCTGATCTTTTAGTTAATGTTTCCTTGACACGAACCAAGAATGGATTGATGTCCTGTTGTGCTTTGATCTTTGCCAGCATGTCAGATTGAATCTTGATATTGGCAATCAAGACTCGATCATCCCTATGTTCAATATTCAAATCTAATATTGCGAATTGTTCGAGTAGTTGCATCTCGCCAAGAATTAGACTAGATAAAGATGCCATCGGCTTTCTACTAAGAGCATCAGCCATAGCATTTCTCTTGCCTGGATGGTATTGGATGTTGAAGTCTAAGTCCTTTAAATATTCTAGCCATCTCCTCTGCCTCATGTTAAGTTCCTTCTGAGAGAATAAATACTTCAAGCTTTTATGGTCTAAAGAGACTGTGAATTGCTCACCATATAAGTAATGACTTCAGATTCTTAAGGCAAAGACCACAGAAGCCAACTCTAGATCATGCACAGGGTAGTTGACTTCATGAGTCTTCAGTTGTCTTGAAGAATAAGCAATGACTTTCTCCTTCTGCATCAATACGCAGCCTAACCTAATTCCTAAGACATCGGTATAGACTGAGAAATCTTCTCCCTCTATGGGAAGAGCGAGAACAGGGGCTGAGGTCAGACATTCTTTCAATGTTTGAAAATTTTTCTCACACTCTTTACTCTAGGAGTAGGGATTCTCCTTTCGTGTAAGACAAGTGAGAGGAACGACGATCTTGGAGAAGTCCTTTATGAACCGCATGTAGTAGCCAGCCAGTCCTAAGAAACTTTTAATTTCAGTGACATTAGTTGGTCTCTCCCATTTAAGTACAGCTTCAACTTTGGAGGGATCAACAGATATGTTGTCCCTAGAGATGACATGGCCCAAGAAAGACACTTCTTCGAGCCAGAATTCGCACTTACTCAGCTTTGCATATAGTTGGTTGTCTCGTAAGACTTGCAGAGCTATCTTCAGATGTTCTTCATGTTCTTCTTTGGTCTTGGAGTATATGAGGATGTCATCAATGAAGACGACCACGAACTTATCGAGATATGGTCGGTATATGCTGTTCATGAGTTGCATAAAGGTTGTAGGAGCATTGGTCAGACCAAAAGGCATAACAACGAATTCATAGTGTCCATACCTACTCCTGAAAGCCGTTATGAAAATGTCATCGTCTTTGATCCTCATTTGATGATAGCCAGACCGGAGGTCAATTTTGGAGAAGTATTGAGCTCCAGATATCTGGTCAAAGAGTTCATTGACTCGGGGCAATGGATACTTGTTCTTGATGGTCAGTTGATTGAGTTGCCGGTAATCGATACACAGCCTCATAGATCCATATTTCTTCTTAACAAATAGAACAGGTGCTCCCCATGGGGAAGTACTTGGCCTAATGAATCCCTTTTCTAACAGCTCCATCAGTTGTGCGTTCAGTTCCTTTAATTCGGCAGGTGACATCCTATACGGTTGACTAGACACTGGTGCAGCTCTAGAGATTAATTCAATAGCAAAGTTGGCATCTCGTACAGGGGGAATTCCTGGTAGCTCCTCGAGGAACACATTAGGGTAGTCCTAGACTATGTGTATATCTTCTATCTTAGACCCCTTCTTTTCAACTACTACGGCCGCAAGGAAAGCAAAGCAACCTTTCTTTATCATGTTGTGGGCCTGTATGGCCGAGACTAGAGACATCTGTCTCTTGTGTCTAATCCCATTGAATGATAACTTAGGGAACTCACTAAATATAAAATTCCCTTTCTTGTAGTCGACACTTGCCCCATAGGTGGACAACCAATCGGCTCCAAGAATTACATCATAGCCTTCCATGGACATGCACACCAGGTCGGCTTTTAGGTTATGATCCCCGATCATTACATCGGTAAATGGAAAATATTTGTTCAAATTTCCTTTCTCTCTCAATGGTGTTGTGACAGAGAATTCACACCCCATAGATATAGGTTTAACATTCAGAGTATCAGCAAAGTTTTGAGACATAAATGAATGGGTTGCACCAGTATCAAATAAAACAAATGCTGATAGGGAGAAAACTTGTAGTGTACCTTCTACCACGCCACCTTCCTCAGTGGGCTCTTCGTCTCGCAGGGCTTGCAGTCTTCCCTATTTCTTGGGCACGTTAGTGCGCCTCTCGTGTTCTTTCAATAGCGGGCACTCCAGAATACGGTGCTCACGGCTACCACAGCGCAGACATGCGCCAACTTTCCTCCAACACTCATCTGCTGTGTGACCTGGCTTGTCACAGTGCTTGCAGTTGCTTTTTGCCGGAGTAGTAGGAACGAAAACCCTGGGCTTCTTCTCTTGACTTGGTCCTTCCATGATGTTGAAAGGACGCTTCTTGCCGATGACCGGCTTAGCAATAGATAGACCAGGAGTCTGCTCCTTCTTCACGAACTTCCCCTTGATACGATCAGTGAAGTCTGTAGCATCTTCTAACAATTGGGCCTTTTTAACCATCTCGGCATAGGTTTGGATGTCGAGAGGGGCCAGTTGAGTAATATATTGTGGCTTAAGGCCATTGAGGAAGCGTTTAGCCTTCATCCTCTCTGTAGTCACCAGGTGTCCAGCATAGCAGGCCAATCTAGAAAATTGTGCTTCATAATCGGCCACAGACAGACTCTTTTGTTTGAGAGCAACGAATTCCGCGGCCTTCCTTTCTTGTATGTGTTCCGAAAAGTACTTAAGAGTTAAAAGCTTCCTAAAATTCATTCCATGTGAATTTCCCATTCGCCCTGGTTGCATCCACTCACTCCCACCAAGAGCGGGTGTCCTTCTCCAGTTGAAAGGTAGCTAATAGCAGCTTGTCCCCAACTGCACATTGCATGACATGGAAAATCCTTTCCATCTCCTTCTGCCAGTGCTCGGCTTCATCTGGATCCGTAGTACCACTAAATCTTGGTGGATTTAGGCTCCTGAAGTTACGATGCAGCTCGCCTGCACCACGGTTTCCTCCTCCCTGAGTAGCCTGCAGGAGGGCGTGAGTAAATTCCTGGATAGTCTATTGCATGCCCCTCATATGAGCATGTTCAACAGTCATCTTAACTTTCTTAAGTTCCTACAAAAGTGACTTATTATTAATACATTGATATAGAGTTTAATTTGTGCGTGTGTGAATATTCTTTTAGATCTTAACCCTGGTTCTACCCAAATCTCACATAGGTATGATAGTTGACTTAGACACGTGTCATGGCAGTCCGTCCTAGAATATCCTAGACTTAAAAATCTTAGTAAGGATATCCTAGGCTCTGATACCACAAAACTATCACGCCCCGATGCGGAATATCAGAACGTGAGGCAGTTGCAAGTAAACGAGTATAGAGCTTACAATAGACATCAAATCATTGGGCAAGTAAATAATGCGGAAACAAATACCTTTCATTAATAATTCAACTAATGTCTATTACATCCACTAATGCAGGTCCATAACATAGGGCCCAATAGACTCTATTACATAGAATGAAAGTAAAAGACTAACTAAGACATCTAGGATAACATAATGGCGTCATGGTACTCTTGGTTCACTCCAGGTCTTCCCCATCCTCTTGAGTGTACTCGGTCTCCTCAGTCTCACCTGAGAACATAATGAGCAAATAACGTAGGGTGAGCGACAATGTCCAGTAAGATTTATATCTCATAGTGTGGGCAAACTTTACATGATTAATACATTAAAGAGTAGAGTCACTAAATAATAGAGCAAGATCCAAGTAAAGTAATAGATAGCGCAATAGCATGGATCAAGATAGCACAAGTTTCAAAATAGCACAAAGAGTATGATGGCCATAGCACAAATAGCACAATGTTTCACAATAGCACAACGAGTCGAGTATAGTATAGCACTTTTGATTGTCATATAGATAGTCGAGATAGATAGCACTTGAGTGTAATGCCAAACACTCTGGTTAATTAACTCCCGTGGGCACTAGTACTTTTGGGCGCACCTCCCAAGACCAGACCGGGCCCTTTATATTTTTGCCAGGCATTAGTCATATTATTTATCTTTAGACAATCAGTCAAATGGCCAATAGAGAGTACCAAGAAATAGATGAGAGTACTTGATGAATAGACGAGAAAGTAGAGAGAGAGTGAATAGATGAGCGAGTAGAATATAGATGAGGACTATGGGTCATTACACATAAAGTGACGGTTTAAAACAGGCAATAGTAACAGTTGTGCAACATGCGTGATTGGTGTTGGCAGTCAGGTAGAATTCACTAACCTTCCACTGGCCATGTTATGCACAGGTCCAGAGGTCCGGTGTGATCTCGAGGTAAGAGAGGATTTCTAAAGCCATTTGGATCATATTGATCCCTAAGGGTGTTATAGGTGTTAGGGTACAACCAGCTCGATCTCCATGAGGGAATCCACAGAGTACGATGTCTTACAGAGGTCTTAACAAAAGGTCCCTTATCTGCCAGAACGGAATATCTAACAGAGAGGTTCCAACTTGTCAAGAGAGTAGTGTGTAAAGAAAACGAGGTGCTCGACATTGCAGAGGAATTGTAGAATAGTGGAGCAGCGGTAACGGTATTCCAAATCAACATGAGAAACGAAGACAATGTCATTATTATCATGGGTTTATAGTGTGCAATTATTGAAGTAATTTACCAGATATTTTATTCACACATTTTCTAAATGGTCTCATGGCAAAGATAAACGTTTGGCGTGTGGATGTGATTGAAATCAAAAGAACATATGATAGTCGTGCACAATGTCTTTTAAATTAAGAAATACATGAAATATGTACAAAGTTCATTAGCGTGGTTGTTTACTGTTCACCGCACAGTATCACAGTGTATAAACATGATTACCAAGTCTAAATGATCACATTAAATAGAGAATTAAAGTTGTTGGAAACACATAGTCAAATCGCAACGGGTCTAATGGTCGCGTTTAACAAGATCGATTCTAGACTAAAACGTGACGAATCGGCCGACGCGATTAACACATCAATTCCTAAACATTGACTCTTGACAGAAACGCGACGACATCGATTGTCGCAACTTAGGGTAACTAGACAGGACGAACCGATTGGTGACACAGAAACGAGACGCGCAGGTCCGACGCGTTCATGGGAATCGATACAGAATCGCGACGGCAAGGTCCGACGCGTTCATGCAAAACCCTGATTTTTCGAAATAACACAGATCCCCAAAAGCGGGAAACGACTTAAGAACGTGACGACAATGATGGTCACAGTTCAGACATCTTATGATAGCAAGAGGGCACACAGTTTGATGCAACGGTACGTGTCAAACCCTAATTAAAATGCGACGACATGGGTGGTCGCCTTTAAGGTAATCGCGAGGGTCTTGATCGTCACGATACCAGTCGAAGAAACGCGACATATGTGTCAATCGCGATTCAACGTTCAACCCGAGAACGATAAAACATGCAGCCATCTTCATGCAAGGCTTATAACTCGAAATCTAGGGCTCTTGGGACAAAGTGGTGAACATGAAACTTGTAGGGGATGATAAATAGAAAAGAACTATGTCTTTGGACCGAATTAATTTGATCTCGGTAGGCATGCATAGCAATATGAACATGAACAGCCCTACACTTGCATGGTGATGGGAAAACGCTTATAACTCGAAGCATACATGATGAAAATTAGGCAAATCACTTGCAAACGAAGCTAGACATGATGTCCTACAAGATGGTATGAGTTTTGTTCTTATTTAGCCCGAGAATACCTACCTTTGAGTAGATCTAACATAGGTCAGCGCACAAGTTGCAGCAAAGCACGATTGAGGAAGAAACTCGGTTCTCTAGCCATTCTCCTCTGCTCCTGGTGCCTTAGCTTAGCTCCTCACGACCCCAACACGATGGTGAACCTTCCCATTTATTCTTATGATGATTATTTATATGTTTAGGGTTAATTTGAAGTCCTAATGAGACTAGGAAGGGTGGGGTGCGGTTCTGGCTGGTTTCCTTCCATGTTTTGGAGATTCCTCCTCCCAATTGGAGTAGAAATACTATTAGAAAGTTCTTGCTATGGTTGGTCATGAATTTGATTGCCATTCATGGCTAATTGTCATTGTTTAACAACCCTAATTTACCCTTTCCTATTTTCTGTACAATTATGGCTACGAATTTCTTGGGGTATTTTCTCTTATCCCATAATTTCACTTCTATCTTGGCCCAATAACCTTTAGGTGAGCTATTATAACAAGCCCATTAATTCTTGTTATTTATTGGGTTTTAATTAATTTATTTTCTTTCAATATTTTTATTTACTTATTTATTTAAAAATATCAGGTTGCTACATCTATATCGATTGATGACTAGTCCATACCGACTGTTGTCTATTTTATCCATTGTCTTATCGATTAGTGTACCTTTAATTAAGCATCTTCACAAATTTATTATTATTACTATTATTCCTATTTATTTAGGATTTAAAAATCATGGTTGTTACATATCAAATTTTGCATGTCATTGTTTAGGTGCTTGTTTCAAACCATACAAAGACTTGATAAGTCTACAAACTTTCTTTTCGCTAGCTGAAGCCAGAAATCCTTCAACCTGATTCATGTAAGTCTCTTCATCAAGATCACCATTAAGAAAGACAATCTTAACATCCATTTGATGGACAATCATATTATATATGGAGACCAGTGCTATAAGCACCCTTGATTGTGGTCATCCTAGTGACAGGAGAATAGGTATCATAATAATCTATTCCCTCCATTTATTTGAAACCCTTAGCAACTAGTCTGACTTTATACTTGTCAATGGTCCCAACAGGCTTAAGGTTCTTCTTGAAGACCCATTTGCATTCAATTGATTTTGAACTAAGGGGAGGTACAACTAACTCCCAAGTACCATTAGCAAGAATGGAGTCCATCTCACTCTTAATGGCATCCTTCCAATGCCTTGCTTCAAGTGAAGTCATGGCATCTTGGAAGGTTGGGGGATCACTCGTGATCTGGTAAGTGATAAATTCACTTCCAAAATCCTTAGCAACCTTTTGTCTTTTGCTCCTCCTTAGTTCTACTTCTTCTTCCTAATCACTAGTATCAGAAGAAAGTCTAGATGCATCAACCTCCACATTTGTCATTCTTTCCACATGTTCTGGAATATAATAAGATGTAGAGGCTACAGACTCAGAAGATAGATGTTGAGGTAAACCAGTCTTCATGAAAAATACATTTTCGAAGAACGTAGCATCACAAAGCTCGACTATGGTGTTAGCATCTATGCCAAAAATTTCTGATTTGATAACCAAAAACATGTATGCATAGTTGTTTTCAGCATAGCCTAAGAAGACTGCATTAACTGTCTTAGGTCCCAGTTTCTTTCTCTTGTGCTTGGGGACAAGTGCCTTTGCAAGGCACCCCCACACTTCAAGAAATTTCAAACTAGGTTTCCTATTTCTCGAAAGTTCAATTGGACTACTATATTTATGTTTTAGAGGAACATGATTTAGAATAAGGCAAGTTGTATTCAATGCTTCCCCCCACATATACTTAGGCAGTCCCGAACTCTACAGGAGAGAGTTGACCATGTCAATAAATACACGGTTCTTCCTTTCTTCTATCCCATTAGATTGAGGAGAGTATGGGGTAGTTGTTTCATGAAAGATGTCATGTTCATGGCAAAATTCAACAAACAAACTAGAAGAGTACTCTCCTCCTCTATCAGACTTCAACCTCTTAAGAACCCGACCAATTTGTGTTTCTGCTTCCTTCCTAAAAATAGCAAACTTTTGCTAAGACTCATCTTTATACTTGAGCAGATACACATAACAATATCTACTACAATCATATATAAAGGTAATGAAATATTTCTTATGATCCCTAGTTAGCAAACCATTAAACTCACATATATCTGAATGCACCAGATCCAGAATCTCTAAATCTCTAACCACATAATGAAAAGATTTTCTAGATAGTTTAGCATGTGCACAAATATCACATTTCTTTGTTTTATCAATAGCATGCTGATAAATCAATTTCAGGTTCATCATGCATTTCAAGGAATTGAAATTAAGATGACTTAAACATCCATGCCATAAATTAGATGAATCTAAAACATTATAAGCAACAGGAATAGAAACAGAACTAGAAATAGTATCATCTAACTTTCTGTTTAACACATGATTCACATAAATTTTAAACAACCCATCAAAAAGATAGCCTTTACCAATAAAAAACTTCAAGTAGAGTATCACAACTTTATTACATTTAAAGTTGAGTTCATAACCCTCTCTCACTAAAACAGAACCAGATAAAATGTTTCTTCTAACACCAGAAATATGGTGCACTAGGGAAAGAGAAAGAACTCATCCTGAAGGAAACTTTAAGTTCACACGTCCAACTCCAAGCACTTTAGCAGTGCTCCCATTTTTCCATCGTCACAGAATGATCATATGTGGCCTAATAAGACACAAAATTAAACATGTCAGCACACAAATGTACATTGGCCCCAGTATCTACCAACCATTCATTTGGTTCATAAATAGTAAATAATTGAGGATTAAGAGTAACATACTCATCACCAGAAGAAGGTCCACCGGTCACAACATTGACATGGACTGGATTTTGATTGGTCTGTTAGGTCTTGTTCAACAACTTCTCTTTCCTTTTGGGACAGTCGTTGTGTATATGACCCTTTTGACCACAAATCCAGCACTATCCTAGTACCTTCTTTTTCTTTATCTTTCTTTTGGGTTTCATATGAGAAGTGGAGTCAACTTTGGTTTTACTTTTTGAATCTCTTCCCCTTATGCCTCAATACTAGGTTTGCACTTGCATCAACAGGCATGCAAGACTTCTTCTTTCTATGCTCCTCTTCTATAGCTATAGTTCTCATCAAATCATCAAGAGAAATAGTTTCCTTACTGTGTTTAAGGGACATCCCAAAATCCTCCCAAGATCTGGGCAATTTCTCTATGATACACACGACTTGGAGCTTCCAGGCATTTTCATATCTGCCTCAGTCAGATCTTGGAGCATAAGGAGAAGTTCATGAGCCTACTCCCCCACAGGTTTATTTTCAATCATTTGGAACTTGAGAAACTTACCCACAGAGTATTTTTCCAAACCATGGTCCTCAGTGTTATACTTGCGGTCAAGTTCATCCCAAAGTGCTTCAGTGGTTTGAAGGTGGAAGAACTATAAACATCAAATAGGACATCGGACAGTGCAGTGAGAATACACCCATGCCCTAACCTATCCTTCTCCTTCCACTCTTCTACCTTCTTAGCACTGTCAGGATATTTCTTATACAGAACAGGGGGATCTGATTCTATCAATGAGATTGGACCGACTATGGTGAACCATACTTTCATGCGTTGCTGCGAACGCTTGAAGTGTTGCCCAAAAAAATTTTCGGGCATCCCAGACAGGTCCACCCTCGCTCTAAAACCCATTGAAGAGGTTACCATGATGTATATCTTCTCTAAAACTATTAGAAATATAGTGTGTAGCAGGGCAAAATCATGGCAATAATCGGATACAAGCATATGCATATAGAACCATAGTAAACAGTCATTCGGGTATGATCCAAACAACAACAACCAAAACATAGCAAATATGAGATCGAATGCAATAACTAGCATGCTATAAATAGACATAAAACAATACTATATGAATGCAGTAGAAGCATCTCAAAGAGACTTCCCTTAGAGAAGATATCACCCCCACAAAAATAGTGTGTCGGGTATGACGATCTTCTCCCAGGATACGACTACCACCACGAGATTAGCAATGGCACTAATGTTAATCTCGTAAACAATACTATGTCTAATGCCTAATCTTCTTATATAGAAAAGGAAAAAAAGTAAGGTTAGGAGAACATGCACCAAACACCGGAGAAGACGACCTTGCGCACAAACAAAAGCACAGGCGGCGACCTCGTCGATGAAGAGTGCGGCCGGGGAGAATGCAGTCGCCTAAGGGGAACAAGAGAGGACGCGAAGGCACAACGTGCGATTCCTCTTGGAAGAGTCTAAAGGGTGCTTTAGTATCAGGTAAACTGTGATTAGGGAGCCCTAATCACCATATAAAGTGTCACATACCCGCACAAGCCAAGACAATGGACCAATTCAGTGAATCGGTCCAAAATGGACCCAACCTCTCCAGGAAAAGGCAACAACGTAAAAAGAAGAAGTAGAAAGGTGCCAAGACAAGCTGACTGGACCATGCCATCACACGCATACACCCGCCCAACCCTACTGGACTTGGCGACGCACATATGTGATATGATCTATCATAACATCACCATTGTCTATAAGACATAGTCTCATGAACATTTTGGGTTATAAAGTCTTCATTCTTCTTAGATATTTCTCATGTGGGACTAAAGACCCCCACAACAAAAGGACAAAACTTGCACAGCTTTTTATACACATTTTACTTCATAAACTCTTGAGTTCCCTTTCTTATTATTATTGCCCCCTACAACCTCCCTTTACCCAACACTACCCACATCAGTCCCCTAGTCAAATAAAGGGAATTTCAACATTGGCGCCCTCCAGATCCTTGGGCTGGGTCGTGCAGCGGGGAAGATTTTGGAAGCGAGATTTCATCTCTCTCAACTGCCGCCAGCCCTAGGGAGTCTTGAAGGGTAGGAGGGGTGGGGGCGCCTCTAAACAGGTCTCCCCTCCCCTCTCCTCAGTCGCCTCTTGTTTAGGGGTTTTCTTGCTCCAAAAAGATTTCTTTCTTGGCTTTTGTTGTTCTCTTTGGGGAAGGGAATGGTCTTTGATCATCATCGGAGGGTTTCTCCTTCAGGCTTTTTTGCTCAGATTCTATTTATCATTTCTTGGGAAGCTTGAATTTCCATTTAGGATCTGCCTCCTCAAGTTTTTTCAGGTGAAGCACCCCGCGTGGATCTAATTTATTGCGGGTAATAAATCTCTAGATCACCTATGTTCAGGATTTTGAACTCAATGTATCAGCTCGTGTTTGGGTGTTATTCCACACATTTTGCATCACTGTGTCTTTCGAGCTTCATCACTTGATTTACTGCAAGCATGTGTAGTAGCAGTCATCCTTCCGAGTAGGCGCCTGCCTTGTGTTTTCTTCATCGTTGATCAAGTTCTGTGGATTAGTTTTGACCTGTTATGCAGTACTAATGTTATCTTTCTCTCTCTCTCGCTTGTGTCTCTCTTATTGGCTGTCTTTATATTCTCTAGGGATGATAATCTCTCTTGTTCTTGTTCGATGTAACCTGATTTATCTAATATAACTGTATCTTTTCTGGTCCCAAAAAATACCCCCCCCCCTGTTCCACTTGAACCTCTCTCTGTTAGGTTTAGCTTCTTTCTAGCCATGCTTTGATGGGTCGAAGTTAATCTTTCTATCAAAAAAGCAATGGCATGAGCTAATTTTAGAACCTAAGTAAGAGTTTGCAACATGATTGGCCATATCGCACTGTGCGATACAGTTGTGCCAAGAGGCTAGATACTAAGAAAACCTACCTACCTGGGTCCCTTCTCTACACTCTGCCTGCTTTAACAATTGGTTATGTATGTCTGGGTTAAGATATCGAGGTGTAGTTTAACCTATTTTCCACTCTAAATTATTTTGAATGAAAAAAGAAAGTATCCTTTATTATTCAGGTGTAGTGCTACCACATCTATTGAGGTCGGGTAGAGTTAATCCGTCGTACCCTTGAGTTACTTTTCATATCTCTGGTTAACTTATACCACCATCCCAAAACCAGTTTAATTTTAACCATGTATGTACATCCTATACCCCCACATACCGAGAGGTAAAATGGCCACCGAATTGGCCCAAGGGATAGATATTTTTCAAGCCCAGCTTGCCTAAGTTCGATGTGAAATCTTCTCTGAGCATGCCTTTAGTGAAAATATCAGCCACTTTATCTGTAGATGATACATGGGGAGTCAAATTCTCTTCAATTAAGTGTTTTCAATCTTCATATGTATGGTATGAACATATTGTATGGGATTATTGGCTATATTCGCTGCATTAGAGGCCGATCTCCTGTAGCACAACCCTAAATTTACCTCAATGTAAGAGCCTTCAATTTGCTAATCTGACAATCGGTTCAAAATCGAAATAAGACTCCTCTTTTTTAGTTGGAAATGAGCCTATCACATTTATTCTTTAGAAACTTTTTAAAAATCTCATCTCAATGAGATCTGAATCTGAGGTCTCTCAGTCCTGGTGTACGTGGACCACTAGACCAATCTTTGAGTACTAAATCGAAAGAAGACTGTCACTCCACAACATAACTGAAGGCTGAAAATAATGGGGTCAAAAAAACCACTGCTTTCTGTCTTGAGAGAGAGAGAGAGAGAGAGGTGGAAATGAGCAGATCCAAGAATACAAGTAGGCAAAATGGATAACTGTGAAGGGCAATTGATGACCAGGATTTAAAATAATATATAAATGGAGTGCACCGACATCAACCAGCGAAAATTCCATACATAAAAGGTACAAAATAATAAGAAGCAATGGAATAATAGACCAAAGTCAACCTTTCCTAACCCTTCCGGCCTTCCCAGAGCAATTTACCAGGAGCTCCAGGACAGAAATGATCCACCAAATAAAATTATGATGGATTATGTGACACAAACTCACAGAAATTACTCCCCCTTGCCCCATTTTCTCTCTGGTAATCACATCAGCCGCATCATTCTACTTACTTAAGGTCACTCGGTGTTCTTTGTAAACTTACTACATTTGGATGGTTTTGATGCCATAATAACAACCTAGAATCAGTTCTTTTAGTGCAGGAAAACAAACATGCCAAAACGAGGGCTATACAAACGGAAACCATGAGCGAAGGATTCAGAGCAGTGCGAGGAGCCCACTCCACCTGCGGTGCTAAACGTATTGATGCAAACCTGTATTGCCTTGATTTCCTCTGCAAAAAGAACGAGGAATATTTCACATACTTTGTTAACGAAGACAAAATCACAGCTCTGTGGAAAAAATTTGTAAGCATCTAATGTATGTGAACATGTAAATATAAAATACTGCAACAAAACTGTTGTTAACCCTGGAATTGGTTAAACAGCCATCGGCGATGTCGAGTGGTACTGCTAAAATATGGCAGATGCCAGGTCCTGTCCTCACACGTGGGATAGTGATTTACAACTGTTACGGTTTGTAATGGGGGTCGGCTCAAGCCGAGATGACCTGCCAAAGTGGCCGAGGTGAGGTGTCTTTAGACGAGACGACCAAACCAATTGACTAGGCCAAGGTCTGCTTAGTTGACAAAAGACGCGTGCTCTGAGCTTCTCACTGAGGCCAAGCCGAGCGGAGTCGCTCACTCCAAGCTTCTCCCAAAGGAGTGAAAAACAGAGGTGAGATCTAGCGACGAGTGCTCCATGCCCCGATGTCCGAGAACCTGCAAAACCCACCGAGGGATCTTGACGGAGAGACATTCAGACGCTAAAGTCAGTAGTTAGCCGAGCAAAATGACGCAGCCAGAGGAGCAGAACAGCGTATATACGTCTGAAGAGTGTCTCCCTATTTTATAGGATTAGGTTACTCGTGGAACAGTTGGACGACCCCGCAAATCCCATGGTGGGTCTCCGTGATTGTCATCGGATCGTGGTCATAACTGCCATGCCAGATTGTCCAATCGTGGTCTTAATGGCCGCAATTATTGGACGCACGATCCTCAGCCATTACCTCGTCGGTTAGTGCTTTAACCGTTACACGAGCTATGTTCTCGGGAATCTCGTGGACACGTCGTGCCCCACGTCAATTACGACCAAACCAGGTAAGTTTCGTCATTGGCCGAGCTACAGTTGTGGGCCCAAGGGGATTAAAAAGGTCAATTTAGCCGACCTAACTCGTCAGCGTAGATGACGTCAGGATCTCAGGTTCAAGCAACGTCAGGACGTCGGCTTTGGTACTTTAGGTCGGACGAACCGAGGCTCCAGCAGACCTGTGGGAACTCCACGTATCATTGGTCCCCCAGGTTCACGTCGGACCGCTCCAGTGGGCCAAGGTGAAGCTATTATCCATAACTACTTTGTTGACAACACGTGGCTTGACACGTGGCT
>CM024758.1:98726691-98801592 GCA_014218235.1 Colocasia esculenta | reverse complement strand
CTGCCAGCCTACGTGGTCTGTCGCACGTCCCATCTCCGAACAGCCTGTGCCATCATAATGGCAGAGCTTCCTCGGTTGCTATGCGCGACGTCAACCGTCACGTCACCGCCTCGACTCCTGTGCGCCATCATTACACTCCTCGCAAGTCATGCTCACCATAATCTGAGGCAAAGTTCGGTAGTAGGGCTGCAAACGGAACCCGATATTACGATATTCCGACCTGATTCCAATAAAAATTATCGGTTTCGTAATTGAAAATTAGTACTGATAACTTATCGGAATCGGTATCGGATATTCTGATAAGCTATCGGAATCGGAATTGAAAAATAATCAGAATCGATATCGGTTATTTCAATAAATTATCCATAAACTCAAAAGGCAAAACCATGATAAGCATCTTAGCTTATCGAATTTCAGTTCCAGTAGTGTTATCAGAATCGGAACGAAATCAGAATTAACCATTCCGATTTTATCGGAATCGAAATTATATTTCGGTTATCGAAATCAGAATCTGTGTTTCCGGTTCCGAACCCGACCCAGTTGCAGCTCTACTCAGTAGCCAACCCAGGGCCGCCACGTGGTTCGATCTGGATGGTCGCTGAAGACGATGAATCCCAGTCGTTGGATCTAATCGGCCCCCCGGCATTATAATAGTGCAGTTTGCGTCCAAAATGCCACCCTTGCTTCCGTGCACGAGAATTTTGAGCGAGACGACCAACTGACGTGCTTCGATCCGACGTGTTGGAAAGCTTCGTCGTCGATCGTCTGAGCTTCCGTCATCAGTCTTCATTCCCCGCTTGCTTCCTTCAGAGGTAAGTGATGAGCTCCACCTCCTCCTCCAACTCTTCTACATCTTCTACTTCTAACCCTCGCCTTCAAGAGGGTTCTTCATCTGGAGGTTCTCCTTTCGAGAACTCCTCTCCGACGTTGTTCGGCCTGCTGGGACGGGGGCGTCTCCTCCAGAGGCAGGTCGGCCCAATGCTCACACGTCGGAGCCTGCCGAGGAGTCCTCCGCTCTTGAGATCACTTCTGGGTCTTACATACCCAAGAAGCTTTCTCTCTCATACGTTAGGGTCGCGTCGGCAAGCCGACACTGTAGCCGACGCGCGGTGAGACACCGACGACGAGACTTTCCACTGGATGAAAAACCATCCTGGTCTCGACTTCCCCAAGAGTTCCATTTTGTACTCTTCGAAGTGATTCAGAGCTCACTTCACCATAGAGCGTGGAGTTTGCATTTATTCAGAGGTCGTCCGAGCCGACCTTCAGTTTCCCTTGCATCCCTTTATTATTCTTCTACTTCTCAAGTTAAGAGCCACTCCTTCACAGTTGACCCCCAACTCTTGGAGGTCGATAGTCGGCTTCCTAGAAATTTGCGCCCTCGTCGAAGTCCAGTCGACCACTCGCCTCTTCTTCTTATGCTTCTACGTGAAAGTCCTCGGGGACTAGCTGTATTTCGCAGCTTGGACCGATCGGCAAATCCTCGGTCGAATGTCTTCCTTTGTCCACAACTGGAAGAGGAATTTCATCTTTGTTTATTGCCCGACAAGATGGCCCTTCCCAACCACCTGGTCAGCGGTAAACATTCGCAACAAAGCCTTCCGACCTCCAACCCTCGTTGCATCCAAGCTCTCGGACTTCGAATATCTATAGGCGGTGGAGTCCCCCAACCTGTACGAACCATCCGACGAGGTGTTCGAGTTGATTGCTGAGGCCAACCGAGGTCTAAGTTCCTTGTCGACGCTCCCCTTTCGCCCCTACCGTTGAATTCCGAAAACTAACTCGACCTTTTGTCTCTTGCAGCAATGGCCGAGAAGGACAAGCCATCGGCAGCTCAGGACACTGCCAAGACAAAGAACGCTTCCCTCGCCGAGGTGGCCGCTCAGAGGTTCTTATCCCGCGGGGCAAGAAAAGCGCAATCCAACCTCGAAAGCAGAGCAGTTCGGCGAGCACGTCGTCGCACCTCCATTCGGCACACTAGATCAGCAGCATGCGTCGAAGACCCAGTCGACGAGGAGGACGCCTGAGCGACCGCAAAAATCGGCTGTCACCGGTTGGCCGACGTCGCCGACGCTCCTATCTTGGGCTCTTCCTAAATGCTCTGATCACCACGATAAACGGAAGAGCTCTCTGCCATAGAGTGGGGTCGTCGGTTGATCCCTGCCGGAGCGAAGGCCCGCGCCTCGGGCCTGAAGGCAAAATGAGGTTGTCGAAGACCTCTATCGAACGATGCAGGACCAGTTGGCGCTGGTTGGGACTCTGCTCCTCAAGGTCGAGACAACCTGGACCAACGTCGTTGGACGAGTAGCCGAGGCTGAGAAGAAGGCCAAGGCAGCCGAGAAGAGGGCCGAGGAGGCCGAAAAGCTTCTGGTCGACGAGCAACGAGCATCGAAGGTCGAGGACAACACTACCCGGCTAGCGAAGGCAGCCAACAAGCTCAACAAGTACTTCCATGCCGAAAAGGAAGCGCATGCGGCGACAAAGGCCCAAATCACGAAACTGGTCGAAGATGAGCGCGGCAAAGCCATCACCGAGTACCACGAGTCCGAGGAGCTAAAGGAAGAGATTGACAAACTCTCCCAGACGGGGTACGACTTTTGCCTCGGACGCCTCCGAGACCTCTATCCCGATTATGACCTATCGAGTTTGGTGAACGATGCCGAGGACAAAGACATCGAGGAAGCTATCTACGACGCGCTGGTTGTCGCCCTTGAAGAGCGTCTCGAGGCCACCGCCGCAGTCGTCATCGCCGACACAGATGTCGCGCCCGACACCGAGACTCAGGTCGACGCAGATGATAACGTTGCGGCTTAGGAGCCCAAGCCAACGATCACAACGAATACACCCTTCATCATTCCTTGGCACTCTGCCAAAGTCTTTTGTATTTTCCTATTCATCAATACAAAATCTCTTTTCTTTGCCAATTACAACGATTTTCATGCGTTCAGATCGTCGGCATCATCTGAAAACTTAACCTTGCGATAGTTTAGTTCCTAAACATATCGAGACCATAGCATAACTTACGTCGTCGCTAACTCGTTCTGACGTGGTCAAACCCATACGCTGGCCGATTCGACGTTTAAGACTATTAGCCGACGCGAAACAAGCGAACTCCATTAGGTCGAGAGTGTCATAACGATCTCTTCCGACTCCGGTGACTGAAGTTTCCTGAGAAGGTAACCTGGTTATTCTTCGTCGACCAAGGAGATCGGGACAAGACAAAACCTAACTACTCACGAGTTAACTCGTATTGTCGGAATATGTTGAGCCTCATTGTTGACTGTGCCGACAACTTTACAACGTTAACCGTGTCGGGGGTGATCCCTCAACGAATCACCATTCGACGGGGGACGATGCTATACAACGACTCGTCACCTTCAGACGTCAGCCATCAGGTCCCACGTCGGCCATCAGGCCTAATGCTGATCAACAATCATGCTTCTTTACGAGTACCAAAGCGATCTCGTCTTCTCCACGCTTTCTACACGTCGGATGTCGTATTCATGTCCCTAATGAGTGCCGAAGTGACCTCGTCCAACGGACTATGACATCCACATCCTTCACGAGTACCAAAGTGACCTCATGCGTGCTCGATCAATTGGGCCCCTTCGTCCGCTCACAGGGTCAGAGCAGCCAAGTTCCCCGAAGCGATCACCTCGCGCTGCCTCCACCGACACCTGACCGTCGAACGGGAAGAGCCGTATTCTCCGTCCGCTCATGAGGTCAGAGCAGCCGAGAGCGCCGAACCAACCACCTCGTGCTGCCTCCACCAACACTTTGCACCATGGGATGAGAAGAGTTGTGTTCTTCGTCCGCTCACGGGGTCGGAGCAGCCAAGAGCGCCGAGGCGATCACCTCGCGTTGCCTCCATTGACACCACAAATCGTGGGACGAGAAGCTCGTATTAACTTGTATTGTTAGGACTAGGGCTGTTCATAATTCGGTTCAAACCGAAAACCGAACCGAATCGGCCAATTCGGTTCGGTTCGGTTCGGTTTTGCACAGTGAAACCGAATGAACCGAAAATATATAATAAATATATTTAATAATAAATATAACATAAAAGCGCGCCTAGCCCAGTGGCTAGGCGCGCTTCTTCCTTTGGGGGCGGCCTGGGTTCGAAACCTAGGACCGCCCCGCGCGTTTAGTTTAGGTTTTTTTTTTTCGGTTCGGTTCGGTTTGAACCAAATTTCGGTTCGGTTCGGTTCGGTTTCCTCTAAAAAGAGGTCTAAACCGAACCGAACCGAACCGTGAACAGCCCTAGTTAGGACCAGTCGAGTGCCGAAGGAACCTCGTCAAATTGATTCCACGGACGCTAATACGACATTAACAGACGACAATGTTATGACGTGACTTGCCGATTTCAGACATCAAACATCGGGAGGCCTGAGATCGGCCAAAAGAGAGTAAGGGAAGCCATACTGACTTTTAGTAGCAATTCCCACAGACGACGCCAAAATGTTACGGTTTGTACTGGGGGTCGCCTCAAGTTGAGGTGACCTGCCGAGATGGCCGAGGTGTCCTAGACGAGACGACCAAGCCAGTTGACTGGGCCGAGGTCTGCTTAGCTGACGAAAGATGCGTGCTCTGAGCTTCATACTGAGGAGGCCAAGCCGACCGGAGTCGCTTGCTCCGAGCTTCTCCCCGAGGAGTAGAAAGCCGATGTGAGAGATCTGGCGACGAGTGCTCCATGCCTCGACGCTCGAGAACTTGCAGAGCCCACTGAGGGATCTCGGTGGGGAGACATTTCGACACTCAAGTCAATAGCTAGCCGAGCAAAATGGCATAACCAGAGAAGCAGAACAGCGTACCTATGTCTAAAGAGTGTCTGCCTCTTTTATAACGTTAGGTTACCCGTGGAACAGTTGGACGACCCCACGAACCCCGCGACGGGCCTCCATGATTGTCGTCGGATCGTCTTCGTACTCGTAACTGCCATGCTAGATCGTCCAGATCGTAGTCTTAATGGCCGCAATTACCTTGTCAGTTAGTGCTTCAGTCGTTACACGAGCCACGTTCATGAGAATCCCACGGACACATCGTGCTCTACGTCAGTTATGGCCGAACCGGGTAAGCATCGTCCTTGGCCGAGCTACGGTTGTCAGCCTAAGGGGATTAAAGAGGTCGGTCTAGCCGACCTGACTCGTTGGCGTAGACGACGCCAGCATCTCCGGTTCAAGCCATGTCAGAACGTCGACTCTAGTACTCTAGGAGGTCGGCCGAGCCGAGTGTCCAACTGACCTATGGGAACTCCTCGTGTCAACGACAATTTGCAGTTGTTTTAATTTGTAGAATAATGGGATATTTGACCATTTTACCAATAAAAATATTCAACACATGAGGAAATTGGCAAGAAATGGAAGTTTTAACAAAAACAAAAAGAAATGTGAGATTACCCAAATAATCTTCTGAGTGATTTCCAGATGGAAGGTTTAACATCAGTTCCCTGTTTTTTGCGGCAGCTAATTTTGTGTTCATGAGTATTAAAGTTGTCTTCAACACCTGAGGAGATGCACTAAAGAAATGTCAATGATCATGAGAAATGTGTCCTCCGTCGAGATAAACACATAAGCTACCTTTTTCTGGAGCCGGATGCTCCTTAACAGAACTTCCCAGCAAAGCCAACTCCTCTACTAGTGCACGTTCAGCATCACTATATCAAAGGTCATGTACAGAAGAGAAATGGGAAACAAGAAGAATTATAGATAAAAATCCATGATTGGACCCAATGAACTCGAAAATGCAAAATGACAATCTTATATAAATTATGCAGAAGATCCCATCATCCCCCACCATGTCACGAGGTCACTCTCATCCACTCAGAATTCATCGTCTTCTGATCCTTCCCACATCAGCATGGTTGTGTGTGCTGGGACCACAAGGGCAGAAGATTAAGAGGGTAGAAAGAGTTTCCACTCAGAATTCATCGTCTTCTGATCCTTCCCACATCAGCATGGTTGTGTGTGCTGGGACCACAAGGGCAGAAGATTAAGAGGGTAGAAAGAGTTGGCTCCAACCTCGTGCAGATGACTCAAACTACCTGCACTACACTTACGTATATATGTCTATATTAGGAGTTTTTACATGTAGACCATTCTACATATCAAATTTACTGTTCTCGCATTTGAATTTTGTATGTACACCATTATGAATGACAACAGAGTGCACAACTCTAAGAAAAATGGTTTCAGCACATGCCTCTCCACACACAGATCATGGACAGTGTTAATGATATGTCCACATTTAAATGGAGCAGCGAATCTGTAACTTTTTTGTGTGTGTGTGTATATATACATATATATACATAGAGAGAGAGAGAGAAAAAGGAGTTGGAAGGACCTTTGGAGTCAATATTGAATATCCCCATCTCTTTTGTTTGCTCACTATGATGATGCAGTCACATCAGTGGATAGGCAATTTGGTTGGTGGGTAGCATAGAAGATGATGGAGCATTCATTTCACAATGTCTTCCCTTCTATTATAGCTAAGGAGGTGAAGGAGAAGACACACAGAGATTGCTGGAGTCCCCTTAGATCCTGATCATAGGAACGAATAAAGCTCAAGTGGATCAAGCTCATGTTGTTTAGATTTTGAGGCAAACAGGAAGGCTCGCAAGCTATCTCAGCACTTACTCCAGCACTACTAGTTCAAAGAATGACGAATTTGTGTCTAATGTGCAGAATATGTCCTTCAAGAAAATAACATTCCAGTACAATGATCATCTATTAGAAAGTACTTTGAGCAAGTCCAACTTCAAGAACTAGGAAACAGAAATAGATCTTTGGCTGCTGGCTTGCCCTCTTTTGGGTCTTATGTACTTGTATATATTGAGTAGAACACCAGAGTGGCACAAACCCTCCAATTTCTTTCTATCAGTCTATTCATCACACTAATGATGTTTAACAAAGAAAGATAGTTACCTCACTGTTTATTCAACATAATTAAAATAATAAAATTAATATATAAAAATATGTCAAATTATTCACTCCACTTTGCAACCTGCTATTACGAACTCTGATTGTTATTGGCTTCCAAATGAACCTCTTTTATTCATCTATATTATAAATTGATCGTTGATCTTGTCTTGCACTTCTATATCTGTCTATATTTTTTCAAAGACATACTAAAAAATGAGTTGCAAACTTCTAATCAAAGATACATCCTTGAATCAAGCATCAAATACAATTTAGTGTACAAAAAAAAAAAAACCAACTTCATATAGAGGACGATAAATTTGATCCTCCCAATGTCATTCTACAAATTCTAATATGGGTTAGTATCATGGTTTGCCGAATCGGAAGGCGAATCGGGTTGCTCCTGGTTCGCCCCGATTCCCCCAGAATCAGTCCGAATCGGACCGATTCGCATGGGTATATTATATATATAATATATCATATGATATATATATATATGCATATATATATCATATGATATTATATATATATTACATATATCATATTTCAGACACATTTATATTGATTAAATACATATATGTAATATATATTATATATCATATTTATAATGTATAAATATATATTATATATCATATTACAAATATGATATAATATTATATATATACATATATTATATATATAAAGGGAATTGGGGCGAATTAGGCGAATCAGGGATCGGGTTTCCCCTGATTTGCACCAATTCGGAGGAATCGGGCCGATTCGCCCCGATTCGGCAAACCCCGGTTAGTATTAGCTTCCTTAGGACTAAAATTCTCGATGATTTGTTTCTTTATATATTTCAATGAAGCATAGATATATCCCCCATGGTATGCTTCTAATCTCCAAGCACTTAGAGAGATGAACCTACATAAAAGTCCCTTCGCAGCATCAGCACTCAACCATTCCAGTGTGAGGAAGAGTAGTACCAAACCTTTGAACTCTAGATCTTAGAAATCCAGTCATATTCATCTCATTTTTAATGTGGTCAACCAATGAATTTGGGTTAACAAGTCAACTTGATTTTTGAAATAGTAGTGACATGTATAGCTTTTTAACTTATAATAATCTTCTAATACAATGTCAAGACAATGGACAACATAAAAGGTGTGCAATACAATCCTTTGTTCTCCGTCAACAATCTTCCAGCTGCAATAATATATGATGTATTGTTTGTTACAATATGTTCAACATTCTCCCCTTCAAAATTCACCCATTCTATCCAACAATATATAGATCATAATCCTACATTCTTTCTCTATCTGAAACAATAATTGATTTAATAAAGTAGGTCCCTTCTATACAATTGTTGGCTGTAAAAAAATTATTTGTCCGTAGAAATATAAAACGGGCATTTATTTATTTTTACCATGAAAGCCAACTCTCCATGGATCAAAGGTATTAAACCATGTCCATGGGAGGTAAAGGGAAACGGCCCAAACGTAGCCCAAAATCCCCAAACCTCAAACCCCACAAATGGCCCAAAACTCCAAGGCCCAAAACCCCATAAATGGCCCAAACTAGACCAAAAACTCCAGAAATCTCAAACCCTTCAAAACTCAAAATACCCACAAAAAGCTTCCGGAACAAATCCAGAAAAATACCCAAAATTCCCAAGTTCCACAAAGGCCAAATTCCAGAAATGCCCTTGGAATAAATCCAGAAAATCCCCCCTTTTTAAACCCCAATTCCACAAGGGCCAAAGCCCAAAATCCACCCAAAGTCCCCCAAATCCCAACCAAACAGATTTCCCAAAATCCACCAAATCCCCAAGTCCCAACCAAACAGATTTCCCAAAATCCCAAATCTACCAAATTACACAAAAACCCCAGGAAAACCCACCTTTTTCAAAAAATACCTCAAACAGTTCTTCTCAAAATTACCCCTGAAAATCCAGAAAAATGGCAAACCTCCCCCCCTTGTGCGTATGTTGGAGGTGCGACATGGGGGACCCCCCCCCCCTCTCTTTATAGAGGAGGAAGGGGCCCATGCCCCCCCCCCACCTCCGGGGTACCCCAACCGGAGGTGGGGGTACCTCCGGTTGCTCTGTGCAACCAGAGGTGGGGTGCCTCCGGTTCAGACCAACCAGAGGCACCCCCCCCCCTCCGGTCTGGCCCAACCGGAGGGGGGGACTGGCTCCGGTCCCCCCCTCTCCTGTCAACCGGAGGGGGGGTACCTCCGGTAGCCCCCCACCCCTCCAACCAGAGGGGGGGTGCTCCGGTTCTCCCCCCCCCCCTGCACAGACCGGAGGGGGGTGTGCTCCGGTAGCCCCCCACCCCCCCCAACCGGATGGGGGGGTGCTCCGGTTCCCCTCCCCCCTGTCCAACCGGAGGGGGGGGGTACCTCCGGTTGGCCCCCCCAACCGGAGGTACCCCCACCTCCGGTCCCCTTCCTACCCCTACCCAGTTTCTATGAAAGGGGAGGGGGAGGCCAAGGGGAAGGGATCTTGAAACCCTTGTTCTCATCCCCTGTTTGCTGCACCTGCTCATGCTCCTGCTGGTCCTTGCCTTCTCCTCTTGAGGGACTCGGGTGGTGCTGGGTGGAGAAGAAGACTTCTCCAAGGTTCTTTACAAAACGTGGAAGGAGTGGAGTTGGGCCACTTCTTTGGCCCATTTGCAGAAATTACAAATAGTGGGCCCATCCAACTCAAAGAAGGCCTCTCCAAGCCACCCAAGGTGTGAAGGCCTGCTGCTCCAACACTGCTCCAGGTGAAGAAGACTGTGTCATGAAAGGGCCTCAACCCTTGGCCCATTTTTAAGAAAGTCCTTCATCCTTTTTTTTAATTATAAATTGTAAACTTGGGGTAGAAAAAATGTTATAAATACCCCAAGATGTCATGTCCTCTATGTTTTAGAAAAAACCATGTACCATGAGAAAGAAAAATAGTCTCATGGGATATTTCTGCCATGTACCCTTTTTTTCTAAATTGCAATTATACCCAGAAATGTTGGGAAATTGCCTTTATGTCTAGAAAAAGGGTCCAAGGTGTAAATGTCATGGGTCTCATGTTTCAGAAATATCATGTATCATGCGAAAGAAAAAAAAAATACTCATGAAATATTTCTGTCATGTATTTCTTTAAATTGCAATTATACCCAGAAATGTTGGGAAATTGCCTTTATGTCTAGAAAAAGGGTCCAAGGTGTAAATGTCAAGTTTGTCTTCCCCTTTTCCAAACCAAATTTGGATTAAAGGGGAATATTAAAAACAAATCCCCATATGGGGTGTGAATTGTGGAGAAAAATGAAGTATATCATATTCCTGGAGCAATCAATGTATTGTTATGTTATGCGTGAAGAAAGCGAGGCTGCAACTGTACGGTATCAAAGGTATTTGAGTTATGCTCGATGTAAATAAACGTTGATTACGATCAACAAGGAACGGTCCAGCACACGATACCCCAATCGTCTGATGAAATCACGCCATGGAAGGCAGGATCGGAATCGGGATCGGGATCGACCAGGCTCGATCCGATCCTGGATCGGATCGGATCACAAGATCCCATGGATCCAAGAGAAGTCTGGCCAATCCTGGATCGGCCAGTTTATAAAATGGTTTTTTTGGGAAAAAATCTGGAAAATTCAGGAAAAAACAGAAAACAAAAACAGCAAAAATGAGGGAAAATCTGATAAATTGAAAGAACTAATATTTGCATAAAAAACCAATCATACATGCATTCATAATATATGAAACATAAGATTTTGTGTATTATTACTACTATAATAATACAAGAAAAGTATAAAATATTAAAGACTGTGTATTATTGACCTGAATACCATTTAAGTAAATGTTAAAATTTGTAGTTTCATTTATTTAAGATATTACATGTAAATAAGGAAATACCCCCCATTTGAATCCAATAAAAATATAAAAAAAATCACATCTCTTACTAATAAAAAGTCAACTCTCCCATCCAAGAAGAAAATCACATTTTTTGTGATTTTATCAAAGTAGCAACTTTCTAATCTCTCATAATTTGACATATTTAAAATTTTATAATTCAAATAAGTCTAATAAAATACTAAAAATCTAAAGTCCAACAAAAAAAAAAAATCAAACGTGCATATGACTTCTCCAAGAAGCCGCTCTCCTACTGACAGCACTAAGTCTACTTGAGACCTCTTAGGATTTGGTCAAACTAAGCTATCATCACCCAAACTCATGAGTGTCATGAGTTGGGTGATGGTAGCTCAATTTGACCAAATTCTGAGAGGTTTGGATGATGATAACTTAAGTTTGACCAAATCCTGAGAGGTCTCAAGCAGACTAAGTGCTGTCAGTAGGAGAGTGGCTCCATTGGAGAAGTCACATGCACGTTTGACTTTTTTACCGGACTTTGAATTTTTAGTATTCCATGTGGTTTATTTGAAATATCAAATTTTTAGATAAACTAAATTACGAGAGATTAGAAAGTTAGCATTTCGCTAAAATCACCAAAATCACGATTTTCTTCTTCGATGGGAGAGTTGACTTTTATTGGTAAGAGATATGATTTTTTTGATATTTTTATTAGATTCAAATGGGGGGTACTTCCTTATTTACATGTAATATCTTAAGTAAATGAAACTATAGTAAATAAGGGGATCCTGACAACCCTGCCTGAAGAGGATCCTGAAGGTAGCCTGAGGGAATCGACCTGGATCAGTCTGGATCGGCCTGGATCAGTCTGGAATCGGTCGATCCTTGCTTGATCCAGTCGATCCAACTCGATTCTAGCCGATCCAGCTGGAAGTTTGCCGATTCAGGGACTTCCCCCCCATAATCGGATCCATAGCCCTCGATCTGATCCAGGATCGACCGATTCTGGGTCGATCCTGGCGATTTTGCCTTCCATGAATCACGCAGAATGAATACTGTCCAATAAAAGGACGAGTAAATATCCGCATTAAGCGAATTTTAAATTGTCTATTTTTATAGACTGGCACGCCCGCAATATATATGTACGTGTGTATACACGTAGCGACAGCATGTCGCGTATCTGTCCCGCGAGGGAAGGTACTGGCCATGACGTATTTCGTCACTGTGCCATAAGAACCGAAGTTTAAAAATCTTCTTTATTCCGCGTTGTCAACAATCTGGCACGCCCGGTGGGACTGTTCCTACCTTTCATACTTATGCAGAGAAGCCTCGCATCGTCACAAGTTATCTGACAGTGAGTCACTACTCCAGGGTGAAACTGAGGCGGGATCTGAAGCGGGCTTCAACCTTTCTTCCAAGCTTCTCCGACGCCAACTTCAAAAGTACTGAAATGGCCGCAGTCACTTACGGCCCCCTTGTCGTCGTCAATCATGCCAGGAATGGCTATCTGGCGACGCCTATAGTGTTCGGGGACTTCCCCGCAGTCGTCGGGTCTCCCTACTTTCTGGGAGTGGTGCCTGCTGTCAAGGAGGTGCCAGAGACACCGGCAACGTCTGCTACTGGGGGCATTAAGCCCCGCCTATTTCGAGGCCGGGTTTTCTCGGCTCATGTTGTGTCCCACACAACCACTGCAGCCAAGGAGGGGAGTAGTCACGCCCATAAGGGCAAGAAGCCGGCGACCGCTACCTCTAGGTCCAGTCGGACCGTCATCGTTGGGAACTTGCGCATCAAGCTCGATGAAGACGAGCTGATCATGCCCAAGGATAAAATTATCCTGACAATTCCAACTTCAAATTGTTTCGCCCCTCTTCGCCAGAAGCAGAAAGAAGAGCCGGCCTCTTCCAAGAGGTCGGATGGTGGAGCTGGGAGCAGCATCAACCGGGCACCAACTCGGAAGATGAAGCAAATGTGGGTCACCAAGCAGGAGGCCCGAGATATAAGGCTGGCTAGGGCAGGCAAATCTGGCCCGGTCCATGGAGAATCCCTGCCACCTCAGCCTTCCTGAGCTCAAAATCTCAATGCCCTCGTGGGCAAAAGAGAAAAGGGACGCAAGGGAAATCAAATTCTGTCTCCCAGAGCATAGAACCAATCTAGCAAAGGGAAGACACTCGACGGGAGGATCCTCCTAGAGTCTCGAAATCTCAACGCCCTCGCGGGCAAAAGGGAAAAGAGGCCCAGGGAAAGTCCGATCCTGTCTCCCGGACTGCGGAATCAATCCGGCGAAGGGAAGACACGCGACATGAAGATCCTCCTAGGAGCCTGAAATCTCAACGCCCTCGCATGCAAAAGAGAAAGGGAGCCTACATAAAACCAAATTTTGTCTCCCAGAGTACGGAACCAATCCGGCAAAGAGGAGGCGCTCACCATGAGGAGCGAACATCCCGAGTTTCTATCTTCGACAGGCTGGGGGCAATGCCTCAATCCACCGTTCAACCTCCCAAGAGGCGAAGGACGGTGAAGGCATCGCAGGATGGTAGCAAGATGAAGGTGTACACTTGCTACACTTCCGGCAAGGAGGTGGCGGGAATGTCGGAAAATCCCGAAGACCCGCCAGGGTCTGGCGCCTTTGACCAACAATTTGATGCGGTTTACCGCAACACCAGGACCGCCGGGAGGAGGAGGACTTCTTCGCAAGAAACGGTCTAGCCGGGCCATACTCGGCAAACTCAAGCTCATCTGCAAATCCCAGGACCCGGCCAGGAGCAATTGCTGGAGCAAGCCCAGAACGTTCCGGCGGATCTGGATGCGGACGAAGTCATAAGCGTCCGTGGGGAAGAAAGGAACCTCCCTGATGATGGATTGCCCGTCAACCAGGCAGCACTGCCACCTTCCCGAGCTGCATTCCAAGTAATGACTGATGATGCCAAGTATGAAATGATGCAACACTGGCACCTCAAGATGACAAACTTCATGCTCGAGATGAAGCGACAGATGGCCACAAATGTGCCGCAGCCCCCCAGGCCGGCGCAAGAGCAAAGTGCATGGAGGGAGCAGCAGCCAACCAACCCTCCAGCAACCAACCGGGTGACGGCCCATTTTACCGGGTCACCTCTCGAGGCCGAGTTGCATTCTACTCGTGGCCCAAACCAGCAATCTCCTCACACATCCGCTGCTGAAGACGTCCTTGCCCAACGACGTCTGATAGAGAGGATCGTCGAGGACAAGTTTGCCCAACGTGGTGAGGGAGTCGCGACTGTCGATTTGTACAGTGCGCCGTTCCCAATCCACCACCAATTCAAAAAGCTGCCACCAGATTGTCCGAAAGCACCGAAGCTCCAGAAGTTTGATGGGCAGGGCTCTCCTCAAGAGCACTTGGCGTATTATATAACGGCCATGGGTGAGCTGGCGCTTGAGGAGTCCTACCTCCTCCGCTACTTTGCAACATCGCTCACGGGTACCGCCTTCCAATGGTACTCGAGGCTGCGCCCCAACTCGGTCGTTGACTGGTCGGACCTACAAAAGCAATTCCTCGACCGCTTCCAAACAGTGGAGAAAAGAGTTACCCTGGCCGAGTTACGCTCTCTCAAACAGAAGAAAGGAGAGACGGGACTGGACTTCATCAAGAGGAGGGATTTCATCATGAGATGCATCAACCCTCCCTCCAAGGAGGACGCCATTACAATATGTCGTCGAGGTCTTGCGGCCGAGGTCAGGGAAAAGTTGTCGGGTACCAACATTCGGGGCTTCGACCAACTTAACATGGTCGTCGCCGAGATTGAAATGTTCTTCATCGATAACCCAACATATGTGTCTTCTAGAAGCAAAACTGGCAAGGAACGGGTCACCGTAAAAGAAGTAAACGCAGTGAACTTCTCGCCGGTGGATGGGGACAGCGGTGAAGCAGCTCCTAGCAAGCCAAACAAAAGGGCCGAAGGGAAAGCACCCATTACCCCACTGTCTGAGCGTATGAAGACCCCGTACTCCTTCAAGAAGGAGCACACTAAGAAGCTCTTCAACTTCTGTGTAAAGAACAAGCTGATAACTATCCCAGAACCGAGAAGGTTGGCCGAGGTTGACAAAGATAGCGAACCCAACTATTGCGGATATCATCGCATGCTTGGGCACGCTATTGAGGACTTTTATGTCTTCAAAAATGAGGTGGAGAAAATGATCCAGAAAGGTCTCATTGATATGCAGGACAGCAGGGTCAATCCTCCACAACCTCACGCCTGGGAGCAGTAGAAACAATCGGCTAATGTGATTCACGTTGTCGCTCATGTTGCCGGGTCAAGCAGATCTGAGGTTGGGCCCTCTGATCCGCGACCCCCCTATACCTATGGGGCCCCTTACTCTGAATACGGGTCCCTGCCCAAGGCTGTACAAGGGCTCAAGAAGCAGCTCCGAGCACTCCAGCAAGGTCAAGATGAAATGATGAGGTACCTAAGAAGTATGGATTAGCGCTTGGCGGCCCTCCAATATGCGCCCCAAGCTCAAGCATCCACATCCACGCTACCAACAAATCCCCTAAGCGGGGGATGGCACTCGAGAGGGGCTTCGACCTCAACTGGGGGCAGGCGGCAGATAGATTATATTCTTTCCCGCGCCATGAAACATTGGCGATCTTCTGCGCCTGTGTCCAAGGAGGACTCCTGGATTGCCCGGTGCCAATAAACATCCCCCCGGATTACTGCTCATATCACTAGGTCATGGGGCATGAACTTGAAGATTGTTACACTTTTAAGGGCAAAGCTGAAGCCTAGATCAACCAGGGAGTGATTGACATGGGCGGCTCCCTGGTCAACCCACCACAACCTCACATTCAAGGGCAAACAAATCAACAGACCGGCGTTACCACCCATTCGGTTAACGTCATTCATCCGCCAGAAATCTATACAGCGGTGGCGTTCACATTCCCGGAGCCAGAATCGGCGGAAGCTGGTTCCTCCACCACCAACTCCACCTTGTGGTACCAGGATGGCGACCCTCGCATGCTTGCTCTTTTCTGAAAAAGGACACTAAGAAAATATTTGATATCCTTCTGAGGAAGGGTCGGATAATGGTGTATGATCCGCCACCGACGTACATGGAGGCGGAGATATCCCACCCCCTATATTGTCAATACTACGCAAGGCTCTCACATCCTACGGAGGAGTGTCCAAGCGTGCAAGACTACATCGAGATCCTCATTCAAAAGGGGGTGATCAATTCTGAAGGCAATTCCATGGTCCTCAAGAGGGCTAGAGAAGCAGCTCAAAGGGAATTGGAACAGTCCGACTATATGCAGCTCATGAAGGTCAAGGCACCCGAGCTCGACGAGCAAGGGTGGATCTTGTCGTCGCATCAGGCTTCAGCTAATACCAAAGACCGAGTTGGGCAGGCTGTGGGGCAGTCACCCAAACCAAAGAAGGGGTCCAGGCGACATCAAAATGTATCTTTCTCTGGACAGAGCTCAAGTGATCAAGTACAAAAATAGTGCCCGGAAGATTTGCCTACAGCGGACAAAGGAAGGCCGATCTCCGTCCCAAGCCAGAGGAGTCGGGTCCAATGCCAACCTATGCGACCCAGCATCAAGAAAGATGGTCGGGTCGAAACCCGTTATGAGCCTTCCGAAGCTCCAGCAAGGAAAGTTGAGGACCGGGCATCGCGGGCTGAAAGTCAGAAAGGCAAGGAGCCCACAGTCGAGTCAAGCCTTCAGCATGCCGATCCTTATATGGCGGAATTCCAGGAGTTGCCACTCGAGATCATCGAGTAGGCGATCAACGCCACTTTCCAACATCAGGCGGACGAAACTAACTGGGTTACTGTGGCCCCGAGAAGACGTCTTCCCCCGACATTCCCTAAAAGGGGAGGTTCGCACGCTTACTTTAGGGGCACCTCTCGGTCACCTCCACAGGTGAAGCCCCCTTCCCCAACTGAATTGGCTTTAGCCAAAAAGAGGGAGAACAACAAGCAAAAAAGCCTGAAGAGAAGATTGAAAAAGCAAGTTGAATTGGCGGCCGCCACCGAGGTTCCCAGGGAGCTGACCCCTCTTCAGAAGCTCCAAAAGTTAATTAATGAATTGGAAGAGTATATTCCATCTCATCCCACTACAGCAGTGCCTCTCGACAAGTATATTCCTTGGGAGGAGCTCGAGCGGAGGACTCGATTGAAGAATCACCTCCTCGAAATGCATCAAAGGGCTCTGGACGGCGAAAAATTCGCCATCCCAGAGGAATTCACTCTCTTCTACAAAGAAGAAGAGGTCACCCTAGAAATGCTGGAGGAGAAGATGAGGGGTTTCTCCTGTAACATGGTGTCAATACCGCCGCCTGAGAACTTGAATTTCTCAAGTGGTAGCGGTGCGACGGCTTCTAGACCCGTTGATAAAATCACCATGTCAACCTATCGGCGACGCAATGCTGAACAGCGAAGCCGTGGCCGAGGTCAAGGAAGTAATCAAGACCCTGTGGCTGGCACAAGCAGCAACCCTCTAGGTCCTAGCCAGACAATTCTCTTCCAGGAGAAGATTCAGGGCCGATCCCCGAAGTAGATATTCGAGCGGAGTCTTTCATCTTTGATCTTTCTGATGAGGATGAGGACAGTGGCGGAGCCAGGGGGGTCAAGGGGGGCAATTGCCCCCCCCCCCCCCTCTATTTTTTTGCATATTTTTTTTTATTAATTTCTTTGCATAAAATTTCTCCTTATGATGGACATGTGAAGAATTTTTTTAACTTTATTAATTGCCCCTTATTTTTTGCATAAAATTTTCTTTTATTAATTTCTTTGCATAAAATTTCTCCTTATGATGGGCATGTGAAGAATTTTTTTAACTTTATTAATTGCCCCCCTTGCGTTGAGTACTTATAAATAATTATCTTATTAATTGCCCCCCCCCCTTCTAAATATTTTGGCTCCGCCACTGGATGAGGAGGTGACCATTCAAATCCCGCAAGAGAAATCTGCCGCTCCGGCGCCATTCAATCTAGTTGATGAAGGCGACCGGGATATCCCTCACTCAGAGGATGAATTTATAGCTCCATTGTTCGAAGAAAATGCAGACAAGCAAGCAAGAATTGAACAAGAAGGCATGCCCCAAAGGCAGCCCAAACCACTCGTGGAGATGCTCCCATCTCTGAAGCAAGCCCGCGCGGCGGCCGACCGCAAAATTATCCAACATATGAGGCGCTTCCCCACCAACGTCTCCATCTGGGAGGCCATTGCGTGGAGCAAAGAGCTAAGAGAGGCCCTAATCCAAATATTGCAGCAGCTCGGAGCTTATGAAGCCCAGGTAGTTGAACTCCGAGCTCAAGCCTACGAAGCACTTGCAGCGGATGTTACCTTCACGGATAAAGACATGTTGCTGCCTTCTTCATGCCACAACCGTCCTTTATACATGCAAGAGAGGATAAACGGACATGAACTCAATCGGATCCTCGTCGACCCAGGGGCTTCCGTCAACATAATGCCATTAAAGACTTTCCAAGCTCTTTACCTTGTGCCTTACTTGCAAAGGGTAGAAGATGTAAGGATCGCTGGATTCAATCAAAATTCGGAAAGTGCTCTAGGCAGGGTCGAAGTAGAGCTGTTGCTGGGCGATTTCGCCACAAAAGCCGTCTTCTACATCATCAACGCCAACACCTCATATAAGGCGTTGCTGGGGCGACCATGGCTACATGAAAATTGGGTTGTCTCCTCGACCCTCCACCAATGTATTAAATATGCAAAGGAGGGAAAGCAGCATACAGTTTTTGCTGATCAAGCACCGTTCAGCCAAGCAGAGTGCAATCTGACAAACGCTCAGCTATATTTCGGTGAATCCTCCGATCAATTTCCAGCCGATGTGAAAGGCAAAGGCAAACAGGAAGCAGATGAAATCATCCATGAAGAGGGGGACGATGGAGAACTTTTTAGCTTGAATAAAGACCTCCTCGCGATCCATCGACTCACCCTCCAAGCTAACTCAGCAGAAGTCTAAACCAACAGACCGGAGAGGCGGGAGATCAACCTCCAAGCAAATTTCGCTGGTCAGGGCATCGATGAAAGCATCTCTCTTCCCCTGACATGCATGCAACTCTCCTTCCTACGAGAGGAATGCGAAGTTGAGCGGTTGAAGACATTTATCGTCACCTACCGCATCCAAACGACAAAAAGGAAAGGGCAACTGGCGAGGAATATTGTCTTTTATAAAGGGGATCTGGTCCCTCGGACACCCCCGCAAGATGACCTGGGTCGGAATGGCAAGCCTAAGGGAGACTCCCAACCTGTTCAAGAAATGGAGAACTTGACTCAACATATTAAAGTAATGTGCCAAAAGCAGAAGATCTCGCAAGTGCAAGAGCCTGGCCGGCATGATTATTTCAACCAGTTATGGAATCCGTCGCAGGTCCGGGGGCAGCCCCCTTTTTCCAAATAAGACACCAGAGGACTTGGGTATGATAGGAAACCAAGCTTCAAGGTCTATCATGTTGTCAATGCTATCGGGTTATTACCTCTCTCTGGTGACCCACACCGTGAGGATGATCGATGTTCTACTGTAGAGGGACAATCTACCTCTACTAGCAAAGAGTAGCGGTCAGCCTTGTACGGAAAGGAGGATGATCAAGATGAGTCGGGGTCTGATGCTGGCCGTGAACCATACGAAGTCTATGTCATTGACTCAGACGAGGAGAAAGACTTTGTTGATCTATAGCCCGCTCCCTGGGAAATTGAAGACGACGGGCAGGCTACTATTGACTAATTGGTTGAGCATAACCTCGGGGATCCAAACCCCCAACCAATCTTCGTCAGCACCCTTCTCAGTAAGGAGGAAAGATAGTCATACAAACAACTCTTGCTTGAATACAAGGACTATTTTGCTTGGACCTACAAAGAAATGCCCGGGCTAGATCCCTCTGTAGCAGAACATGAACTATCTATACACCCGACTGCTAAGCCTGTCAAACAGCCCCAAAGGCGTATGCGGCACGAGTTGGAGCTCAAAGTTAATGCCGAGGTGGAACAGCTCCTAGCAGTGGACTTCACAGAGCCTTGTAAATACCCAATCTGGCTTGCCAACATAGTGCCAGTAAAGAAGAAAAGTGGTCAAGTCCGAATTTGCATTGACTACAGACATCTGAACAAGGCCTGCCCTAAAGACAATTTTCCTGTCCCAATCACAGAAACCATGGTCGATATGACCACGGGACATGAATTGTTGTCCTTCATGGATGGATCGTCTGGCTACAATCAGATCTGCATGGCTGTCAAAGACAAGGATCATACGGCGTTCCGGGCCCCGAACGAGATCTTTAACTTCAAAAGAATGTCGTTTGGGCTGAAGAATGCTGGTGCAACCATGGTTTGGCGTGCCGGATCGGATCGGACCGATTCGGGCGAATCGGTGCGGATCAGGGGAAGTCCGATTCGCGATTCGGTCCGATTCGCCTGGTTCTGTTCAGGCAGGGTTCTTTGGACTCAGGATCCTCTTCGGGCAGGGGTTCAGGATCTGCTTATTTACCTGAATATCATTTAAGTAAATGTTATAATTTGTTGTTTCATTTACTTAAGATATTACATGTAAATAAGGAAGTACCCCCCATTTGAATCCAATAAAAATATCAAAAAAATCATATCTCTTACCAATAAAAAGTCAACTCTCCCATCGAAGAACAAAATCGCGATTTTGGTGATTTTAGCGAAATGCTAACTTTTTAATCTCTCATAATTTGGTCTATCTAAAAATTTGATAATTCAAATAAACCATATGGAACACTAAAAATTTAAAGTCCGGTAAAAAAAGTCAAACGTGTATGTGACTTCTCCAAGGGAGCCGCTCTCCTACTGACAGCACTTAGTCTGCTCGAGACATCTCAAGATTTGGTCAAACTTAAGTTATCATCATTCAAACTCATAAGAATTGTCACTTTCTAGTTTCTTTTCAATTAGAAAGTGAAAATTCTCATGAGTTTAGGTGATGATAACTTAAGTTTGACCAAATCCTGAGATGTATCGAGCAGACTAAGTGCTGTCAGTAGGAGAGCGGCTCCCTTGGAGAAGTCACATGCACATTTGACTTTTTTTACCGGACTTTAGATTTTTAGTGTTCCATATGGTTTATTTGAATTATCAAATTTTTAGATAGACCAAATTATGAGAGATTAAAAAGTTAGCATTTCGCTAAAATCACCACAATCGCGATTTTGTTCTTCGATGGGAGAGTTGACTTTTTATTGGTAAGAGATATGATTTTTTTGATATTTTTATTGGATTCAAATGGGGGGTACTTCCTTATTTACATGTAATATCTTAAGTAACATTTTACTTAAATGATATTCAGGTAAATAAGCAGATCCTGACAACCCTGCCTGAACAAGATCATGAGTCCAGTGAACCCTGCTGAACAGGACCAAGTTCTGGCCGAATCCAAGCGGATCGAACCGATTTCCGCCCGAATCGGATCGGATCAGGATAATCCCGATCCGGTCCGAATCGGCGATGCGCCAAACCTTGGGTGCATGCAACCTATCAAAGAACAATGACCAGAATCTTCGATGAGATGCTCCATCATCAAGTCGAATGCTATGTCGATGACCTGGTGATCAAATCCAAGAAAAAGGAAGACCATCTCACTGATCTGCGTCGGGTGTTCGAAAGGGTCCGGCAATATCAGCTAAAGATGAACCCGATGAAGTTTGCCTTTGGCGTGTCCAGCGGCAAATTTCTCGGTTTCGTGGTTAGATACCGAGGAATAGAAGTTGACCCTTACAAAATCAAAGCAATTCGGGAGTTGCCATCCCCAACAAATCTGACCGAGTTAAGGTCATTGCAAGGACAGTTGGCGTATATCAGGCGTTTCATCTCCAACCTATCAGGAAGATGTACCCCCTTTAGTAAACTGACAAAGAAGGGAGCGTCATTCATATGGGACCAGGAATGCCAAGCTGCACTTGAGCAAATCAAGGAGTATCTACTCACTCCTCCTGTCCTGGGGGCACCAGTGGAAAACCCCTCATCCTGTATATTACTGCCCTCGATGCCTCACTCGGCGCCTTGCTCGCACAAATAAATGAAGAAGGCAAGGAACAACCATTGTACTATCTCAGCAGGAGGTTAGTCGGCCCAGAGCACCGTTATACACCTGTCGAGAAAATCTGCCTGGCACTGGTGTTTGCTGCAAATAAGTTGAGGCACTACCTACTATCCCATCGGATTGAGCTGATCTCAAGGGTGGACCCTTTAAAAATCCTCCTCAATCAGCCCGTGTTGTCGGGAAGGCTAGGGAAATGGGCCTTACTCCTTATGAAATACGACATCACCTTTGTCCCGCGAAAAGCCATTAAGGGACAGGGAATGGCAGATTTCTTGGCAGCACATCCGCTTCCTGCGGATTCTCCTCTCAACTTCCAACTCCCAGAGGAGGAAATGCTCCCAGTTCAACAGAAACCTAAAAAGACGGGGGAGCAAACTTTTAGGAAGGCAAGTGAGAGCGCTCTGCCCCTCAACTTGTCAAGCTGGGAACTCTACTTCGATGGCGCTTCCCGAAGAACTAGACAAGCTGATGGCTCCATAAGCGTTGTCTCTGGGGCCGGCATCGTCCTGATGGCCCCATGGGGGGGCATTCTCCACAATTCATTTGCCCTCCTGGAGCCGTTGACCAACAATGAAACAGAATATGAGGCACTGATTCTGGGACTCCAGTTGGCCCTGGAAATGGGCATTAAATGTGTCAGGGCCTACGGTGATTCCTAGTTGGTTGTCTGGCAAGTTTTGGGGGATTATGATGTTCGAAAACCAGAACTAGTCCCCTACCATTCCCTGGTGATGCAGCTCAAGCAAAAATTTTATCTGTTTGAAATAAACCATGTTCCTAGAAGTCGAAATGTCCAAGCAGATGCTTTGGCCAAACTTGCTTCGGCAATAAAGTTACCGCCCGAAGGAGAACTTGATATAACTGTGAAGCGCAGAAGGCTCATGGTCAGTGTGCTAGATGAAGACTCCGCCCCGGTCAATGCGGAAAGTAATGCGGTCGAACATGTTGACGCCGTACAAGAAGATTGGCGTGAGCCCATTATCAACCTGAAGAAAGGTTGCTTGCCATCTGGGTGGGCAGAAAGAATCCAATTAACCCGCAGGGCCGCATCATATCAAATGGTGGGAGAACAACTCTATCGTCTGGTCCACGAAAAGGACAGATCCGTTCTCCTTCGATGTCTCTCCGAAAAGGAGGCCAAAGCCATAATGCAGAAAGTCCATTCCGGCTTGTGTGGTGCTCACCCAGCTGGCGACAAGATGAAGATCAACATCAAGCTCAAGGGCTTTTATTGGCCGACCATGTATGCAGACTGTATTCAGTATGCCCACTCATGTCATCAATGTCAGGCATTCGGAGCGATACCAAGGAAGCCCCCTAATCCGCTACATCCAACGGCCCTGACATGGCCGTGTGCAGAATGGGGAATGGACATAATGGGACCCTTTCCACCGTCCTCCAAAGGCTGTAGGTTCATACTAACAGCCACTGATTACTTCTCTCGTTGGGCCGAAGCACTCCCCTTAAAGGAAGTGACGGGGGAAATCGTCACCAAATTTGTCAGGCAGCACATAATATACAGGTTTGGCACTCCGAGCAGAATTGTGTCAGATAATGGCACCCCATTCAAAAATCAGACGATATACAAATTGGCAGCCAAATTCCACATTGATTGGAGAACGTCAACGGTATATTATCCCCAAGCCAATGGTCTAGCTGAGGCCTTTAACAAGACACCCGGCAAGCTACTGGCCAAGATTGTTAGGAGCCGAAAAAGGGATTGGGAGGAGAAAATGCATGAAGTTCTCTAGGCATACCGTACGGTGTATAAAACTCCTACCGGGTGCTCACCCTTTTCCCTGGTATATGGGATAAAGGCCATGATCCCAACTGAAATAGAAATGGCCTCCTACCGAGTGGCCGCGCATGCAGGGCTACAACCCTAAGAACAAGGCGACATCGAAAGAAGGCTAGAAGAATTAGATGGCCTCGAGGGAAAGCGGTTGGAGGCCTACAAGCATCTCCAAGCATACCAGGCCCGAATGACTTGGGCATATGAGAAGCTGGTCAAACACCAGGTCTTCAAACAGGGGGATCTGGCCATGGTAAAAGAAAAGGGAGTCATGGCAGGCCGACCAAGCGGGAAGCTCCGCCCTAATTGGCACGGACCTTACATAGTTCACAAAGTGTATGAGAGGGGAGGCTATTGACTCATCGACCACAAAGGCGAAATCCCCTTTCCGCCGTTGAACGGCAAACATTTGAAATTGTATTACGCTCCGGAACATGAATTCCGGTAGCAAATGTTCATTAATGTAAAAAAAAAAAAAAATGGGGCTTAAAATAGAGGTGCCCTGGCGGTAGAGCTGTAAACGGATCCAGATAATATCCGGATCCGATTCGAATTCGTATCCGATTATCCGGATATTATCCGATTAACAAATATCCGGCGGAGCGGATTTCGGATACAGATATTATCCGGATAATAAACGGAGCGGATTCGGAAACGGGTGATCCGCTCCGTTTAAGATCCGCTCCGAAATAAAATTATTTTTTACCATTATACTTTAGATCTAATGATTCATATATAATATATAAATATATAATATATCTAATACTAATTTTTTGTTTAGAAAATATTTTTGACATTTATATTTAAAAAACATATATATTTTTAAATTTTTATGATTTTTAGACCACTTAATATTTTTTATTAAATTTATATTTCCGAAGCGGATAATATCTGTATCCGCTCCGAATCCGAAAATTATCCGATTAAATTATCCGCTCCGTATTCGAATTATATTCGGAGCGGATACGAATTATCCGATTAACTATTCGGATCGGAACCGGAAAACTCATATCCGCTCCGTATCTGCTCCGTTTACAGCCCTACGTGGCGGACTTAGTCGTTCCCGTCCGGGGAGGTGGCTGAGGGCAAAAAGGCCTATAAAACTCGGTTGAGGCGAAAACCCGCAAGGGCACCTCAAGCAAAAGTGAGTAACCCCTCAGTGTGAAAATCCGAAAGGACACACTGGAAAAAGTTAGAGGGGGCCTATTCTGGTGAAAACCCAAAAAGGCGTTGGGATTGGTAATGTGAAAAAAAAAAGAGAAGAAAGAGTCTCATTTATGGTGGGCTTGTCCCATCGTGGCTGATAAACCATTAAGAGAGGCCAAGTCCAAAACCAAACCTGAAACCTTGACCAGCAAACCATCAAGGTAGGTCAAATTACAACTCAAAACCCTAGCCAGCAAACCACAAAGGTAGGCTAAACCGAAACTCAAAATCCAAACCTAGGCTAAACCAAAAAACCCAAACCCTAACCAGTAAACCACAAAGGTAGGCTACACCAAAACTCAAACTCTAAACCCCAGCCAGCAAACCACAAAGGTAGGCTGAATAAAAACCCAAACTCTAAATCCTAGCCAACAAACCACAAAAGTAGGCTGATTTCAAACCAAGTCCTTCCCTTAGCCAGCAAACCATAAAGGTAGGCTAAACCAAACCGAATCTCAGCCCTCGGCTAACAAACCCCAAAGATAAGTCAGGGCAATCTCCAGATTCCGAACTCTCGGCCCCTAAGCCGTAAAGGTTGGCTAACCCCAAAACACTCCCCAACTTACAAGTAAAAGAACCCCAAACTCATGGCTATTTCACTCAAAAAAAATGGGGCTTAAAATAGAGGTGCCCCGACGGACTCGAGCATTCGTTTCTCCTGAACGCTTGAGGGTAAAAAGGTCCCAAAATCCGGCTAAGGCGAAAACCCGAAAGGGCGTCTGTTGACACGGGGAAATTTCTCGCATCTCACGCGATGGATTGGCATTCGTTCGTTTCGGTTCTTTATTTGTGGGTCTTTTGTATTCATTCATTTATTTCACATGCTTTGATTTTTGTGTTGCGGGGCGTGCCAGCCTGTCTAGCAGACAGAAAAAGAGTCTGCACGAAGCGGAAGAAGAATTTTGGTGTCCGGGGAACGGACGGGTATGGTGTCCGTGAAACGGACAGGTATGGTGTCCGTGAAACAGACAGGTTGTGTCCGCGAACGGACGGGTGCGCCGTTTTTTAATCTGAACTCCTTGAGTCCCATGTCTATTCTCATCAGGCGATTGGGGTAGCATGTGCTGGACCTCTGTCTCCATCGACCGGAATCGATGTTACATTTACATCGAGTTAAAACTCTTGGTATTATTTAACACCAGTTCTAACCCGAACACCATTCATAGTAAAGGACGAGAAAATATGTACGTTTTTAGAAAATCCTGATTATGACATGTTTTTCCTTTCTTTTGATTATTTTGAAATGTTTTTGCTTTGGGTATTTCATTTTTTTTTTTGACTGCCCTTTTGGAGCTCAAAGTATGATTTTGAGAGGGGGACGGGTATATACCCGTGAACCTATTGGAGGTCTTTCTTCTTTTTAGACATTTTCATTTGGAAAAAACATGGGGATTGTTATTGTGGACGGGTATATACCCGTGGATTTTGATTCTGAACTTGGGGGTATTTATAACCCGAAGTAACACTTCCGTATTAGAAGGATTACAATGTCAATTTTTATATGAGGTTCTATTATAATGCCCTTTTTAGGCAAAGTCCGAATTTGAGGCAAAGTTCCTCTTCTCCTCATTTCTTGCTCGTGCGGGTATAATTTCCGGAGAGCATATGGATGTATCTCCATGGATTCCTTTTTTTGTCAGATCACAATTCCTGTCCAAAGTCCATTTCCACGGGTATAGTTCTCGTGAAGGTGCATATGTGCCCCTGTTTGGAATGTTTGAACACAGTTCTTATGTTATTCCCCTTTTTCTTTGGATGTGTGTATGTCATCACAGTCCTTTTTGAGGGTGTGAACATGTCCTGGAGAGCTTCTGCTAAGGCAGGGTGTCCTCATAGAGATGTTTTCATATGGGTGTATGCTTATATCCATGTATTCTCGGAAGAAACTTTGCCCGGAGAGGTTTTGCCCTAAGAAGGTACATGTATATAAACACAAATTTGCACTTTATGAGTATGTTCTCAAACGGCATCTCTATTTGAGCAGAGTATCCGGTAGAAAGGTGCCCCCGTATGAACGGAGTCCCTTTTGAGGAACATATACACAATGAGGCATATTTGTGGTTATATAGATATGTTCTCGGGCGGAGTCTCTATTTGGGCAGAGATTCCACTAAGAAATACATTTATATAAACATGAAGTTTGTGATTATACGGATATGAATTTAGAGGGAACTTTTGTCCGGGCAGGATTCCTCCTAAGAGACATACGCGTATAAGCACAAATTTGTGGTTTTATGGATATATTCTTAGGGGAGTCTCCATTTGGGCAGAGTTTCCCCTAAGGAATATATACATAAGAACATAAATTTGTGAATATATGAATATGTTCTTGGACAGAACCTCTGCTTGGGCAGAGTTTCCTCTAAGAAACATATACATATAACACGAATTTGTATTTATATGGATACGTTCCCTGAGAGAGATTTTTGTCTGGGCGAGATTCTCCTCAAGGAACATATTTGTATAATTACAAACTTGCGATCTTTATATATGTGTTCTTGGACGGAATCTCCACTTGGGCAGAATTTCGTCTTAAGAAACATATATATAAGAACACAAATTTGTGAATATACGAATATGTCCTTGGGCAGAACCTCCGCTTGGGCAGAGTCTCCTCAAGAAAACATATACATATAAGCACAAAATCCACCATCCCAGAGGCTTGCTCGATGGGCGGGGAGAACATGGGTATTTAAATACCATGTGTCCATAGAGACTTGCTCGATATGGACGGTATTTAAACCCCGGGAATATCACCCCACAGAGACTTGCTCGATGTGGGGGATGGAGATTAAGAAGGAATGTCGATGACGATTGCGCCGACAACTCTCCTCCCCACGCCTGGCCTATCGGGCTAAAGAAGGGGATTTGTACCTTCGCACACCAAGCAAGGGGGATTTGAGAATGAGAGAGGGAATGAGCAAATGCTCTTTTCTATTTTTTCTGGATTTTTCAACAGGGCTTTGCCGGAGCAATTTTCGGAACCCCCTTTCTCCATGGAATAGGGGGGGTATTTATAGGGGAAGACCCCCCTTACATTGGGTCGGAAGAGCTCCAACCGATGGTGACCTCATGATGAGGTCACCATCGGTTAGGGGCTGCCTAACCGATGGAGGGGGGGGGGGGGGGAAATTTTCTATAAATACCCCCCCTACACCCCATTTCCAAGACTTGTTGGTGCCCGGAGGTGCTGCAGAAATCTTGGTCTTTCCCTTGGAGTTTTGCCCGATAGAAGACTGTTGTGCAAAGCTTTGGAGTCCTTCCTCGAGCTTGTTCTTTGTACTTGTGCTTTATACTTGGTCCTAAGACCTCGTGCTGTCGGATTTTTCCGTGCTTTGTACTTGAACCATACTTGAACGAAGGAGAGTTCTTCCTTGGACTTCATTTTAACCGGAAGACCAGGCACCACTTAAGGACCATAACTTCCTTGCTGGACTTGGAGACGGACCTCCGAATAAATTTGTAGCCTAAGTAACCTGACAGTCACTTTAAATCACAATTTACTCAGCCTTCTTTCTGAGTAGGCCGTCCAGCAGATTAATTTCTTAGACCACTATATAGTGGATCATCCCTACTTTGCATAGTAGGTATTTGTTACAATTTTACCTTGCAACAAATGCCCCCCACGGGACACGTGCCGGAATCAACAAGTGACGGCACGCGGCCCGTGTGAATTCTTGCTTTGCATTCCGAAGTATCTCTGTGTTGCTTCCGGATTTTGCTTAGCTGGGCTTAGCATCTTTATCCATTTTTCTCATTTTCTTCTGCCTGCACTTCTTCTTTTCAGGCTTTTGACCATGCCTTTCAAAAAGAACTACTTGGGTCGTGACAGTCATAGCCAGAAGACCCGTGACGGGGTCGTTCCAAAAGGAATTATGATGCCTGCCCTGGCGAGGCCCCGTATTACTGAAGCCAATTTATCCTCCCTGGATAGCGGTTACCATGTAGTAGCAACCCTTAACCCTGAAGGCCTTGCACCAAATGGCTCAGTAGATTATTCTCGCATTTGTCGTCAAAAGGGAACTTATCATTATGTGCGAAAAGGAGGCTATCCAAGCCATTTCCCATCTGATAGGGAATTATTCTCCTTTATCCAACAGTTCATCCCACCTAATATGCTTGAGAATGATCCTTGTATTTTGGCCGAGAGGAGATATCTGGAATTTGCCATTTTAAGGTTCCGGGATAGCCTCCTGGGTACCTGTGCCTTTTCCTATCCCAGTTTCCCTCTGGAATATATGACTTTGAAGAGGATGCCAACGGTTGATAATCTTGGCCCTTTTAGCCGTGATTCTGATTGTTATACTCGGTCACGGAAGATGTCCCCTGTCATTTGGAACTTGCAGAATCATCATACAACTGCGATGGAGATTAATGACACTTATCTGATGCCTGGTGACTCTCGGTATGCTGCCGGAAGTCATGACATCCGATGTCTTTTGGATCGGATTATTGATTTCACTTCTCCCAGCTGGTATGGCCACTGGTCAGTTGTGTCTTCTCATATTTTTCGCTATGGGGCCACAGAATGGTTGACTGGCATTCTGCATCACTATGGTGAAATCTTGAAAAGATCTGGTATCTATGGAGCTGTTGAGGCAGCATTGTATGACTACCCTTGTTACACAGGTATTCTCCGAGGTTTGGTGGAGAGATTCAGCCCCCGATGGAATACTTTCGGGACGGCTGAGGGTGAAACTTCCATTGACTTATGGGGTTTTCACCAAATTTCAGGCCTGCCAATATCTGGGCTTCTTTATGAAGAAGTAGTATTAGACGACTTACACAGCCATCGTAGTAATGGCTCCGGCCAATATTTCTATCCATATAGCCTCCGTTTCCTGACAAAAGTATGGCGGGATCTGGCCCGTGTCGGAAAAAAAGATAGAGCATCCTTGTCTTCCTCGACTGTAAGAGTCAGTCAAAATGCCTGGCTTCGATATTTTTATAATGGGCCATTTTGCTTCTTCGAGAGTTTTTCAATCGAGACTCGCTGTTTGGAAGAATATCAACAGCTGGAGGTGAAGAAGCCTTCCCGGGGACGATTCATCTGTGCCCCGAAGGATATGGGTTGGAATCCTCGGCGGCTACCTGACCGTACTTATTTGGCCGCTTACTTAGTTTACTGGCTATCCAGTTTTGTTGTTCCCCATGGAGAAGAAGAATATCTTCGGCCAGGCTTAATTTATCCTGCTTGTCTTCTGGCAGAGGGCCGTCAACTTGCTCTGGCCCCTGCAGCATTAGCAAATATATTCCACGGGTTGGGATCGTTGAGTTCACATCCCAGTCCTCGAGATCGGAAGGTACAGCTACCCACCCATTACTTGAGTGCTTGGGCCGGCCTCTTGCTGCCTAGTTTGTGTCAGACAATTGATTTGCCTCGCCCATCAGCTCCATTAATCTTAATGTTCCGGAATTGTCTAGCTGGAGATCCACTGACAGAGCTGATGAGTACCAGATCCAGTTTATCTTTTCTGCCGAACAACGAGCAAGGGCTACTTCAATTTGACAATGCATCCCGGGGAACCAGGCCTTTCTGCACCCAGACCTCCAATGGGACACAATATCATTCAGCAAGTAGCGATAGCTCCAGCCAGTCTGTATATCAGGACTGGTTATGCTGTATTCGACCCGGAGTATTGGTGTATCGCGCGGGATCGACTCTTATCACTGAGCCTTATTACCCTTCGCGATTTGCCAGAAATTTTGGGTATGATCAATCTATCCCACCATCTGCGGAATTTTCATTGTCATTTCGACTCCACCGTGGTCATGATGTTCATATGACGGCAGCAAGTTGGTGGAATTATTTCCGTCGTCCTGAAACAGGTTCAGCATGTGCCCTTCCTGCACAGGGAATGACGGGACATATGGATATATTTTATGTCCGATGGTGGTTTGACCGGAGCGGTATTTTCCGACTCTCCCCTGGCAAAATAAGGGAGAGGGAGGATTCTAGGCTTGTGCAGTACAGCTTGTCCCCGATCTACATTGATGAGGAATATCTTAACCGGCACTTTTCCAGCATAGCCGCCTCATATAAGAAGCATTATGATGCCAGTATGTCACATAATACGAAGGCTGAAAATGACAGATATTATTATCAGGGGGAAATATCGCTCCTGGCATCCGTAGAGCTGTTTTGGACAAAAGCCCCAGTCACCAGCGATGATTCTTCATCATATTGCTGGTGGAATCATTTATTATCTAACTGCGGTCACTCTCCTACAGTTCCTTTGTTGAAAAAGCTACCTCCAGAGAGCATTGGCCATCCTGGATGGACACGATGGGAAAGACATCTTATCAATGTAATTGGCAATATTGGGCCTCTGGAATATATCCCTCGGCTGGAAAATGCCAAGACATTTCAGGATGTCCAGGATATTATGAAGAAAGTGAGGAAAGCTTGCAGCACCACCTTCCCTGAGCTGGTACCAAGGCCTTCATCAGAGTCAGCACGTATGCCACCCCTTTCTCCCTCCCTTTTTTTGTTTCTTCTTTTTTTTTTCCTCTTTTTTTTTTTTATGGTGACCTCGTCTTCCAGCTACTCCTGCTTTGAGGATTAACAGGGATAGGGGCAACGGGACTCGCCCTGACGCTCCTTCTTCCTCTACCAATAGAAGAGCCGAAAAGGCCAAAGAAATTGTTTATGCCCTCTCGAGTGGTACACCCTTCTATCATTTCCCATCTTTCCCTTTATCATTGGTTCTCATATTGATTTCTTCTATACTTTCCCGCACTAGATGATGAGACTGATGAGGCGGGCACCAGTTCACCCCTTCCAGATGAGTGTGATTCTTTGCTTGAGAGTCCCTCTATTTTTCATGGCGAGGGAAACGGGAGCACTCTACAGGCTATGGCAGATCCTTCGCCCGAAGAGGGGACTGATGGAGTTCCCTCTCATTTTGCATTTTCTGGGGTGGTAGAAGCAGATGTTGACTGCCCAGACTTTACATATGCAGAACTGGGAGCTTCAGGGGGAGAGTATTCTTCTGCCCCCGTTGAGGTCTATATTCCGAGACCTGTGGAGGAACCTCCTGTAGGGACAACTTCTTTTGATGAGCCGATTTTCTTAAACCCGTATAGAGTTTTTCATAACATATTTCTTTTCATGACGAATCCTTCTCCCTTGCTGTATTTGCTTTTAAAAGGGACAGAATTCTGTGATCAACTGTTTGGCTGGGGAATGACAGATTCATATTCTGTCTCAGGAGCGAGCTTCTCCATCCTGAGTTGGGGAATTTCACTGAGCCCGCTTTTGGATTTCCCAGCTCAATCCGCCTTTCAAGTAGGCGACACAACAGGTGGAGGCGGAGGCCTTCAACAGGCAGATTCTACCTGTGACCCTCCAACCTTCCCATATGATGGGGAGCAATTTTATTCAAATCCGCAATATTTTCCCAGCTCCTCTCAAGATCTGTGTCCTGGACCATCCAATCTCGCTCAACCTTCAGAATCTGAGGCTGAGGAGGAAGCCAAAAACCCTATTCCAAGTGAACAGGAGCCGAGCTTTATGGCTTGCATCATTGAGTTGGTGTTTTACTAGCTTTATCTTGCTACAGCTTTTTCCTTGCTGCTGATTTCTTTTCTTGGGCAGACACTGTGCCGAATCCTGACGAGGAGAGCCCTCCGCCCTTGGAGGTTGGTGCTCCCCCTGAGCATGGTATAAGATGGCCTGCAGGCGCGCAACCAGCCCCGCATTTTGCTGATGATGGCTGCTGAGAATTCCTTGTTGGCTGAATAACGGCATTGGCAGATTCCATGGACCCGGTGCCTTTTGAAGTTATTCGAGAGGCGCTGGAGCAACATATCGGATCTGCCTTTAGCATGGGAGTCCAACAGGAGCGTTGGATGAATTTTATCACCGATGTTTGGAACAGGGTGTACACCCGTCAGGTCAAGACGACCTGGGCCCGGCGGAATGAAGCTCTGGAGAGCGACACTGAAGCCGGTGACCTCCAGGTTGCTGAAGTGCGCAAGCGTCGGAAGACGCGAGAACTGCGGATGGCCGCAAGAGAAAAGAGTATTGCTCGGCTGGAACGCGAGCTTGGCGATGCAATATCTTGTCAGGATCAAGATGCTAGGGATGAAGTTGAAGACCCCGAAGAGGGAGGCCTCCATGTTAGAGATGGAAACGACTCTCGCCGGCCCAGATCTTCCAAAGCTCAGAAGGCAGAGCGGCTGCAGAAGAAGGCACCCTCCTGGCTTTGCTTCTCAACATAACCTTTGTATATTAGACTCGTTGTCTTAATTTGCTTTTTTGCCTTGTATGTAGTGTGTGACTATCTGTCACCCTTTATGAATCTGTAATAGGGTGACCTATGACTTTATGAATATATAAATATGAAGGACACGAAAATTCCTTCTTTCATTCTCTCCCTTTTTTTTCTTCTTTTTTTTTTTCACATTACCAGCCTTAGCGCCCTTTCGGGTTTTCACCAAGACTAGCCCCCTTTAGCTTTTTCCAACGCGCCCTTTCGGGTTTTCACGTTGAGGGGTTATCCATTTTTGCCTGAAGCGCCCTCTCGGGTTTTCACCTCAGCTGGATTTTTTGATCTTTTTACCCTCAAGCATACGGTGAGCCGTATACTTAAGTCCATGGGGTATCTCTATTTTTTAACCCCTTTTTTGTTTCTTTCTTTTTTCTTTTTTTTACCAAGGCTGTCGAAGGCTCGACTGACTTGGATGGTTGAATGGCTAAAGGTTTGGTTGTGGAATGAGTGATGGTTTCAGATGTGGTTTGAGATTTGAATTTGGATTTGGAATTTGGACTTGGAATTTGGATTTGGATGTGGATTTGGGTTTGAATATGAGTAAGTTGGGTGACTTGGGTCACCTTTGTGGTATTTTGGATTTTGGGTTTGGATATGAGTATGTTGGGTGACTTGGGTCACCTTTGTGGTATTTTGGATTTGGGTTTGGATATGAATATGAGATTTGGGTCTGATTTAGCCCTGGACTTGGTTTTGAATGGGCTCTGGAGTGGCATTCATTGCTTGACTTTGGAATTTGAATTTCGCCCCTTCTTGATGGCTTTGTGCCGGGATAAAGGGGTTTGCACTCGGATTTGAATGGCTGGAGAGGAAGAAGCCTTCCTGCCTTTGTTTCACAGCACAATATTTGTATATTGGGCTTATTGCCTTGATCTCTTTTCTATGTGGTATCTGTCACCCTCCGCAAGTTTGTAATGTGGTGACCTGTATGAATGGAGAACTGAGAAATCCTCCTTTTCATCATTTCATTTTTTTTCTTTCTTTTTTGTTACATTACCAGCCTTAGCGCCCTTTCGGGTTTTCACCAAGACTGGCCCCCTTTAGCTTTTTCCAACGCGCCCTTTCGGGTTTTCACGTTGAGGGGTTATCTATTTTTGCCTGAAGCGCCCTCTCGGGTTTTCACCTTAGCTGGATTTTTTTGATTTTTTTACCCTTAAGTACACAAGGAATCATATACTTAAGTCCATCGGGGTATCTTTATTTTTAACCCCCCCCCCCTTTTTTTTACTTTGGATATTGTTGTGGACTTTGGTATGGAGTTTAGGTTTGAATTTGGGGTTTAGGTTATTTTAGTCTTGGTCTTGGTTTTGGATTTGACATAGCCTACCTTTTTGATTTGCTAGCTATGATTTTTTTGGTATTTTTGGATCTGACATAGCCTACCTTTTTGGTTTGTTGGCTATGGTGATGATTTGATTTGGGTTTGACATAGCCTACCTTTGTGGTTTGTTGGCTATGGTCATGGTATGGTTTTGACATAGCCTACCTTTTTGGTTTGCTGGCTATGGTTTTGGTATTTTGGATTTGACATAGCCTACCTTTTTGGTTTGTGGCTATGGTTTTGGTATTTTGGATTTGACATAGCCTACCTTTTTGGTTTGTTGGCTATGGTGATGATTTGATTTGGGTTTGACATAGTCTACCTTTGTGGTTTGTTGGCTATGGTCATGGTATGGTTTTGACATAGCCTACCTTTTTGGTTTGCTGGCTATGGTTTTGGTATTTTGGATTTGACATAGCCTACCTTTTTTGGTTTGTTGGCTATGGTTTTGGTATTTGGATTTGACGTTGCTTATCATTGTAGCTCGGAACCTCATTTGGCGGGATATGCAAAATAAGCCTCCATTTTTCATTGGATTTTCTCTCTCTTTTTTTTTGGGGTTTATACATGAAATGCCCTTGGCTTCATGCTCGGCAGGGACTGAAAGGTTTGGAGTATATGACGGGCAAGTGGAAGTTTGATTCCTTTGTCCCTATCTATGGCACAATTCATTTCACCATTTTTCATTATCTTTCGGCTTTGAGCCCTTTTGGGTAGTTAGGCTTTTTGTTTTGGTGGCTGGCCAGGGAATTCATGCTCTGGCGCATGATACAATTTCAGGTGTTTCCCGTTAAGCGGGGGAAAGGGCACATTACCTTTATGGTCAACTAGCCGATATGCGCCTCCTTCATATGCCAGAGTGACGATATATGGACCGAGCCAAGTGGGTTGCAGTTTGCCACATGACTTTCCGGCCATTGCTTCTCTGCATTTGACCATGACAAGATCCCCTTGCTTAAAAGCTCTGGGTCTTGCTAATTTATCGAACGCTCGAACCATTCTAGCCTGATATACTTGGAGAGACTTATATGCTTCAAGGCGCCTTCCTTCTAGATTGGAGAGCTCCTCAAGTCTCCTTTCCATTTGATCTTGATCTTGATTTTGTAGTTCTCCTTGGATTGCCACCCGATAGGATGTCATTTCAATTTCTATAGGGATCATAGCCTCAGCTCCATATACCAAGGAGAAAGGTGAACATCCGGTAGGGGTTTTATACACAGTTCGATAAGCCCATAAGGCTTCATGAACCTTTTCTCCCCATTCCCGCTTTCTGTTGCTGACTATCTTGGCAAACAATTTACAGAGGGTTTTATTGAAGGCTTCTGCCAACCCATTTGCCTGTGGATTATATACTGAGGATGTTCTCCAATCAATATAAATTTCGCCGCCAAGGCACATATTGTTTTGTTTCTGAATTGTGACCCATTGTCAGATATGATCCTGTGAGGAGTCCCAAATCTGTATATTATGTTTTGCTTGACAAATTTGGCGACTGATTCTCCGGTTACCTCCCTCAATGGGATAGCTTCAGCCCACCGAGAGAAGTAATCTGTAGCAGCCAGTATGAACTTGTGGCCTTGAGATGAGGGTGGGAATGGTCCCACAATATCCATACCCCATTCGGCAAACGGCCAGGTAGGTGTAGTGGGATGTAATACATTTGGTGATTTCCTTGGTATAGGGCCAAATGCTTGACACTGATGACATGTACGGGCATATTGGATGCAATCTGCGTTCATGGTAGGCCAGTAGAAGCCTTTTAACTTAATATTGATTTTCATCTTTTCCCCCGTCTGATGTGCACCACACAGCCCGGAGTGAACTTCTTTCATGATGATTTTGGCTTCTTTGAGGGATAAGCATCTGAGGAGGACTGGTCCTTTCTTTTCATAGACCAGCCTATATAGTTGATCTGCTATTATTTGATATGATGTAGCCCTACGCAAGAGCTGAATTCTTTGTGCTCGATCAGGAGGTAGCCAACCTTTCTTGATTTTGATGAGCGGCTCGCGCCAATCTTCAGATTCATTTGTTGTATCTTGCTCTATAGTATGTGCTTCTTCGACTGTAATACTAGACTCAGCGTCGAGGATACTAGGCATGAGCCTTCTGTGACGGACACTTATGTCACATTCCCCTTCAGGAGGCAATTTTATAGCAGAGGCCAATTTGCCTAAAGCATCAGCCTGAGAATTTTCACTTCTCGGCACATAAGATATGTCGAAGAAGTTGAATTTTTCTTTGAGCTTCATAACGGTGGTATAGTATGGAAGCAATTGTGGTTTACGGACTTCATACTGGCCCAATATTTGTCGGATGACCAGCTGTGAGTCACCATAAACTTGTATGCCTCTGATTCCCATTTCGAGAGCCAACCGGAGCCCAATAATTAGAGCTTCATATTCAGCTTCATTATTTGTGAGTGGCTTCATGAGAGCACAGGAATTATATAAGATCCCTCCATATGAGTGACTAGGACGATCCCTGCTCCAGTAGAGACGGTGGTGGAACCATCAGTATAATGAAGAGTTCGAGAAGCTCCATCAAAATATAATTCCCAAGAGGGTAGCTCAATTGTGGCAACCTCTCCGAGAATCGAATTTTCACTTGCAGGAGAAAGAGTTTCTTCTTCTGGGAGGTTTATAGATAAAGGGGAATCTTCTGGCACTGGATGTGCGGCTAAGAATTCGGCCAAGCCTTGCCCTTTGATTGCCCTTTGTGGGATGTATCTGATATCAAATTCCATGAGGAGCAGAGCCCATTTCGCGAGTCTTCCTGACAATATGGGTTGTCTTAGCAGATATTTGATGGGATCATACTTGGAGATGAGTTTAATTTCATGAGCCAGCAGATAATGCCTCAATTTCTTTGCAGCAAATACCAGCGCTAGGCGTACTTTTTCCATTGGACCATATCGGAGTTCCGGACCGATTAGCTTTCTGCTAAGATACATCCATAGCTGCAATATAGAGTATAAGAGGCTTTCCAATAACTGGCGCCCCTAGGACTGGAGGAGTGAGAAGATACTCTTTGATTTGTTCAAGAGCGTCCTGACATTCTTGGTCCCAGATGAAGGGAGCATTCTTCTTCATTAGTTTGCTGAACGGCATGCATCTTCTGAGAGATTGGATATGAATCGCCTGATATAGGCTAATCTCCCTTGGAGTGACCTTAGCTCTGTCAAATTTTGAGGAGGAGGCAGTTGCTGGATTGCCTTGATTTTGTCAGGGTCTATTTCTATTCCCCGATATTTGACGATGAAACCCAGGAACTTGCCACTTGAAACCCCAAATGCACATTTCATAGGGTTCATCTTCAATTTGAATTGACGAAGCCTTTCAAAAACACGGCGAAGATCATATAGATGATCCTCCCGTTTTTTGGTTTTGACGACTAAGTCATCCACATAGCATTCAACCACATCATGGATCATTTCATTAAATATTTTGGTCATGGCTCTTTGATATGTAGCTCCTGCATTTTTCAAACCAAAGGGCATCCTCTTGTAGTTGAAGATACCTTTAGGTGATCTGAATGCAGTATGATCTTTATCTTTGATCGCCATCCGGACTTGATTGTAGCCGAAAGACCCGTCCATGAAAGACAAGGCTTCATAGCCGGTGGCCATATCCACCATTGTTTCAGTGATTGGGACTGGGAAATCATCCTTGGGACATGCTTTATTCAAGTCCCTATAATCGATACATATCCGGATTTGACCATTCTTTTTCTTCACTAGAACAATATTGGCGAGCCATATTGGATATATGCATGGCTCAATGAAGTCCACTTCAGAAAGCTTGTCGACTTCAGTATTTACTTTCAATTCTAGTTCATGCCTCATACGCCTTTGAGCTTGTTTGACAGGCTTGGCCGTGTGCAGTATAGATAATTCATGCTCAGCGACTGATGGCTCCAGTCCCGGCATTTCTTTATAATTCCAAGCAAAGCAGTCTTGGAATTCCAGCAGAAGAATTTGATAAGATTGCCTCTCTTGTTCATCGAGAATGGCACTGATAAAGATTGGTCGGGGATCTTGTTGACTCCCGAGATTGAGCTCAATTAATTCATCAATAGTGGCTTGCCCACCATCTTCAATTTCTTGGGGAGCTGGCTGCAGGTCTACGAACTCTTCTTCGTCACCAGAATTGGTGACGTAGACCTCAGAAATTCTCATCTCCGGAATTTGTGGATGAAGATTGCTTGCAGAATTCTTCTGGTAGCTTTTCATTTGATAATCCATTTGATAGAACTGAAGTAATATCTTGAAAGTTGGAGTTGGAACACTCCTGATTATTCTGCGTGCTGCAGACCTCTGGTGATGATCCAACAACATTGACTGTATAGGAGGATTTGGTATCATAACCTAATCCTCTAGTATCTCTTCCGGAGAATGGAAGTTGCCCCAGGACTTGGGAAGGTTCCCATAATTGTTTGAAGAAATTCCTCCGGGAGACATCTTGTACCCGAGGGATTTTCTGCTTTCTGCACATCTCCTTAATCTTTTCTGGCATATCAACCATTTCTTGTATTGATTCTAGTTGGTTATTGGATCTATCTTCCAACCAAAATCATCCCCTGTATAAGTTTGGAGGATCAATTCCCCCTTGTAGAAGAGGATTGGCTTGGTCACATTTCTTGTATTCTTTCTTTCTTTTCTTTGATAAGTGATGACAAAAGTTTTCAATCGCCGAACACTTTGTTCTTGCTCTAAAGAACAGATTTGCATGCAGTTGGATGGCAGAGGAATGCTCCCACTAATGACTTGACTTATGTGATCAGCTTCATAACTGATGCTCCGCCGCTCTGGGCGGGTTGCTTTACTTTGAGAAGTATTTGTAGGTAACTTGGCAAAGCTTTTGTTTACCACAAAGAGCTTGCCAGTTTCATTGTCTTCATTTGAGGACTCAATTTGCTTACTTTTCCCTTTAGAGAGGGAGGAGGGTGGAAGATTTGGTCCTCCAAGATATAAAGGGGCATCAGTCAGATTGCATTCATCTTCCCGAAACGGGGCTTGATCAGCAAGACTGTGTGCTGCTTCCCTTCTTTTGCATATTTAATGCATTGATGGAGAGTTGATGGAATGACCCAGTTTTCATGCAGCCAGGGTCTCCCAAGCAAGACTCTATATGATGTATTGGCATCAATGATGAAGAAGGTCACCCTGGTGACAAAATCCCCCAGAGTCAAGTTGACGGTGACCTTTCCGATGGCTTTTTCCGAATTCTGATTGAACCCTGTGATCTTCACATCCTTCACCCTTTGCATGTAGGGCATAAGATATAGAGATTGAAAGGTCTTGTAGGGCATTAGATTGATGGATGCCCCTGGATCAACCAGGATCCGATTCAATTGCATGTTGTTGATCTTTCCCTTCATATATAAGGGACGATTGTGATATGGGGAAGATAGTAGCAAATCTTCATCAGTGAAGGTGACATTTGCCGCCAGTGCTTCGCATGCTTGCGCTTGAAAATTTGCCATATGGGCTTCATAAGTTTCTGGTTCCTGGAGTATCTTGATGAGAGTTTCTCTCAAGTCCTTGCTCCAGGCAATCGCTTCCCAGACAGTGATGTTGACGGGAAGTGACTGTAATTGCTGAAGAATTCTGTCGTCAGCCTCAGAGCGTATCTGGTCCAAGTGGGAGAATTCCCTTGATGAGGACCCAGAAAGCTCTTTTGACTTGACGGGCTTCTTTTGAGAGATAGGAGCCAATAGCTTCTCATTGGGAAGAGGAGGAACATTGTCTGGCTCATTTGATGAAACATATGGACTTGAGTTTTTATCTTCAGACTGAGAAGCCTTGTCGGGCAGTCCCCCTTCTTCATCTGAAGGATCAAATATGTAAGATTCCGCCCGGATTTGAGGTTCGGGCAGAGGCTTTGCTTCTTCGCCATGAAAGAGTATGATCTTATCTGGATGCTTGGTAGTGGAAGATGCCGCTTTTTGATGCCTGCCACGACCCTTCTTAGGATGACGATTTGAATTACCTGGAGGTCGACGCTGGTATACAAGCGTCGTCGGTTTATCTCCTGCTTGTGCAGTGGCGTTACTTGTGGGAGTTTGCAATTCCTTTGGAGGAGGAATGAACACCATGTAGCAATGGAAAGAGCTGAACATAGAGTCCAACTATTCCATGGTGATTTCTTCATCTCCATTGAAGAGACTCAGATTCGGCGAAGGAGGGAGGTCACCCTCTTGGAGTGCTTCATGTTGAACTTGCAATAACTAATTCCGCAGCCGCCTCTTTCGCTCGATCTCTTCCCAAGGGATATATTGGTCGAGCGTTGGTTTATCAGAGGGCTCGGAGACTTCATATTCTTCCAGCTCATTAATCAACAACTGGAGTCTTTGGACAGCCGTCAGCTGCTGAGGAGCTTCTGCTGCCATAGCATCCTCCATTTGTTTCTTCATTTTTCTTTTTTCATTTCTTTTTCTATTTTTCTCTCTATTTTTCATTTGTAGAGCTTCTAGTGAATTCATCACTTTTTGCTCTGATGATGGCTCAGGAATATTTTTTCTACTAGAACGACCTTTGGTTGTAGAGTTGTCGGGCCTTCTAGAATTTCTTGACTTTCGAGGGCCAACAGTGACCCATTCAGCTTCTGAGGGTTGTGCCTGAAAGGTTGAATTGATTGCTGCTTCAACAACTTCAGGAGGGAGTTGGTAGTAATCATCTACGAACTCCTCAGCTTGCTGCGAGATTGGTTTCGCGGCAGCTTCTTCTGATATTCCGTTTCTATATTGAAACAGGCCAACTCTGAATTGCTCAACATCAGCCTTGCTTCTATGTCGTCCATAGCCCAATTGGCGATGATAATATTCACATACATCTTGATATTGTGCTTGGAACTCTGGACTTGGATCATATATTTGTGGTGAGGGGATCAGGAGATTTCCCTCCTGATCAATTACTCCTTCCCGGATCTTTGTTTTGATCCAATCATGGAGGTCTGGGAAATCTTTGGTAGAGTGCATGACTCTGGCATGATATTCACAGTAGAGATGTGACTCCTTTTCCCTTTCGGAGATATAAGGCTCGGGATCAAATGCTTTTATCAACCCTCTGATCTTAAGCTGATTGACTATGGATTGAGTATCTTTTAGATCAAATGAGCGTTGATGTAGAGGATGCCAATCATCATACCATCAGCTGGATAGATATGGATGCGGCATAGGCGGTTGTCCCTCCGGTTCGAGAACCCCAGAGAATGATGCATTAATGACATTGACCGAATGAGATCCAGGATTGTATGGCTCACTTGATGGTGGCTGAATATGAGGTTGTGGGGGATTGACCAGAAAATTACCCATATTGATGAGTCCTTGCTGGATCATTTCTTCCACTTCCTGTTTGAAATTTGGACAGTCTTCAATGACGTGCCCCAACAGTTGATGATATGGGCAATAGTTGGGTCTCAATTCTTCTGGGACTAGATAGTCCATATATCCTGATCGCAGACATAGCCGGAAGAGAGGCAGTGTATGCTGGCGACGGAAGGAATATGACCTTGCCGGCTCGCCAGGATTTGGAGGATTTTCCAGGAACCACCCGATTGGGTCTTGAAATGGCGGCATAGGGGGCAGCTCCGGATATGCAGGTGGATAAACATAAGCAGGTTGGAAGGCGTGGGATTCCTGAATAGGCACATCCTGACGCCTATCCATGCTTTGCATGATTTGGCGAAGCTCATGTTGGCTTTGTTGTAATTGCTCGAGCTGCCTTTGTACCCTTTGTATTATTTTTCTTGTACCCCGATGCCTAGATCTTGGCGGAGAGTGAGCTCCAGAAGTATCTTGAGGTGGGTTACATGAGGACCCAACCTCAGGATTCCTCGAGCTTGTGGCGGGTTCCGCCGCATGTATGACATTGACAGATTGTTCTGGCCAATCCGAAGTATGAGGCTGTGGAGGATCAACCAGACCATTTTGCATAGATATACGGCCTTCTTGGATTACCTTTTGAGCCTCATTCTTGAAGACAAAGCAATCTTCAATGGATGCCCCACCATACGGTGATACGGGCAATAATTGGGTTGATTGATCTTGCCGATATCCGTCGGCTTCTTTGGTGTCGGCAGTGATATTAATTGATTATCAAGGCAGAGATCGAAGAGTTTTCGGGTATGCTCTTTTCTGAAAGAATAAGGAGCCTTCATACGCTCGGCCAATGTAGGCGGAGGTATCTTTGGTTCTGGTTTCTTTCTTGAGGTAGTGGGGATTGCTGCCCCCTTTGTTTCGTCACTGGGCAAGAAGTCGATAGTATTGACTTCTTTTGCAGGCGAATTGCGCTCTTTAGGGAGTTTACCCTTTTGAGCTGTATGAGTTGATTGCTCGGCTAAGAACCCTTCAATCTCTGCCACAGCAATATTCAGCTGGTCAAAGCTTCGGATATTTGCGGCCAAGAGTCTCTCATTAATTGCTGCAATGAGGCCTCTTCGGCAGATAATTACTGCATCTTGCTGGATGGGAGGATTATCGCATTGCATGCTAAATTCCCTCCATCTTTGAATGAAGTCAATTGCAGACTCCCCTTTCTTTTGTTTGAGGGAGCATAACTCAGCAAGAGAGACCTTCCTTTCTGCCGTTTGAAAACGGTCATAGAATTTCAATTGCATATCGGCCCAGTGGAGAACTGAGCCAACCTTGAGCTTTGCATACCATTGGAATGTGACCCCTGTTAAAGAAGTTGCAAAATATCTGAGGAGATAGAATTCCTCAGATGCAAGATCGCCCATGGCAATTATATAATGTGCCACGTGCTCCCGAGGTGTCCCATGCCCATCATATTTAGGCAATTTTGGGACTTTGGGACATAATTCTGGCAGCTTCTTGAGTTGATGATGTATAGGGAACGGGACAGAATATAAGCCCGTAGCCTGAATACCCTCGCCCTGCTGGGCGAACATATCTTCAACCATCTTCTTTATTTCATGCCTTTGAATAACAATATTTTGCAATGCTTCTGTTTGAGGAGGCATGATATTAGGTGGGTCATTGATATCCGGACCCGTAACTTGAGGAAGAAGACCAGTTGAAGAAATTGCTGGATTATTTAATGAGATAAATCCATCCGGATGCTGGCTTTGTTGTTGATGTTGAGCGGCAACCGGTTCTATGGATTGTCGATGGCTTGAAGTTGCCAATCGTCTCATCTCATTGACGAGTGTGGTCATTTCAGACCGCCACTGTTGCATGACTTCATATTTGTCGTCATCCGCCATTGCATGGAAATTTTCTTTTGTTGGCAAGTTGATGACGGGATGACTGCCAGAGGTAGAGGGCCCACCTTCTTCAAGTTGAATATTTGTTTCTTCAAAGGAGGGAATTGAATACCCTCATGTTGGATATCAGTTGAAAAGGGAGCTTGATCAGATGAGCCAACTTGCCCGCCAGGTTGATGAGTTCTTCTGACGAACTGTCTGATGTTAGGATGGACATCTTCTGCGGGGATATTGGGGGTGGCTGCCGCGATTTGTTCCGCGAGTTCGCCAACTTCCCTTCCAGTAGTATAACATGAGAAAATTATAAGCTTGGGCGTTTCCCGAGCTGCCCAAGTGACACGTCGCCTTTTTGACGGACGAGTACTGGTGCTAGGAATTGCCTTTGGCTTATCAAATTCTGGAATCCACGATATACGGTCGAAGACCGATACTCGAGGATTGGATTGTTGAGTTGGAATTTCTTCGACTACCCGGGTATTCTCCGGGCCTTGAGGATTGTAGTTTGGCTTTCTGTATATGCCTTTCCTTTTCCATCCTCTGGGATGTTCGGATCTAGCATATTGAAGAGAAGCATCTTCGATGTTGCTTTTTCTTTGAATCACCTTTGATGTATTCGCCTGATTCTTCTTGAACTTCTGGGCTTTCCTTTTTGGAACCCAGATTTGTTTCAACTTGGTAGAGCGCCGTGTCTTTTGCTTGACGCCGACTTTTTCCATGGAATCTTCATGCTTCCCCCGGAACCACAGTAGAGCTGAGAAGCGGTTCGAGGTTGGAATATTTGGAACATACCTATCACGAGGAGTGGTAGGTGGGGTATCATCAAGGTGCACTCGCACATTTCCGACGATAACGGACTTGCCGGATCTGGAGATAGCGGCGGGCGGCCTTTTGTTCTTGTGGGATTTATATTGCCCCCGTTGTGAGGAAACGGGAGCCACAATAGTAGAAGAGATCATATGGACCGAATAGGTCCGAACTTGAGTTGAATGGGGTTTGCCCCCTTTGACAGCATCATTCTTCACGGGCATTTGGGTGCCCTTATTGACAGTAGCGGAACGAGACTTGACACGTCCACTGTTGTTGCAATTCTTCTTTGTTGATTTGTGGGAGGAAGATATTTAAGCAGCTTCCTCCTCTTGATGGGCCGGAACCACTCCCAGAAAGAAAGGGGATCCGATGACTGCAGGGAAATCTCCGAATATGATCGGAGTCGCCAGGTAACCGAACCTGGCATGGTTGTTGACGACTAGCGGTCCATAAGTGACGGCCATCTTCAACAGTTTGTGAAGTACCTTTTCTTCAAGTACCTTCAAAAGGAAACACCAGTATTAGGATTTTCATAAACAACATGTTAGTCTCATCCTTTTTACTATGAATGGTGAGAAGAGGTCCCACCGGGCGTGCCAGCTGTTGACACGGGGGAAATTTCTCGCATCTCACGCGATGGATTGGCGTTCGTTCGTTTCGGTTCTTTATTTGTGGGTTTTTTGTATTCATTCATTTATTTCACATGCTTTGATTTTTGTGTTGCGGGGCGTGCCAGCCTGTCTAGCAGACAGAAAAAGAGTCCGCACGAAGCGGAAGAAGAATTTTGGTGTCCGGGGAACGGACGGGTATGGTGTCCGTGAAACGGACAGGTTGTGTCCGCGAACGGACGGGTACGCCGTTTTTTAATCTGAACTCCTTGAGTCCCATGTCTATTCTCATCAGGCGATTGGGGTAGCATGTGCTGGACCTCTGTCTCCATCGACCGGAATCGATGTTACATTTACATCGAGTTAAAACTCTTGGTATTATTTAACACCAGTTCTAACCCGAACACCATTCATAGTAAAGGACGAGAAAATATGTACGTTTTTAGAAAATCCTGATTATGACATGTTTTTCCTTTCTTTTGATTATTTTGAAATGCTTTTGCTTTGGGTATTTCATTTTTTTTTATGACTGCCCTTTTGGAGCTCAAAGTATGATTTTGAGAGGGGGACGGGTATATACCCGTGAACCTATTGGAGGTCTTTCTTCTTTTTAGACATTTTCATTTGGAAAAAAACATGGGGATTGTTATTGTGGACGGGTATATACCCGTGGATTTTGATTCTGAACTTGGGGGTATTTATAACCCGAAGTAACACTTCCGTATTAGAAGGATTACAATGTCAATTTTTATATGAGGTTCTTTTATAATGCCCTTTTTGGGCAAAGTCCGAATTTGAGGCAAAGTTCCTCTTCTCCTCATTTCTTGCTCGTGCGGGTATAATTTCCGGAGAGCATATGGATGTATCTCCATGGATTCCTTTTTTTGTCAGATCACAATTCCTGTCCAAAGTCCATTTCCACGGGTATAGTTCTCGTGAAGGTGCATATGTGCCCCTGTTTGGAATGTTTGAATACAGTTCTTATGTTATTCCCCTTTTTCTTTGGATGTGTGTATGTCATCACAGTCCTTTTTGAGGGCGTGAACATGTCCTGGCGAGCTTCTGCTAAGGCAGGGTGTCCTCATAGAGATGTTTTCATATGGGTGTATGCTTATATCCATGTATTCTCGGGAGAAACTTTACCCGGAGAGGTTTTGCCCTAAGAAGGTACATGTATATAAACACAAATTTGCACTTTATGAGTATGTTCTCAAACGGCATCTCTATTTGAGCAGAGCATCCGGTAGAAAGGTGCCTCCGTATGAACGGAGTCCCTTTTGAGAAACATATACACAATGAGGCATATTTGTGGTTATATAGATATGTTCTCGAGCGGAGTCTCTATTTGGGCAGAGATTCCACTAAGAAATACATTTATATAAACATGAAGTTTGTGATTATACGGATATGAATTTAGAGGGAACTTTTGTCCGGGCAGGATTCCTCCTAAGAGACATACGCGTATAAGCACAAATTTATGGTTTTATGGATATATTCTTAGGGGAGTCTCCATTTGGGCAGAGTTTCCCCTAAGGAACATATACATAAGAACATAAATTTGTGAATATACAATATGTTCTTGGACAGAACCTCCGCTTGGGCAGAGTTTCCTCTAAGAAACATATACATATAACACGAATTTGTATTTATATGGATACGTCCCCTGAGAGAGATTTTTGCTTGGGCGAGATTCTCCTCAAGGAATATATTTGTATAATTACAAACTTGCGATCTTTATATATGTGTTCTTGGACGGAATCTCCACTTGGGCAGAGTTTCGTCTTAAGAAACATATATATAAGAACACAAATTTGTGAATATACGAATATGTCCTTGGGCAGAACCTCCGCTTGGGCAGAGTCTCCTCAAGAAAACATATACATATAAGCACAAAATCCACCATCCCAGAGACTTGCTCGATGGGCGGGGAGAACATGGGTATTTAAATACCATGTGTCCATAGAGACTTGCTCGATATGGACGGTATTTAAACCCCGGGAATATCACCCCACAGAGACTTGCTCGATGTGGGGGATGGAGATTAAGAAGGAATGTCGATGACGATTGCGCCGACAACTCTCCTCTCCACACCTGGCCTATCGGGCTAAAGAAGGGGATTTGTACCTTCGCACACCAAGCAAGGGGGATTTGAGAATGAGAGAGGGAATGAGCAAATGCTCTTTTCTATTTTTTTCTGGATTTTTCAACAGGGCTTTGCCGGAGCAATTTTCGGAACCCCCTATCTCCATGGAATAGGGGGGGTATTTATAGGGGGAAGACCCCCCTTACATTGGGTCGGAAGAGCTCCAACCGATGGTGACCTCATGATGAGGTCACCATCAGTTAGGGGAGATTCCCCCTTAACCGATGGTGACCTCATCATGAGGTCACCATCGGTTAGGGGGTCCTAACCGATGGTGACCTCATGCCGAGGTCACCATCGGTTAGGGGATGCCCCTTAACCGAAGGTGACCTCATGTTGAGGTCACCATCGGTTAGGGGCTGCCTAACCGATGGAGGGGGGGGGGGGGGGAATTTTCTATAAATACCCCCCCTACACCCCATTTCCAAGACTTGTTGGTGCCCGGAGGTGCTGCAGAAATCTTGGTCTTTCCCTTGGAGTTTTGCCCGATAGAAGACTGCTGTGCAAAGCTTTGGAGTCCTTCCTCGAGCTTGTTCTTTGTACTTGTGCTTTATACTTGGTCTTAAGACCTCGTTCTGTCGGATTTTTCCGTGCTTTGTACTTGAACCATACTTGAACGAAGGAGAGTTCTTCCTTGGACTTCATTTTAACTGGAAGACCAGGCACCACTTAAGGACCATAACTTCCTTACTGGACTTGGAGACGGACCTATGAATAAATTTGTAACCTAAGTAACCTGACAGTCACTTTAAATCACAATTTACTCAGCCTTCTTTCTGAGTAGGCCGTCCAGCAGATTAATTTCTTAGACCACCATATAGTGGATCATCCCTACTTTGCATAGTAGGTATTTGTTACAATTTTACCTTGCAACAGCGTCTCAGGCAAAATCGGATAACCCCTCAGTGTGAAAACCCGAAAGCGCGCACTGGAAAAAGCTAGAGGGGGCCATCTTTGGCGAAAACCTGAAAGGGCGCTTAAGGTGGTAAAGTGAAAAAAAAAAAGGGGAAACAAAAAGGGGGAAGGCAAACCCTTAAACTTATGATCGGACAAGGTCAAGCCGCCCCACCACCCCATCATAAGGGAGGATGTATGAGTTGTCAATGACGAAATTCTCCTTGGGCTCACTCTAGTAAGTGGCCCAAATATGGGACTACAACTGAGACAACGGTGACTATGTTCGCTCGCCTTGATGAGGTGTGTGGAGGCTCGTAGTATGACATGACAAAGAAAAAAATGATAAAAGTGTAGGAAATGTGAAGCCAAGAAAAGATATACGAGAAGAAGAACGAACCCATGTAATTTTTTTCTCTCTAAAAAGCCTTCTGTATATGCATTGTATATCGGTGTGAGAAGCCCAAGACAAGCCCTTGGGGTAGCAAAAAGAGGAAATGAAAAGAAGGCATGGCAAAACATGGGGACAAAAAGGGGCTCAAAAGAACAAGATTTGTCCCTAGAAGCATCCAGGCTTCCTCCTTCATAATGCAGCTAGCTTGGCCTCCTTGGCGGCAATTTCAGGTTTGAGCTTCAAACTCTTCTCCGCCAAGCGGGTGACCTCGGCCTTTAAGGTTGCGGCACGTCGAGCGTCATCGTCGGCAGAGATCGTCAACTCACTGATCTCCTTCAGAATCCCCTCAAGGGACTGTCAAAGATCCGCCACCCGACGCCGACTGTTGGCCTCGCTAGAAGTCAATGTGTTCCCCTGGGCTCGAGCGATTTCCAATTGGGCGTCGGAATCAACGGCTGTCCGTCTTAAAGAAGAGATCTCTTCCTCGAGCTGACAGATCTACACCTAGATAGCTTCCCACATGGCCTTCTCATGTGATGTCCAGAGAGAATCCAACATGGCCATCCAGCTAGTCCGAGGAAGTCCCAGTGAATGAGAAGCCATGGTATACTGCCGCATGTGCATTTGTACCTCCTCAATGCAAGGGGGCCCTTCATGTTGAAAGGTGCTCCGAATCTTCGCAAATGTTTCCAGCAAAGTCTCGGCATCACGTACTGTCGTAGTTTGGGAAGCCTCTGGCCAAGAAACACCATGCGAAGGGAAATTATACGGCGTCTCCGATCTCTCCACAGAAGCGTCGGTGTCGCGCTGGCTGACGCCCGTACCCTCCCCGGCGACCCTCTCCTCCACAACAGTCGCAGCCGGCTCCAAGAGGTGGCCTGCGGCTGGTCCTCTTATTATATCTGCTGGCATTATCTCTGTGGGACGCTCTAAAAGAATTAAGGTCAAAGAGAGGAGCAAGGAGGAAAGCAACACATGCATATCCAAACCACAAATATCAGACATGAGAGGGCAATTTGCGAAGAAGGGGAAGAGGGAGAAAGATTTGCCCACCTTCCTCCCCAGACTCTGCAACCCCAGGGACCGTCCTTGCCTCGGGGGACAACATTAGAAAGCTCTATGGTGGTGGAGATCATCACTGAAAAGGACAGAAAAAGCATAAGAAATTCAACAATGAGACATTAAGTCTATTGCAATCAAGATGGTAAACCCTTACTGGCACTATGGAGCCCCCCTCCAAAAGTTGGGGCGGCCTCCCCTGAGCCTCGGCAGCTACAAAGATGCAAGCTTCCGTGGAGGGTTCGTTGTCCAACAACCTATGAATCTCCTCCATGGTGGTCTCCATCTCTTCACCACCCTCTGAAGATTTAAAGGGATCGATTACGCCCCGCTGCGATGGACCTACTACATCGCTAGGCATGTCTTCCAGGATACTCCCCATAGAAGCTACACCAGTTTTAACTGGCAGGTGGAGGTGACCAGACTGCGAAATTTCCAACTTTGGAAAATGATCATCATCCAACCCCTCTATATCGACCTCCACGTCGCTACCTGCGTCACGATGGGAAGTTCCGGCAATAATTTCGCCTAAAAAAAATGATGATGATGAAGAGAAAAAAGAAGGAAATACGAGGAGGGCTAGTAATATAAGTCCACCTGGCTCTGACTCTGGCGAGCTGGTCTCACGGGCTTCTCGTTGGGATGATTTCTGAGTCCTACGGCCTTCATCAGCTGGTTTCCTCTTCTTTGAGATCGGGGCACCCGATTTCTTCTTAACAACCTCCACGGGCGAAAAGCTCACTGCAACCGAAGAATCGGCAAGAAGTCAACAAGACGCTCGCCCAGGGCAGAGGATGGAAGAAACTTGAATGGGAACAGGCTCAGAGGGTAAAGAAGGAAATAATCACATACCTTCCGGAGCGACCGAGAAAGAAGGGGGCAGAACTACCTCTTCCGGAGCGAGACTTATGACTCGCTCCGCCCGTGATAGGAGTGGAGTTGAGTTGGGCAACTTCTTTGGCCCATTTGCAGAAATTACAAATAGTGGGCCCATCCAACTCAAAGAAGGCCTCTCCAAGCCACCCAAGGTGTGAAGGCCTGATGCTCCAACACTGCTCCAGGTGAAGAAGACAGTGCCATGAAAGGGCCTCAACCCTTGGCCCATTTTTAAGAAAGTCCTTCATCCTTTTTTTAATTATAAATTGTAAACTTAGGGTAGAAAAAATGTTATAAATACCCCAAGATGTCATGTACTCTATGTTTTAGAAAAAACCATGTACCATGAGAAAGAAAAATACTCTCATGGGATATTTCTGCCATGTACCCTTTTTTTCTAAATTGTAATTATACCCAGAAATGTTGGGAAATTGCCTTATGTCTAGAAAAAGGGTCCAAGGTGTAAATGTCATGGGTCTCATGTTTCAGAAATATCATGTATCATGCGAAAGAAAAAATACTCTCATGAAATATTTGTCATGTATTTCTTTAAATTGCAATTATACCCAGAAATGTTGGGAAATTGCTTTTATGTCTAGAAAAAGGGTCCAAGGTGTAAATGTCAAGTTTGTCTTCCCCTTTTCCAAACCAAATTTGGATTAAAGGGGAATATTAAAAACAAATCCCCATATGGGGTGTGAATTGTGGAGAAAAATGAAGTATATCATATTCTTGGAGCAATGTACTATTATGTTATGTGTGAAGAAAGCGAGACTGCAACTGTACGGTATCAAAAGTGTTCGAATTATGCTCGATGTAAATAAACGTTGATTACGATCAACGGGGAATGGTCCAGCACACGATACCCCAATCGTCTGATGAAATCGCGCGGAATAAATATAGTCCAATAAAAGGACGAGTAAATATCCACATTAAGCGAATTTTAAATTGTCTATTTTTATAGACTGGCACGCCCGCAATATATATGTATGTGTGTATACACGTAGCGACGGCATGTCGCGTATCTGTCCCGCGAGGGAAGGTAATGGCCATAATGTATTTCGTCACTGTGACATAAGAATCGAAGTTTAAAAATCCTCTTTATTCCGTGTCGTCAACAACAATTCACTAAGAAATTAATCAGCTTTGTTTGCCTTTTATCAGTCCACCCATCATATATGATATTGCACCTATAAATCTTGCAATACTAAATATATCAGCATATAAATTCTTTGTTTGCTGTATCATTCTTTTAAGGAGGGGTAATTTCAACATGTAGTAACTTGTCAATTTATGTCTAGTCTGGACCTCCATACAACTGGTCAATTTCTAGAGAAGGTATCTATTTTATGAAATCAACAGTTTTTTTAGATCAGAGAAGAAATGCACGACAGTTACATAAACCATTGGAAAGGATGGTTGAAACTTGGAAAATATTGAAGATCATATTTGGCAAATTATAACATATAATACATCATATAAGATTGCAGAATGACGATTGTAGATGGAGAAGGGGAATTTTGATTTTGACGCATTACACTGTTCATTGTCTTGACCTCATGCTAAAAGTCATTGACAACTTAATAGGCTATGCTAGCACCTTTCTAGAAGTCATGACAGTTGACTTCATATAACTGAACCACATAGATGTTTTTTTACAAAAAAGAAAATATAGATTCCAGCAAAGAAAAGATCATGAATTCATGCATAGTCATGGAGGATTGCAGGGTTTAAAGGACTTGAAGAAGAAAAGACACCTCTCGGTCCGGAACTCTTCCTCCCCTCTATCAGACTTCCCCTCCCTCCCTCCCCCCGACCCTGGCCTGCTGGTGGTGTTAAGTACCCCACCCCCCCCCACCCCCCGCGGCTGTGCAGCTGTGGCACTGTGCATAGCGCCCAAAGCCACAGTTTCCAGCCCTTTCCCAGGCCACTTTCCTCCCATCCCCAACCCCCTTCCCCTCTCTCTAACCTGTCATAATCTAATGACTGTATTTTAGACTGTTCAGATGTGTTCACGTCTGAACACGGTCATTAGACTCTAGCATAGACTTGTGTTCAGCGACATTAGACCGTGACATAGTCTATGTCACAGTCTAATGACTGTGTTCAAACAGTGAACACAGTCACTAGACTTGTTTACTGTGCATAGTTAAATAAGTATGGGGTACATAACTTTGCATTTGATATTTAATTTATATATAATTATTTCAATGTTTCTCTCTTCAAATTTTGTGATTTGTTATTGCAATAATGTCTGTCACATTAAGGTCTTTTTAATTGAACTTTTATGAGCATTATATAGTTTTAGAGAAATCAATATTATATATGGGATACTCTTGAAATATCCCAGATTGGGCGTCATCCTAGGCGCCTAAGTGCTTAAGCACTCAAAAAGCCCAAGGACGCCTTGGCCGTCTTGACAACTATGATCCATGAGTATCTATATAATTTTATTTTCACTAGAATTTGCATGTATATGAAAGACAAGAACTTTTTTTTTTCTTGCGCTCGAACACCTGCTCTGTGCACTGAAGGCCAGAGGGATGCAAAATTTGCAATACACCCCTTGAAATCTAATCAATTGTTCAAGGCCAAGTTTTTCTTTAAGTTGTACATCTTTGCTTAAATCTTAGTGTGATACACCATGTGAATGGGGCAAAGAGCCATGCCAAAAGGGAATTCACAACCAAATGAACAAATGATTACAATAATACCTTGATTTCTGATTAATTGTGTATTTAACCCTGTTGCATAACTAATTATACAAATAATCCCTAGAAATGTAGCCTTGGTGTTCCTAGGGGAAGCTAAGGTGAATACCAAATTCTTGCTATGAATATATTATTATTGGTAACCTTATTCAGCATTTTATCATGTATATACCCTAAATTTCTAATGGACAATGGGCGCCAACTTCTGATTATATTCAGAAAGTATACTTACTGTACATGTGTCCTAAAGATTTATAAAGTGCAGAAATAAAGTACAGCCCAAGCTTGACGGTAGCCAATATTGAATGTACATGAATCCATGAATAATAAAAAATAGCTGAAATCTGAGTCAAAAGCATGAACAACATAATAATAATAATGAACGATCATCATCATCATCAGAGCCTTATCCCATTAATAATAATAATGAATGATAATAAAGGATAATACAACAGTAATAAAAAAACTAGACAAACAAGACATGTTATGAGTTGTTAGCTACATGGTTTGGCGCGCCGGATCGAGTCGGGTCGATCCCCCCGAATCGCATCGGATCAGGGAGGATCCGATGCGCGGCTCACTCCGATGCGCTCGAATCCCTTCAATAAGAGTTCTGGCCGAATGCAAGCGGATCGAACCGAATCGGTTCGATCCGCCCGAATCGGATCGGATCAGGAAAAACCCGATCCGGTCCGAATCGGGGATGCGCCAAACCTTGGTTAGCTATATATCAGAACAACAAAAGAATTAGACACACAAATAACAAACAAATAAATAGATAAACGATAATGATACAATTAAGCACAATTTCCAGAAATTCCTATACTTTCAAATTCCCTTATGAATTAGTCCAATTATGGGCATCACTGGTGGTTAATCAGGGGTATTGTATTGTACAATCAATAAATTAAGATCAACATAAGTTGATGGGGAGAGGTAAAGGACGTGAGCCTACATCATTAGGCCTGGTCCAAAAAGCACAAAAACACACAAATAGGTGCCATTTAAGTGCATGAAACCCAACTAAAGCAAAAAAAACAAATCAACCAAATAATAATTAAAAAAACCATCATGAGGATATGACTTTTCTAACAAAACAATAACCTTTGTTTGCTTGATTACATGAAAAAAGAGCCAAAGGAGGGAGAAGCTATAACATTTAGAATTACAAGGTCTGCAACTACTTTCCTTTGACCAGAAAGGTCATATGGTGATGCCATGAAAGGAGTTTTGACGGGGACCGTGACTCGTGACGGATGCGGAACGAGACTCGAGACTGCAGACGACCGACGATATATTGACATCAATTTTATTTTATATGTAATTTTATTTTTAGTGGAGTTTGATTTAGTCAGGTAGAATTAAAAGTCTAAATTTAAGGTAAGAAAGGTTTATTAGCAGGTGTGGGACAAGTTTGTTATTTTGTCATTAGTTCTAAGGTTATTTAGTCTTTTCTTTTGTCTGTCTTTTGGCCTTCCAGTGTGGCCTTATATGTAGCAGTCTCCCCCTCTTTTGAAAACGATGATGAATGCAGAAATGAACAGTTGCTTTGGAATGGGAACCGCCTGGAGTTGCAGGCCCGTGCGATGGTGTGTTTGGAGGATCCCGTGAAGGGAGGGTGTGAAGCCCCACCGCATCCTGTTTCTCTATCTTCTTCTCTCAATCTTCTTCCTCCCCTGTTCTTCCCCTTCCTCTCTTCCAGTCCCGCATCAATTTGGTATCAGAGCAAACATCGGTCCCTTGCCGGCTGTTCGCTGCCCTTTGCTTCCCCCCTCTCCAGTCCCCTGCGCAAGCTCCTCCGGTCCCTGTTCCCCCTCCCATCGGCTCCCTCTTCCCCTCCCAGAACCCTGCGCGAAAAAAAAAAAAACCCCTCCCTACCCTCCATTTCTGTGCGAATCCCCCTCTCCCGTTTCTCTCCCTCCTTTCCCCCAAAACCCCTGCTCGGGCCGCCGTCCACCGTCGCCCTCCTTCCCCGTTCTACCTCCCTCTCTGTCTCTACCCTCCTTGCTCTCACTCTGGCTCCCGGAGCGCCCCCCCCCCCCCCCCTGCTGAGCCTTTCCCCGCGACACCCTCTCCCTCCACCCTTCTCTCCTCGCAAACCCCTCAGACCCAACCGACCATCGCCGAAAAAAAAAAAAAAAAGAAGTAGCAGAAGAAGAGGCCGCCAGAGCTCCCGCCGGCGCCCCGCGGGCCGCCCCCGCTGGAGCCGCCGCCGCCGTCCACCGACGCCGCCGTCGGGCCCGCCGTCCGCCTTCGTCGACGCCGGCCACCGTCAGTCCCACCATCGCACCGCCGCGCTACGCCTTCCTCTCCTCCTACTGCAACTGCTTCCGCCGCCTATCGTCGCCGCCATCGGCCCCGCCGGACCCGCCTTCCCCTCCACCAGCTCCACCTCCGCGATCGTGCTGCTGCCGGCCTCCCTCTCCCCCTCCACTCCCTGCACGAGGGTGGGGAAAAGGAGAGGAGAACCAGGCCACTTAAACCGGGTTGGCTTGGTTTGCTATAGTGCACGGCGGTGCACTAAGGTTCTTATTGCACCGCCAGCACATCGGTCTTATTTGTGCTCCCTTTTCTGCGCCGTTTGCATCGGTGTCTTCCCTGCAGCGACGCCCACACGCGTCCGTACGTGCCCTGCTGCAGTACCCGCCTGCACGCCGTCAGAGTGCTCGCCTGCACGACGCCTGCGTGTCCGTATGCACACCCGTCTCCGCGCCCGTGTGCGTCTAGCACAGCACCTGCCAGAGCAACAGAAAAACACAGTGAGATCTTGACTTTATATTTGATATGATTCATCTTCCAATCATATTCACAGCATCCCTGCCAATGGAGAATGCGCCGAGATTGATTTTATTGATATGGAGTATGAAAATTGGGTTTCACCTCACATTGTTGAGTCCCTATCAAAAACTGGAGAAATAGTTTTTGAAGGCAATCAAGTATTTGTGGAATTTCATAAGGTTTTCGGCACAACCACTTATTTTGATGAGCTTGGTGTTACATCGGCACAATGGCAGCAACATGTATTATACTAGGAAGACAATGGCTAGAAGAAAGGCATGCTATCATTGATTTGGAACGACGAACTTGTACTTTGAGCCCGAGTCATTTACAAGACAATTTGTTTTTCATAATGCACTGTTGTCTCTTCCTAAAGTACAGATTGGACGACATGGTCTGAATGTCAACCCATGCAAGAGATTGTCTACGAGGCTGATCCAGCACTAGCAGAAAAGTATTATGCAGAGGTTGAGTCTAAGATGTTTGAAACACATGATAGTCTCTTGGTAGCAGAGGATGAATTGACGGCAAAGATGTAGCTGGGGATGTGGGTTGAAGAGCCAAAGGATGTTTCAATTGTTGGTTTACCTTCTACTGTGGTTGAGTCCGAGTTTACTCTCCAGGATTTTGATGTGGTGTGGTTAGATTTCCATGAGGCGCACTCTGGTCGACAGTTTGAGATTTGTGATATTATGATTTGCATGGCTTGTGTCATTTACGTTGTATTTATCTTCCTCCTACTCCGACACTTCAAATTCGAGGGCGAATTTTTCGAAGTGGGGGAGAATGACGGGGACCGTGACTCGTGACGGATGCGGAACGAGACTCGAGACTGCAGACGACCGACGATATATGACATCAATTTTATTTTATTATGTAATTTTATTTTTAGTGGAGTTTGATTTAGTCAGGTAGAATTAAAAGTCTAAATTTAAGGTAAGAAAGGTTTATTAGCAGGTGTGGGACAAGTTTGTTATTTTATCATTAGTTCTAAGGTTATTTTAGTCTTTTCTTTTGTCTGTCTTTTGGCCTTCCAGTGTGGCCTTTATATGTAGCAGTCTCCCCCTCTTTTGAAAACGATGATGAATGCAGAAATGAACAGTTGCTTTGGAATGGGAACCGCCTGGAGTTGCAGGCCCGTGCGATGGTGTGCTTGGAGGATCCCGTGAAGGGAGGGTGTGAAGCCCCACCGCCTCCTGTTTCTCTATCTTCTTCTTCTCCCAATCTTCTTCCTCCCCTGTTCTTCCCCTTCCTCTCTTCCAGTCCCGCATCAAGTTTTACATAGGTTGTCGTCTTCAGATGCTTGGTATGATGATGCATCAGTAAAAATGAGCATGTAAAAGAATGTTACTTTCCATGTAAATTATTGGTATGCAATTCAGGAGATTTGAGAAAACGTCCTAACCAATGTTGCAGATCTTGAAATTAACTTGATGGAGATGAGAAACCCAACATGAGGTACATTTATGATGCAAAGGAATATGCAAAAAGGCAAAACCTTGGGAACTTTGGTTTGAAGGGATTAAATACCAACCTAGGTTGAAAATTGTGGAATGACGCCATAATGATCAAATGAATAATCCTCCATATGAAGCTGGATGTTAGTTATAACTTGAAACTATATTTGCAATGGTTGATTAAAGGATATGTTCGGTTGGGATAGTTGGAAACTTCTCTCTTAGCATGTTTTGAAAAAATGAGGACGCATAGAGGTACAAGACAAGATCAATGATCACATTATGATGTATATGAAGGAAAGAGACATATTTAGAAAGCTATTGACAAGAGAGAGCTCATGATAAGAGGTTGTCAAGAGAGAAATTTGTCTGACTTTTATATTTTTAAGTTAATTTTTTGTTTATTTTAAAATTTTAGGAATAACTTAGTGGCAAAACTCTATTTCTTGCTAAAATATTATTGTAAACGATTGGTTGATCCAACACGGTGAAAACACATAGGAGCTCAAGAAGTTTGCTTGAGATTTTTAAAACTTCATTATAGTTATTTTGGCTGTGACATAATTTCAAGTTGTAAATATTGAATATAGACTATAGTAACTACATGAGTAGTTTATTTGTAGTGAACCTTCAAACTTATATTTATGCTATTTGTTTATCTACATTAGTACAAAACGAGGAATATATTGGAACACAAACAACTTGACTTAGAGTACATCCAATATAACCGATGCATTAATAAAAGATTCCAAGAAATAACGACTGAAGAGTGTTCCAAAGAAGCACAATCTCCTACATGTCCAAAAGAAATGTTTTTCTAAATGTCCTATGTTATTTACATGCAATAGCATGAAAAGTTTACAATTAGATGTTTCTTAAGCATTATCAAGTTTGCAATGATTTAACAAATATAGCTTTGATCAGTTACATATACAAAAGGAAGTTCACATAAGAAATGAAGTAAAGAGATTTTTCCTTTACAAGACTCAAAAACATTCTAAAACAGAACCCAGAAAGTGATTTTGATGATAAAGAAGGTCTAACCTAATATTTGTTGGAATCTCAACATTGACAATAAAATGATGATCTCCACGAACAGATGGCTTTTTCATGCTTGGAGCTCCCAGATTAGGAATTTTTATTATCTGTCCAGGCTGCGTCCCAGGGGGGATGTGAAGATCTTTATATCCATTAATAGTTTCCACCTGAGATAAAGATGTTGAATATAGTAAGTTGCTTTTTACTCAATATAAGCAGTGACATCAAGTTAGAATTGGTATTTTTTTCCCACTCCAATGAAAGTATGCTTGACTGCAGGCTGCAGGAAAGAAGATGAGTTATGTTAGCACAGAGTCACAGACATGGTTGGGACAAGATGAGTTATGTAACTGACGTTAGCACCCACTGTGCCCAGTACCTGAAAAGTATTAGGGAACGTGTAAAATTTGATTAATGTAGTTCTTCTTAGAGTTGTGCTATGTTGCACCATCGTGATGGTAATGATGACATGAGTTTGAGTTTTAGGTGTCCAGGGGTTTCTTTTCCATCACAAGGTCACTGTCTTTTTAAATTCAGAAATTTCCCATGAGATAACTTGTTGGATTGCCTACTTTAGATTGCTACTTATTTGATGACAAGAGTAACTCCAGAATAATTTATTGGTGCATCCAGCTTATAGGCTTCTCTGCAAGTATTTGAAATTAAAATGTTTCTGTTTGTTACAAATGTTTAGGTTTTTTTTCTTTTTGAAAAGTGGGTAGTACCACGACTGTATCAAAAAGAAGAATGTACAAGTGTAGGTGGTATACTCCAAAAAACAACTCCTCCCAGCGGCGGGAGAAAGCCGCTGACATATTCCTAATATGTCAACATACACCGGCCGCTGACATATCTAATATATGTCAACGGCTACGATCCATTGACATATTCAATATATGTCATCGGATGTTAACCGCTGACATATGAAACATTTGTCAACGGTTAGTGACGGCCGCTGACAAACATTAGTTGACGACCAATTCGTCAACGACTTTATCAACGACTTGAAGACCGCTGACATAAATCTATGTCAACGGTTTTTGATCTTTTGTCAGCGGCTATAAGCCGCTGATATACCCGCAAAGTGGGTCACGTCCTTGCGGACCTTCCAAAAGACGCCCACCTGCCCGACGGGCTTCGCTGTGCTGGTACGCAGGATCTCCACCCCGTCGAGCCACACGGCCGCGATGCGGTCGTTCTGCTCCCCTGCACAGAAGGCGGAGAACTCCAGCACCGCATGGTTCTAGCGACAGGTCCCGAGCGAGATGTAGTTGACGGCCACGGGCGGGGCTCTAACGGTGTGGGCGAAGCCGTACTGGAGGAGGGGGAGCGAACAGGACAGGGGCTCCTCCGCCGGGGCTTGAGCCTCCGGCGGATTTGGGTCCATGTACTCCACCGCTTCATCCTCATCCTCCACGAAGGAGTCGACCGGGGGGTCGCCCCGGGCGCCAGAGGCGAGGCGGCAGCAGCTGCTCCCGGTGCATAGCAGCAAAAACACGAGAGAAACCAGCCGCCGGCTCAACGATGGGAGCGAGGAAGAGGAGGAGAAGCGAGGACGGGAGATCTGGGAAGCATGGCCCTGCCCTTTGCTGTCACGGAGCGATGAATCCAGGGGTTGTCCTTCCGGACGTGGATGAGGGAAACAGGCTCCGTACACCATCGTGAGGAACCTGAAACAGCGGCTGGCACTGCAGCTGCTCCACCAATCGAGTGCAGAGGACGATAACGTCAAAGGCCATCATCTGGACCTCAAGGCGGCCATGGCAGCGGACAAGGGGGGCTCGGAGGAGGGGGAGGAGGTCGACGACGAGGAGAGGGTCCTCTCGGCGAAGGATTTCTATGTCTCGAGAGAGAAGTGGAGGCAGTGCGGTGCCAGGAGGCAGCTACTGTGGGAGGGGGCAGGGCGGGTAGAGAGCAAAAACGGGGAGGGGGCGGGGCGGATGTGTGTAAGTAAAGTTGAAGTATTTGTCAACAGCTTCTATAGCCGCTAACAAATATAACATATGTCAACAACTACGCACAGCCGTTGACAAATATTAAGAAGGGCGGGAAATATCCCGCCATTTTTTCATCAATATATGTCAACCGCTACAGTAGGCCGTTGACATATGATGAACATATGTCAACGGCTATTTTGAGCCATTGACATATGTTAAGGTTATGTCAACAACTCACATTAGCCGTTGACATATGTTTAACATATGTCAACGGCTAAAAATAGCCGTTGACATATGTTTAACATATGTCAACAGCTGCCTTCAACCGTTGACATATGTTATCTTATGTCAACGACTCTAGTAGTCGTTGACATATGTTACACTTATGTCAACGGAGCAAAGTAGCCGTTGACATATGTTCATCATATATCAACGGCTTACTATAGCCGTTGACATATATCTTATATATCAACGGCTATTGCTAGCCGCTGACAAAAAGTCATTGACAAATCATAATTCTCTTGTAGTGTATACAAGAGATAGCCATACTAAGGTAGTGTGGAAACTGGTCACATTTAATCCCCCAACAAAACAAAAAGATAGGAAGTAGAGGAGTCCACATTACACAATGAGCTCGCTCATTCCTTTACATACGCACACAAAACATGAAAAACAGCCTCCCTATCTCTGGAAACCCTTCTGAAGATCCTTATGTTTCTCTATCCCTATAGCATCCACAGCATGGCATGAAGAATGAGCCACCACACAGCCCTATCATCTCTAATAGCCCAGTGTCTCTCCCACTCCAAAAGTAGTTGGTGTACGTTCCTGAAAAGACACAAATTGAAGTCAACCTTCCTTCCCACCTCCCTCCACACCCCCTGTCAATAGGAGCACCCTATAAACAAGTGGTCAATGGTCTCATCCTCCTCCCCACTGAGTACACATTATGTCTAAAGATCTAGGATGAAATGGCATAGCCTGTCCCTAGTGGAGAGTCTCCCATGCAAGATCCTCCAAATCAAAATCTTCACCTTCAGCGGATTGTTCGGCCTACACACTTGATGACGAAACAAATGCGGAAGACCTCCATCTGTAATGGCTTTGTGGGCTAATCTCACAAAAAACAAACCTCCCTTCTCCCACCTCCACACCCATGTATCATCTGAATCAGTCAGAAAATGGCACTGCAACAGAACTAACAGGAGATTCTGGAACTATACCAACTTAGCCTAAGCTAAATCTCGCATAAAAGTTGGCTCCCACACCCCTCCAAGAAGGAGAAAATCAAAGGCCCGAGAGATGTAGGACAAAGGATCTGCTGAAATCTGGAACAATAAAGGGAACATAGACTGCAAAGTGAAGTCTCCACAAAACATATCCCTCCAGAAAGAAGCCATGTTCCCTTTACGGCTTTACCAAGGTGGACTCTGACCCCTGACATAAGAAACTCCTTACGTGAGAGGATGTCACGCCAAAGCGGGGAAGAACCGCCAAAAGTAGAAGGAATATCCCAAAGTCTGCTCCTCCCAAAGTACCTCTGCCGAATCAACAAAGTCCACAACCCCCTTTCTCCACTCCCAAGCCTCCACGACCATTTAGACAAGAGTGTCAAATTAAAATCCTTGATGTTCTTGAGTCCCAAACCACCCTCTTCTTTGCTGCTGCATGCAATGTCGTGACATCCCCTACAAGTCCCGCTGTTACTATGTCAAAAGAATCTACACTGAATGGACTGTAACCTCTTAGCCACCGTCTTCGGCATCTTGAAGATGGACAAGAAATAAGTGGGGATGGTATCTAGTACCGAGCTGCACAACACACGTCTCCCAACATAAGATAATGCTCTGGCCTTCCACCCCGCCAATCTAGACTCAAATCGCTGAACTATCAATCTGAACACCTCAAGGATCGGGGAGTAAGCATGGATTGCAGAATCAGTCGATCCGGATCGAAATCGGCCATAATTGATCCGATTTCGCTCCAAACAAGCCGATTGGATCTCCTCATGCCATATCTAGTAAACCCATGTAATTAAAAAAAAAATCCCGACCAATCCCACCCAATCCATTTCCCCGATCCCGGCAAATTCCGATCGATCCGATTTGATTCCGGATCGGGATTGGGAGGGTCCAACCCCGGACCCCAATCCGATCCGAAATTCCTTGGCAATAAGAGGTAATCCCAAACAAGGAATTGGGAATTCGCCAATCTTACAACCCAAGAATATGTCATCAACATTCACCCCCCCAACATACTCTTGTAGAAGTTAATCTTGAGACCTGTCACCTCCTTCAACAACTCCAAGAAAAGTCTAGCCATAAGAGGAAATGAATCACCATCATCATGAAACATAATAGTATCATCTGCATATTGCTAATGAGAGATGGACATACCCCTCCTTACCACTGAGAAACCTCTAATGAAGCCCGCAGCCTCCGCCCTCTACCACACCTTACTAAGAACATTAGCTACCAGGGCAAAAAGGAGAGGGGATAAAGGATCTCCCTATCGAAGACCTCGACCACTGAGGAAGCATGAGCATGGCTTCCCATTGATGAGGACTGCAAAGGAAACCAAAGAAATACAAGCCCTTACTCAAGAAATCCACCTATATCCAAAACCCATTCTATCCAACACATCAAAAGACATGGCCAATTCACTTTCATATTCTTCTTCAAACAAGCTTCAAAACCAAACCTTTCCTATTCTAATACTTCACGGCGAACAGACACTCATACACCACTAAGAAATTATCCAAGATATTTCTCCCTCGAATAAAAGCTCCCTAAAGTGATCAACCAATGTATCCATAATAGTGACCAGCCTCCCTGGCCCCTGCCAACACTTTAACAGCAATCTTATATGTGCCATTCAACAAACTTATAGCTTGAAATCCTTAAAACCCTAAGCCCCTTTCTTCTTGGGAATTAACATAATGAAAGTCTTATTGATACCCCTTAGATGTGCCCTCTCCTCCTAGAACTCCCTCACTGCTGCCACCAAATCTCCTTTGATAATATGCCAACAATTCTAAAAGAACGCCACCGGAAATCCATCTGGACCAGGGCCTTATCAGCCACAAGGGAAAAGATAGCCTAATGGACTCCGGCCTCAAAAATAGGCTTAGAAATGGAATCCCTCTCCTCTGCTAAAACGCATGGCAGCAAACCATCTGAAATCCTCGGCTTGCAGTAGTCAACCTCTATGAAAAGTGTTGGAGAAACTCTCTCGCTAGATGCAATCCGTTGAAAATAATCCAAATTCCTGTCACCCTCCTTAATCCATCTGCCTCTAGACTTTTGTCTCCAGTATATTTCTTCTCTGATCAGAATTTCCTCATACTTCCCCTTCAAAGAATCCACAATAGCCTATCATCTTCATCCATTAGCCCTGCCTTTTCTAAATCATCAAGACCCTTAATATGATGTAGGATTTTGTCCTTTGTTGTCCTCCTTGGAAGTGTTTACTTGCTCCCCACTCCCATAACACTTGAGTTGTATGTCTCAGCCTACAAACCAAAGAGCCCATTGCATATGTAGCTCAATGTCGAGCCCTCCAAGCAATAACCACTGTGTCCATAAAGTCATCCTCTTTGAACCATAACTTCTCCAACCTAAAGTTGTGCTACCTGTCGTGCGATCGATTGGTCTTTAGCAAAATGAGCTTATGATCTCGCAGTAACCATTGTGTCCATAATGTCATCCTCTTTGAACCAGAACTTCTACAGCCTAAAGTTGTGCTACCTGTCGTGCAATCGGCTGGTCTTTAGCAAAATGAGCTTATGATCTCAAACTGATCTATCAAGAGAACCACCTATGCATGAGGAAATCTGTCCTCCCAGTCAACAATCACCAGGAACTTGTCCAACCTGGAGCAAGAGGCCTGTGCACGCAAGTTTGACTAGGTGAAAGAGGTATTGGCCATGCCCAAATCCACTAGCGATGTGATACGGGACAAAAAGGGGGGAAGAGTGGGGCAGGAAGATGGTGCCGGAATCCACCGGGGAGGAAGTGGAGGAGAGGGTCGCCGGAGAAAGGGGGGAGGAAGGGAGGAAGGCCGGAATCCACCGGAGGAGGGGGAGGAAGGAGGAGGAAGAAGGGGAACAGGGGCACACCCCTCTGAGTAGAGACACTAGGCCATTTGTTTTTCTTCAAAACATTCATTGCCCAAATGTGGGGGGGTTACATGTATTTAAAGACCCACATGGCCCTTCTCACCTACCAAGGGTCCAAAAGACCAAAATACATTTTTCTAAATACCTAAAATTTCAAAAGAGAAAATTACATCAAGTGGGCCTCTAATGGGCCAAAGAAAATAAGCAAACAACCCATGGATCCTTTGGTGCAGCTTTTTTATTCCCATCATTCTCCACCGGTTCGAAAAAACTCGTCCTCGAATTTTGAAGTGTAGTAGTATCCACGGAGAGATGAGGGAAGGAGCGAATCCAACTGATATCATGAAACCCTTTGGACCAATGTGTAGAGAAGAATTGCGCTGCTAAATGGGTAGTGCATCTCGATATCACCCCAAATGTGATCAAAGTCATACAAACTGGTAGTATCCACAATGGGCTTCGACTGGTCGACCACAATCTCCTCTGTCATTGACTCATGCTTCTCTACAGGGACGTCTTCATCTGCTTCAGACAACTCCGATTCAATCTATCTATAGTACTCATCTTCTAGTGCGGGATCAGCTACATAATGTATTTCTTTCATCTGTTCTTCATAGTTCATACTCCTCAATCAGCGTCGGGTCGGTCACATAATGCACTTCTTTAGGCTGGGTCATCCTAGCACAGTAGCTCTCAATATCTTTTTTCAATTTGATCCAACTTGGGTCTTCAGACAACCTCCAATGCAGACTCAAGTAATCAGTAGTCATCTCGAGAGGTACGCCACTTGATCAAACAAATAAGGTACGTAAAATGATGCACTTCAGTGATGCCAGCAAGCTGGACAAGTCGACCTTGCTGTGAGGAAGCCAACAACACAAACGGCACATAAAACGGAGCATGTATAGGCCAGAATTAGAGGCGGTGCACTAAGAGCCCCTATTGCACCGCCAGGTGTACTGTAGCGGGCCGAATGGGGGGCCAAACCGGTTGACCCGATCCCTTTAAAGGGGTCGAGCTTCCTCCTTCCTCCTCTTCTCTAACCTAAGGTTCGCCGCATCGCCAATTCGCCCCGAATCGGTTTTTTTTCTGATTCGGGAGAATCGGGCCGAGTCCAATTCGCATGGGAATCAGGCGAATCAGGAATCCCGTAATACGCTCTGATTTGCCCGAATCGGACCAATTCGATTCGGTCCGCCAAACCATACTCTAACCCTCGAGCAGGGAGGAGTTAGAGAGAGGGAGAGAAGGGCAACTGTGGCGACAGGGAAGGCGGCCGCCGGCGACGACGACGGCGGATGGCGGGTCCAGCGACGGCGACGGTGAAGGGTCCAGCGGGAGCGGCCTTGTTCCCCTCCCCATGATCTTCTTCTTCCTCTTCTTCGGGGGTCAGGGGGAAAAGGCAAGACGATGGGGGGAGGGGGGGGGGGCAAGCCCCACGCGGAGGTGGGCGGGGCGGCCCGCGGGGTGCAACAGGCTGCGGGGCGCCAGCAGCAGTCTGTGGGGTCGACGGCGACTGCGGCAGACGGCGGGGACTACAGCGGCGATGGCGGAGGGTGGTTTCAGCCCCCACCATCTTCTTCTTCTTCTTCTCTTGTGTTTCTTCCGATGGGGTTGGGCCTGAGGGGGTCACGAGGGAGAGTGTGACGCGGGGGAGAAGGCGAAGCAGGGGGTGGCTCTGCACAGGGGTCTCAGAAGAGGGGGGGTCACGGATGGGGGTGAGGTCTGCGCAGGGGGTGGGGAAGCTGGTTTAGTGTGATGGGGGGACGCAAGGCTCAGAAGAAGTGAGAGAGGGAGTTCCGGGAGAGAGAGAGCTGAGAGAGATAGAGAGCTGAGAGCGAGAGTGCAGAGGGGGAGCAAACGGCAGCGAATAGTCGGCAAGGGACCGAGGTTTGCTCTGATACCAATTTGATGGGGAACAGTAGCAAGAGGGGGGGAGGAGGAAGAAGAAAGGAGGCGGAAGGGGAGGGAGGAGACAAGAGGCTTGCGCTGCAAGTTTTCTTTTCTTTCAAATTTTCTTCATCCCCCTCCTTACGGAGGTACATGTCATATAAAAGGGTACAGGGCTTACAAATTTACCAAATTGCCCTTTTCCTAAAATAAGCATAGAAATAGCTAAATAAAATACAGAGAAATAAGAAAACACCACATGGGCCCTAAATGGGCTATACAAAAAATGTCTCGACCCTCTCAAAATATGCTGGGGCCTCAAAAGTCCAGTAGAGTGTCGCCTAACCAAAGAGACGTCGGCTCCGACGCTCGACGATATCGATAAACATGTGTCGGGTCAAACAGGGCGTGCACGGGTGTCCGCACCATCCTCTCTGGCTGGGAGGAACTCGACTCTGTCGAGTGAGGGTTCTGGCCACTCTGATATCTCTCCAACAAATCTGGGTCAAGACGCTGTAACTCCTCTCGAGTGGACCAAGTGTCCTCGGTCGCTAGCCGCCCTCTCCAACCGATCAGGTAGCGTTGAAAGGCTTCGTCTAGACGTAATAACCTACTCAACTAATATATAGTCAATAAGCTCACGTCGTGCTGTACTCGAGGTCGGAGCTGGACGCTCAGGTGCGGGATTACTCACAAGAGGGGAAGTAGGATCATTGGATATCACTGCTGGATCCCTATAGGCTACCAAATCTGAGACATTGAATGTGGAACTGAAACCATAATCTGGTGGTAAGTCAACAACATACGCGTTCGTTCCTATTCGCTTCAGCATTTTGAAGGGCACAACCCCTCGAGCTTGTAGTTTCTTCACGACTCCCAAAAGAAGCCGTTCAGGTCTGACCCTGATCATAACGTAGTCACCTTCATGAAACTCTTGTAGCCACCTATGCACATCTGTCGCTTTCTTGTAGTGCTCATTACTGATTTCAATATGACGACGAATGCTATCATGCATACCCCTAATGTGCTAGGCCAAGGACTGCGCAGACTCTGACACTCGTACATGAATGAGCAAAGGAACAAGATCTATGAGTCCTCTAGGTCTATAACCAGTGACTATCTCAAATGAACTCATGCCAATAGACCTATTGACTGAATTGTTATATGCAAACTCAGCATGTGGTAAGACCTGATCCCAACCTCACTCATGCTCCCCAACTAGACAACGTAACAAATTACCCAGGCTCCTATTAACTACCTCTGTCTAACCATCGATCTGGGGATGATAAGCTGTAGAGAACTTGAGCTTTATACCCATAAGATGCCACAAGATTTTCCAAAAATAGCTGACAAAATGCACATCCCTGTCGGAGACAATGGTCTTAGGCAGACCGTGCAAACGCACAATGCCCTCAAGGAATAGATAAGCTAAGTGTGAGGCATCAGAAGTCTTCGAACAGGGAATAAAATGGGCCATTTTGGTAAATCTATCAACAACAATTAAGATGAAATCGTGCCGGCAGATGGTCCGAGGCAACCCCAAAATGAAATCCATGCTAACGTCCTGCCACGGGTGGTCAGGCACGGGAAGAGGAGTGTATAGGCTGGTATTCTGCTTCCTTTGCTTGGCCAAAGCGCAGGTGCGACAGTGAGCCACAATGCGAGCCACATCGCGCTTAACACTGGGCCAAAAGAAGAGATGCTCAACTAACTCAATGGTCTTGTTTCGGTCAAAGTGGCCGGCAAGACCCCCAGCATGGAGCTTCCAACTCAAGAAGTCGCGGATAGAGGTCCGCGGGACACATAACCGACCACCATGGAAAAGATAGCCCTCCTGAAGGATGTAATCAGGGTCCTCTCTGGAGGGACCAGACTGAAGAGCAACGTGGATCGGACCAAAATCAAGATAGTCTAGATACTCCTCTCAGAGTCTCTCAAAACTGGTGACCTCAGCACCGACAAGGGATAGGAGAAAAATACGACGACTCAGTGCGTCCGCCACGCGGTTCTCCATACCCGCCTTATGTTTAAGGACGAATGTGTAGGTCTGAAGCAACTCAACCCAACGACTGTGCCTAGGATTTAGCTTCTTTTAGGCGTAAAGAAACCTAAGGGCCTCGTGGTCCGAATATAAGACAAATTCTTGCGGTAGCAAATAATGTTTCCAATATCTCAAAGCTTGCACCACCACATAGAACTCTTTATCGTAGGTAGAGTACTTCAACTTGGCATCATTCAACTTCTCACTAAAGTACGCAACAGGGTGGCCCTCCTGACTTAAGACTCCGCCTATACCGACGCCAGAGGCGTCACAAGAGACCTCAAACACCTTTAAGAAATAAAGCAATCGAAGGACTGGTGCTTGGGTCATGCATGCCTTGATGTCACAAAAGGCTGAGGCGGTGGCCTTTGTCCAGACAAAGGCCTCCTTCCGAATGCAATTAGTAATTGGGGCCATGATGGTGCTGAATCCCTGAATAAATCGGCGATAGAAAGTGGCCAGCCAATGGAAACTGCACACATCGTGGATGGACTAAGGCTCAGGACACTCGGTGATCGCCCTGACCTTCTCCAAATCAACAGAGACACCCTCACTAGACACAATGAACCCTAAGAAGATAACTCGATCAGTCATGAAAGCATACTTCTTGAGATTACCGTACAAACTCTCACGGCGCAAGACAAGACACACCTGACGAAGGTGGTCCAAGTGCTCACCCCTGGAACGGCTAAAAATGAGGATGTCATCGAAGTACACGACCAAAAATATTCCCATAAAGGGTCTCAATGCTTGGGTCATGAGCCGCATGAATGTCTAGGGGCGTTGGATAGCCCAAAGAGCATCACCAACCACTCATAAAGTCCATCTTTAGTCTTGAAAGCCGTCTTCCATTCATCCCCAGGTCGAATCCGAACCTGGTGGTAGCCACTCTTCAGATCTATCTTCGAAAATACAGTAGCACCCGCCATCATATCCAACATGTCATCCAAGCGGGAATGGAAAACGGTATTTCACCGTGATATGATTGATGGCCTGCTGTCGACGCACATCCTCCAAGTGTCGTCTTTCTTTGGAGCTAATAAAGCGGGGACGGCGTAAGGGCTCAAACTCTCCCAGATAAAACCTCTCCTCAGGAGCTCCTCAACTGCCTCCGTAATTCCGCAAACTCGGCTAGACTCATGCGAAAGTGGGGCAAGTTGGGCAAAATGGATCCCGGAACCAAATCAATGGCGTGCTAGATGTCACGCATCGGCGGTAATCTGTCCGAGAGATCGACAGGAAAGACATCTCGGAACTCCTCCAAGAGGGAGGCTATCTCAGGAGGGGTGTCACTCGAAGCATCACCCTCAACATGCCTCACCCTCAAAACATAAAGACATTCAAAATCCTCAAGCTCCTGACCCAGATCATGAGCACTAACCATCTGCAGGGTCACAAGAGGTGGTGCACCAAGAATAGAGACAATGGCGGTGCTCGCACACCCCGTTGGTGTAGGACTCACCAAAGGGGATTTACATCATGATCGAGTGGAACTAGAGAGAGTAGAAGTGCTCTCATGTCTTGGGCATGGATGGCAAAATCGACCGACTCGGAGCGGAGTCGAACGACTCGGAGCGGAGTCGGCCGACTCGGAGCGGAATTGGCCCATGGCGACCCGACTTGGGGGGGAGAACACCCACCCACCCACGGGACTGGGTGGAATCGGGGGTGGATCGATCGGAATCGGGTGGAGTCGGCCCGACTCGGCTCGACTCAGCCCAACTCCGGCCGATCCACACCGACTCCACTCGCTCCTAGCCGCTTCCATAGGAAACGGGGCCATTTCGAATGGAGTACGACTCCAGGCGGATCCGGCCCGACTAGGGTCGACTCCGCGGATCCCTCCTTAAGGAGGGATCGGGAGTCACGGGACTGCGCAGACAGAGAGCTATCTGCGCAGTCCCGAGCTCCCCCCTTCCCAGTCCCAGCCCCCTGCCCCCCCCCCCCCCCGCCGGAGGTCCTCTCCCTCGCCGCCGCCGCCACCAGAGCTCCGGGAGGCTTGCCGCCGGCCGCGGCCGCCGCTTCCTCTTCCTCTCTCTTTCTGTTCTCTTCTCTCTCTTCCTTCAAGTGAGTTTTTTAAAAAGTTTTTAAAATCTGAAAAAGTAGGAAATGTTGAATATGCTATAGATAAATAGCATTTGATAAGATGTTTATGACCCTCATTCTCCAAAATCCTCAAATTGAAACCTAATTAGGGTTTAAAATTAGGGATTTTGTGTCCATGAATGCAACTAATGTGCAATTGAGTGTCCAATAGAATCATTTTGTTGATTAGAGTTTGTTGGTAGACTCATTGCATTGCATGGTCCATTTTCCCCAAAATCCCCAAAGACCTAATTAGTTAAAAAAATAGAAATTTGGGTCATTAATATAATTAATGTGCAATTGAGTGTCCAATGTAGTTATTTGAGTTGATTTGAGTTTGTTTGTAGATTCAATTACATTGCATGACCCATTTTCCCCAAAATTCCCCAATTGAACCCTAATTAGGGGTAAAAATTAGGGATTTGTGTAATTAACATGCAATTCAATGCATTCTTACTAGGAATATGGCACATCAAGAACATGAAGAGCAAGAGGTGGAGCAGGCCATTGATCCTGGTTGGGCTCATAGTACTCTCCTTGATGCACGGCAGAAAAAAGTGAAATGTAATTGGTGTTCAAATGAGATATTTGGAGACATATATGGCCTTAAACAACATATGCTGGAATTCTAGAATGTAGCAAATGTCCATCATGCCACTTGAAGTTAGGAATGAAATGAAAGCATACATGAAGGGGAAAAATCTGAAAAATTATGACAACTCTCAGCAGCAACAACTTCAAGATGAGATTTCTGGGCGATAGATAGATTGTAGAGTTATACTTTACCAATCAATGTGGATGATGATGATGAAGATGATGATGATGATGATGATCCTGTCCTGAGTTCACTGACAGCTGCACGTGCTAGTCGGCGTTCTTATGGGGAGGAAGATGTGTGACGGACCGGGGTATTATGCCCATTAAGGCTCCATATCCAGATCCGCCTCCCGCGAACGCACCGAAGTGTTGCAAGGGATATCTCACACACGAGTCCAGTAGAGTATAAAAAGACAAACCACAAGATATAAGACACAAGAAAGTACATGTGCTTATATTATTCACAAATTTGTACAACTGTCTCATTACATTAATACATGTACAATTAAAGAGTACAACTACCTGGGGCATACCCCGAGGGAGCACAAACTCACACAAACTAACTACTAAACTACTGCTGGTGGTACAAGTCTGACGCAACGCCACTGCAAGCCAAACACACGGCAAGCCTGAAAAGAACTGTAGGGGAGTGAGCCTCAACAAGTCACTGGCTCAGTAGGGGCTACCCAAACAACACTGTAACACAGACACCTCGACCCCAATGGGTCTCACTGGCACAACAATAGCCAAACCATTTCATGCTCACATCATTACAATAAATAACAATTAAACATGTTTATGATAAAACATAACGTCCTCAGAAGAAAAGTAGGACTACAGGACTAACATAAAATCATATTAGTTAGCCAACTACTAAAGTGCCTAAACCACAGTCTCACTAGCACACTGCCACGACAACGGGTTGCCTAAACTATAAGCCACACAGGCAATTACCGCCCAGGCTACAAGCTTTACAGGCAAATCTCAAACATTTGAGTAACATGACCGCTAACAAAGAGTTGGTCCTTATACTCCAAACCACACTACATCGGAAACTACACACAAGGTAACGAACTGGCTACCACGAAGCCAATCCATAACACACTAAAACTATAATTGGAATCATATCCAAGAAGAGTAAAACTCAAAAGTGGAAGATCTCACACGGCTCCACGGAGCATAGCTAACTAAACCACAATATGCCTAGGCCATAAGCCTCATCGGCAAATTACCCACAAAGGTAACATAATTAATAACACAACTATCCACAATAAATTATAAACAAAGATCTACCTAAACAGTTAGGATACAACAAGTGCAGGTCAAACCACAAGACCTCCGCAACACACAGTACCCGGAAGGTTAGTACACAATGTACCACCACAAAACTACAAGTAACCCACGAAGGGAACAAGTACCTGCTATTATGAGGTACCACACACAAACACCGAACAAGAGTACAGTAGGTGATAAACACCACACTGAACCATAATTATATTATACCTTTAATTAGGCACAATATTACAGGTGAACCTTAATCGACGAGTCACACAAACCACAACTGAGTCACAACTGTGCCAACACCAGGGCACACCTCGAACTAGTCAAACCTCGACCACGAGTCACAAACTCACAAACCACAGTCACTGGCAAAGGCACGAGTCAGAAAGAACGACGCCCCACACGGGAACGGACTACTGGCTGAAGGCCAATATCCAACCCGGACAACACAACACAAGACTACCTCTCAGTCTCGCAGTCACGGACGAAAGGTCCAACTGCGCTCCACTAGGAAGAAGTCAAACAACTGTGGAGACCAACCAACACCACACCTGCAGACACACAACTGCAGGCCCATGCCTGGCACTCTCGAGTCTCTGGCCGGAGCACTCTAAAGTGAGGCACTGGAAAACAGGACTAGCTGGGGACCAGTGTCGACTACTGGTGTCCGTACCCCCAACTACGAGCGCGCTACAAGCGACAAAAGAACAAACTCTGGGAAGTCGCTGCCCCACTGCCGTCTTTCCCTCAGCCGGACGTACAACTCAAACTCAGGAGTGAGGGTGTCCAGGAAGACGACACAGACCTCAACGGTACAACACAAGTACCGGACAAAACCCCGAGCACAACAAACACACGTGCCTGGCTCACAAAGAACCTGGGGTACCGACTAGAGAGGCATTCCGGAATAGGCGCCGGACCACCACACTCGGCTAGCACAAACCACGATACTTACACATATAACCTTTACTTATAATTCACAATTACAAGTGTTAGGATTAGCTAACATCGGTCACCGTGTGACCCCAAAGCTATCCCACACCAACACACATACCTGAACCACAAACTTGCCTATCATTGGTCATCTTGTAACCTCCAAGCTAACTCACACTAACACATATATAAATCACGATAGCCAATCATATTTGGCCTATCATCGGTCATGAGATGACCTTCGTAACAACACACCATTTACTTACTTCATAAATCCATATAATATTATTCGAAAGACAGCAACGGACCAGGGCTAGGTCGGTATGGACCTTCATGCCCAAACACCACAAAGTCATGGCTAGGCTCAACAGGAACCTCACTGCCCCAGTTACTATGATAAATCATAAGAATTACATACAACAAAGTGTGTAGTAAACACACACTCAAACCACGTAGACAATACGTGTATATACACCCTGGATGGTGTACCACACGTCTTCCACGTAAACCACATGTCCAACACATGGACACGCACTCCAAGAGTGCCACGGGTGCCAACGCACCACACATACCACGGAAAGCGATTACGTACATCACATATCATTACGTAAAACATGCCCATTATATGAGCAGTATGCTCCAAGAGCATAACAAGTGCACTGGCTCACACGGTCATCGCCATGCACACACAATCACACAAATTCATAACCAGGAAAACTACGTAAACAACACTGCATGGATACATGCACAGGTTGGCGGCAACATCGACTGCCGCTTATAAGAAGTAAACGGCAAACGATCTAGCCGTTTATCTCCGGCTGGTGAGCTTGGCGACAGGAGATCTTGACGCCAAGTTCTCCGGCCTAAAACCCTGCAGAAACCCTAATCCAGCTCTACAGGTTTTCCAACCGTTTAACTACAGAAAAACATATAAAAATGGTTCCTTTAACATACTAGAACCCGGAACAACCCATTACAACATGCTTACACATTAAATTCATCAAACCACCCTTTAACCCCGCATGGTATGACTTGATCCGAAAATACAATAAAAATGCTGGTTCAAGTGTAAGTCGTGTTTAATGTTTCTAACAAGCTAACAGGGCTCGACCCCTACCTCAGAAACGCAATTAAACTCCCGAAGAACCTCGAATCACGCCGAAACCCGAGAAACGTCCCACGAACACCGCGCTCCAATCCGTCATTCCCCGCCGATCTGCCGCTACCACGCGCACCACGGCCTTCCCACGAGCTCCCGCCGACCGTCAAAACTCGCGAAGAAGCTCAAGGGTGAGGTGGGGGAAGAGGAAGGGGAGAAGGAGGAGAAAGAACAGAGCTCGGGTCTGCCATAAAAACACAGGCATGTCAGGTTAACGTCAACCCTTTGGTCGTTTAACCAGACCGCCACAACTAGACGTCCCAAAGCTGACGCCAAGTTCAACAGTCGACGTCCTCATCGATGGACGTCAACACACTGCTGGTGTCCAGCAAGCTGAACACCAACACGGACCCAAACCAACCCGGTAAGGATCTAGTAAGAAACACACAACACTAAGGGCCTCATATTGGCACCAAACCCGCTAAACTGGATCCACGGGGATCCGGAAAACGCGCGACGTTACAAGATGAGAGACGAAGGGGCTT
>CM024758.1:98663276-98726591 GCA_014218235.1 Colocasia esculenta | reverse complement strand
GTGGACCACACGTCTTCCACGTAAACCACATGTCCAACCATGGACAACGCCTCCAAGAGTGCCACGGGTGCCAACGCACCACAACCATACCACGGAAAGCGATTACGTACATCACAGATTCATTTACGTAAAACATGCCCATTATATGAGCAGTATGCTCCAAGAGCATAACAAGTGCACTGGCTCACACCGGTCATCGCCATGCACACACAATCACACAATTCATAACCCGAAAACTACGTAAACAACAACACTGCATGGATACATGCACAGGTGGCGGCAACAGCGACTGCCGCTTATAAGAAGTAAAGCAAACGATCTAGCCGTTTATCTCTCGGCTGGTGAGCTTGGCGCAGGAGATCTTGACGCCAAGTTCTCCGGCCTAAAACCCGCAGAAACCCTAATCCAGCTCTACAGGTTTTCCAACCGTTAAATACAGAAAAAACATATAAAACATGGTTCCTTTAACATACTAGAAACCAGGAACAACCCATACACAACATGCTTTACACTTAAATCATCAACCAACCTTAACCAAGCATGGTATGACTTGATCCGAAAATACAATAAAAATGCTGGTTCAAGTGATTAAGTCGTGTTTAATGTTTCTAACAAGCTAACAGGGCTCGACCTACCTCAGAAACGCAAATTAAACTCCGAGAACCTCGAATCATGCCGAAACCGAGAAAAGTCCCACGAACACCGCGCTCCAATCGTCATTCCCCGCCCGATCTGCCGCTACCACGCGCACCACGGCCTTCCCACGAGCTCCCGCCGACCGTCAAAACTCGCGAAGAAGCTCAGGGTGCAGGTGGGGGAAGAGGAAGGGAGAAGGAGGAGAAAGAACAGAGCTCGGGTCTGCCATAAAAACCAAGGCATGTCAGGTTAACGTCAACCCTTTGGCGTTAACAGACCGCCAAACTAGACGTCCACAAAGCTTGACGCCAAGTTCAACAGTCGACGTCCTCATCGATGGACGTCAACACACTGCTGGTGTCCAGCAAGCTTGAACACCAACACGGACCCAAACCAAACCGGTAAGGATCTAGTAAGAAACACACAACACTAATGGGCCTCACTATTGGCCACCAACCCGCTAAACCTGGATCCACGGGGATCCGAAAACGCGCGACGTTACAAGATGAGAGACGAAGGGGCTTGGGGACATCGGGGTCACATTGTCTAAGATGACTCTAGGAGATCTCTCCTAGACATCAGTTCGTAGGGCTGCCGGTGCATTAGGGTGTGGAGGTAGATTTTCAGATGTTCATGCTCTACAAAGGGTCCTATGGATACATATTTGTATAGATAAGGTCTGTAAAGCAACCAGGAATCAAGCAGGCATTGAAAGGAGTGAAAGCACTGCAAAGGGAGCAATCAAAGGTATTGTGAAATGTTTTTTACATACAGGTGTGCCGGCACATACGGCAAAGAGCCCATATTTCCATAGTATTTTGGATGCAATTGCAAAAGCTGGGCCTGGTCTTAAAGCTCCTACACGGAAGTACATTTATGATGCTGGGCTTGATGAGGAGTATGATGAGTTTGAAAGGTGGGGTGAATGGCTTCAAAATGTTTGGAAAGAACGTGGTTGCACCATTATGTGTGATGGTTGGACAGGGACCACAAGGAAATCCATGATTAATTTCCTAGTGTATTGTTGTAAGGGACTATTTTTCTTAAATTTGTTGATGCCTCTAACAGCAGATTATTTGTTTAGACTAATGGATGAAGTGTGGAGGAAGTGGGTAAGAAAACGTTGTACAAGTGTGACTGACAATGAAGCGAGCTACAAGGCTGCTAGTAGATTGTCGATGGAAAAGAGAGAACATCTCTATTGGGTCCTTGTGCAGCACATTGTATTGATTTGATGATGGAGGACATAGACAAGATGCACATATTCATGGCCTCATTGATGATGCTCAGATGATACTCATTTATTTATAGTCCAATAGGATTTTGAATATGATGAGGCAATACATAGATGAACGAGATCTTCTTCGTGCTGATCCCACTCGATTTGCATCAATTTTTTTCTTTGGAGAGCCTCATAAAATATAGGCATCAATTGGGCCATTGATTAATTCTGAGCAATTTTTGCTACATGTAAACACTCTAAGGCCTGATAGTAAAGATGTTGCTCTCCAAATACAAGATAGATTAGCAATGCACGATTTTGGGAGAGGATTTCCTACTACCTCAAAATAATAGAACCTCTGGTACTTATTCTTAGAATGGTTGATGGTGATGATAAAAATGATATGGGGTATTTGTACAAGACACTGGATAAAGCAAAGGAAAATTTGAGGGAAAGGAATCCCAAAGCATACAGAAATGGTGGGCCATCATAGACAAGAGATGGGAGATGACTCTCCACACATGAAGGCAGGATCGAAATCGGATCGGGATCGCCCAGGCCCGATCCCAATCCGATCTGGCCGTTCCAGCAGAATCGGCTAGGATCAGCCAAATCGGAGGAATCGCCTGGATCGGTCATGGCCGATCCGATCCGAAATCAGCCGATTCCGATCCGATCTGGCCAATTCTACCTTTCCTGCTCCACCATGATTTATGCTGCAGGTAATTTATGAATCTAATTAATTCCTGAATTTTTATCATACCATGCTGAAAATTCTTATCATATGCAGGTATTTTTTTCAACCCTAGAATTCAATACAAAGATATGGCATAATGATGGAGAAGTGATGAGAGGCACCATGAATGTCATCACTGCCTTGTAAGGACAATGAATGAGAGATTAGATGCAATGGCAGAGGTAGGATAGAAATGTTTTTCTTTTGCATATGTGCATGTTTCATTTGCAAGGGTCATTTGACATTGTTATCTCTGCCTTTTGTAGGTGGAGAGGTATTGGTGAGGACACGAAGCCCGGGTCCGCTTCAACCCGGACTTGTTTACCGCCGTCGGGGAGCACAGCACGCTACAGAGGCATCGATTTGGTTGGGCGACGAGCCCATGGTGTAGAGTTTACATCCATGAGTCCATAGACTGTAGTTATGGCCCAATTGGGGCCCATTTAGTATCTTTCCTATTTTTACTTATTTTCTGTTCCGAATTTTAGCATTATTCTAGTTCTGATAGGATTACTTTGAAGTGTTTTAATATGATAGGTATTTAGGAGTTTTACTAGGATTGGGATTAGCCCAAACTTCTTTAAATACTTGTAAACACCCGATTTGGAGGAATAGAATAGATTATTTTGCATTTCAGAAAAGTTTGGAGCCGCTGCTCTTCTTCTTCCGCGATGGAAAGAAACCCGCGAAGGGCTCGGCGAGAAGCCTTGCCGCGAAGGCCCCTCCCCTGGTTTTTCTTCTATCGCCCGCCTTCCCACAGCGTCCCCTTCTCCCGCGTCACCCCGCCTCACCCAGCGGCCACCCTCGCATCCATGTTTGCACCGCCCTCGCCTGCCTTCCAGTGTCAACATGCATCCGGCGACCACAGCGCCTGGCCCGCCTCCGTAACCCCCTCACCTGTGTCGCGCCTCCACCCTACCGCGTCCACCCCTCCCTGCGTCCGCCCCGAGCCTGCTTGCGCTAGCGCCGGCGCCTTCCTCCAGTGCCAGCGCCACCCCCCGCCTTTGTCCGTGCCCTTCGCCAGCGCCGCGAGCGCACCGGCGCTCGCAGCAGCCCGCTCCGCGACCCCCTCCCGCGCGCTAGCCTGCACCACCGTCGTGCACCCCTGCACCCCGCGTGCAGCCCCCCGCCAGGCACCCTCGCTTACACCGTGTTTGCGCCAGCACGAGAGGCCAGCCCCACCGTGTCGTCGCCGCAACGCGCCACCGCCCCTGGTTGCCTCGCGCGCGTGCGCCAGCACCCCTGTTGCACCGCCCCATCGCCAGCGCCAGAGCCGCCAGCCTCTGCGCCATCTGGCCCAGCGACCCAGCACCACAGTGCCCCTTCCGCGACCACCTGTGAACGGCAGTGACCAGTCGGCCAGCGCCCTTTGTTTATGCCCTGTCTCAAATCCCGAGCTTTTAATCTGTAGCCTGTTACCTCCCTGTGTGGAGTGGGCTAAATTAACTTGTAATATTAAATTATTTATTTTGTACTTGAGATTCGTGACAGGCCGGGTTCTTCCCCACGCACAGACGTGGAGGTACGTACTCTACACTCTAGCTCGTTACTTGCTTTTCTCGTATTTGCCGCCGACTTGTGAGGTAGGACATCTAGTCCGTGACGTGCGTCTAGTCGGCTTGAGAGTGCGAGAACCTATTTTCTGGAGGCTCCGATTGGACCTTGACTGTGGAACGACTACCCTAGTTGTTGGTGGCTTCTTAGCTACCTTGGTCCCGCGTTTCCCTCCGCGAGGGACGACTTGTGGGCTGCGTACTTCTTCGGACGTGGTATTTTCTTGTCGCTTACTTGTTTAGTTGGTATAAATCTGTTAATCTTTATTGCTTAGTGCTGATCGCGTCTTTGGAAAGTTGTAGTTGTCAATTTCCTAGTCCAGTGTGTTGTCCCGCATCAACTTTGGTATCAGAGCATGTATCTAGGGTATGTCATCTTAGTGATCTGGTGTCAAAGTCTTAGATTTCCCTGGTCGAGTCACCTAGAGTTGTGCATGCGCACTCGTAGAGGTTTGGAGTACCCCATCCCCGGATCCATGGCGAGCGATCGCCAAATGGAACCACGAAGAAGCCCACCTAGAGAACCAACTTTGAGTGAGATGATGCAAACCTTAATGGGTAGGTTGGATTAAATAGAACAAAGTGCCCAAGAACATTTTGGGCAAGTTGACCAGAGGTTTGTAACACTTCAGGGTCAAGTAGATGCCCTTGAGGTTGCTCCACAGGGCCACCACCAACAGCGAGTAGTTAACCATCAGGAGGACCTTGATCGAGTAGGCCACCACCCGGTTCCACCGCCCCTTCTTGCACCTCGGGCAATAGATCACAATGATCCTCCTCAGGGAGCCCGTCGAGCCCTTAGGGTGGAAGACAGGAGAGTCTGGACCCCTGAAACGGAGGATGATGTATTTGAGGAGGTGCATGATCACCATAGGAGGCCGGCCCCTCGTAGAGGCCAACATGCTGATTTTAGACGTGGTCATGAACCAAGGTATGAGCTCAACGGGTTCCATGAGTATGAAGATAGGGATGATCAGACGTGCGGAATGTCCGGTAGATGTCTTTTGATGGATCTCTAGTCTACCTTGACTGGGAAGCAGCCATGGACCGTTATTTTGAGTGGTATGAGATGACTGATGGTCGGCGAGTTCGCTTCGCCAAAATGAAGCTACTTGGCCAAGCCCAAACTTATTGGGTGAATGTGGAGAGCCTCCTTATGTAGCGTAATCAAGATAGGATGAGACATGGGATGATATGAAGGCCAAACTGCGGGAGAAGTATCTCCTGCGACTTATCGTCAGTGTCTCATAGACCGTTGGCAGAGTCTCACACATGGCAGTAGACCAGTCTCCAAGTACATAGCTGAGTTCGATGAGTACTTGCTGAGGTGTGGAGTTCATGAGGAGAGTGCTATGACCCTATCTCGATTTCGGAAGGGTCTCCAACAGACCTATCAACGTGAGTTATTTAGGCGGAATGTGACCACCCTCGAGTAAGCTTATCAGGTGGCCAAGAAGTAGAGTTGATTGAGTCCGAGTACCAACCACTTCACATGTGAGACCCACATTTCCACATACATCGGACCAGCGTACCTTGTCCGCTCCACCTCAGAGAGGACAATTGGGAGCACATCAGGAGACTACTCGTCAAGAGCCCACAGGACTGCGGCCTCGTCTCCCACCACCTAGGGACCAACCACTACCCCTACCTGCCCCACCTACACGCCCACAGGGCCCCCTTCCTCCTGCCAGACGGGATGACAAGGGGAAGAGTTTTGCAGGTGGTGAGTCATCTCAGACAAATGGCGCATGCCAGCAGTGCTACCGTTGCAGTGGTTTTGGTCACTATGTAGGACAGTGTCCATCGCGTAGTATGTATATGGGTGACATAGAGTGGGACGACACCCCAGTCATTGAGGAGGAGGTATACGATCCTGACCCAGCACTTGCTGAGGCATTCCATACTGACTCTGAGCCTATAGATGTGAGTCAGGATTCCCAAGAACCCACACTCTGGCAGTAGTCCGTTGCACCTTAACCCCCGCCCTTTAGTTGGGGATGACTGGCGCCGAACCTCCATCCTACACACTTATATTAAGTTGGGAGAAAAGGCATGTAAGATCATCATTGATAGTGGGAGTTGCATTAATGCAATCTCCACAAGGACTGTCCAAAATTTAGCACTTACACCCGTTGATCACCCTAGTCCTTATAGAGTGTCTTGAATAGATGCGATGTCTATTCCAATCCAGACTAGGTGTCTAGTCCCGATCCACTTTCATTCCTACCAAGACAAGATTTGATGTGATATTTTACCCATGGAAGTGGGGAGTATCATTCTTGGTCGACCTTGGCTATTTGATATGGATGCGACCCTGCATGGTCGATCCAACACTTGCACTTTTGAGCATAAAGGTCGTCGCATTACCTTAGTCCTTGTTCCATCCACGTTCTCCCCTAAAAAAGAGACCCTCCTCTTCGTGATGTCCCTACCTCTAGTATTCGAACTCATCTCCCATCAGGAGAGAGCCGCCATCTAGCACGCTGCTTATTATGAGTGCTAGAGACTTTGAGCGTGAGTTTAGGGATGTGAGATTCACGAGTTACTTCTAGAAAACCTTGTGGCACTTGATGGGCACTCAGTTGAAGTTCTCCACTGCCTATCCCCCAGACCGATGGTCAGACGGAGGTGGTAAATAGGAGCTTAGGTGACCTACTCTGTTGTTTAGTGGGATCACCCTCGGGATTGGGATCTCAAGTTACCTCATGCGGAGTTTGCTTATAACAACTCGGTGAATAGGTCTACAGGTATGTGTCCGTTTGAGATAGTACTGGCCTTAGACCTAGGAATCCCGTAGACTTAGTCCCTTTGTCACATCGGGAGCGAGTGTCGCCTCAGCCGAGTCATTTTTCCGTACATGTTAGAGGTCTGCATGAGAGTATACGTCGTCAGTTAGAGATCAGCAATGAGCGATATAAAGAATTAGCAGATGCACACCGACGACCACGTGAGTTTCAGGAGGGTGATTACGTCATGATCAGGGTTAGACCTGAGCGGTTCCCCTCAAGGGTCGTTAAGAAGTTGCACGCCTGCAGAGCTGGTCCATTCAAGGTGGTGAAGCGAGTTGGGTCCAATGCGTATGTTTTGGATCTGCCAGATGGCTACGGTATTAGTTCCACGTTCAATGTGTCTGATTTGGTAGCTTACAGGGACCCGGCTGTGATACCTAGTGATCCGTTTGAGCCTTCACCCCCTCTTTGAGTGATCCCACCCATGAGTGTCCACCTTCAACCCCGATACCTATTCGGTGTGAGCAGATTGAGCATATACTAGACGAGCAGGTGTCACTTCTAGAGATGGAGCGCACCACCGCTATCTAGTACATTGGAGAGGACGCCCCACAATAGAGGATACATAGATTACACACGCAGAGCTTCAGAGGATAGATCTGACTTGTGGACAGTACCAGAGCGACGTCGACCTACTCGACGGGGGTCGAGTTCCTCCCAACTGGGGAGGATTGGTGAAGACACAAGAGCCCGGGTCCACTTCAACCCGGACCTGGTTTATCGCCATCGGGGAGCACAGCACGCTACAGAGGCATCGATTGGTTGGGCAACGAGCCCATGGTGTAGAGTTTACATCCATGAGTCCATAGACTGTAGTTATGGCCCAATTGGGCCCATTTAGTATCTTTCCCATTTTTACTTATTTTCTACTCCGAATGTTAGCATTATTCTAAATCTGATAGGATTACTTTGAAGTGTTTTAATATGATAGGTATTTAGGAGTTTTACTAGGATTGGGATTAGCCCAAACTTCTTTAAATACTTGTAAACACCCGATTTGGAGGAATAGAATAGATTATTTTGCATTTGAGAAAAGTTTGGAGCCACTGCTCTTCTTCTTCCGCGACGGAAAGAAACCCGCGAAGGGCTCGGCGAGAAGCCTCGCCACGAAGGCCCCTCCCCTGGTTTTTCTTCTGTCGCCCGCCTTCCCACAGCGTCCCCTTCCCCCGCGTCACCCCACCTTACCCAACGGCCACCCTCGCATCCTTGTTTGCACCGCCCTCGCCTGCCATCCAGCGTCAGCCTGCATCCGGCGACCCCAGCGCCTGGCCCGCCTCCGTAACCCCCTCACCTGCGTCGCTCCTCCACCCCACTGCGTCCACCCTCCCTGCGTCCGCCCCGAGCCTACTTGCGCCAGCGCCGGCGCCTTCCTCCAGTGCTAGCGCCACCGCCCGCCTTCACCCGCGCCCTTCGCCAACGCCGCGAGCGCACCGCGCTCGCGTCAGCCCGCCAGCTCACCTCCGCGACCCCCTCCCGTACCGCTAGCCTGCACCACCACTGTGCACCCTGCACCCGCGTGCGCCCGCCCAGGCACCCCCGCTTACACCGCGCTGCGCCAACGCCAGCATGAGAGGCCAGCCCCGCCTGTGTCGTCGCCGCGACGCACCACCGCCCCTGGTTTGCCTCTGCGCGGCGTGCGCTGGCACCCCTGCTGCACCGCCAGCGCCAGAGCCGCCAGCCTTCGCGCCGTTCTGGCCCAACGACCCAACACCACAGTGCCCCTTCCACGCCGCCTGTGAAACGGCAGTGACCAGCCGGCCAGCGCCCTTTGTGTGTGCCCTATCTCAAATCCCGAGCTTTTAATCTATAGCTTGTTACCTCCCTACGTGGAGGGGCTAAATAACTTGTAATATTAAATTATTTTATTTTATACTCGAGATTGTGACCGGCCGGTTCTTCCCCACGCACAGACGTGGAGGTAGTACTTTATACTCTAGCTCGTTACTTGCTTGCTCGTATTTGTCGCCGACTTGTGAGGTAGGACATCTAGCCCGTGACGTGCGTCATAGCCGGCTTGAGAGTGCGAGAACCTATTTCCTGGAGGCTCCGATTGGACCTTGACTGTGGATCGACTACCCTAGTTGTTGGTGGCTTCTTAGCTACCTTGGTCCCGCATTTCCCTCCGCGAGGGACGACTTTGTGGGCTGCGTACTTCTTTGGACGTGGTTATTTTCATGTCGCTTACTTGTTTAGTTGGTATAAATCTGCTAATCTTTATTGCTTAGTGTTGATCGCGTCTTTGGAAAGTTGTAGTTTGTCAATTTGCCTAGTCCACGTGTGTGTCCCGCATCAGGTATAGGATGAAACTTTAGATATATGGAAGATATGACATGAGATGTGCAGCTCAAAGACTCACTCCAGGTTATTTTAACATGAGAATTGTTTGCCAAAAATCGTAAATTTAGAAATTCACCATTATAAAATGTTAATGTTCACTCCTTTTATTGCAACAGCTGAATGGTGGATTCAAGTCAATTATCAGCAAGCTAGCACAAATCCTTTAATGTATGTTGCAGTGAGAGTGTTAAGTCAAACCACTTCTTCTAGCCAATGTGAAAGAAATTGGAGTACATTCAACCTCATTCACACAAAAATCCGCAATAGGCTGGGTGTGGATAGGCTAGAGAAGTTGGTTTATTACCACTATAATATGCGTTTAAGAGTGAAGCAAAAAGAAGAAAGACAAAAGCTAGAAAGGCAGTGATTCATGCAGCTAGCTGGTAGAATTTTAGGAGGTAGTTCCTGAGATAGATGTGGATGATTGCTAAATGAAGAACACCCTTTACATGTTTGGGTGGAGACGAGAGCTGAGGGAGAGATACTGAGTTTCATCCTGATGATCGCCTAGTTCAGGCATGTGCAGAAGATGTAGAATTAGAAGAACATGTACCTGGATATGCGTCTGTTCCTGAGAGAGGTCAAGACCCGAATAAGAAGATCTGCCACCATGGTATGCAATCTCGCGAGATTCTCGCGAGATCTCGCGAGAATGTCGGTCTCGGCCCCTTCCCGAGAAACGAGAAGACCGAGATGCCTTTTCAGCAGGGTTGTCAGGACTCAGGATCCTCTTCAGGTAGGGTTGTCAGGATCCCCTTATTTACCTGAATATTCATTTAAGTAAATGTTATATTTATAGTTTCATTTACTTAGATATTACATGTAAATAAGAGTACCCCTCATGTGAATCCAATAAAATATCAAAAAATCACATCTTACAAATAAAAAGTCAACTCTCCATCCAAGAAGAAAATCGTGATTTCGGTGGTTCCATCAAAATAGCGACTTTCTAATCTTTCATAATTTGACATATCTAAAAATTCATAATTCAAATAAACCTAATAGAATACTAAAAATCTAAAGTCCGGTAAAAAAATCAAACGTGCATATGACTTCTCCAAGGGAGCCACTCTCCTACTGACAGCACTTAGTCTGCTCGAGAGTCGAGACCTCTCAGGATTTGGTCAAACCTAAGCTATCATCACCTAAACTCATGAGATTTTTCACTTTCTAATTGAAAAGAAACTAGAATCCTAAGAAGAGAAAAATGAAAATGCACATCCTGAATCCCAATTCCCACACTCTTGTGTATGATATATGTGAACATATGTCATCCATGTTGAGGCTTGAGAATGTATGCAATTATCTATGTTCCTTAAGGAATTATCTATGTGAACCTATGAGATCCACACTTTTATGTAATCCTGATCTCCCGAGATCTCTCCGAGATCTCTTCTCTTTGACCATCCTGAGATGAAGCCGAGATCCGATATGGCAAACGTTGTCTGCCACTGTACAGGATACTAGACTTTCTTCATCTCAGCCAGAATTTAGAAGATCTACCTCTCAATTGGACTCTAAAGAAAGAAAGACAAAGGCAAGAAAAAAGCTAAGTCCAACAAAGAAAGAAGAACAGAAGAACCAAGAAGAAAATCACAAGAAGGTGCAGAGGACTCTCCTGAGGAGAGTCAGGAGACACATATTGGGGAGCCATTTTCTGAGACTCCACTCCTACCAGCTCACTTGGCTAGATTATATGAGGCAGAGAAAAAGCATTATCAACGTTGAAAAAGATGATTAAGAAAGGAAAAACAGTTGGGAGTGATGACTCCACTCAATCACCTGATGATGATGATTGTGCTGCTGCAAGTACTGGAGCCACAGGAGGTTATGGGCTTGGGGTATCCTTTCAAGATATGAGGATTATTCAGTATCACCCCATCAACAACAAGGAAGCCAAGGGGAAGCACAAGAACAACATGGGGGATATGAAGACCAACAAAGGCAAGTAGGGCATGATTGGGGATACGGGCCTTCTTATCCACCCTTCTTTAATCCCCCAAAATTGTCATATTCAGATATCAGCTCTAGTGGTGGGACTAGTTACTTGGGCAATATTCAAACTACGGGTATGGTAGTTTCTTCACTCCAGGACAATCAGGAGAAAGTTCAAGCCAACAAGCAACAACACCTCGAGGCATCCAAAGAGGATTCCAAGACATTTCCAATTCTTTGTTTGGCTTTGGATATACCCAGTATGGAGAACATGAGTATGTGCCCCTGTTCAGTCTCATGAGGTAGAGGATGAGGGTTCAGAAATGTCAATTGAGAAGGTATTTTTATTATTTCATGTTATCAACTTGTACATATATCTATTTTTTCAATGTATGAACATAATCATTATGTCTTTAATCATTGTTATTGTTCTTTATGATACATGGACATGATAAGATTTGAATTTTATTGTGTTTTGTGTCAATGAATGTTGTATGTGTCTTCATAATTTTCTGCAATTTTTACTGACTTTTCAGAATTCTTTCTGATTTTTCCTGATTTTTCCTCATTTTACATTTTTTAACATTTTTTTAACCTGGCCGATCTTGGATCGGCCAGACTCCATTGGAGTCAGGCGGATCCGCAGATCCGACCCGACTCGGGTCGGGATCGGCTGGGCCCGACTCAACCACCTGACCCACTCTGCCATCCATGGTCTCGGGTCACAGGCAGGAGGGAGACTGGCGAAAGGAGCTCGGGAAGGAACAAGCGCAATAGAGGAAGAAAGCTCAAATATGGACACAGGAGGGGTGGGGGCACTAGATCGGGCTGCTCTCTGAGGGGTCAAAGTTGCAGGTCGGGAAGGCTGCAAGGTAATGAGGGCATCGCCGCAGAGAAACTCACAAATATTGGATCAGCCGTAGAGAACCGCATCCACATCATATATCCACGGCCTCCCTAAAATGATGCTCCCGACCTACATAGGTAAGAGATCGCACCAAACCTTCTGAGAATATGGGGGAAAAGAGATAGAGACGTGGCACATCGTCCGGATCAGAATGGAAGTGGAATCCACCCAAGAGACACGATAAGGGTGGGGGTGGTCAACCACAGTCAATCCAAGATGCGAGACAACCTGGGAAGAAATGGCATTAATGCAACTTCCACTATCAATGATCACCTTGCACACCTTTCCATCCAGACGGATATAGGTGCGAAAAATGGAAGTGCGACGCCAATCATCACAGTCGGTAGGCTGAGCTAAGATGCATCGAACAACCCCAAGCCTACCCTCATCAAGGGGATCTTCCTCATGGTCTGTCGAGAGATGCTCAGCCTGAATGTAGTTCGTCCGCCCTCCCTCAGCCTGAAACTCAGCGGCCATGTCATCCCAAGCCTCATAGCTTACGTGCTACACCACAAAGTTGGTTTCCTCCGGATGAGCACCCTCTATAGTCAGGGCCCTAGAGGGACACTGGGCAGCAAAGTGACCAACCCCCTGACATTTGAAACAACGATCCCAAGACCCACTGCCACGAGAGGATTCACCCACGGCTGGGGCCTTCCCTCTATCCTCCCGCCTAACAAGGGGTGCACCTAACAACGATCGATCATGAGGTGCAGACAAAGCGGGGACAGGGTCCCTCTAAGGCAGAGGTCGGGGCCTAACAGACGGGTCTTGTTGCATAGGGTGCACAGAACGAAGAGTGGGACCCCTCCTGAATAACTCAGAAAAGTCCTTCATATCTCCAATAGAGCTCCTATTCCCTCTCCTCTTCCCCACTGCCACCGATGAATTAAAGTCTCCACCCACACATCATGGCCTACCAGAAAGAAAATGGTGTTGAATCAAATCATCTCACAGCTAATCCTTCTCCACCCTTGCCTGCAGACCATACACCTTGCTGAAATCCCAAGAAAAACCATCCCTAACACCCCTGAAGTGCACAGAGATGGCCCACCTAGACATCTCCCTATTAGCTGTGATCCCCACCACCTCGTAAGGATTCCAAAGGATAAGGATGCCCCCAGACCTCCCAACCGCCGGGGAAGTAACACATGAAGACAAACGCTGACCCCCAATCTCCCTCAAAAGGTCATTGTTGTCACCCTCCCACTTAGTTTTTTGAATACATAGGGCATCAGGCTTGCACCTCCTAATCAGCACCTTCACTGCCCTTCTCTTTTCAGCCCCCTCTAGCCCCCTGACATTCGAAAAGATAACCCTCATTGGGCAAAAACACCCTCCCTCCCCTCCCCTCCCTCCTCACCTCATTTTCCTCCCCTCAACTATGACCTCTCCCCCACCCAAAACTCACACCATCTTTTGTTGATTTTAGCAAAAGGCTCTTTGATGTCGTTCTCAGTCGGCAAGAAGGATATGACAACCTACTCTGCCCCTCCCTTGCCTGTTCTGTACACAGTTTCCACCAGCTCCATATTGGTAGGCCATGGTAGGTTGATCGCCGTCGACAACTCCCTATGAAGAAACACCCTAGAGATGAAGGGAGGGCACTACCACGAGCACCAATTATTCTTCTCCTGGAAAGGAGTCGGCGACAACACCTCGCTGGCCACAGGTTTTGGCAAAAATCCTTCCTCCACGGGGAGGATGTGGGGGAAGGAATATCCCCCAAGGCGGGCTGCATATGGAGTCTCCTTGGTGGCAAACCTTTCCGAAGACACGCCCCTTCCTGCTCCATACTGGTACTCGGTGCCATTTTCCTCTTGTCGAAGTTGAGGATTGGTTATGGAGGCACTGGCGATCCTCTCGCCAGAGATCGGAAGGGCTTCGGAGAGTGACCGTGCTTCAAGGGCCACTCGATCGCCACAGCATCTCCCTTCTCCCTGGTACCCTGCACACTCACAAAAATCGGGGGAGGAAGACGACCTGTATTAGGTCCCGTAGACCCAATATGAAAGGAACCAGTTGAGCCAAAGCAGCGACCCGGTTGACAGCGAAGAAGCCAGGCCCGATATCCTGAGTTCGGTTCGTAACCAGATGCACCCTAGGCCGGTCTAACCCATTAGAGGGAATCCGCGAACACAGGCCACTGAAAATTCCACCAATGTTTTCTACCTCCAGCCCATGGGAGGGTTGCCCTAAATCCTGTGGCGGCTTCCCCCGAAGCTCCTTAACAAAAGAGCTACTGCCAGCCCACACGGTGACGACCACCAGAACAGTATCCGATGCACTCGCCTAGATGACAGCAGCAATCTTCATCTTGGACCCTGCCAGTAGAAAGTGCACTGTGCCCCGCTCCAGTCTTCCAAACTAATGCACGAGGAAGCCAATGCCCTCTTCCTCACAGAGAGGTAAAGGGACGCCCTCAAAGGCCACTCTCAGCCTTATCAATGGCAAAGTCAGAAAGGTCCCTATGGTTCCCGTCCATCTGTTGATACGGAGAATCCCCTCCCCCCCGCCAGAAAACCAGTCGCTGCCAGCCTCCCTACCGCACCACCATCACTGCCGACCGCCAAGAACAAGGACTTGGACAACCTAGAGACATCCCATTCCCTCCCAGCCACCTCCTCCATGCATCTCGCCAGTCGCCACATCACCAGTCTCCGCAGCTCCTTCCACTAGGGTCACCACCAAGCAAAGGTTCAATCTGACCCTAGCTCGCCTCAGAAGCTCCTCAGGAGCCTCCCCCGCTTTTTTATCAGCCTCCTGCTACCCTGGACCACATCGGCATACGACCTTCCTCTCCTCCCATCACCCTGCGACGGCGTCTCACTCTGCTCCCCTCCAAGACACTGGAACCTTAGATGACCCCTCATCCTGCAGGCGAAGCAAACGGGGGTTCTGATCTCCTCCGAAGCTGCCGGTTTTAGGCCAGGACAATGGCACCGGATGTGGCCCCGCCGTCCACAGCCGAAACAGGTCCAACCGGTGTGAAGGTTCCCCTGGCCGAAGAAGCGCCCCAGAGGACGACGACCCCTCTGAGACCTAGCCTCCGGCGACCGATCGCTGGGGCTCCGGTACGAGACCCCGCTCCCCAGGGGAGCATTATTCGGCCACGATGGCCTCACCATTCTCAGAGATTCTCACTCTAGAGAGGCTAGAGAGAGAAATGAAAATGGACGTTACAAATGTTTAGGTTATCCTAACCCCGAAGCTTTGGATGCTTGACTTCCTTTAATCATCTCAATTTGTACTAGTATTTCATTTTCTTTCATCAAAATAGTAATAAGGGAGAGACAAAACTAGTTATGAATATATCACAGTATTACAATGCATAAGATTGATATGTATACATAAGACGGAATCTTATAATAAACTGACTGAGAGTTTCCGGCAGCCAAATGTCTACCATCCCCTCAGAGTACAAAGCAGACCAAAGTGTGTTTCCAGCATTCACAAGGAGTCGTCGATCAAAATGGAGCTGTGATATTAAATTACTGGCAATTGCAATACAACACTATCAGGCAAGACAAACACAACATGAAATATGCACCCATGGTTTGCATAATCAGCCGATCGCTTCCGGCCGATTCGGATCGGGAATCAGCCTGGATCCGAATCGGCCCAGATCGGATCGGAATCAGCCAGGGCTGATTCCTGAGCCGATCCAATCCTGTATTCATGTATGCAGAGAACTGAAGTACAGCCAAAAACGACTGCGCGGGGTTTCACTAAGATGCCTAATTGATAGAACATCAGATTCTACTCATGGATTTAAACAGGTATAAACTCATCATGAGAATTTAATACGTTTAGCATTAGCTACTTAAGCACACAAAATAGGTTCCAACAACTGAATGGAAAGTACATATAAACAGAATTAAAATGTCAACATCATATTACTCAATAGAATAATAGCAGAAAATGATACAAAAGTTTTACCATCATCTATTAATTGGAGTTCCATTCTTGATAATTTTTTATATCCAGTGTGCCAAATTAATAATGTTACTAGCCCCAAAGCATGAAACTGAGTTGTATCTTTAAAGCATTCATACTTCCACCAATAAAGTTAGTAGGAACACAGTTTCATATCCATCGAAATGAGGGTAATGTTATGCCTACTTGACAAGAGATGTTTGTGTGCAAGTAGATAGATGTTGTTTGCATGTATAAACCATAAAATATGTGTGCATATACTATGAAAATTCCTTGCAATGAAGTCACTATAGCAAATTTAAACAACAAGCAATTGGATCAAGATGAAAATGGCATGCTTACATTTCCGAGAAAAATGGCAATGGGAGAAAACACAAAGAGCAAGGAATAGGTCATGACCGTAGAAAGGCTGATAATAATTACCTTCACTACAGTCCCTAGTATTGCTTTTGTATAATCAACGGTAATATCTGAGTAGAGGTTAAGGCCTTCCCTCCTGACACCAGACTTTTCAGCAACATGAATAAATATATAAAGGTCACCTGCTGCTCCTCTGCACAGAATAATCCACATACATTAGAACTTCACTGTGTAAACAAATAATAAAGATATATATCATGTAATGATAAAAAGAGTGTTGTCCTCACAAAAAAAATATAAAATAAATTGCAGAATGAATGAGAGAAGACAGATTGTATTGCACGGGTTTCAGACATGTTCATTGGAAGGTGGTGAAAACCACATTTGATTGCAAAGAAAGAGAACAAGAAACAAGAAAGAAAAAGAGGAAAGGCCGCAAAATAAAAAGGGAAAACTACATATATCCCTGAAATACATCATATTTGAATGCATACACTTGAAATCTACATATTATATCCTATACACATGTATTCCATGTATTTCATCAAGTATGCCCCTACTGCTGGGCCCTAGCCCCACCCAGTCAACGCCACTGGGTCATCTCTCTCTCCCCCCTCTTGACAAGGGGGATTTTAGTACTTTCACCCCTTATTTAACAGTTATGTTCACATGTTAACAGAATATTCCTTCCACTTTGACGGATTCTAACCACAGGGATATAACTGATGATGATTTTTTTTCGATTTTGGGGGTACAGAGTATAATATGAAGATTTCAGGGGTATATATTTGAATACAACAGATTTCAGGGGCATATATGTGATTTTCCCAAATAAAAATGAGACCAAACTACCAAGTTGGTAGGAATTGCTGGCCCCCACCCCCAATCAGATTACATCCCCTAATATTAGATCACAGAATAAATGTTTATCCCCAGAAAGCCTCTGCAGGATCACATCGTTGGCTGAACCCTTCTACCATTGACACAGAAATAGCAATCTTGCAGCAAAATGGGAACAGCTCTTGATGTTTCTGATGGTTCTATGAACTGTTATCTAAGAGTTCCATTATTTCTCTCGCCAGTTCACCCAATATTCTAGACATTTTAAAACTATTTTTAATTGTTTAATTTGGATTTTCAAGATTGACATGAGTTTAGAGTTGTTTAGGGGAGCCTCCCAACCGATCCTCAGTCAGTAATAGTCACATCCTTCTAACAAAAGAATACACTTGACTTCTTCAATTAAATTTTGCTTTCTTCTAGCCTCAGAAAATGATTGTTTTGGTTTATAATTTCCTTCCAGAATTAGTCTGTTATTGGTCTGAGTCAATATAAGAGAGCTTTCAAAATTGTACATTTTGAATTTATAAGTAAGCCCCTGTGACCTGCCTAATCCAAATAACTCCATATAACCTTCAAATTTCTAAAAAAAAACTCATCAAATTCATTTAACCTTCCTAAATTAGTCCTTCTAGTTAAAGGAAGCTTGAAATTGACATCTTTCAAGGAACATCCCTTCTTCAAAAATAAAGTGATTAATTGCCCTGTAAGATATTAAAAAAATCTCTCTCTCTCTTTCTCTAAGATATAAAAAGTCTTCTGTCTGTCTGTCTCTCTACGATATTAAAGTTTCTCTCTCTTACCATGGTTTAGTTAGCGGATGTTATATTTTCCATACAAAAGTAATGGCAGAGACCAACAATGAAATGGAAGTAGAGTTTGAGGAGTTCTAGAATTATGAAAATTACAGGGAGTTATTTGGCATTAGGATATTACATGGATTTATTTGCAAAAATCCCTTTTGAATAATGAATCCCAATATATATTTCATGTTGACACCATGTGAAGATGCACTAGTTGAAATCAACTTCAAAATAAGTCAGAAGATTACCTTTCCTTGTCGAAATTCCCTTCTCCTTGAACTTGTATGGTAACTCCATCATGCACACCAGGTGGTATCCCTACTGTAACACTCCCTTTCTTCTGCAGTCTGCCTTCACCATTACATTTTGTGCAGTTGTCTGTGATGATCTTCCCATCTCCACCACATTTTGAGCAAGTAGACACCTAGAATCGTAGGACTCAAACTATATAGCAAATGTCAAAGATGGGAAAAAGAAATTCAAAACTAGCAACTATTCAGAACCATAAGGTCCTAGCGTAGACAGATTGCCAGACAATGCAAGTATGGCAAATGGATGTGTATAAGCAATCATCAAGTTCTTTTCTGGATAAAACCATATAAAGCATGGTCTGAGACCATTTGCCTCCTAAAACATACTCAGAAATATGTAAACTTTGGAAGATAAATCTAAAAGCATCATTCAAGTTGAGAGGAATAAGAACAGATCCATATGCACGCATGTTCACAAACACAAACTGTGCATGCATGCACATGCATGGAATACACTCGTGCATGAATGTGCTCACACTCATGTTGTTCATGTACATACACTCACATAAATGTCCATGCCCATATGCATATGAACATGAGACACATAAACACATGCACAAGCACATGCAAACATACATATGCATGCACACAAGCACACGACCTAAATTTTGGATTAACGGTTTGGTGCATTCACACTACCAGTTATTGGTGAGTCAAGCACCCATCTCTTCATGTCCACACCACACACAGTTATAATATGCACATATTGTCTATGTCACACATATTTCATAATGATAAGCTGGTAATTGAATCACAACATTGAGAGATGTACACTAATGAATGTGAGGATGCCATTTATTGGTGAGTCAGTATGCATCCATCTCTTCATGTCAACACCACACACAGGTATAATGTGAACATATTGTCTATGTCACACATATTTCATAAATGATAAGCTGGTAATTGAATCAAAACACTGAGAGATGTAAAATAAAGAATATGAGGATGTATCATGTTATGCCATGTATACATATGGACCGGAGTATGAATAAAATTTTATTAACACACTGACAACACTGATACAATGTGTAGTGAATCTCTGCATGGTTTGCTGAATTTGCCAATTTCAAGGATGGCAGTTATCGGTTTCGGTCGGGTCCAAAACCGAAATGGTTTCGGTTTCGATCTCGATCTCAAATCTGAAGGGTGAAACAGAAGTGAAAACTGGGCGAAACCGGTACCAGTTTTGCCCGAAACCTAATTTTTTTAAGTTTCAGACCTGCTACAGTGAAGAGGTTCGGTTTCGGATTGTTCAGGGCCAAAACCGATATGTTTCAGCCATCCATGTCTGAATCAGACACACCCAATCAAAAATTTCAGAGACTGGGGAGTGGAGCAGCATTATGAAGTTGTAACAAAAGGAAGAAAGATGAGAACAACATGACAAGTGGGACCAATGCTGACTGGCTGTTCCCAGATAAGTGTGACTGACAGAGACCAATTAAGATCTAACTAGAAGGGGCTCTCTCATCTCACATTGGCCATATTCCCCCCCTGTTCGTGCATGCACATATATGTGAGTGCTTGGAGGTATGTGAATGTCTATGCATATGCATGTTCTGGAGTAAGAAACCAGGAACTATACGCTGGATCTGATGACGGATGATTGCCAGAAAACTATCAGGAAAAGAAAAGAAAAGTAAACATTCTCGAAACCAGCCATAATAAATTGTCTAAAAGTACATCAAGTAGACTTGAACGGGAAACTAAGCACTTTCATTGAGTTTGGTACAAAAATCCTATGTAAACAAAAGAAGATCATTTAACCAAATGACTATGATGAAAGATCTTCAAGGCATTCCTTGTTTCCTTATTCAGTAGTAGTAAAACAGCTCTCGCTCCACAGTTACTACAGTTAAAACCAAGTCCCAGTACCTACACATCTTCAGTGACCAGAAAAGGGAAAAGGATACTCCACTTCTGAAAGTTTACAACTTAATCTCCATTTTGTGCTCAATTACTAGGTAAAACCAACCAAAACTTTCTGTTTTCTGATTTTGCTAGCAAGTAAACCACCAAAAAAGTACAGAAGGCATCATAAAACAGGTATAGTTTGAATTGTCCGCAGCAGCACAGCCCCCAACACCCCGAGCCAGGAGATAATGAAAAATATAACGCAATCCTCAGGAATATAAAACAGACCTAACCAACTCAGATTCACGTGTACACAAGAAGTAGCCCAGATAGTTAAGGCCCTCTGCTGTACACCAGAATAACCAAGGTTCAAGCCACATGGAGGACAGGTTTAAAGGTTTAGAGGATGACCTATAAGAAAATTTTGATAGGCTAGCAATAGTTAGGTATCTCGAACCAACAAAAAAAAGGATTAGACTGTGGAGTAAATGCTTAAAATGTACAATGCATTGACCAAGATGAGATGAGGCATGTTGTCAATTGACTAATAGATTAAGATTTACTATTGGAGATGAATGGTATTCCACAACCAAATTCGTTCCAGTGTAATAATCTAGTTACCTGAGAGACCACGCCAAAAGGTGTCTTCTGGGTTCTTATCACCCCACCCCTCCCTCCACAGTCTACGCATGATTTTATGCAGCTGCTGGATTTTGCACCGGTTCCATTACAATTATCACAAGTTTCAAAACGTGTGATCCCAATCTCCCTTCTTCCTCCAGAAATGGACTCTTTGAAGCTCAGAAAGAGATCATACCTGAAAACCAAAATTGAAAATTGTTTGGATGTGACTTCAAATTGGTTGGAACAAGTTCAATAAGCTCTATTATATGCACAAGAATCATATTGTTAATCATTAGTATAACAATGGAAGTTGTAAAAATATCTCGTACCAAGTACACAAAGGAATATCTCTTACCAAGTACACTCACTTATCTACTGGAGAAATTTGGTCAGAACTACGCAACTAGAATATCTAAAAGAGACTGAAAAATAAGAAACTCTAGAAAGTGTAAATGTCACTAATAAAAAGCATTAATGTATAGATAAATGTTGCATTGGAAGTAATCACCGGATATCAAGATTCTGCCTTTGATTTCTTCGCACACTGAAGTTAATGCCACCAGGACCGCCACTCCCACCAAACAGCCCATTTGATTCTCCAAAAAATGCATTAAATACTTGAAAGGGGTCCATCTGAAAACAAGAGTTCATACAAGCACGATCATCAATATATAACCCGTTCTCAGAAGTACTATTTTGGTTAGGTTGGAATTTTAAGTGCTAATAAAGTAAGTATCTGCATGTTAAGCCAGCAACTATAAGTAGAAGCAGGCATGGGCATACCTCTTGTGGATCAATGTCTGGTCCTCCATAGTCGCCCTGCAAACCTGCCTCACCAAAGCGGTCATACAAAGATCTTTTCTCATCATCTGAAAGAACCTACAAAAAGTAAAAGAATTGCCGGATATCAGAAGCAAAGCATATAGAAATCTGACTTCCATCACAACTCACAAGTCATCACCAGTACTTATAAATAAGGTGGATTGCTCATAAATGATGTAACCTAACAATCATATACAAATAAGCATATGATAGACATTATCCATTTGCATGATAATTCACAGAGGTGCAAGCACAATTCAAGTTTAAAAGAAAAATGGTCCTTAGCAGCAAGAATAGACCACCAGCACCATGCGATGCAGAATATGAATACCTCATAAGCAGCACTGATCTCTTTGAACTTTTCTTCTGCTCCAGGGCTTTTGTTCATGTCCGGATGATACTGTAACATGACAAAATTGTGCATAAGTAATATAAGGTAACAGAAATCCAACTGAGGAGTTGAACAACCAATAGTTCAAGATATTGTTAGTTTAGCTTGCAAATGTTGAAAAAGATAAAACCATCATTGCTAAATTTCTATCTATATCAATGGATAAAAAAATAGAAACAATTTAATAATAACTACCAGCAATGCAGACCAAGTAACAAGGTTGTTAAGGCGACCAAGGCAGTGGCCTACCACTTACTGCTTAGGCGCCTAGGCAAAGCCTAGTTTATCATTTTTCGATACTCTATTTTATATCATGTCCATTCAGTCTTCTCTTCTCAATGCATACAAATGAGCTGTGTGTATAGTATTAACCTCAAATATAACATGTTAAAAATAACTAATAATAATAGAAGAAAACAACTTGTTAACAAAATAAATAATAATAATAAGATAATCAAACTGAACATACCTGTCAACTTGCATGAAAACAACATGTTTAATTAAACTGAAATATTACTAACCAAATAATAGACACACTAATATAGTACTAAACCATCACTTATCAATTGTCAAACATAGTCATTGCATCAAAGTAGTTCTAAAAAAAACAGAAAATGATGAAATAATATAACAATCTAAATCTTGAAGTTCGATGGTCTCGACTTTCTTTCTATAATAACTTCCTCCTTTTACAAATTAGCCCTCTAAAAATATGTTTTAGACCTTTTTACAACAAGTTCTCGAGCTAAAAAAGGTGATGGATTTTCTCACCATGGTGAGCAAGGCAGCCTCTAGGAGGGCTGGGCGGGCCCAGGCGTCCAAGGCAAATGCCTTTTTGGGCTGCTCGGGTAGGCGCCAACCTGCCTAGACACTGCCCATGCGCTTTATCGCCTAGGCATCGTAAAACCCAATGCCAACAGCTGGGTCCAAACATGATATGTTACCTGTATATCTTAATTGACAAAGTAAATGTATGAAGCCCTTGTAAATTACTTGTCTATAATATGAAAGGACTTGAGGACTTCCCCAAAAAAACAAGGACTGTCGGCATACCTGTCAGGTTTTACCTTCTACACATGGAAGGCGAGAACTGATCCAGACAGAAGGAAAGAAAAGGGGAAACATGGAAGAAGAGATATGAGACAAGGGGGAAAAAAAAGGCCTCTACAGCATGGTGGTCTGAAGGCCTATGAGATCAGAGAAAGAGGAGGAAGGAAGGATGTGGAGTAGGCGATGACCGCATCATGGTACTCAAGTGACAACAGTGGGAAAGGAATAAGCAGGGGCGGAGAATGGCGGCAAGGGCAGACCGGATGAGGACAACAGTGCCAACATGCCCAAGAGATGATGGGTGAAGCTGCCTGTGCAGTTAAGGAGGATCGGTGGTGACAGTGCAAGGCAAGTGCAGGTTGTGGTGCTAGGCAGGGAAGACAATGGCGATGGCAACGGCAGATGACCATAGTGTGAAAATTCCAAATCCTTTCAATCCAGTGGGGCAAGTTTATGTTTAAAAAAGGGGGTGTCAATTGACAAAAGAAACCCCCATAAAGACCCTAATTATCAGCAAACACATCCAAATTATCCCCTTAACAAAAGGTAATCACAAACATATTCAATTGAATCAATTGGAAGAAAATATTAAATAAACATCAGACTATCCTCTTCCTTAGAGCTTTCATCCTCATCTTCGTTACTACTATCATCCTCACCATCCAACATATCCTCATCATTCACCATCGCATCATAAGATTCATCTTTATCTGACTCATCCTCACCTGAAATGTTATCTTCATCTTCTTTCTTTGCATTCTTTATTTCTTCACTTTTAACTTTAGAGGCATTTGCCTTTGGTCTTTGCCAATTCCTCCTCAAGCTTGGGCTTCCATTAGCTCCTTCTTAACTGCAGTGTCCTCCTCTTCAGATTCAGAGTCAAAATCCTCCATAAAGACATCCAGAATGTCTGTTCCAGAATTCACAAAAAGAACACTTCCATTCTTCCAGCTATAAGACAGCTCTATTTTTTATGGAAGACAATATTGCCAATGACCAGTTGCTTATAATCAAATTGCAGATAGAGCAGTATATTCTTTCATTGCCTTTCTCCTTTTCCACCCAATGGTGCCCGTGGAAGGAGCAAGTACTTATCATCACCTGGTTCACGCTTGCAGTCTCTCCAAGGTTGACCTCAATACCATGGACCACCATGGCGGATGGGAAGTGAGAGGAAGGGGCATGTCGCATGAGCAGGGGAAAGGAATAAGCTGACTGGGATGAGCTAGGGCTTCTGGCGTCTTTTGGGAAACTTCTTACTTTTAAAATTTTTTTGGTATAGTGTGGTGGTTTAGACCACGACCCTAACACGCCAAGCTCCCAGGTTTGAAACCCGGAAAAAAAATCTCTGGAAAAGCCTTCGGCGGGAGCACACCCAATGCCTTAATTTTCCTAAGAAACCTTCCTACCAGCGCCTCAGCGCACCTTGTAGAGTGTGCATCGGAGCGCCCAGCCACTGGGCTAGCCCACGCCTTTTGGAAACTTCTTATTTTTCAAATTTACTCGATCACCATTTAAAGTTAAAAAAAATCACAAAATGTCACACTCTACATTGACACCAAGATAATTTTCCGAAGAACTTTGATATTCTCTTCACTTAGCAGTTTCCTCCATCCACCACATATTCTAGTTGAGGAGGAGTTAACTTCAAGTGGCAAGCTCCAATTTGAACTCCACTCATCATTGCCCTCAAATGGGACTAGGGCTGCCAACGGATCTCTATTTTCTGTTTAGTCAACCTATTTCCGCATTTTTTATAAGATGCGGAACTCCGAAATGATTTTTCCGATAGGTTAGCAGAAGCGGAAATGGATATCCGAATTCTTATAGGATGCGAAAACGGAAACATCCAATTCCGCATCTGCTTTTCCATTTCGGTTTCTGATAATTTTTAATATATATTATATAATATTTTTACAATAAAAGCTCCTCAACCTCAAAATTTTGGCTCTTAAATTTTTAACCCACCATCCCCCACCTCCTCCGATCTATATACAAATGCCGTCTATCCTTGTCTTAATTAGTGGCTGGTCGTCACTCTCTCATTCTATCATATATGGTAGTTTTTTTCTCTGACAGTCTTCATACCTACATATGTCGACTATCTATTACTCAACCATTGTATATAACTATATGATGTTACTACACTAATTTGATCTTGTCATACTTCATTTAGTAAGGGTCATCATAACATATGTGATGGAGAAGATATGGTAGAAGATATATTTTTATTAATTGTTGTTAGTTATCTGTACTAGTAGATTATTAAATTTACATTTAAAATTATTCATAAAAATAATCAATGTACTTGTAAATTTATAAATTTATTCTCATTATATAAATATGTTGCATCCAAAGTTTCCGTTTTATTTCCATTTTCATTCTGTTTTTTCGACTTAAAGCAGAAATAGATGCGGAAGCGGAAACACCCATTTCCGATTCCGAATCTGACCTGTTGGCAACCCTACATGGGACCATCATTCGTGTTATCTTCCTTATTTTCCTTTCAGGGAAAAAGTTTCACTCCCGTGAAAACCCCACTTTACTCAACTAGGGTCTGCATCAAACTGTTAAAAAGTAAATGATAAGCATGTTTCTTGGGGCCTACACCAAAAAAGGCAGCATGATAATTTGAAAGAAAATTAGGAACTTATAATCAAGTACAAAAGTCTTAATCTCGCCTATTAATTAAACTTTGCTTCCACCTACTCCATCATCAAGTGCAAGAATCTTCAACTCCCATTTCAGCTTTCTCCAAAATTATTCATACAGTAAGCCTCCTCCATCTTGTATGCAATTCTACCACAACTTGGTATATCATATATGTACATTTATTTGCTTAGTACCTTTATCTTGTTAGATATCTCTCTCAAATTTATTTCCTTTCCTTTCAGCACTTATCTAAGCTCTTTTTTTTTTTACAAGAAGCACTTCTCTAACTAGTTTTTGGCATAGTTTCGCATTTAACCTAAAGTACAATGACACCTGTGACCTATAAAATGGAATCCTCGAACAAAAAAAAAAAACGCCAGGAACGCAGCATCAAACTCGTGGAACCATCCCCTTCCCTCACAGTAAGCCTCGGTTGTTCACGTCTTCCCCAAATCTATGTCCACAAAAAACCCAGCAACCAGTAGTTGTAGGCTTCACAAGCACTTCTCTCATCTTACCCAGTGACGTCTTCACCATTGTCCCAATCGAAGCCCTTACCAGTAGTTCTACGTTTGAACAACTGGATATCGTCTAGAAATACACACAATGCAACGCATGCAATCGTAATTTATAAACAACATATGAACAAACGCAGCGGAGGTGTCCACCTTGCGGGCAAGGTTCCTGTAAGCAGCCTTGATCTCCTGGGAGGTGGCGTTCCTGCCCAGGTTCAGAGCGGCGTAGTAGTCCGACTGCGACCCCTTCGCCATCGTCGCCACGGTTCCCCGCGGCCGCCGGTGTTGAAGCGGACATCGCCACCGAGGGAACCGGACCGCAGCGTTTCCGAAGATTCCCTCACCCACGGGGGAGGCCATCGAGGACAAGTCCGGCCGCTTGGAAAGCACGGCGGCGAAGGAGATCCTCCCCGCGGAGACAGCGAAATTGGAGAAGATAGAGGGCCCGCGGAGGGCGTAGCTCGTCGGCTCAGAAGGACCGGAGAACGGGAAGAGGGAGGGGGCCGCCATGGCCGGCCCGGCAAGAGGAGCCCCTGCGCGCACCGGAGAGTGTAGAGAGAGAGAGACGATGACGATGATGTAAAACCTTGAAAGTAGAAACCCTCGAGGGACAACAAAAGTGATGAGATGAAAACGTGCTTTTGCACGTGCTTCGGAGTAGTTTGCTTGTGATGAACCGCGCCACTTCTCAACCGTGTTCAAACACTTGCTCCGGTCTGGACTGGAATTTTTAAGCTTGGCTAGTTCTATATTTTGGGCTGTTTACGGTCCGGCATGGTTCAGCCTAATTTTTAGTGTGAATCGAACTGAACATGAAAAATAAATAGGTTTAGGTAGTTTGGGTTTCAAATCCAGCACTTGCCCATATAAAATAGAATGCACTATGATCTCAATTGTAAAAATATATTTATTTATTTATATTATATGTTCAATTTAATCAATTTTAAAAAATAATAAATTTGAACTGAACCGGCCACTCTCTCAACCCAAATTGAATCGACTTGTTCGGTTCAATTTTTTGGGTTAACTCAAATAATGAACAGCCCTATCTATATTCGTATGATGTACGAAAATATTTTAGGTAAAAATATAACTGAAGAGACATGATTTAAGTGTGTCTCCAAGAAGTATTATCTTCATACTTGGAGTTTTGTCATTTAAAAGGACCCTCTTGGGAGAAGAGGTGAGGCTCTTGCTGAAAACACACACTTGTTCTCACTATCTTTTAATGTGGGACTAAAGAATACATCTACACAACCCCCCAGTGAAGATAAGGGTGTGTTGGTCTCATGAAGATAAGACGATCGGGTAGGGCGCATGGCCTCTCGTTCGTTCCACATACAGCGCCAATGAAGAGACGTGATTTAAGTGTGCCTCTCAAGAGGTATTGTCCCCATACTTGGAGTTTTGTCCTTTAAAGGGTCCTCTTTGGAGAAGAGGTGAGGCTCTTGCTGATAAACACACACTTGTTCTCACTATCTTTCAATGTGAGACTAAAGAATACCTCTACAATAACATTAAGTGTAAAAAAATGAACTCAACACATAATAAATCCACCTCACATATTGTTTTATGTTATGAGACATTTGTTTTTAAATAACATTCTTAGTCAATATCCATAGATCTCAACTTTAATCTTTTTCCTTTTCAATTTTAATTTTCTTCTTCTTGGATGAATGATGTGCATTAGTGGCAACTACAGATAGTTCTTCTTCACGTTCATTCTCTAATAAGTCTTTTTCAATATTATGATACTACTTGTAGAACATTAATTGAAAAGATATTATGGAACGTAATAAAAAATAATTAATAGAACTCTAAAATATCGACATTTTTTTATTTATAAAAGAAGGTATTAAATTTTGTTGAGTTATACTTACATGTTCCACAAATTGACTGTATTCATCTTGTTTGATATTGTCGTCCATATCCTCATTCTCAACTGATTCTTGAAAATATTTTAACAAATATTATTAGTTAGAATATTTGTAGCTCCATAGTCAAAAGTAGCATATGAAAAGAAATTTTTTTGTTGAAGATTATACTATGAGATTTATATTTTTAAGTTAAAATTTTTTGAAGAAAATTGTCTAACTCTTCATGGAATGACTAGTTATCTCCATCATGTAAAGAATGTAAAACATATTTAGTTATAATTTTGAAGATGTATAGTTTATAATTAATTCTATCATAATAACTTACATTTATCATTTTTTCACGCAAATTTACTACTTTTTGGTTTAGAATTGTTTGGAATCTCGATCAAATAAAACACTTCATGTATGATCGATAACTCTAAGTTGAACTTTAAACTGTCAATTTTTAGAATAAAAAAATATTATGATATACAACAATTTATTAAATATGTAGTCAACGTAATGAAAAAAATATAAGTAATGCCTTGGAACAATAAAGTTTACAAAAGTAGAGCGGTGTTCACACCAAAACTTTATAACCTCTTATTTTACTTTCCTTCTACATTTATTACATGAATTGTAAAATTAATTGTATTTCGTTTCAATTCTTACAACTGATGCCAGTGTGACACATTGGCTAACCTGCATTGTAATTTGTTGTCAATCATCTTTTATTTTTTAAAAGTTAATATCTAAATAATAAATTACTAATGGTATAGAATGACATCATCAACAATGTCTAAGTTCAGAATCTTTATCTTACGTATTTCTCGAATGTTATCCAGAAAATTTTGTCACATATTATTTGGTTGTGTACAATGACTTCGACGCAGTGCCAATGCATAATAAAGAAAGAAACATAAATATTTATAAAATAAAAGATTGAAGAACTATTTCACAGGAGTCTAATTAAATATCTTTCCACAATTTAATCATCGCTAAATGTAAGATTATGATAAATGGTGGTTGAACATCATGGACTACATCTTTTGAAACTTTCTCAACGAAATTTCCTCATATCGTGCAAGTCAAAAAAAATTTGCTACAAATTAGAGAGTAACAAAATAATCTTAAACATAAATGATGAATATATCTGAACTCTTACCTTTGATTTTTTTACAATTTATTAAAAAAACTTACTCCTCATCTTCTAATTCAAATGTCAATGTTTTTACTTTATTTCTATTATTTTCACATTATCCAATCTCTCCAATGTTCATCAACACTCCAATCACATATGTCATATATATCAATTAAAATTAGAAAAACACATAAAATAAATAAGTTAAGTTATTTACCAATCAAGTTTGTGTCATCAACACGTGTTGAGATGATGTCTTCAAATGCAATGAAATCGAATGTTAGAGCAGGTTTTAGAATGTCATGACATTCTTTAAAAGATGTGCAGAACAAAAAGTCGATTCTGAAAAAGCATGGCGAGTAGGCTTATAACTCTCACTATTCTCTTCAACTCCAAAGTTTGTAATTATGTAAATATTTCCTTCCTTTAATTAAGATTTAAATTTGTTCACGAGGGATTTCTTTATGTTGCTTGGAGCCTTCCACTCTATTGATCAAAGTTATTAGTACACTGAATGGCCAAGTAACTGAAGATAATATTTAAAAGCTATAAAAATACATTTTCATCAACTAAGATCATATCAATGCTAAAAATATCTTCAGAATTGTTGAATTTGTAAGTAATCCACAAAGTTGTTATTTTCACTTTATTTTTTCATGTATCTTTAAATGGAATTATTTCATCAATAAAATCAAAGTTGGGCGCCATAATCTTCAATATACTAAAATGATTAATTTCATTTTAGATTACAAATATAATACGGACAAATTTAATATGAAATAGATATGCAAGTTCTAACAGGGTGTTTGGTTGCACTTTTTTAACAGTTTTTTCTCTTAAATTTAAAAAAGAAGAAGGACATACATCTTAAAACGTTTGGTAAGTATTTTTTAAAAAGTAAAAATTATATCCTATGTAAATTTCTCCCAAAATACAAATAAGTACTAACCAAATTTTTAAAAAATTTACACACATGGGCTCTCTCCTCCCCATCTCCCCCCTGTGAATCCCACCCTCCCCCACCTGGCGCCCTCCCCCCCCCCACCCTACAAACTCCACCTCTACGACCCCCCACCCCGGCGACCACGCTTGCGCCCTCCCCCCCGTGAAGCCCCTCCCCTTGTGCCTCACCCCCACTGTGAACCCCACCCCTCCCACAGGAAGTGCCCCCCTGTGAACCCCCCCCCCAACCTGGTGCACTCCCCCCCTACCCTGCGAACCCCCTCCCCCAACTGCTAGAACCCCCACCCCCACGAACCCCCCCTCTCCCCGGCGACCCCCCCTTCCCCAACTGTCGGAACACCCCCCCCCCACGAACCCCCCGCCCCGGCGACCCCCCCCCCCAACTGTCGGAACACCCCCCCCCCCCCCCGTCCTGCGCCCTCCCTCTCCCCCACCCCCCGCGAAGGCCCCCGGCAACCCCACCCCCTGCCCTGCACCCTCCCCCCTGCGAAACCCCCCCCACGCGAAGGCCCCGCCTGCCCTAAACACATTAATATCAATTTTTTTAAATTTTGATATTTTTACCAAACAGGTAACATCGAATTTTTATAATTTTAATTTTAAAGTTAAAATTGACACAACATAATTTTTTAGGTAAAAATAACTTTTTTAAAAAAATGTTCCAAACACCCTATAAGTCAAAATAAATTATGGATGAAAGATAGATGTGTAGAGAAGATATTGTAGTAGAATACCAACCTATGCAGATTTAAAAACTTGAAATAAATCATTTTAAATTTTGAATGCAAATTTAAAATGACATAGTATACACCAATAATTTAATATTTTCAATAATAATTTAATTTTTTACCTTGAAATTGAGAAACATTTCTTTGTCTAGCCAAAATATCTTCTCCCAATATATGCCAAATCTTTTGCCAAACATGTTCTGCATTTGAAAACTATTTGATAGTAATAAAGTGACAAATAATATCCTCAAATAATAGTCTGAACCCCATAATTATGCCTCTTCTATAGCATTAATGCATTCATTATCGTCATCAAATAATTTCAATGCATACATGCCTCCTTGAATGTATGATATAATATGCCTTCAATAATACGTATATCTTCAAAACATGTTGGTCTTTTAATCTTGTTAAGTAAAATTCTGAGATAATACACATATCCACTTTCTGGAGGAGTATAGAAAACTCTTCCAATAGCAAATCTTTGCTTTCTTGACTTCATCTCTTTTGAGCTTGTTTCCAAACAAACTTCATTAGAAATCCAGAGTAAGATAATTGTTTAGCATCATTTAATTCCTTATTAGCTTCCATCCATGCTAAAAATATAGTTCTCTTAATTTCGGGCCTTTTTAAAACTTCATCAATTGGTTCATCATCATGGAATATGACAGATTGCTCATTAGGTAAATGGAAGCTCAATCTTTCCACAACAAGCTCTATATGATGAATATCAAAAGAAAAAATTCTCCATATACCCTTGCATGCAGATATGTATCTACAATCACAATACATCTTGATTTCATCTTTGTACTAATGCATTTCATTATTCTCTGAATTTGATAAAAGGTTATTGTCACTTGATCATGACTTTATTTATATATTTGAACAAATATTTGATTGATTGATTGATTGCACCATTCCACATTAATATGCGCTCGATATTTAAGCAAAAGTTGATGATTATATGGTACTGCAAATCTATTGTCTAGAGCAACACTATTTCTTTCAACAGTCCTACCATCCTCTCTTATTCTATAAATATGATATCATTTTCATCAACAATTGTTCTATCATTATATTTCTTTGGAAAATACTTTGCACATTTACCATCTCTCATGTATGCAGAGTTTCTGAATGCAGCACCACATGGTCCATAGATCATAAACTTTTTTACCATCTTATATAATCTTGGATATTTTCTCTGATCAAGTATTTCTGCTGAAATTATTTTATCAATATCCATCGTTGTTGGAAACTTATCTTCAAGGTGCAAGAAAACCAAAATGTGAGCATGAGGTGGTCCTCGCTTTTGGAATTCTATTGTATAAACAACTGCATAAAATGATAAAAATATTAGATGACATATTTTCAAAATATAGTAATTTATATGTTGGGAAATCATGTTCAAATACTTTTACATACCTACTTTTACTTTACCAAAAATGTTATTACTTTTCAAGTCATTGATCAACTGGTCACATTTGATTTTGAAACATCTACAGAGAATGTCAAGTCTATCTTCAGATTTAATATCATTATTTTCAATAAATCTGATTATTTCTGGCCGTTTCAAATTGTAGGTGAAAGTAATAAAAATATCAAGATATCCAGCCCATTTACAAATAGCCATAGCATCTTGATAGTTTGAATCACGTATTTTGCACCTTTAGTAAATGACGATGGCAATATTATATGCTTCCCACTTGAATTAGTATCTGTTTCACCTCTTAAAATAGCCTCAGTTAGACCTCAATACATTTCAGACCTTAATTCCTTTTGATGTGATCAAATATAATACAACCTCTCAACTTCAATCATTTTGTAAGCATGAACTATAAATTGTTGAAATAACCTTTGATAAGTTAATATTGTCCCAGCTTCACCAATCCTTTGTTGTAGTCAGAATGCAAAGAATTCTCTCATGCTCAATATTGTTCTTTTTCTAACTATATATTTCCTTTATCTCTATGTTGAATATCATATCTATAATCATTTTCGCCAAAAGGAAATAATAAAGGGTACCACTACAAGAAAAAGAGGAAATAGCGACCGAATTAGTGATCGAATAGGGACTGAATATAGTGGTGAAGAATTTTTTGTCACAATATTATGATCGAAAATTTTCGGTCGCTGATAGTGACTGAAATAGTGACCGAAATATGTCGGTTGCTATTTGCAACTGATTACTTCAGCCACTATTTCGATCACTATACTATGACCGAAATATGTCAGTCGCTATCAGCGACCTATTATTTCAGTCACTATTTAGGTCACTATATTCAGCAACCGATTATTTCAGTCACTATTTCAGTCCCTATACCAATATAGTGATCGAAATAATCGGTCGCTAATCGGTCTCTATTTTTTCAAATAAATTTTTTAAAGATACATATTTTTTTAACAAAATAACCTATGCATATAATAAAATAAAAATTGTCCACTATGACAAATGTCAACAATAATATAAAATGTCTATAAAATGTCTGTAATAATAATACATAAAATGTCCACAACAATACATAAAATGTTCATAACAATGAAAACAAAATCATGGATCCTCGTCCTCATCCTTGTCCTCGTCTTCCTCGTCCTCGTCCCCTCCGATGCCACTCGATGAAGGAACCTACAATAGATATGTAACAATGATAAATTTAAATTAAATACTATAAGAAATAAATTATTTAAATTTTTAGAATTTATTTTTCTATATAATTCACTCGCTTTTAAACTAAACTAATTTGATGAATATAAATTTAAACTTCGAAATAAAATTGAGAGTCTGATTTGAACTCAGTCAATTTTCACGAGTCATATTCATCGCCCCCAGCCGTGCTGGAACAAACCGGAGCCCAATCGAATTAGTATTTCTAATTTTGGACCCTCAAACCTAAGTTATTTGTTTAAAACTAAACTAAATTAACTTGCTTAATGTGAATTTGAGTGCCAAGCTCAAATCGGGAGTCCGATTTGAACTCCGTCAGTTTTCACAAGTCACACTCATTGCCCCGGTCGTGTTGGAACAAACCGGAGGTCGATCGGATTAGTATTTCTAATTTTGGACCCCCAAACCTAAGTTCTTCGTTTTTTAAACTAAACTAACTTGCTTAACGTGAATTTGAGCACCGACCTCAAAGCTAGAGTCCGATTTGAACTCCGTTAGTTTTCACAAGTCACACTCATCGCCCTGGACGTGTTGGAACAAACCGGAGGCCGATCAGATTAGTTTCTAATTTTGGACCCCCAAACTTAAGTTCTTCATTTGAAACTAAACTAAACTAACTTGCTTAATGTGAATTTGAGCGCCGAGCTCAAACCGGGAGTCCGATTTGAACTTCGTCAATTTCACAAGTCAAAATCATTGCCTTGGCCATGCTGGAATAAACAGAGAGCCGATCAGATTAGTATTATAATTTTGAACTATCAAACCTATGTTCTTATTTTTAAAATAAACTAAACAAACTTGCTTAATGTGAATTTGAGGTCGAGCTCAAACGAGAGTCCGATTTTAACTCCGTCAGTTTCATAAGTCACACTCATTGTCCGGTCGTGCTGGAAAGAGCCGATCGAATTAGTTTCTAATTTGACCCCCGAACCTAAGTTCTCATTTTTAAATTAAACAAACTACTTAAGTGAATTTGAGCGTCGAGCTCAAACTGGGAGTCCGATTTGAACTTTGTCAGTTTCAACAAGTCACAATCACGCCTTGATTGGTTAGAATAAATAGAAGGTCGATCGGGTTATATTTGCAACGACCCACTTCCACCCGGTACGGTTACACCAACCCACGTCGGATGAGAGCAAGCCGCTACAGGGGAGAATACCCCAACAAGTAACAAATGAGCTGAGATATACACAAATAGAATTAAATAAATGCAACGGAATTTAAATGAATCTCATTCCATCAACTTTAAATCCACATACCACAGTCTGTATAGTTCAACAAGAGATAACATAAGTACAAAATGTTTCAATTACATAGCCGACTCCAAGTACATTTGAACAAAATCCAAATTTCCAATTGTAGCATTACATACTTATGGAATATCAACTACAACTCTTCAATCACTTAGTCCAACTCCACTTCAATTCCTGCTAGCTCCTCCACTGCTAATTCCTGAAATGATTAGCAAGAGTGAGTCTATGCAATAGACTCAGCAAGTAACTTAAGATTCAATACATACATGCTTTTTAACAATTTAACACCATAGAATTTCAGCAATTTAATCATACATGCTTGTGCTATAAACAAAATAGGTTCACATGGGATTGTATTAAACATCTATTCTAACACATGTAAAACTATAATCTAATAAGATTTCTAATAACATGGCGTCATTATCATAAGTACAAATACACATTTACATACCTTCACACTTTACTCACATCATTGTAAAACTTCATAACTAAGTCGTGGAAAAACATATACGAGATAGGTTTCATTGCTAGCATGATTTCTAACTCACTTTGCATACAACCATAACAATTTACTTACATTTAGCTTGCTGATTTTCTATAAAATCTATGACATTCCTTTTACCCTTACATAGGGATCACTTTAACTATACAACATGATACTACACACATGTGCATCCAACCATTCAAATTCCATGAATATGAAAGCATATACTTACATTTTGGTACTAGTAGTAACATCACTTTTAGCAATAAGTTATACATAAACACATACACATACACATTTGTACACATCAATAAACAATTTATCAATCAACACTATTGTCATTTACACTTATACTATTTTCTCATTACACATAACCACATGATGAACCTTGGCTTTCACATACACTCACTTTGTTCTATCACACAATACTCATACACATTTGCCATTAATTCCTCTTTCACATTCACACACTTCTTATCACTTCACTTTTGCACATAACCTGTGCCACTTTACACATATCTCGCACATACCTTGTGCTATTGAACACATGTCACTTTTCACATCACACTTATGGTTATTTTCACTTAAATGCCAAGACAGCCCAAACCACCATTAGATGTCACATAAACACACTTGGTCACATTCGCTTACTTAATCACCGGCGCAGTGATAAGTCTTAGTCTCTGCAGAAACCGGGGAAAGCCCTTCCCACCATTACCAGTGGAACTTGTCCACCTCCAGGATTTTACAAGACCCTTTGCCAGGGTGTACACTTTATCAAGACCCTTTCCTAGGGTGTAACACTTTGAGCTTTCCCGTAGGGGCACCACTACAGTACAGCTCCAAGCATCTAAGGTGGCAGTGTCTTATGGGCATATTTGGTTATCTTTATCACATTAACCGTTTTACACACTTATACCACTTGTTTTCCCATGTCTCATGCATACACACTCATGCAAAAATTCACACACACATAAGTCCTCATTCACTGATTTTAACTTCACTGTTGCAACTACCAAATACTCATAATACAGATATAACTATACCGAAATCTACTGAATCACATCAAATCACAATTAACACGCTCACATAGTCGTTTTTCTCATTAAAAATCCATAACGATACTTACTGTTATCAAAACAACCTGAGATTTTAACCACAGACACATTTCAGGTTTATAATCACACACGCAAATTTTCATATTTTTCTGAACCATATTACATTTACAGAAATTAAAACATGAAATCTCATGCCGTTCATAATTTGATTTAACATGGAACATAACATGAACATCGGGTTTAACAGTTCACAGTCCTGAACCTAACATATTTGTCAACACAGAAATTTTCCTCGGATTTATTGCACAATACACAATTTACTGTAGATTTTACAATTCCTATGCATGTCTCCTATTTCCAAAACAGAATTTTCAGTAAATTCACAGTCATGGAAAAATTCTCAAATTTTCAGGGCATGGACTGATACATATACACATGGTATAGAAAAATCTAGGGCATTAAATTCTCAGGAATTAGGTAGACAGTAGATGAACATGCATAATCCATCCTTTTTCCAACATGTATTTCAATAATCAAAAGAATTCCTGCCATCCACAGAAAATGCAGAAATTTCCACACACGCACATTATCCATTTTACATAGCATATAGGATTTACACTATATCCTCATGGCGAAAACATATCGAAAATAATCATCTATCAGGAAGAACAGCTCACTGTTCTATCCTGAAGAACTTGGCGGCAACCTCTGGCCGTTCAAGAGTTTTGACGGCACGATCGCTGGACGCCTATGGGAGACCTTGGCGTCAATGGCATTGACGCCAAGTTCCTGTCTGTGCAACAGCACAGACCGAACCCCAAATACTCAGTGAAAAGGAGGGTCCAGGACACGATTTAAAATCCATAAAATTACTGGGACCTAGGGAACATGTATGGGATTGAGATCTATGGGTTACTTGCCTCTGAATAAATCTCCAAACGGATCTAATGGCCGGAGAAGCTCTCCTTGGGCAGTGCCAAGAAGCCTCCAAAACTCCTTGGCTCCGGGTTCTAGGGGGTTGTAGGCCGCAGTCCAGCGCCGGGGGAGCCTCCTCCTACGTATGGTCTTTCTCCTTGTCGTAGAAGATCACCAGGAAACGCTCCAGTCGCCGGATCCAAGCCCTCCAAGGTCAGTCCTTCCTCTCTTTCTCTGTTAGGGTTTCCTTTCTAGTAAAGAGCCAAGACAGCTCTCTAGGTTGCCAAAGGGGGTGTTTCATAAACTAGGGAACAAGAGGGGCTCGTGCAGGGCTGAAGGGACATGAAAGGGCCGGTGGGAAGACATCTCCCCAATCAGAAGTCTGGCCCAATGGGTGTTCTCTGCGCTCTGTTGCGCACAGAAAATTAGGGATATGGCGTCCACATCCATGGACGGCTACATTAGGGTTGGCGTCAGTCGATATGGACGCTGACATATTATGGGCGTCCATCCATGTTGACGCCAAGACATCCTTCTGCCAGAACTTAAAATCATGCAGAACCAAGCTTAATCCACACATATATACACATGAAACCTATGTAGCATAGTGTATACACCACTACACCATGTAACCCCAATATTTACTATTAATCACACACATGCATACACAGGTACATCAAGATAATAACACGTACATGAATATCTTCATACGCATACAATGTATATATATATATATATATATATATTATATATATATAGATATATATATATATAGCATACGTACACGGATGTAACATACTTACGTATATTATACACGAATAGATAATACAATAACACGCACACCGGTAATTAGACTAAGCTTGCACAACATTACTTAAGTACTATAGGCATGGAATTCCTTAATATGTACTCTATGCACAATTTAGCTAATCGCTTATTCTCACCTAGTTATCACAGAATACATGCATGTTATTCGTGAGGAATATAGGATTTCCATATACACTACTAAATACACCTACCATACTTGCACTTTATATGTATATTAAAATGTACAAGTACCATGTACACCTTAACTACACCATGAAAATGAACAACGTTTACAACTAAGTATACTCATGCATACCTAAGTATACCAAGGTGTTACATATGTAAAATTAAGTACACAATTATCACATGCATATGATAATCTACATACGCACCTACACATATGCACTTCATACTTCGCACACAATATTTATGAAATGGGCAATATAAGGTATACTTCAATATTTAGATGGTACTTGCATAATATTTGAATAGATACCTTATACACAAAATTGGCCAATTACTTATATTCACATATATAAACATACATCTTCGCATATACACATGCAAGATTTATATCTATAATATGCATCATCTTCATGCATGCCATTTATGCAAAATAAGTAAACACCATACCATAAAACAGAAGTGGGAAAAGAAATTAGGGGCCTTACAATTTCTAATTTTGAACCCCAAAACCTAAGTTCTTCCTTTTTTTAACAAAAGTAAACTAACTTGCTTAATGTGAATTTGAGTGTCAAGCTCAAATCGAGAGTCCAATTTGAACTCCATTAGTTTTTTACAACTCACACTCATTGCCCCGGCCGTACTAGAACAAACCGGAGGCCGATCGGATTAGTATTTCTAATTTTGGACCCCCAAACATATGTTCTTCCTTTTTAAACTAAACTAACTTGCTTAATGTGAATTTGAGCGCCGAGCTCAAACTGGGAGTCCGATTTGAACCTTGTCAGTTTCTATAAGTCACGCTCATAGGTCCGACAGTGTTGAAACAAATCGAATGTCGATCTGATAGGTATTCCTTATTTTGGATGCCCAAACCTAAGTTCTGATATTTTAAACTTAATGATTAAAAATTGACTGTTAAAATAGAGAATTAAAATAAAATCAATTTACTCACATGAGGGGCTCGTGTTGATGTCGATGAAGCCCATCATCTCGAATGAAGCCCATCATCTCACTGAGAGAAGTACCTGGAGCACCAGGTGGGTGAATGCACTAGTCGCCTGTGAGCCTGAACTCGAGGCGCTAGATAACCCTTGGTGTGTCCATACTGTGCCAAAAACCATACACATGGCCTTTCTTTAGGGCACCAAATGCCGCAACCTATACCTCAGAATCTAATTGCGGCTGCTTCTCCTCCTCGACATACTTCTCTGTCTTCTGCTGGCTATACGACTCCTACAAAAAAATAAAATTGATAATTTACTATTAATATGTAGCGAGAAAAAATAAATAGCAGCTAGACTGTAAATACTTACTGCAACCTCCCGAGCTCTGTCGCTAATGTACTGATTCGTTCCCTTTTTTTCTTATGTGTCTTATCAAACACCTCCTGAAATGTCGGAGGCCATTTTAACTCATTTTCCGATTTCACAGAAAAAACATTACATAAATGAGTACCTATATAAATAAATTATACCACAAACGAACATGTCACGTCCTGAGAATTACGCAGCGATATATTTGGAGAATTAAATTTGATATTTCGAGACGTTAGCAGTCGCAAATAAGCCTCTAGCTAGTGAGCACAGATGTTGACAACACATGCATAATATAGGCCCACATAATGAATGCAACTAAGCTTGTATTCAAATCAAATACCTTGTTTCAAATAGAACTAATACAACTCTTTCATTATTGATCTACAGGACTAAGACTCAATAAAGGAAAAATTACATAAACCTCGTAGTCTACTACATCAAACTACTTGCAGGTAACTAACTATAGACGCTAAGGTTGAAACACACTCTCACTCTGATGCTTCCCTTCATAGTCTTGACCTTCAGCTTCTTCCTCAATGCCACCTATAAGTGTTGAAAAGTAGGAAATGATCAACTATTCAGTAAGATTTATATCTTAATGTGCGGGCAATGATATAAGTGATTATTAATTTAGAACTAGGCAAGCAGCAGATTAACAGGTATGGCATGATGATAAATCCATATAATCAAGATACATGAACAAGATAGATTGAACGATAGCGATTGAACAAGATCTAGATGAGGGTAACAGATAGAAACTAGCAATAGATCACTATGTACAAGCACACAATATATCAATTAATTATAAGAACGTGAGATGTCAATAGTGTACAAGAACGCAAGATGTCACTTATTTGCAATAAATGCAGGATGGCCATATCACATAAGCAAACACGCACGAGCACGAACTTTTATCACTTAACACTTAATTAGGCACGAAGACACTAATGTGCACTAAGGATATATGCCACCTTGGAATGCACACTAGGACACGTGTATGTGGTTTATGTATCCAGCATTCAACATGACATTATTTCCCAACGCAGATGCGACACCAGTAATCATTATACCTCATGGTTAACAGTATATTTTGACTCTCCATTGGGGTTAGACTAGAGCCCTTGGACACTCGCCGTGCCCAATCAGCATCTCACGATTTTTAAATGTAGATACCCACAGTCATTCATGGCCAATATCAAGAGTTTCAAGAAGTAAACATTTCAATATCACGTTCATGATGATTTCAATAGAAACTAGGCATGTGAACATAATTTCATGATAACAATAGTCAAGAGAGAATTTCGGCAGCATAATGGCGTAATTTACACTTTAGTTAAATCTTTACATTAATGGCTTGAGTCCAAGATTATAATGTCACACTCACGAGAACGAGACAAGAAAGGAAATGCACGCTATCTCCAGGGAACTTCAATGGTACAACCAACGCGTCCAAGAGGTGTTTTCAAAATCCGAATATAAAAGCTATCCGAAAAGAAGGGCGGGAAAACTAGTCAAATCGTGACGGCATGACCCGTCACGTTCTAGACCGGCACTGAAACCCACGCGACACACAGTTTCATGTGTCAGAACGGTCGAGTCAAAGACATAATCGCGGCGAAAGTTTTGTCGCCTTTCATGTGAATGCGACGGTCTAGTACATCACGTTCATGCAATGAAGAAAGTGACGACTGGTGTGGTCGCATTTATGGATCTTGCTTGAAAACGATTAAAAATGGTACCACCATGCATGCAACGCTTATAACTCAAGATTTAGGGCTCTCTAGACAAAACTATGAACATGGAAGTTGTAGGGGATGATGAGTAGAAGAGAACTACGATCTTGGGTTGACCTAATGCATGAAACCGACATGAATGCTATATCCCTACCCATGCGCGATGTTTGGAAAACGCTTAATACTCGGTGCATGATTGATGAAAATTGGGGAAAACAACTACAAATGAAACTAGACTCGATAAGCTTTCACATGGTATATGATTTATTCAAGTTTAGCCTGAGAACACCTACCTTTGGTCGATGCTAAGAAGAGTCTTCTGTAGATTGTTGCAGAACGCAAGTAGGGGAAGATGGCTCCGGTTGGGGGCGATCTCCTCCTCCTCTGATGCTCAAGCAATCTCCTCACAACCCCAACTAATGGTAAACTCGTCTCCAAGGGTCTTAGGAGGAGTACTTAAGTGTTTAGGGTTGTTTATTAGTCCCATTACAACTATGAAATAAGGGTTGCGGTTCAAGCATGAACCCTTCATTGTTTGAGGAATTCCCATCCCAATTAGAGTGTGTGAGCTATTAGGAAACCTCCTAGTATGGTTAGGCACGAATTTGGGTTGCTATGTATGTCTAATTGCCTTAGATTTTGCCATAATTGCCCTTTCTATTTTCTGCTTAAATAGGGTTACGAATTTTGGGGATTTCTTCTTGTTGGGTTCTTGTTCTTTGAGCTAAGAGTATTTGTTTGGCACAAAAATTATCCACTAATTGTCTTGTCTCATTAGGAGACCAATTATGGGATTTATTTCATTTTAATCGCGTCTTTCACACATACGATCATGGCACGTATGTTTTAACCACCTTGATAAATATTAAACTATTATTTTCAATTTATTCTTTATTTTTAAATGACTAAATTTTTGGGGTGCTACAGGACAGATGGCTTACCAATATGGATTGATGGGTCGCAAAGGAGACGAACCCACTTGTATGCTTGTTGGCCTCTGGATTGGCAGCTTGATTCACTTTCATTGTTGTAAAGGTTTCTTGCCATCTCTCTGCGGCCCATATGTTGCACAGACCTTGCCAGTAGTCTCTCCTCATCCATGTCAGTGAGCGCTCCCTCCAAAGAGTCGAGTCTGGACTCTTACAAACTCTCTGTGCATTTTTTCTCGCATTATACAACAAATGTTTAAAATTTGATCGGGCGGTAGGGGTGAACACAGTTTGGTTCGGTTCGAGTTGACTCATTTTTTTGTCAAACCGACCGAACCGAATCCCAAGGTCAACCCGAACCGAACCGAACTAGTTCGGTTCGGTTTAAACCGAAGTGTAATTCTCTATCTTACACAGCCGCGCGCTTGTCTTAATGGCTAAGGCGCTGGTCTTTTCTACGAGAGGTGGGGTGTTTGAATCTTGCTTTTGACATGTTTTTACAACAGATCTCAGATATGTCACCTTTTTTGACAAAAAAAATGTCTGTTTAGCGGGAGATCGGTTTCGAACTCAAGCCTTCATAGGCGCCAGGCGCTGCAGCACCCAACGCTAACCAACTGTTCTACACTTTGTTGAGTTATTAATGTACATATATATATATATATATATATATATATTCGGTTATTCGGTTTCAGGAAGTGAAGCCGAACTGAACCGTGTAGAGTGCCAAACCGAACCGAACCGAACTGGCCGGTTCGGTTCGGTTTTTCGGTTTGAACCGAATTATGAACAACCCTATCGGGCGGTGGCCATCCATACTAATTGAGATCGCACCTCGTCTGAAGGACGTGTGAATCGATGATTGCTCTGTACAGATAAGAGTTAGTTTACTGAATATAGGAGTAATAAAACAAATAGATTATAATAAGAAATTACATACCATAAACATTTGATACAACAACTTCTGGACGTCCATTGGGAAATCGTTGAATCTATGAATAGGCCTAGGAAATGTGCCTAATTGATCTTGTGACGAATTGAGACGCTTGGCCGGCTCTATTTTATCTCTATAATATGTAACTTGTTACAATGAATTTATGCACTAAATAACTGTCTGTAATAAAAGATACATATAAAGATATTACGTACCCATTTATCCACACCTCCCGCAGAGTGCCATCATAGAAACTGCCTCCCCCCTCCTGTAGATTGACATCATCCTCTACCTCTGGCATTGTAGATGCACCTACCAAAAAAACTGGAGGTGCGGAAGCACTCGGTCCTGTACAAAATTTGACAGACAGAAGTAATGTACAAGAATAGAAAATGTTAAAGAATATAAATAACGACTATACAAATACTTACAAATTCAAATATACATACCTACTACCGTAGAAGGAGGAGGCGTAAACTGACCCGAGCTGTAGGAATTTTAATGGCATAAATAATACAAGTGAATCAATGCGCAAAGAAACTACAACTTTGAATACATACTGTCGCAGGGGTAGGAAGCGTAGGAGCGTGGGAGGGAGGACTCGATCCTGTTAGAATGAGAAAGAAATAACAAAATATATTAGCAATATACAATTACTTACAACTTCAAAACAAGACTTACCTGCTGCCAGAGGAGGAGGCACAAAAGGACCAGAAGCTGTAACAATTTAAATGACATAAATAATATGTATAAATAATGCACAAAGAAAAATACAAGATTATAAAATGTTAAAAAATATAAATAACAACTATACAAATACTTACAAATTCAAATATACATACTTGCTACCGTAGGAGGAGGAGGCGTAAACTAACCCGAGCCTGTAATAAATTTAATGGCATAAATAATACAAGTGAATCAATGCTAAAAAACTACAACTTTAAATATACATACCTACTGTTAGAGGAGGAGGCACAGAAAGATTAGAAGCTGTAACAATTTAAATGACATAAATAATACACAAAGAAAAATACAACTTTAAATATACATACCTGAGGCCGTAGAGGAACCCCTCCCACTACTCAGCCTCCTCCCAGAACTGGAGCCCGATCGTGCTCCACGCACCATATCTTCATAGGGAACATCAAAATTCATGTTCATTAGTCAATTGCTTATATTGAAAGTGGGCAACTTTAAATATATTGAACAGATATGAAAAAATTCTACCCATTTTTAAATGATATCCAATTCTGTTTAGCAACTATATTTTAAAACATTGTTAAAGTTTTAAGCATTGTGTTTTTGCTATGACAAAACCTTTTAAGACTTTCTACAAACAAATCTATTGGAATATACCACAAGGAATATGATGTATGATACATTATCTATCAGCACCGTCTTACGAAAATTTCTCTAAGTCCACAACGTATACTATGTACCATACTAACTCCGACTTCAGACTCCGACTCCTGAAAAGTCAAAATGTCGTATCAATTGAACATTAATACTCCGACTTCTGAAAAGTTGAAGTCTAGCAGTACTTTGACTCCTAAAAAGTCGAAGTCTGTCTGGACTCCAACTCCCTTAAAGTCAAAGTAAGATATCGATTAAGAACCTCACTCCGACTCCTAAAAAGTCGAAGTCCTCTTACTCCGACTCCTAATAAGTCGAAGTCCTTTTACTCCGACTCCCTGAAAGTCGAAGTCTATTATTGTTTGCACTCCGACTCCCTAGAAGTCAAAGTATGACCAATTGATGATAACTCTTATCACTCTGACTTTCCAAAAGTCCAAGTTTATGATCAATCTTACTGCGACTTCTATATAGTCGAAGTTTTTCATGCATCTCTTATCTTTGAATCCGACTTCAGAGAAGTCGAAGTAGCCTACATCAACTCCTATGTACTTGATACTTAATAATTTTTGTATGAATTTGTCATTTCTCAAAATCCATGAAATCTTAATCTTATATATTTTAATATGCTTGTTATCCCTATGGGATCCTTTACGGAATGAATAACACTTACATATCTTATAAAATAATGCTCTTCTTGCTACCATCATTTAAATATTCTATTAGGTAGAAAAATTATATTCAAAATGATCACATAAATTATCCTCGATAAGATCTAAAATAATTACACAAATTGATCTCTTGCTTTTTGTCAGAAGTTCAGTTCTTCTTCATTTGAAAGTTGCTTTACAGTAAATGTGATGGTAAGTATAAGCAGCATGGGATATCTGTCAATGCTCACCTACCACTGTCAGAACCTTCCCTTACCTTCAAGATACAACTATCTGTCTACTCTTTATTGCACTGAACATCTGTCCATCTGAGGTTCTTTATACTTTACATAGATTTCCATCTTACCTACCTTCGAAAGTATGGAGGTATCCTTTTTTGTCTTGTCTTTTCTTGCAGAACATTTATGAAGCATGACTTAGCATTCTGTCTTGAGCATGGAGTTTACAGAACATTAATGAAGATGTCTTTCGAGCCATGAAGCTACCAACATAGCCTAAAGACTATGGAACTCAAAAAGGTGAAGGACTGACGAATATAACAAAAGTCTCAAAGTGTCTACATCCAAAGGATCAACGACTATTCTTCAAACTGCTAGATTTCTAATGGGCAGTTTCAAACGGAAACTTAAGGGCTTTGAAGTTCATATATAGAAGCTGGAGTTTTTGAACAAGACACATATATACCCTTAGAAAAACCCAGCAATGCACACAACTCCCATCTATTTTTGCAAGCAAAAGTCTCAGAAGCCCCTACTGAAGTGAAAAGAAAGAGAGCTGCTTCTTCAGTCTACGACCTTCAAGCTCTCCAGTTCTTTTTAGAAGTCTTTTTCTGTTGGGTGGCATTTAGTGACTGTAGATCTTTCTCAGTCCACCCACTTAGATTCAGAAAGAGTTAGAGCTTCAATTCTCATTTGTATTCCTTTCTGTTTCTCTATGTTTTGCTAATTTTTGTGAGTAGGCACTCAAGTGTTTTTCATTTCTGTGATCAGATAACCCGCAGGGGGTTTGTTCCCTACAGTGCCCCTCTTATGAAGGGAAGACCTATTGGTTTAGGTAATCTTTGTACCCCTTTGTAAGGGAAGACTTGTTTGGGAGCAAGTGAGATTGTAATACCTCTCAGGTTGAGAGAAGGCCAAGTTCTCTTGGAAGTTTAGTGAAATCCCAAGAGGTTGCTTGGGGACTGGATGTAGGACTTCCATGCGGGAAGGGCTAAACCAGGATAAAATCTCTTGTGCATTTGTGTGATTGTTTCCACCAAGTTTTTCAGTTGTTTCACACACACTACACTAAACACTAACAACTCTATTTAGTGTTGTTTATTTTCAAATATTTTTTAAGTGCAAGTAGTCCTATTCACCCCCCTCTAGGACATCATTAGTGCCATCTCGATCCAACAAATTCCTCCTCAGATGATGACAATATATCTAATTCAGCCCCATCTTCATCATCATTTTCACATTCATCACTGGTATATTCCTCCACCTCATCAGAATCTTCACCAGACACCTGACCTACATCAATATATGTTTGCCTTCCACTACTCCCTTTTATCTCATGTGGATCGACTTCTTCGACCTCATTTCCTTTAGATAAGCAAATTGGTTCTTCAGATTCGTCTACTCCAGTATGTGTTGTCAACTCTACATCATCAATCAAGTTTCTTGAAAGAATTCGGCGTTGACCTCTTCAGATGTCTGATGAGTCATGTCCAATTCATAATCAAAGAATAGTCTTGACTTAACTCTGCAAATAACCCCCAATCATTTTTGTCTTTGTTCGTAAATGATGGATAGCTTATAATACACTTGCTGGGCTTGTGTGGCTAAAACATTCATAAGTATTCAATTTGACTTATGTTTAAGCTCGAGAATCTCATGTGTGTGTCATTTCGAATGGAATTCAGATCAAACCAATGACACTTGAACAAGAATATATGATTGTCTTGTCCTAGATATTACAACTGTAAGATCTCCTCTAAAATATCGTAGTAGTCATATTCATTTTCATTGTATGTACTTCCTTTAACTCATACGCCGCTGTTCATGGTAGACTTACTCAGCCCATAGTCTCTTGTGTGAAATCTATACCCATTCACAATAAATCCAGGGTAGTTCTGTGTAATTTTCGATGGGCCATAGGCTATCTGATGAACTCTTTCATCAGTAATTAAACCTTGTTCAACCTACATATAGAGAAGATTAGTTAAAAAGTGAACATAACTTATCTTTCGTAGTCTTTGAGCATGTACACTTACGCGTTTTCTTAGCCATAAGACCAATGACTTCTCTCGTTCTTTTTCATCCTCATAATCATTGAGATGTGAATTTTTTGAATTATTTCTGAATCAAATTGTTTGTAATATGAATGGAAGACCACCTTTAATAGCTAGAATAAGGGCAAAGAAGTTCTATACACAATAAATTATGAGTTCAGGACTTACTCAAGCTCAGCACAATTTAAAAGAAATATATCTCTGCGGCGCATAACTCTCTGTCATCGAGCATGCGAGTTGAAGAACGTCCGAATGCACGTCTAGGATGATTAAATATGGAGAGTCGATCTGAACACATAGATCCCCCCCTCCCATCATCATTACGTGGAGGTTGAGTATGATGATTTTGTATGTCTGCTTCAAAGTACATCGAACAAAAGTTCGAGATTTCTTCCATAATGTATGCCTCAACAATAGAACCCTCCACTTTTGCTTTATTTCGAACTTTCATTTTGAGGTCATGCATACACCTACATCAATAATGTACAAGACAAATGACAAACATATCATACATAAGGTGAAATTCTGAGAAGAAAAAAGTTAATATTCACATATACCTCTCAAATGGATACATCCATCTATATTGTACAGGCCCTCCGACTTTAGCTTCATATGATAGATGTATGAATAAATGCTCCATCGAATCGAAGAATGCAGACAAAAATATCTTATCCAACTTGCCTACGATGGTGACCACATTCTGTTCGATGGTTTGCACATCCTCAAGCCTGAGTTCTGATGCACATAGAATCGTGAAAAATCGACTCAGCTCAGACAATGCTCCCCATAGAGGCTTCGACAACATGTCACGAAATGCAATAGGTAGCAACCTTTGCATGAACACATGGCAGTCATGACTCTTCATTCTATATATTTTTCCCTCACTGGCGTTGACACAATGAGCAATATTAGACACATAACCATCATGAAATCTCAACTGTTTCAGCCAATGGCACACTTCCTTTACTTGTCCACCTCCAAGCACATAAACTGCTTTTGGTTTAATTGATTTCCCATTTACTTCAACAAGTTCTAACTCTGGACATTTACAAAGCATGGACAAGTCCAAACGTGCATTCCCATTGTCCTTTGTTTTACCTTTTATATCAATGACGGTGTTGAACACATTATCAAAGACATTCTTCTCGATATGCATCACGTCTAGATTATGCCGTACAAGAAGAGTTGACCAATAAGGTAGCTCCCAGAAAATGCTTCTCTTCACCCAGTTGTGCTCCTTCCCAAAACCTGAAAGGTGCCGTGTACTGCCCATCCGTTGTGTGATATCTAGCAAATTTTCTGGACGTGCTGACATATGATGACTGGACAACCTTTGAATATAACTTCATCTCGTTCCATTCTGTTCTTTAGGAATGCATTGTTTTGTCTTCTGAAAGGGTGATCAACTGCTAAAAACTACTGATGACAATCAAACCGGCATGACTTCCCACCATGTTTAAGTACTAATGATTTGGTATTATCTATACGGTAAGGACATGTATACGGTAAGGACATGCTAACCTCCCATGTGTGCTCCAACCAGATAGCATTTCATATGCAGAAAAATCACTTATCATCCACATCAATGCTGCCCTCATGGTGAAATTTTGCTTTCTAGATGCATCATAAGTGTTGACCCCCTCAGTCCATAATAATTTCAATTCATCAATCAATGGTCTGAGATAGATGTCTATATTTTTTTGTAGGACTTTTAGGACCAGGAATCAATAAAGACATGCACAAATTCTCTCGCTTCATGCACATGCTCGATGGAAGGTTGTATGTTGTCACGAACACTGGCCAACTGGAGTAGGAAGCCAATGAACCTCCAAATGGATTGAATCCATCAGTGCATAAACCAAGCCTCACATTACGTGACTCCCTTGAGAAGATATGATGAGCATGGTTGAAATGAGTCTAAGCTTCGCCATCTACAGGATGACTCATAATATCCTCGTCACGATGTACTCTTTCTACGTGCCACCTCATATGTCGAGTTGCCTTTGAAGACATATACATCCACTGCAGTCTGGGTGTGATGGGAAAATATCGCAATGACACATAAGGTATATCCTTTCCTCTAGAATTGGCCCCTCTTTTAGGTTTAAACCTATCATGATGGAAAATAGAACACGATACCTTATTTGCATCCTCTTTGTGATGCAACATACAATGATTCAGACATGCATCTATTTTCACATATCCAAGTCCTAACTCATTGACCATCTTCTTGGCACGATACAAATTTGGAGGCAGCTTCTCATCTCGAGGTAACATGCTCTTGATGATGATGAGGAGACGGTCAAACAACTCTCACTTTATGAAATTCAAATTTCAAGTTCAGCACTGTGACATCGTTGACAATCGAGTGTGTTTTTGACAACCATCCCACAATGGCTCATCAACATCCTTAAGTAACTGATAAAATCTTTCAGCTCCCTTGTTCGACACTTCTTCAGCGTATACAGGATCCTCATGTACATTGAATGTGGGACCACCGTCATCTACAACTATATTCACATACGTACTTGCGACTTCCACATTACTAGGCTCGTGAGACCAGAGCTTCTCACCATGACATGTCCAATTCATATAACATTCAACAAACCCTTTCAGTATAAATGATGATGAACCTCCTATGGTGAAATCCACTTCAAATTTTACAAATCATATAAGGACATTGGATGACCTTCGCTGTCTACTGCTGCATTTGGATTCCCTAATGCAAACTGAATGAAAGTCTCAACTCCGGCCCTAAACTCCACAGACACCACATGTTCTACGATACATCCATGAACAATCTGAAGCCTTTTTTTTTCTAGCGCTCAACTAATATTAACAAACAAATAACTTTAAAATTCAAACTAAAAAAAATAAATATGACCATTTTCACACATCGTTCGACACAACCAAAATGAATAGAAAGAATATATTATTTAGATTATCACTTTTACCCATCTGTGAATATTTTATCGCACTGAGATGGCCATTTACTATATGTTTGTACAATTTGTTAAAAATTTCGACAGCATCTCCCCGCACCTCTCTAATATACCAAAAAAAATTATTGATTAAGATATTCTTAAACACTTACTAATAAGTGGTTAAGAAAATATTCTAAATCAGTAAAGGTATATCAGAGAGGAGTGAGTAGACGCACCCAAAATTTTCAACAAACAGTACAAACATATAATAAATGACCACCTAACTGCGATCAAACATTCATAGACTGTCCAAAACGGGACAATTTAAGACTTTGAGTTAGATATATACGTTCTCATCATTAAAAATGAGAACGTACATATCAATCCCAAAGTCTTGAATGGGAAGGTTCATTGACACAGGCTGAACACGCTCTCGTGAGGTGTGTGTAGTGTTAAATTGCTATGCATGCATAGATCAAATTTAAATGCCACATAAATATGAAAGGAAAATGAAAACAAAATCATACATGTAAACAAGTGCAATAGTAAATCAAATTCACACATATATGTAAATGAATTGCATTAAAGTAAGAAGTGAATACTAATCACTAAACTGAAAGTAAACAATTAAAAGCAATCCATATAATAGTGTTTATTGAATTAAGTTCGAATCAAGGATCTAATGTCTACAAGGAAGAGTTTATTGATTAAGATATGAAGATATTTTCTTTTACCCTTCCGAACTTCAGATCATGTGTGGCGGTTCGAGTTTTAGATATATTGGTGGATAACCGGTATCTTGGATTCTAAGTCGTTACATCTTATGTTCTTCAAAACACTAGTGTTAGGATACCCTCAACAAGGCTTTGATACTAGTTTGTAGATTTTGTTGGGTATCACTGTTGCAAAAACATTGATGGCACAACATAAGCGGACACGAAACACACCTCAAGCCACAAAGATGATTTCGAGAGGAACAAAAAGAGAACGACACACTAAAATTTAAGTGGTTCAGAAAGATTATGCACCTTCCTACATCCACATATGAAGATGAGCATCATTCCACTAAGCAAACGAGTTACAAAATATAGAAAGATGAGAGGCTCTCAAAACTGTAGCCCTTTACACCCCAAAACTCTTTCGCTATCTCTTTTTCTTTTAGGGAAAAAAAATAGGGAACAAAGGAGAGGGAGATGAAGACATCGAAGTCTCAAAAACTGGTCTATTTAGCAATTGCCCACGTACATACGTGAGGCAAAACAAAGTCCGACTCCTAACAAACGAGAGGGGAAGTCTCACTGTGACTACTCCCCATCCGAGTTGACCTAGTCAACCTTACATACACTAGACCCATTAACGTTTTGGGATCGGGTCGTATCCCATCATGAGTTGTTTGCATAAACTGATCATTTATCGCATAGTTTTAAGAACTTTTTAAAAAGACTGTACATCCCAATTAATTGGATTATTAGACTTATTGAGAGCTGAGATTATTTTTTAATTTTTTTAACTATCGGATTAAGCATTAAATTTTAGTTGACATTGAAATACAGTTATTTAAAAATAAAATAAGAAAGTGTACACCCCGCCAAAGATGCACTAAGGAAAAAGTCAATTGTTCAAAGCTAACTTACCGACAATTATATGGTGACTGTGCTGAATGACTAAATCTAATAGTTTTGCATCACCTAACTCACTAGTTTTCCTGAACCACCCTAGTCAAAAAGAAAGGCTTCTAGCTGATCAGTTGCTTGTTTACATATACCAAGGAAAAAGAGGGTCGTTTCCTTCCTTCCCCAACTCCCCATTAGAGATAAAGCTTGATAGAGATATAAAGGTTCCATGTGCCCTAGAATTGTCAAAGAACACCTTGGCTAATCAGGTGGGTCTACCACCACACCCACCAATTTACAAGAGGCCATCAAAGGGAGGGTTCCTGTTTGGGATCCTGATCAGCATCTTCTCTCCAAGAACAGTAATAGCCCAAGGCCACCCAAGGGAAGAACAAAGTTATCTATCAGCATATATAGGCACATATGATTCCTCATCTTCTTGTGATAAAATCCCTCATTTCCACTTAGCTGAATAAACTCACAAGGCTAATTGAAGTTGCTAGATGTCTGTTCTCACACAAGAGTTATTTGAGCATTTCACTAGCTTCCCAAAAACCCAAACATCCTCCACCAGTACTTCAAAATTAATGTTTCTACTTCCTACTACACATACACAATATATCTTTTCAAAAATGCATCAGAAAAAAAATTGTACTTCTATTTAATAACCATGATATCCATATATGTGTATATCTCTATAATATATATCTACTAAAAAATGAACAAATACAGATCAAGTGTCCCAGTGGTGGAGCAAACATCTATACCCTGTCTCCACCTTATGCAAAGTAAAAAGGGGGAAATGGGAAGAAAAAAGAAAAAGGCCCTACTAACATAAACTGCCTAATTCTGGTACATAAAGGCTTTACACTTATATAAGTGTAGATATAGAATACCCAGATCAAGATACATGAAAAAAATGAGAAGAAAAAATAAAAACACATAAAAAGTGACTTAATCTACTCACCGAATAGAATGATGGTGGTGATTCATGCTGCCACTGCGATCCCATCTCTCCCACTGCACCGGCTTCTCTTCTGTACACTGCCCCCCACCCCACATCGCCAGTCCCCCCTCCTACCTCCACACTGCCCCCCTGTCCACACTGCCGAAACCCCCCTCCCACACCCCCACATTGCCCCCCCACCCCACACAGCTAGCCCCCCTCCCACCCCACACTGCCCCCCCCCCCACAACAAGCCCCCCCCCCCCCCATACAGCCACCCCACCGCCAAGCCCCTCTCCCCCTCCCCCACTGTCGGGAAACCCCTCCCCCACACACTGTGAGCACACACAGGCGTATAGAGAGAGAGAGAGAGAGGTACATAGATAGATAGAGAAAGAGAGCAGATAACTTGAGAGAGAGATAAAGGGCAACACATAAGCACACACACACAGGCATAGAGAGAGAGAGTGCTTACCCGCTATGTGGCAGCTTCTCTCTAGATGGCGATGACATGGAGCTTCGGTCGATGGCAAGACTGATGGCATGACACCGGCGACGGGGAGTGATGATGGCGACCGAACGGCGGCGGCGACACGGACGATGGCGGTGACGCAGGCGATGGTGGCGATGCGGACGATGGCAGCGATAGGGTGTCTTGGCAGGGTGATCCGGAAGGCATCTCAGCACATGACAGATCGAAAGAGAAGGGATAGAGCGAGAGAGGAGAGAAAGAGAAGAGAGAAGAAGAAAAGGGTAGAAATAGTGACCGAATAATTCGGTCACTATTCAGTCCTAAATCCCGCGGGATTCAGTGATCGAAATAAATTCAGTGATAATTCAGTCACAAACATAGGGACTGAATTGTGACCGAACATAATTCGGTCACTAACCATGTACTGGAGCATTTACGGATGAAATCTTGCGACTGAAATAATTCGGTCACAATTCGGTCTCCAATATAGAGACCGAATTGTGACTGAAAGAATTTAGTCACAGAATTTCATCCATAAACATGCCAACTACATGGCCTTCGTGACCAAATTATAGTCAATCACAATTCGGTCTCTATTTTGGAGACCGAAATTGTAACGGCCCTGGATGTTCATACCCAATAAGGGTCCATATCCAGATCCGTCTCCCGCGAACGGACCGAAGTCTCGCAAGGGATATCACTAACACGTGTCCAGTACGAATATAAAAGACCACAAGTACAGTATATAACATAGGAAAGTATGAGTGTATATAACTATAAACCACAATGTACAAAAGTCCCATTACAATTTTACATGTCCAATTAAAAGAGTACAACTACCTGGGGCATACCCCGAGGGAGTCACCGGCTCAGTAGGGACCTCCCACAACGAAACCAACAACAACACTAAAAGACCTCAACCCCAGAGGGTCTCACTGGAAAAACCGGTAGCCGAAGCATAACATACACACACTCACATGTAATCAACAAAAAACTATAAACACAACGGCTAAACCTGGTCCTCGGAAAGTAAAGGGAATCACATGACTAGCTTAGCATCGCTAGTCCACCCTACAACCAAACCACCTCGACCTTAAGCCTCACCGGCAAACCACTGTCTAGGCTACAGTCTCACAGGCAAACCACACACACGGAGTATCGAGATTGGCGACAACCAGCCAATACCCGCATACCAAACCATAACTAGAAACACACAGCACATGGAGAATCATACCGCAAGATCTCTACAGTATGCACGGTCACACCTCAACATCTTCTGAGGATGAGGCTCACGTACCACAACACCACACTACCCTGAGGGGTACATGTACCTGCTACCACGAGGTACAACACTAAACCACTGAACCGTGCCACCTCCAGGGCACACCACAACGGTTACAACCTTAGCCAACGGATCACACACACAAGCCACGACCAGTGGCAAACCACGAGTCGGAATGGAACGACGCCACCACATGGGAATGGACTACTGGTTCATGATGCCAGTATCCAAACCAGACAACAAAGCACAAGAACTACCTCTTAGTCTCGCAGTCATGGACGGAAGGCCCAATTGCCGCTCCACAACAACAAGCCAAGAACAGTGGAGACCAACCAACACCACAACCTGCAGGTCACACACCCCGCAGGCCCACGCCTGGCACCTTTAGGGACTCCGGCCCGAGCTCCCTAAAGTGAGGCACTGGAAACAGGACTAGCTGGGGACCAGTACGTCTACTGGTGTTTGAACCCCCAACCACGAGCGCGCTACAAGTGACTGCACACCCATAAACACAAGTCGCTGCCCACAGTCGTCTTTCCCTCACCCGGACGTACAACTCAAACTTTGAGTGAGGGTGTCCAGGAAGACGACTCAGGCCTCTGAGGCACACACGTACCGGGACACGCCCCGAGCACAACACACGTGCCTGGCTCTCCTAGGAACCTGGGGTACCCGACTGAAGATGTATTCCGGATTAGGCGCCGGACCACCAGACTCAGTAAGCACACAAACCACGATATACATACTTATATAACCTTTATGTACAACCCACAGTACACAAGTGTAAGGAATGGCTTATCATCGGTCACCCTTTGACCCTCAGGCCATCCTACACACAACCGTTCATTAACGGGGTCATCACATGACCGCCAAGACCACACATTGGACTTATACACATTAACCATTAAACACCTATCTTAAAACATTAACATTCTTAAACAAAATCATAACACACCATATCAATATCGAAAACACAACCTTGCCTGTCATTGGTCACCCCGTGACCTCCATGGCAACAGACACCACTTAACACATTAAACATTACAACAATATTTAAAGAATAACTATAGACCCGGGCTAGGTCTACACAAGACCTTCACTGCCTAACACCCAACATTCCTCTCGGGATCAACCGCGTCGAACACAGGCGACGCCTCTCAAATCGCGTCGACCTATCCAGACGCCATTCCAAACCTTGTCGCGACAGAGCCAAGTGCCGCGACCAGATCGCATTGGCCCAATACGACGCCACTCTAATTGCGTCCAACTGATAAGACGTGCCACAAAATGCTAATGCGGCAAGGCCTAGCGCCGCAACCAAGTCACGTCGGCTTGACATGTTGCCACAAAGCCCGTTCGGTCAAACCATCGGTCAACACCCAAAATACGTCCGACAACTAGGACACGTTCAAGCAAAACGTGTTGGGTCGAGGGGCCATGTTCACACCACCGCCTCACCCATCGGACCAAAACCCGTAACGCGTCGGCTCAGCACGACGCGTTCAACATGAACACGTCAGCTGTCTTGAACACGTTTCCACAAAGACTGTGAGTTCAGCTCACAGGCCGAACCCACCTCCTCCCCGGAAGAAACCACACATAGGCTAATCAAACTCCAATTCAAAGCAGTAAACATGATTCCAAACCATGGCACACCACCCACACATGTTCCAACCCTTAATCCCAAATCCAAACATGCCATTAAACTGTAAACAATGGTAGGAAGTCTCCCTACCGATAGAAGACGCCGATGAACTCCCCAAAACCTCCTTGTTGACGGCACACCCACGCTCCGAGCATCGTCCTCGCGTGGTTCCATGCCGCACGAGCCACCAGAAGTCGAAGTGGCCAGAAAACTCCACAGAAGGCGCCACAACAGCCTCCCCCATCGTTGAACAGAGCTTCCTTTGCTCTGTCTGGCCGAAATGAAGCTTTTAACATTACATTCAAAATTGCGTCACCACTAGCCACCGCGTTTAAACCTTTTAAACGCGTCCACCTAATTTGACGCCATACAGAAACATGCGCCACGTGCCACAGAGGCGGTTCCTTGAATCACGTCTGGAATGTACGATGTGTTCAAATCGCGTCGCCTACCTCCGCCGCGATTCCAAACAATGAATCAGCAGTGTAATTAGACTGGCATATCCGGCCCACACTGCTCACTTTGTGCACAGAAACCGCACAAATAGCCCATTGACCATCTCTTGGTCAAGAGCACCACACATAGACCCGATAAACCCGGATCCGAACGACCGTACTGTTACAGAAATATTCAGTCACATTCAGTCGCTAATTTGCGAATGAATTGTGACCGAATAGGATTCGGTCACTAACTAGGAGTATTAGTGACTGAAATTTTTCAGTCACATTCAGTCTCCGATCTGAGACTGAATAGTGACCAAATATTTCGGTCTCAGATGTGGTCTCTAATGCCTCTTTTTCTTGTAGTGTACTACATTGCCAAATAAGAAGGGTGCAACTCATTGATACGTTTTAACTAACATCTTGTGTTTCTATTATAACATCTTTCTCTTCATTGGAACATCCAATATCTCCGACTATAAGTGCTGCTACTTCAGAAGTAGTAGGAAGATTGTAAGTCCTTCCATCATAAACTCTTTGCCCAATCAACTTAATCTTTATCATTTGAAGTCCAGATTCTTGAAATCTATCTCTAGCCATTTTAAAAGTTTTTTTCCAAAGAATTGAATGCATCAATCATCTCTTTTAGTTCCAAGACTATTGTTGGATCCAACCTTTGTTGATTATTTGCTCTGCAATACATAGTTTAATACACATTATGAATAAGATACAAAGACAAGGACATCTTGATAGAAATGCATGATATTGAAATTCAATACTAACATGTTTGTCTTTAGTCGATTTGAGATTTTATTTTTTGTATCATATATATATATATAGCTGGGCAAATTTTGAACTTGTTCTTGGATTTGGTAGTAGACTTCCAATTTTATGATAATTTTGACCATATAATCTAAATACATATGGTCTTGTTCCATAATTTATGGATGAATCAATCTTCCCTCCCATTGATGTGAAGGAGAACATCATATTGTATGCTCGAATGTTGTCTAAAAAGTATCTATTCTTTGAATCCCTAGTATACAAAATTTTTTGTAAAACTTCAGGAGCTCTTTTAGTAAAGACAATTATATTTTTCCTTGCAAACAATATAGAGAGAACTTTGGAGTAGTGCACCTTTTCTTCTTTTCCAATCTCTCTTCATACCATATCAATCCACCACAATTTTCACATGGACAAATGGGATCTCCAATATCACAATCGTCTATCTTATTTAAAAGCTGACATTCAGATTTATTTTCTTCCACTGTTGGATAAGAAAAAATATGTATGTCATCAGACTTTAATGTTTTGGAAGTATCATTTAAATAAAAAATATTTACATTGACATTCCTGATTATTTCGCTTACGTTTGCCCATTATAATCATTTTTCTCCTTAATTTTGTATTGATATGCTTTCCTACATTATTTTTTTCATCCATAAATTGTCAAACCTGAACTCAATTTGATGTTCAATCTATATTAAACAAAATCTTATATTAAAAAGATATAAGAAATTGGTCAGAAATTTAAACTACACAACAATACAAAAAAAGATTTAATTAAAAGATAGATAAAATTTTTCTGGGGGATATTTAAATGCACATAGCATTCTTTAGACAAAATAAATATTTAAAAAACAATTGAAAAATAATGGAATGCTATTTTTCACTAAGAGTACATCGTTGGAATGAATTTACATCATACATGCAAGGACAAAAGTTAAGAAATTGTCAACTAATTACATTGTCATAGATAACACATATATTGTGCATATAATAAAAGATAATAAAACATTATATATGATTCTAACTATATTTCTTACTGAAGTGGTTTCTCACTATATATTGCTCACATTAAAATACTTAAGTAATCTCTCACATCTCGGATGATGGGATTCTATATGTAATATGTTTAACCTCCTTTTTCTGTAATGTAATCTTTGCCCCAACCACATAAATACCTAAATATATCAATCACTTTCCATCTCTTCTCATATAACGAGATGATATTACTTTTATAGTGGCAATCTCCTTAATATAATTATCTCTCCCAAATTTTGTTCATCCCCGACCACTAAATATATACATCCCCCCAAACCAGTTGCGTCGAAGTTTCGAATAATATCTTCGAACCATTCTCTTTTGCAGAGCAATGATGAATCCTTTTTCTTCTTGATGACGCTTAGTATTATTCATTATCTTCTTGATCTTTCTTATCTTTTTGTCGCAAAAATCATTCCATTTTCCAATTTTTGTAAGTCGCAAGGTAGGATCTTCCGTTAAAAAGCATGTGAAGTTTGATAGTGACATCCCCCCCTATTCGAATCCTCTATTTGAGTATGTTGATCATTCATCCTAAAAATGTAATACATTGAAATTAGATCTACAAAAATATAAACTTATCATTCTTCTGTATTAAACTTTTCATTCAATTTTGCATATATAACTTTTGAAGGTCAATAAAAAATTAGTGCAATATAAAATCAATTGCTATGGGGAAGTGTCCATGTTTATTTTGTACTGGGTGTTTATTGTGTACCCTGAGATCTTCTCTCTATTGTGGTAAGTACATAACTTATATAGTCTATATTTTCACATCCTCATAAACTTTATAAAAAATAACATTCAAAATAGTATGATCATGGTTATTCATAAATTTGAGGTTGCTATGAAATTTTTAATCAAATTTTGATCATTAAACATTCTTGTGACACCTGAGATACGATTGTCAGTTGTAAAGCTTTGATGGTGAGACTCTGGGTCTCACGCCTGAAAAAATATTATCAGGTAAAAAGAAATCCTAAAATTAATTGCTTTTGGGTTGCTAATTGGTGTTATTAACAGATGGGGGAGGGAAAGTCCTTTGGGACATGTCAGGTGGGACAGTAATCATCATCAAAAAGTTAATTAATTAATAATTATATAATAATAATTAAGATAGAAAGCATGGTGAGACTCGAAGGTATCACAAATGAGAATCTATTTTCAGATGTGAGGCCTGATGGTGAGACTATCTGGGTTTCACATTTGAAAAATATTATTAGGTATTAAAAAATTTATTTAAAAATACAAAAAGAAAGGGAAAAAGACATCCATGTACAAATCTTAACTTCATTTTTTTCAATCAAAGGGTCACAAAAAGGAAAGATTAATGAAATCACAAAATAACATAATTCTACCTTATGCATTTAGCGTTTCTTATCAGTACTAGTAATATGATAATGTGAAATATGTAAATAGATGTTTTTATTGAATATAGATGTGAATCCTCCATCCGCTCAAAGAGCAGATATCAACAATTCATAACAATCCATTGACAGTGTCCGAGGAAGAGACTACACGTATTAAAGATTAATACTTATAAGAATTTAACATATTGTCATTTTCTATCATGTTCATGCATTTTTGTAAAAACTTAGGAGGCTTCAGCATTGTGACCTTCTCCACGACTGCTTCCCGATGCCGGGGGAGAAGGGTTCGCCTGGGATTGGGGGTCCCTTTGGAGAAGTTGGAGAAGGAACTCGCCCCCCCCCATCAGTAAGGGCGGCGAGGTCAGCGCCAGGTGAGAAGAACCCCCCTAGCTGCTGCCGGTGCTGCCGCACCGGCCGGTGTGGTATTGAGGATGTCGCTTCCTCAGTCGACTATGAAAGGAGGGATGAAGAAGGAGACGCATCGGCGCCTCCGACGGTCATGGCGCGGGTAAGGAGAAGCACGACCATCAACACCGGACTTCAAGCCATACAGACGGCCGTCACAAGGATGAACTCCCCCCAGACTTTCTACTGACGGGGGTATTTTGAAAATTTCATCTAATCTATGGTGAAGTCCTCTTTTGGACCTAAACGTAAAGTTCTTCCTCACTTGGACCGGATGGTAAAACAATTCAGTTAATTGATTTAAAAATAACTAGTAGGCAACATTGGGACCGGATGCTGATTTACACAAGAAAAAGGCTTCATGCATGAACACCTACCGTACCACACCCAATACTTGAAAAGATTCATCTAGATAAAGCCAATTATCATCATACTGGAAGGCAGCGATGCAAACAGAAAGACAGTGTGATAGAGCGATAAATATAGCTGCCTTTGGTTTGGTAGATAACTATGTACATGCAGTTCTGAACATGTGTACGTACCGTTTTTAGAGATGTCGAAGAAGTGGATGGACTTTCCTGTTGTCACCGTCTGCAACACTTACTTACACATACTACTTACAGGTGTCACAAATAATCCCAACATACGATAACATATAGATGTATAAAGTAAAACTATTATAAATAATATTTAATATAGTATACATATAACGTTACCAAATTAAAATAAGATAAATTTCATTTATAGAATCGAACATGAGGTTAAAGTGAATCATATTAGAATTTTAAAACAATGATCTGCTACAACGCCAGCGCGTACATTAATAGCTACAAAAATTATTATAAGAAACGTACGTAGGACCTCCAACAGACCCAACTCAAAGTTGAGCAGGTTACGGATGGCGTAGACCTGGCTGGAGTCGCCCCCAGAAGAAGAGCCAACGCCAGGCGACGTCTTGCTTGAACAGGTCGAAGGTGCAGTGTGAGAAGAGTCGGCCGTTGCTCTCCAGCGCCCCCAGGAGGCCCCGCCACCACTGCTTCTAGTAGGGGAACGCCGAGTCGAGGTAGGTAGCGCCCGTCGCGGTCGATGTCGCACTCGTCGACGCTCCTGGCGTGCGAGAGAGAGAGAGAGAGAGAGACCACAGTGTGGCCATGCATGGAAGCCATCCAGTTCTTAATATAAATAATCTTTACCGTGCAGTTCTGAATGCGGGGCCGAACCACCCATATAAAACTAATATAAATAATCTTTACTATATATATAATATAACCAAATAAATAAGAGAAAATTTCATGTACAGAATAATACGTCAGGTTAAAGCATTATCATATTAGAAGAACTAAAAGTTAATAATTATATATTATGATTTTAAAACTACATATTTTATTTTATGAAATATGTTAAACATTTCTTTAAATGAAGAGAGAGAACATAAATTTACTGTAGCCGTAGCCACAGTAACATGCACACATGCACTGTAGCTATGTAGCTACAGTGCTTTCTCCTAAAACTTCTGTGCATGGTTCTTATCCCACAGTGGCGGTGACGATCGACGCAGTTGGCGGCGGTTAGTGGTGGATTTAGAATTTTATTTCAGTGGGGTCTTAATAGTGTACCCATATAATTTCAGTGGCGGTCACTCATGGTAATAAATTGTCCTCTCAATACAAACTTTTTTATTCAGTGGGGTCACAGGACCCCACTGGACTTGTGCTAGGTCCACCCCTAGCGGCGGCGGCTGAGCACCACGTCTGGATGAGGCGGCGAAGTATATGGTTGGTAGTGGAGTGTGGCCCTGCCACGGTTGGCCGGCTGAACACAGGCATCACGAGCAAGGAGACGGTGTAGCAGCTGATCTTGGGAGGACGGTGATGATGGGGCTTGGAGGGTGACGATGGATAACAGGTCAGTACCAACGGGTTAGGGGTTCTTGTACGTGGAGGTGGAGCAAAAGGCGAAGGCCGGTGGCGGCGCCACTGTGGGATGGTTGAAGACAAGCATTGTAACACCCTAAAATAATATAATAAAAATAAAAAAATATTTTTTTATGGAGAAAGACTTAGTGCACTTCTATATTGCACTTTAAGTGTAATATGATTAGGTAAAGTTTATATGGCACCCATCACATGAGGAGTGATAAAGTGGCAACCCAATTATTAGATGCCACATGGACTTCTTGCCTAGTCATATTGCACTTAAAGTGCAATATGAAAGTGCACTAAGTCTTTCTCTTTTTTATATAAGTCATAATCACTTTCATCAAATATAATTATCTTTAATTTAGGAATATTTTTATATTCTACTATAATTTTAGTATTATCTTCAGATGTGTGCACTACGATAGGGTGCTACCAGAATTCGGTAATGAAATTGAAATTCGACAACACCATAGTTCTCAGAAAATATATATGTTGATTTTAAAGACATAAATATCCTGAATTATTGATGCACATATATCGAGATTAAGTCGACACAATAATTTTTCGGGTAATTTTTACCAGACGAAAAATTATTTCAAAAAATTAAACTAAAATCACCATAAATGGTAAAACCTTTTAATTAACTTATGTTTGAATTTTCAACATTATTGGGCATCATTTAGATGCAAAAATATAAGGACAAAGAATCTGGATGAATTAACTCCCAATTATGAAAACCATTTTCGAAATATTTTACTTACGTAGTCATGGCTACGTAAGACACTTATCTCTTATGTAAATGGGTTACATGTACCACCATACGTGTTAAGGGCTCTAGTAAACGTGGTTAGGCTGTAAAAAAGAAGTTTTTACAACATGTGTGTGTGGTTACGTGTCGTATATGCACAACACCTAAAAATTATTTATACCCTTCCCTTGCT
>CM024758.1:98612245-98663176 GCA_014218235.1 Colocasia esculenta | reverse complement strand
GGTCTTATATAATGACCTGTGGTGTCTCGGCACGAACGGAGCACAAGGGGCTCGACGCTCGTGCGAGGACGAAGGCTTCACAAATGGGAACGCGTGCAGGGCCGCCGGGCCAACGTGCAGGGCGCCTGGCGCTGGTGGCCACCGGCGCGGGTGACCCGCGCGCGGGTGGCTTGCGCGGGACCCTCCTGGCGCTGGTGGCCAACGGCGCGGGTGACCCGCGCGGGTGGCACCCACGCAGGAGGGCCCCATGCGTGGGTGGCCCGCGCGGGTGGCCCGGCGCGGGTGGCCCGTGCCAGGGGGCCGGCGCGGGTGGCCACACCGCCTCATGGCCCTCTATAAAAGGTGGGTCCTTGGCCATTTTTGGCCATTCCCACAAGCAGAAGTCTGTCTTCTTTTGGGTTGTTCTTCGCGCGGCCGTCCAGCGCGCGTTCTTGTGCGTTCGACGTGCGTTCTTGTGCGTTTGACGTGCGTTTGTCCTGTTTCCGGGACCAAGGGCATTGACCTGCCTGAACACGTGCGCGCCGTGCGCGGTCTTGAACGCACCCTTGGACGTTGACTTTGCCCGCCAGAGGTATATGCTCCGTCCTAACGAACCTTTCGAACACCACTTTTTAATACATAATCTGAATTAATTCGGACTAAAATATATACTCGAACCCGTCTATCTCAGGTGTTCGAGTGGGAGGAAGTTTGGGGTTTATTCCCGGCTTCCGTATTTCCCGGACGAATTTGTCGCCCAGTTTTGTTTAAACACCGGTATTTTTCCGGTTTCAACAAATGCCCCCCACGGGATATCCGTCGGAGACAGGGGCGACGGCAGGTATCCAGTGGCCATTTTCAAATGTGTTTCTTTCTTCTGCACTTGTAATTATCTGCTTTGTCGCAACGTCTTTGTTTCTGACGGTTGAACTTTCGTTTGGCAGGGTTGACGATGTCTCGTTCGTCGAGGCATTGTGGAGAGAGTAGTGGGGCGTCGCGCCAGCCGGAGAGAGTTGTTCGGCAGATGGACGAGCCGATGCCTTCTTTTACCCTCTGCGCCATCAGACAGCTCCTTTGGCTTGACAGACCCCTTTTGAGAGAGGGAAGTTGATGGCTTTTCATTTTGCGGGAGAGGAGCGTTGTCCGGCTCATTTGACGAGGCATATGGACTTTGGCCCTCATTCTTTGGATGAGAAGTTGTATTGGGCAACCCCTCTTCTCATCTGAAGGGTCGAAGATATAGGAATCTGCCTGAATTTCAATTTCAGGCAGAGGTCTTGATTCTTCGCCACGGAAGAGTATTACTTTGTTTGAACTTGTGATATCAGGCTTTTTGGCAGTAGTATAATTGCTTTGTGCCACCTACCACGTCCTCTTCCGCGATGGCGATTTGGATTATTTACAAGCCGACGCCGGTATGTCAGCGTCGTTGGCTTGTCTTCAATTGTATGGTAGTATCACTTGGGGAGACTTGCAGCTCCTTAGGTGGAGGTACAATACCTGTTGCAGGTGAAGAAGTTGAACATGCGGTCCAACTTTTCTATGGTGATTTCTTCACCTTCATTGAAGAATATCAATCTTGATGAGAGAGGAAACTCCTCTCCTTCTACAGCTTCTTGCTGGACTTGACAGAGACAATTCCAGAGCCAGTTTTTTCGTTCTATCTCCTCCCATGGAATATATTGGTCAAGTGTAGCTTTATCAGGCCTGGAGATATATATTCTTCTAGCTCATCAATCACTTTTGGAGCTTCTGGACAGGAGTTGGTTCTTGAGAAGCTTCCGCAGCAGCAGCGCGCTCCATTTGCTTTTTCATTCTTCTTTTTTTATTTCTTCTTCTAATTCTTTCCCTATTCTTCATTTGCAAGGCTTCAGCCGAAATCATGGCTTCTTGCTCTAGAGATGGCTCGGAGACACTCCTTTTGCTAGAGCCGCCTTTTGTTGTGGATTTCTTGGACTTTTTGGAGTTGGTTGATTTTCGAGGGCCCCACAGTGACCCATCCACCTTCTGAGGCTTGTGCCTCGAAGGTTGAATTAATTGCTTCTTCAGCAATTTCAAGTGGGAGTTGGTAGTAATCATCCACGAACTCCTCTGCTTGCTGCGAGATTGGCTCCGCCACAGCTTCTTCTAGTATTTGATTTCTATATTGCAGAATGGAAACTTTGCGCTTTTCTATTTTGGCCTTGCACTCGTTTCATCCATAGGCCAGTTGAGAGTGGTATTCATATATATCTTGATATTGCGCTTGATAAGCTGGACTTGGATCATGTATTTGTTGCGACGCCTCACCAAAGTGTGTTGACGCAGGAAGTTTCCATATTGATCAATTATTCCCTTCTTGATATATGTTCGGATCAGGTCACGGAGCTCCGAACAGTCTTTGGTGGGATGCATAGCTCTGGAATGGAATTCAGTGTAGTCATGTAGCTCCTTTTCACTTTCAGAGATATAAGGCGTTGGTTCATGCCCTTGATTAGATTTTGCCTTATGAGATTATCAAATATGAGCTTGATATCTCTTCGGCAATGAGCGCTGATGCAGAGGATGCCAGTTCATATACCATCGACTAGACAAATATGGATTTGGAGTTGGTAGCTCCTCCTCTGACTCAGGATGACCAGAGGATGATGATGCACTAATAACATTCACCGAGTGGGACCCAGAGTTGGATGGCCCATTCGGCGGCTGTTGAGTATGAGGTTGTGGAGGGTTGACCAAAGAATTACCCATGTCAATTATCCCTTGTCCGATCAGATTTTCCACGTCATCTTTGAAGTTTATGCAGTCTTCAATGACGTGGCCCGTCATTTGATGATATGGACAGTAATTGGATAATATTTCTGCTGGAGCGAGATAATCCATCCATCCGGATCGCAGGCATAGTCCGAAGAGTGATAATGTTTGATGTCGAGGGAAAGAATATAACCTTGCTGGCTCGACGGGAGTTGGAGGACCTTCAGATAGCCACCCGATTGAGTCTGCATATGGCGACATGGGAGGCAGCTCCGAATGTGCTTGTGTATGAATAGGGGCAATTTGTGGAGCACAGGGTCCCTGAGTGGGAGTATCCTGACGTCTCTCCACACTTTGCATGATTTGTCGCAACTCTTGCTGGCCTTGTTGCAGTTGCTGGAGTTGCTTTTGGACTTTCCTCATTGCTTTCCATGTGGCTTGGTGCCTAGATCTTGGCGAGAATGAGCTCCTGAATTATCTTGAGGTGGGTCACATGAAGGATCGGCCTCAGGATTATTTGAGCTTGTAGCGGGCTCTGCCGTATATGACATTGACTGATTGCTTTGGCCGATCCAAGCATGAGGTTGAGGAGGGTCGACCAGACCGTTTTGCATAGATATGAGGCCATTTTGAATCATCTTCTGGGCCTCATTTTTGAAGACACAGCAATCTTCAATTGCATGCCCCACCATACGGTGATACGGGCAATAGTTGGGCTGATTGATCTTGCTGACATCTACCGGCTTCTTTTGTTCTGACAGTGATATTAATTGATTGTCGAAGCAGACATCAAAAAGCTTCTTAGTATGCTCCTTTTTAAAGGAATAGGGAGCCTTCATGCGCTCCGCCAATGTTGGCACCGGCATTTTTTGTTCTGATTTCTTCTTTAGGGCGACAGAGATTACTGCCCCTTTGCTTCATTGCCAGGCGAGAAGTCAATGACGTTGACCTCTTTTGCTGGCTGGTTGTGCTCTTAGGGGAGCTTGCCTTTATGAGATGTTGAGCCATTTGTTCGGCTAAAAACATCTTGACTTCTGCTACAATAGAATTTAATTGATCGAAACTCTTGATATTTGCCCCCAAGAGTTTCTCATTGATTGTCGCTATGAGGCCTCTTCGGCAGATGGTGATTGCATATTCTTGAGCGGGAGGGTTGTTGCATTTCATGCTAAACTCTCTCCACCTCTTGATGAAGTCAATTGTCGATTTCCCTTTCTTTTGTTTGAGGGAACATAGCTCGGCAAGAGAGACTTTCCTTTCAGCCATTTAGAAATGGTAATGAACTTCTTTTGCAGATCAGCCCAATCAGCAACTGAGTTGGAGTTGAGCTTCGAATACCATTGGAACGCAACTCCAGTCAAGGAAGTTGCGAAACATCTGAGAAGATATGATTCATCGAAGGCGAGCTCACCCATGGCCAGTGGTATAATGTGCCACATGTTCCAGAGGTGACCCGGTCCATCAAACTTTTGTAATTTTGGGACTTTAGGGCACGCCTGTGGCAGCTTCTTGAATTGATGATGTATCGGGTACGGAACAGAATATAAGTCCGTAACCTGGATGCCTTCGCCCTGTTGAGCGAATATATCTTCAATTATTGTTTGTATCATATGCCTTTGCATGGCAGCATCTTGGATTGCTCCTGTTTGAGGAGGCATAACATTAGATGGATTAGTAATCTTGACCCGTAGCTTGAGGAAGAAGACCACTTGTAGAAGCCGCCGAATGATTTGTCGGGGCAGACCCATCCGGATGCTGACTTTGTTGTTGATTTTGAGTAGAGACTGGCTCCATAGAATGCCGAAGGCTTGAAGTTGCCAATCGCCTCATTTTATTTAAGAGTGCGACCATTTGAGATTGGCACTGCTGCATCACCTGATATTTGTCGCCATCCGACATTGCTTGGAAATTTTCTCTTGTAGGCAGGTCGATGACGGGGTTGATAGTAGAGGTAGAAGTCCGCCTTCTTCAATTTGAACATTTGTCTCTTCGAAGAAGGGATTTGAATTTCCTCGTGTTGAGAGTCACACGAGTAGGAGCTTGACCAGACGTCCCAGCTTGCCCACCGAGTTGGCGGTTTCTTCTGACAAATTGTCTGGTGTTGGGATGAATAGCCTCAGAGAGAATATTTGGAGTGGCTTCCGCGATTTGTTCCGCCGGTTCGCCAGAGTCCTTCCCGAGGCATAGCATGAGAAGATTATGAGCTTGGGTTTTTCCTCTGCTGCCCAGGTGACACGCCGTCTTTTTGACGAGCAGGTACTGGCATTAGGAATGCCCCCAGCCTATCAAATACTGAGATTCGCGATATACGGTCGAAGACCGATATGCGAGGTTTGAATTGTTGAATTGGGTTTTCTTTGACTACCCGATATTCTCCTAGCCTTGAGGAGTATAGTTTGATTTCTTGTATACCCCTTTTCTCTTTTGTCCATTGAGGTGCTTGGGTTCAATATGTTGAAGAGAAGCATATTTGGACTTCTCTTCCCGACCACTTTTGATGCATTTATTTGAGTTTTTTGAGTTGCTAGGCTTCCTTTTTGGGAACCCAGATTTGTTTGAGCTTGGCAGACCGCTGGGTCTTTTTCTTGACGTCAGCTTCCACCTTGGAGTCTTCTTGTTTTCCTCGAAACCACTGCAGGACTGAGAAGCGATTCGAGGTAGGGATTGTTGGAACATATCTGTCATGAGGAATGACAGGCTAGCTTCCATCGAGCCACACCCGCAGGCTTCCGACCATGATGGACTTGTTGGATCTTGAGGTGGCAGCAGACGGCCTTTTGTTTTTGTAATTTTTGTTTTACCCCCGTTGTGAGGGACAGGAGCTATAATCTTGAAGAAGATTACCCGGACCGAGTAAGCCCGGATTTGAGTTGGATGGGGCTTGACCCCTTTGGTAGCATCATCTTTTGAGGGCATTTGGGTGCCCCTGTTGACGATAGCAGGACGAGCTTTGACATGCTCACAGCTCATGCCGATCTTTTTGTTGCTTTGTTGGAGGGAGACTTTTGAGCTGTACCCTCCTCTTAATGGGCCGGAACCACCCCCAGAAGTAAGGGATCCAACGATTGCTGGGAAATCTCTGAATACAATCGGAGTCGCCAGGTAGCCGAACCTGGCGTGGTTGTTGACGACGAGCGGTCCATAAGTGACGGCCATCTCCAACAATTTGAAGTTTGCTTTTTGATTGTCCGAGTACCTTCAAGGAAAAACATCAGTATTAGAATTTTCATAAAAATGCATATCTTGACCTTTTTTGCTATGAATGGTGAGAAGGGGTCCCACCGGGCGTGCCAGCTGTGGACACGCGGAAAATTCCTTCGTTTTGATTGTTTCATATGGAGGTTTGAGTCTGATTTGATTTGTTATTTATTTCTATTGCCTTGCGGGACGTGCCAGCCTGTCTAACAGACAGAAGTAAGAATCCACGCAGTGCGGAGAGAAAGTTTGATGTCCATGGAATGGACAAGTGCACCAGTTTTAATTTGAACTTTATGGGTTCTGCGATTTTTATTCATCAGGCGATTAGGGTAACGTGTGTTGGACCCCTGTCTCCATCAATCGAAATCGATGTTTTGTTTACATCGGATTAAAAGCCCTTGATGTTATTTTAACATCAGTTCTAACCCAATACCATTGATAGCAAGGACGAAAATATGCATTTTCTAGAAAACTGTAATACGATGTTTTCCCTTTTTATTATTGTCGGACAAAATGAATTTTAACTTGAGAAAAGGATTTGTTCCTTTAAAGAGGGATATTTTATTTTTGAAATGAAGGATGTTTGTTTTGAGAAAAGGATTTCGTTTTGAGACGGAATATGGATTTCTTTCGAGTTTTGAAATATAATTTGAGGAGTATGCGGATGTGTACCCATGAATTTATTTGGTGTTTGGACATTTTATTTTGAAGAGGAGTATGAGTTCCCCTTTTGAGGATTTGATATATGAGTTTGAAAGTGAACGGTGTATACCCGTGAATTCATTTGGTAGTTTGAGTATATTGTGATTTTGAGCAGCGCTCCCGCATAGGCAAGGTTATCGCGCGAATATATGAGTATGAATTTGATGGACATATGATTGTATTGACCTTTAGGGGAGAGTCCCTATATAGACAGAGTGTCCCCATGAAATACGCACATATGTACATATATATTTATGGACATATGAATATGCTTTTGGGCAGAACCCCCGCTTAGGCAGAGTTTCCTTTAAAAGACATATTCACATGAACATATATTCGTGAACATATGGATATATTTTCGGCAAAACTTCGTTTAGGCAGAGTTCTTCTCAAAAGCACACGCATATGAACACAACTTTTCTTGTGAATACATGGATATGTTTCCAGGCAGAACCACTGCTTGGGCAGCATTTCCTTTAGGAAATATATACATATAAGCACAATATACGTGAATATATGGATATAATTTCGGCAGAACCTCCGCTTGGGCAGAGTTTCCTTTAGAAAATATATACATATAAGCACAGAGTTGTGAACATATGAGTATGTTTTCGGGCAGAACCTCCGCTTAGACAGAGTTTCCTTAAGAAAACATATACACATGAGCACGAGATTGTGATTATATGGATATATTCTCGGGCAGAATCTCCGCTTGGGCAGAATCTCCTCTAAGAAACATATACATATAAGCACAACATTGTGAGCATATGAGTATGTCTTTATAGAAGACGCATACCCATACGAGCACAACACTCACCCATCCCGGAGTCTTGCTCGACGGGCGGGGAAAACATGTGCATCTAAATGCATATACCCATAGAGTCTTGCTCGATATGGAGGCATTTAAGCACGAGAATAAGGATATTTAAATACCATGTATTCATAGAGTCTTGCTCGATATGGAAGGTATTTAAACCCCGAAGGATATTACCCCACAGAGTCTTGCTCGATGTGGGGGTATGGACCGCATTATGATTTCCTTGAGAGGCCCTCCATGGAGGCTAGCTCACATGGAGGGGGATGGAGGAGATGTCGATGCCGTATGGGGTGATCTCCCTTTTCTTTGCGCTTGTCGGATGTCCGCACCGAGCAGGGGAAGAACCGATACCTTCACACTGAGCGGAGAACTTGAAGAACAGTGAAGAGATTTTGGGAGAGAAAGCTCTTTTCCTTTTTTTTTCCGAATTTTTTTGGAGGAGACAGAACCCTTTTTTTTTTAGGGGAGAAGCCCAAGGGAACCGGGAAAGAGCCCCTTGCCCCCTAGGGGTGCATGGGGCTTTATAGGGGTTGGCCCCCTTTACAATACGCATGGGAGGTGCCCCCCTCCCCCCCCTAACCGATGGTACCCTCCATCGGTTAGGGGGAGATCCCCTCAACCGATGGTAGGTGTTGGAACGCGGATTTTTTCTTTACTTTCTATTTTATATATCTTCGCGTGGAAAAAAATGAACTTTGGTCGCCAGATGATGGTTTCCGTTCATTGTTCTCTTTCGCTTTCTTTTGCGGGCGTGCCAGACTGTTTGCGAGAACAGACAAAGATTTATTTTACGAGGAGTATTGGGTGCGAACCCTGATACCCTCGAATTTCATTTCATTTATTTATTTTTCCGCGTGCGCTCGCGTTCAGGGCGATTGGAGTGGTCGTGTACTGGACCGTTCCCCACCGACCGAAGTCGATGTTTCATTTACATCGAGTACAAACTCGAATACCTTCGATGCGTAATGTTTCTTAAAACCGTATGCCGAAATTTAAAGAAAGACAGATGACAGATAAATTTCCACAATTTTATTCAAGCTTATGTCATTTATATTTATGACATTTACATTTACGCCTTTAATGGGGTTTTGTACCTCCACTGGGCGTGTATACAACAAGTCATTGTACGTGGGCGTCGACGACAGGGTGTTTGTGCCTCCGTCAGACGTTTACACGGTAATGAGTACATTTGCGTTACCAGTGGGGTGTTTGTGCCTCCACGGGATAACATTCCTCTACGTATGTCTTTTATGACACCGGAGGACTTAAACACGTGCCTCTACGTGTGTCGTTTCATGACACCGGAGGACTAAACATGTGCCTCTACGTATGTCGTTTTATGACACCGGAGGACTTAAACACGTGCCTCTACGTGTGTCGTTTCATGACACCGGAGGGCTTAATATGTGCCTCTACGTATGCCGTTTTATGACACCGGAGGACTTAAACATGGCCAACGGGGGTCTTGCAACAACCTGTGACGTCTCTGTGCGGGCGAACGCAGGGGGGGCTCGACCACGAAGAGAAAGCACAAACGGGTGTCGAAGACCTTTCCCGACACGTGCGGCCTATGTCAAGCTCGCGCACGGACCAGCCGAAGTGTTCGCAGGTGTTCTGTGCAAAACCTGTAGGCCTTTCTGGGCATGCCCCGGGTGTATCGGTCTGTTTCCGCGGGGGTTCCCAGCTAGCTTGCTCGCGCTCTTCAAATGGGGGTATGCCTCCTATTTATAGGGCTTCGACGGGTCGGACCGGCGGGGGTGCGCGACCCGGCGGGGGTGCGCGGGCGCAAGCAACGAGGCAGCACGAGCGTCGAGGCAGCGCGGCAGAGAGCAGCGACCGGCGGGGGTGCGCGCCAGGACCCGAGTCAGACTGGCGGGGGTGCGGCATGGCGGGGGTGCATCCCCGCGAACCGGCGGGTGGGGCGCACACCCCGCCTGGACTGGCGGGGTGCGACCACTGTCCAGACTGGCGGGGGTGCAGCCTCCGCCCAAACGGCGGGGGTGCGCACCCCTGCCCGAACCGTAGGGGTGCATCCCCCGCGGACTGGCGGGGGTGCCATCGCCTGCCCGCCCCTATAAATAGGGGTGGCCTCCACCCTCTTGGCCATTTCCTCCGCTTCTTTTCGGGAGAGAGCTCCGGGGCCTCCCGTTCCTTGGTTGTTGGTTGACGACAGTGTCGTGCGCGTGCATACGTGCACCGCCCGTGCGTCTTCGGCCGTTCCACGTGCGTTTGTCCCCGTTTTCGAGGGGCACGTGCATTTCATCGTCCTCGACGCGTTAGGATCGTGCACGGCTTTGAACGAAGGCTTGTTCACCAGATTTTTGCTGTCTGAGTGGCACCTTGCTTCGTCCCGCGATGCTTGGGCGCGCGCTATATCCTGAACGCGCGACTTGGGTCGTTTCGGGTTCCCCAGGGGTATTTGTCTCCCGGGGTTTGTTTAAGCTCCCGATATTTCGAGTTCAACAGTAGGTACATCGGTTGGGGGATTTACCCCTCCAACCGATGGTCCCCTCCATCGGTTGGAGGGGATCTCCCCCCAACCGATGGTACCCTCCATCGGTTAGGGGGAGATCCCCTCAACCGATGGAGGGTACCATCGGTTGGGGGGTTTGTCCCTCCAACCGATGGAAGGTACCATCGGTTAGGGGGAGATCCCCTCAACCGTGGAGGGTACCATCGGTTGGGGGGATTTGTCCCTCCAACCGATGGAGGGTACCATCGTTTAGAGGGAGATCCCCTCACCGATGGAGGGTACCATCAATTAGGGGATTTGTCCCTCCAACCGATGGAGGGTACCATCGGTTGGGGAGGGCTTGGGATTTTTTCCTATAAATAGGCCCCCATATGCCCCATTATAGGGGAGCTTTTGGACTTCTAGAAATGGGGTTTTGACAAATTTTTATGCCAACAAGGGCTCAGGGTTTATACCCGATGCACCTCACAAATACAAAATCTTTGTCTGTTTATTTTTAACAGTCTGGCACGCCCACACGCAAGATGCACATGCCTCCGCATTGCATTGGGAACTTTTTAAAAAGAGAAAAAAATTCGCATTCCACAACGACCAATTTTGTTGCACATCTCATGCTGAGCTATCGACCTGCACTTCTTGAATATTTCCTCAATCTTTCAATCCCTAGGAGAGGACTTAGGAGAGTGCACATTACATCAGAGAAGTGACATGGACCCGCTCCACCGAGTCAACCCTATGGTTGAGTGTCGTTGAAGAAGTGCCCCTTGGCTTTGCTTGGAACTGACTTCAATCTTCTTTGCCTGAGTCTGGTCTTTCCGACTTTGCTCAGATTGAACTTGATGACATTCTTTGGAGATTTGCCTTCATGGCTTCACTTGGGATTTGATTGGAAATTCAGCTGGTGAGACTTGCCTTACTGACTTTGCTCACTAGCATAATTTGAAATATGGTCGTGAGGCTTGTCTTTCTGACTTTGTTCAACGACCTGATTTGATATTACCTCCTGAGACATGCCATTCTGACTTTGCTCAGGGTTGGGTTGGAGATTTGGTCGTTGAGACTTGCCTTCTCGACTTTGCTCAGCAGTTTGATTTGAGATTCTCTCCTGAGCCTTGACTTCTGACTTTGCTCAGAGTTGAATTTGATCTCTCTCCCGAGATTTGCCTTCTTGGCATTACTCAGATTTGATTTGTCATCTTCCTCCTGAATCTTGCTTTTCTGGCTTTGTTCAGGATGCGATGGGAGATTATGAGGATGAGACTGGCCTTCTTGGCTTTGTCCAATGGCGTAACTTTGAGAATTTCTCCTGAGACATGTCTTTCTGATTTTGCTCAGAGCTCAACTTGATACTTCCTCCCGAGATTTACTGTTTCTAACTTGGTTCGAGACTTAATTGACATATTCCTCTGAATCTTGCCTTTTTTTACTTTGTTCAAGATTCAACAGGAGATTTTGCAAGTGAGACCTACCTCTCCCTTCTGTCTTCGCCGAATGATGTAATTTTCACATCTTCGTTGAAATTCGCGTTTTAGGCTTGGCACAAGAATTGATTTTGATGATGATTTTTTCTTGAGCCAATCTCGAGTCAAAGACTCACCTGGAAAATGATGATTGCTACTTGAATGACATTTTCATGTCATTATTGTCTTGAATGACATGTTCTTCTTAAACTGTCACATCATGTACATGCATTGAGAGGGCTTCAAGGAGTCCACAGCTTCAAATTTGAATGGCCTGACGAATGCGGCCCGCTAGTTTGCTAACTTTGTTTTAGTAAGCGACTTCCTTCCTTTGAGGAATTTGCGGCGTCGATATCTTCTTCTTTTTCTCCCTCTCTCTTTTTTTTGAGGAACACAAATGGTTAACCTTTGCCATGTGGGATCTAAAGGTTAGAGGTTTGGGGATGGAGTGGGTTGAGAACTTTGGGCTTATGCTCCTGCACCATAGTGGTTTAGGAGCCCAGAGTTGTGATTTCAGAGTATATTTTGGTTTGAAATTTGAGGTTTGAGAATTTTAGTTTTGGAATTTAGAATTTGGCTGACCTTTATGATTTGATAGCCAGGATTTGGAATTTGATTTGGGGACTCAGCTGACCTTGGTAGTTTGATAGTCGAGAATTTTGGTGTTTAGAATTTAAGACTTGGCTGACCTTTGTGGTTTAATAGCCAAAGCTTCATGATTAGGATTTTGGGACTTTTGTCGGCCGACCTTGGTGGTTTGATAGTGAGAAACTTGGGACGTAGATTTCTCTGCATGATGTTTGTCGTGGTGGAACAAGGAGATTTGAGATAATATTGGGATTTGAACTTGGATCTTTGAGATGAGTGACCATGATATAAGAGGCGAAGTTAGAAATTGAAGGTTCGTGAGTGGAAGGTTTGAAGGTGGCTGACTTTGATGGTTTTGAACTACATGGTTTGAAGGTTTGGAGATTTGAATGTGCTGCCTTGATGGTTTTAGGCCACAGGGCTTTAAGGCTTGAAGGTGACCGATCTTGGTGTTTGGACCATAGAGAACTTAGAAGCGGGAGCGATGACTCTCTCCCTTTCCCTTTTTTCTATTCTCTTCTCATTTTTTCCTCATTTTTTTTTCTTTTCACATACCAGCTCCAACGCCCCTTATAGGTTTTCGCTGAAACTGACCCCCTTTAGCTTTTTCCAACGTACCCTTTCGATTTTCACGTCGAGAGATTATCCATTTTTGTCCGAGGCGCCCTTTCAAGTTTTCACATCAACCGGATTTTTGGACCTTTTAACCCTCAAGGACACACAAGTTGTATACTTAAGTCTGTTAGGGCACCTCTATGTTAAGCCCTTTTTCATTCTTTTTTTTTTTTGAAACCTGGTATTTACGTTTGGATCTTTTGGCATTTGGCTATTTGGCTGATTTATATGGTGGTTGAAGGGATTGAGATTTGGTTTTAGATATAGCCTACCTTCGTGGTTTAATGGCTAAGGTTGGATTTTGAAATGGATATAGCCTACCTTTGTGGTTTCTCGGCCAAGATTCAGATAGAGTTTGATTTGGATGTAACCTACCTTTGTGGTTGTTGAACCCTAAAAAGTTTACAATGGATACAAAGAAGGGTGCCAGAAGCCATTTATATTGATCCAATGGTTATTTAGGTTACACACATCATTTCATCCCCATGGAGCCCAACTCAACATGGAGATTTGCACATGAACATATGATCATGTCTCGGGCAGAATCTCCGCTTGGACAGAGTCTCCCCATGGAGGTATGCACATATGAACATATACATGGAGTCCAACTCGACATGGAGGTTTGCCCATGAACATACATATATGATATGATCGCGCCTCGGACAGAATCTCCACTTGGGCAGAATCTCCCTATGGAGGTACACACATATGAACATATAAACATTTCATCCCCATGGAGTCTAGCTCGACATGGAGGTTTGCATATGAGCATTGACATTTTTATCCCCATAGAGTACAGCTCGACATGGAGATTTTATAAACATTTGTATTTCATCCCCCATGGAGTCCAACTCGACATGGGAGGGATATACACAAGAGTTTCATAGTCGAAAATGACCCTGGCTTGTCGTGCGAGCACTTTATGTCGAGCACGAACACTTCATGCCTTTAAGGGTCCCCTAGGGGGAGTCTTCGACTGACTGAGCAGTAGGGGGACGAATCCCTCTCAAACTCTGACCCCTTTCTCCGTTGCTCGGAGGGGTATTTATAGGGTTTTACCCGGAGGGAGCATAGAAAGAGAGTAGAGAGAGATCTACCCAGAGGGACCCTCCCTCCGGTAGGGGAACTCCATATCCAGAGGGAGGTTCCTCCTGGTAGGGCTTCCCTACCCGGAGGGGGCATATAGAGAGAGAAGAGAGATCTATCTAGAGGGAGAGTCCCTTCGGGTAGGGACTTCCCTTCCCAAAGGGTTTTTTCCCTCCCTCTTTCTTGTAATATATATATATATATAATATATATATATATATATATATATATAATGGCCCCAATGGCCAATTTTGGGGTCCAACATCCATCTACAAAAGAATCAAGCACATATGATATGTGAACTTGGCACATTTCATTCTCCCAAATAGATACAAGAAACACCCGGATGCAGATAGCAGTCGTGCACATAGAAGCATAGGCATGAAGTTAAATCTAGTCGCAACTACTTTTTCTATTGGTAGGTTCTTGAATGCAAAAGAAAGTCTTGCCAACATAATTAGTATTACCACAGTTTAGTTCAAGATTACTTAGACTATTCGGCAAACCATTAGTATGCTTCAAATAAAACCATGCACAATTTTGGGAAAGAGAGCTAAAAAATATCTACCAGTAGAGACTTGTTTTCTATCAATGTAGCCCTGCTGCAACTGGTAAGCTTCATGGCTGTTACCAACCGTTTAATTTGCCAGTCAATAGGAAAGGATTCGACAAGTTCAAAGAAATATGTGGCATACCCATATTCTGGACGCTCCAAAACAATCCTGCATCCAATTAAAAAGGTATGATGTCCAACATCAATCAAAACATAAATAGCAAGACCCGCTGAGAACGAAAGAACATTTTAGGAATTCCTACCTATTGTGCATCCTAAAAAAAAATGATGACTGGAGATCTCTGCACCAACCCCACTCCACAGAATGATTCCGAAACTGTAGATATCGAGTCTGAATATTGAAAACAGCAAATAAGAAAAAAAATATTATTACATTATGCATGAAACAAGACTGTTGGAATCCTAGTGATACATGAAGAAATAAAGATGTCAGAAGTGCTTATACCTGCTCAATAAGAGATATTAAACAATTCAGACAGTATACAGCCTTTGTGCCTTTTGAATGTCGTAATGGGGCAAGCTTAAATAGTGAAGTAGGCCGCTCAGAGAACAGCTGAAAAAGATGTACGATGTAGATGAGTCATAACAGATGATTGTGGGGGGAAAATAATGAAAAGTTGAAGAGGAAAAAAAATGGCCAGCACAATAGAGGTCGGTGGACAATTTATTGAAAATAAATGCTGAGGCACATGCTATATGAATCCAAAAAAATAACCTTGAATTATAGCCTTTATTTACAAGCTTGGACATACAAGCTAAATGATTCTGAATAAAAAAAATGACAAATGGATGCGTCATTGTAATCAGAGTGCCAAGAATGTGATGCCATCTGATCGATGCAGAGTACGTGGAATGGCCAAGTTATTAGTTTTATTATTATTTATAGCTATTGGTAGAAACTAGTAGTTACTCAATTTAGATGGTAATGTCTTTAATTAATTCTACGCAGTGATTAAAAGTTGACCGCCTAGGCAACTAGGTGGGAGGATTAGTCAGCTTGCGGGCCTAGGGCACCTATCTGCCTGGCGGATCCCGACTCGGACTATTTCTGCAGTATTTCATTTAGCATGTTTTATTTCTGTAAATGACTTTTATGCCCCTGTTTAAGTAGCATGTTTGATATTCTTGTTACTCTTTTGTCTTTTCCTTCCTCCATGCCTACTATGTGTGATCATTCCTTCCACGAATAAGACTCCAAGTCCGGATACGGGGTTTAAATGGACTCCTTTAGCTCAATGAAATTATTTTTCATGTCTTTAGACATGAGATGTATACTCTCAACATTAACAATTAGCAGGAGACATGCATAAGAATTTAAAAAGAAATCCTCAAAAAACAACGAACTCAGACTTGAGTCGCCCGACTTACCACCTAGTCAGTGAAGGGGTCATCCAAGTTGGACTGCCTCCTTTTTTAAAACATTGATTCTAAAGGTACCTTTAGCATTCTTATACCAGAATTACTTCTTCAAGCTAGGATTTGAATTTAATTCGGATATGTTCATGTAATTGGTTCTAAAACAACAGAAGGCTAAAGGCCAAACTAGAGTGGTTAATTTTTGAGAAGTGGATAGTACCACAAGTATATTAATCAAAAGGAGAAAAAATGTACAAGTTAGGCATACAAATGACCACAAAAAACCGCCCTACCTGCCTATACATCGCCATCGACCCAATATGGAATGCCAAATTCTATCCCCCCAACAAACAAGAAGGGTAGAATTTGACTGATTCACATTACAAATAGTTGTTGCCCATTCCTTACTTTACTACAATCCCAACAAAAAAAACCTCAACATCCAGAACAACCCTCGAAAATATGCAATTGTTCCTCTCTTCCCAAATCATCCACCAGATAGTATGAAGAATGAGCCACGAGACTGTGTTGTCACATTTGGTAGGCCATTGACTTTTCCATTTTGCAACTGACGGACGGACCTCACAATGATTGGAATTGTGCCACAAGTTCTTGCAGCCATCTCTCTCCATACTATGAGAATAGGAGCAGCCAACTGTTGAACCCCAAAAAGGTTGTGGTGGATATCTACCGGAAGAAGAGCCAAAGTCCATTTATAGTGACCCAATGGTTACTTAGGTAGCCCTTTTTGGTTGCTTAAGTAATAAGGGTGAAGTCCCTTTTAAAAGGTGACTTGAAGACGAAGTAAAGGTCATTATTACTTGAAGTGACCGACCCCATGGTTGCTTAGGTAATATTGGATCCAAATGCCCTTCCAAGTTAAAGAAGGAGTTCATTTATTAAGTTGGCAGCAAGCCTCCCCAGTGAAGCCAAAGTTCAAGAAAGAACAACGCTTCGAGGAAGATACGTCACGGAAGAAATCCGACAGCACAAAGTCTATAAGACCAAGTATAAAGAACAAGTACAAAGAACGCGTGTGCAGCGGAAGCTCCAAGCACTTGCAAATCCAACTCATAGCCGAGAAAATCTCCGAGGAGAAGGGCAGAACTTCAACAGCACCAACACCCTCCACAATGGGCATATGGGGGCCTATTTATAGGCAAAACCCCATAGGTTCAACCCCCAACCGATGGAACATACCATAGGTTAAGGGGTTTAAACCCCCCAAACTGATGGAACATGCCATCGGTTGGAGGGGCTTCTCCCCCAACCGATGGGACTGCCCATCGGTTGGAGGGGCTCCATCCCCCAACCGATGGGACTGTCCATCGGTTGGAGGGGTCCTCTTCCCAACCGATGGGACTGTCCATCGGTGGGAGGGGAGTTCCCCCCTAACCGATGGAGGGTTCCATCGGTTAGACCCCTAACCGATGGAACTTCCCATCCCTCCCATCGGTTAAGGAGGGAACCCCCTTAACCGATGGGACTGTCCATCGGTTAAGGGGATGAAATCCCCCCATCTCCCTCAAATGTAAGGGGTTAAACCCCTATAAATATGGCCCATGTAGCTCATGTACAGGGGCTGGCTTTTTGGCTCCCCTAAAGGCTTCTGCTGAAAGAAACAAAAAAAAGAGAGAGGCAAAAGGCTCTTTTCCCCAAAGTTCCCCGCTTGTTTTGAAGGTTCTCCGCTCGGTGTGAAGGTATCGGCTCTTCTCCCGCTCGGTGTGAAGCATCCGTCCTTGACAAGCGTAAAGAAAGGGAGATCGTCTCCATCCGGCATCGACATCTCCTCAATCCCCCTCCATGCCGAGCTAGTCTCCATAGAGGGCTTCTCAAAAAAATATAATGCAACCCACCCCCACATCGAGCAAGACTCTGTGGGGGTAATATTGAATCGCGTTCTTCGGTGTTTAAATACCTTCCATATCGAGCAAGACTCTATGGATATACGGTATTTAAACACCTTGTTCTCGTGCTCTAAATGCCTTCATATTGAGCAAGACTCTATGGGTATGGGCATTAGATGCATATGTTCTTCCCGCCAATCGGGCAAGACTCCGGGATGGGTGAGTGTTTGTGCTCATATGTATATGTTTTCTAAGAAAACTCTGCCCAAGTGGAGGTTCTGCCCGAAAACATACCCATATGTTCACAACTTTGTGCTCATATGTATATGTTTTCTAAAGGAAACTCTGCCCAAGCGGAGATTCTGCCCGAAAACATATCCATATATTCATAACTTCGTGCTCATATGTACATGTTTTCTAAAGGAAATTCTGCCCAAGCAGAGGTTCCGCCCGAAAATATATCCATATGTTCACAAAAATATGTTCGTGTGAATATGTCTTTTAAAGGAAACTCTGCCTAAGCGGGGTTCTGCCCAAAAGCATATCCATAAGTCCATAAATGTATATTACATATGTGCGTATTTCATGGGGAAACTCTGTCCATACAGAAACTCTCCCTAAAACAATACAATCATATGCCCATTGAGTTCATACTCATATGTTCGTGCGATAATTCTGCCTATGCGGGAGCGCTGTTTAATCCATAACATACTCAAATAACAAGTAAATCCACGGGTATACACCCGTTCACTTCCAATTATATTTCAAATCCCCAAAGGAAATGCATATCCTTTTCAAAATGAAGCCCTTTCTTAAAAGAAAATATTCTCGTTCAAAATAGAATATTTCTAAAGCAATCCATCTTTTTAAACCCAAATCCATTTTGTCCGATAAAAAAGGGAAAACCCCGCATTACAATTTTCTAAAAAATGCATAATCTCTCAACTTTGCTATCAATGATATTCGGATTAAAACTGATGTAAAAATAACATCAAAGGCTTTTAACCCGATGTAAACAAAACATCGATTCTGATCGATGGAGACAAGGGTCCAGCACACGCTACCCTAATCGCCTGATGAATAAAAATCACAAAACCATAAGTTCAAAAATAAAAGTGGCGCACTCGTCCATTCCATGGACATCAAATTTTCTCTCCGCATTGCGTGGATTCTAATTTATGTCTGTTAGACAGGCTGGCACGCCCCGCAAGGCAAAAGAAATAAATAAAATCAACCCAAACTCAAACACCATATAAAATAAAAAATAAACAAATATTTCCGCGTCCGACACCAACAAAAATATGATTAAGAGACTCATTCTCCTTCCACAAAGGACACACATGGTCTGAATGTCAGGTAAGAAGAGCAGCAGTATGTCTCATATGGGAAGCCTCCCAATAGAGATTCTCCAGAGGAGAACCTTCATCTTCAAAGGACTTCTAGGGCTCCATACATGCTTCTGTAATCCAAGTCAAATACAACCATCAGAAATAATTTTCCTTCTGCACTTCAACTCTCTCATCTTAAGTGTGTAAACTGTTGAATTGAGCAATCCTTGTGCTCAATTCACATTTTGTGGTTTGATATGAGACATTGAAAGTTTCAGATCGTGTGTATTTTGTTGTGTGTATGTTGAACTTGCTACATAAGCAATTTGGTGTGTGTGTTGTGTGTGGATGTAGGATACACAAGTTGTGTAATCCGAACCACCTTAAATCCTTGTGTCTTCTGGTTTAAACTGCTTCATCTGTTAGATGAGATTGATAGGCACGATCAACTATTCTCACATCTTTCATATTGCTAGTTTTGAATTCACACTCTGCATACACAGTTGGGCTTAATTTCAATATGTGCACACATCAATTCTCCATATCATCTATTAATTTCGAATTTAAGCATTGTCTATCTTTGAATTAGAGGTAAGCTATTCAACCCCCCCCCCCCTTCTAGATTCCTTAATAGCTAATTCTGCAGTTCTTCAGTGCGGTCCAGCCTTCGACTCGTGCAGTCGTCGCAGGACCCCGCACAGCGACCAGTCATCGCCGGATCTAGCCGCCGCTCCCCAGCCTCCGCAACCGGCCCTCGTCTCATCGTCGTCGACCCATCAGAGGCAACAACCGCCGCGACCACCCCTCTCTTCCCCTCTCTGTTCTTCGCAGCGTGGGTGATCGAAAAGGGGGGGAAGAAGACAAAATGGGCGGGTTCACTTTTAGTAGCTGGTCAAGCTATTGACCGGTCTAAGCTCAGATCGGCCCCAAGCAAGTGCTACAAAGCCTGCGCTACAGTACCGCCCCTGGCGCTTCAACAGGGCCGACACCTGCTCAGCTGCACACAACGCGCACCAGCTACGCAGCAACCCAACAGAGTTCAGCTCTGCCACCGGGGCTTGCACAGTTAATTTATCGACCGTCTGCAACTCTTGTTGTGTTTTTAGGACGATGGTTTGTGGGTTGTCTGATGCACTTACCAACTTTAGGCGCGAATGGGATCAAGGTTTCTGGAGAATAGAAAATATTCTGCAGCGCTTATATGACAATTGGCCAAGCAAGAGGAGATTGTCTATGAGGCTGGCCTCCTCGATTACTAAGGAGTCTGAAAACCAACTAGAAGAAGTATCCTATGAAGCAGATGACTCATTGATAGACAAGTATTATTATAAACAACTTGAGTCTGAGATGTTTGGAGCAAATGATGACTTCATTAAGGAGAATGAGTTGACAATGGAAGAGATAATTGGAGTTGTGGTCGAACAGCCGAAGGATAACAAGCTAACATCATTCTGGATGACTTGGATCACATATGGAGTGAAACTAAGACACATTTCTCAACTCGAGATACGGTTCTTTACATGATGGACCTACATGTTTTCAAGATGTGTTTTGTGTTTGCTCCTTACCTCATCTCCTCTTGGATATTGCCCTACTTCAAACTCAAGGACGAGTTTTCTCGAACCAGGGGATTGGTGGGGCATCTGAGGCTGGGATCGGGCCAACCAGGTCCAGTCTATCGAAGACAGAGGTCACGTGCAGCGACGATGGCATCCATATGGCTTGGCGATGGGCGTCCTTGACTTTCAAGTGTCTATTTTAGTTGTTTGCGCATTTGGTGTATGAATAAGGCCCAAATGAGGCCCATTACGTGCTTTCTATTTTCTGGGTATTTTCTGGTGCGACTTTTGCCCATTTTTAGGTCTAAGGGTTTTTAGTCCAATAAAAGGTTAAAGGGGGAGGGGGGTCATTAGAGTTTTATCTCTATAAATTATGTTGTAATTCACTTTTGGAGGGGTTAATGAAGATTAGAAGAAAGCTTTGACAGCAGTCTCCTTGTCTTCTCCTTCAGCAAGATGGAATCCCCAGGGTGGAATCCCACCAGTTCTATCCTCTTCTTACTCCTTGCTTTGCCCAACCAGTTCTTCTTTCTTCTTCTTCCTCGTATTCCCTTGTCTTCTCCGTTATCCCGCATCATGGTCTTTTCTTCTTTATCTAAAATGTATAGTCAAATCAAAAAGTAGATCTTCTGACAACAGTTTCTATTCCCATTGTAGACTATTAGTATAAAAATTTGAGCAGCTAGGCTTATATAGAAAGATCTTATTTTACTTAGCATTTAGCTTAATGGATTGAACTTGCATGGCTATGTACATGCAAGGAACCTTTTTCCCTTGCACTGCCTGAGGCAGTCTCCTTTTCCTTTGGCGCATTGAGTACTGACTGTATACTCAAGCAACGGTTACTTCAAGAGATATTTTGGAGTACATGTTAGTTCGGATATAAGCATGGTGTGTGAAAATGTGTGTTCCATACACACATCAGTTCATATAAAGATAAGTAAAAAGATATTTTTTATTTTAGTACTTCTCTAGAGATAATCAAGATAGCAACAATTCCGGTTTTCAAAGAAGATGATTTTGCTTTAAATCATCCTTAGAATTTGATAGCGGACCAGGAATGGATACAAGCGAAAACAAAGTCCACTAATCATGTTCCACATGAGGACTTAGCTGATTCTCTCAGAACTTGATCGTATGTAGATCATGGTTTGCTGAAGCGCCGATTCAGGGCAATCGGATTCACTCTGATTCGATCCGATTCGGGTGGATCTGGCCAGGAAGCCATGGTCTGCCCCACGTGTGGCCAGATTCGCATGGATTGAGTTTCTTTAGCTAATTCTCTGTTTAAAGCTCCTATGAAGATTTTCATGTGTAACTGATGATAATTATGCCATGTAATGCTACACAAACATCCTTTTCAATCATTTTATTAGAAATTGAGTACAAAGTGCAAACATGAAACATGAAATTCAATTCTAAATACAAAATACAATGACACTCGTACAAACATCAAACTCAAATCCAAATACAATGAGTCTAGTACCCCCAATCCCTGCTGATATGGATCATATATACCCTACTGGGGTTGCACAGACTCATCGACTCTGAGGGTAACTCCCCAATAAGATGATAACTTTGGTTTGAGACACAAAGATAGGAAACTCATCCCAAGATATCATGGTGTTGTATCTGGTCCGAAACTCCCTCACATAGTGGTCCCACATCGCGCAACCAGAACGGACTACCCTCAGACTCGCCATTTGTACATCCTCTAAAGAAGCATAAATCTGAACAGGAACATGAATAGAAACAGATGGAGCTGGATAAAAATATGGCGCAGGGTCATGGAAGGCAGGATCGGAATCGGGATCGGGATCGACCAGGCTTGATCCGATCCTGGATCGGATCGGATCGCAAGATCCCATGGATCCAAGGGAAGTCTGGCCGATCCTGGATCGGCCAGTTTATGAAATGTTTTTTTTTTGGGAAAAAATTCAGGAAATTTCAGGAAAAAAAACAGAAAAAAAACAACAAAAAATGGGAAAATCTGATAAATTGAAAGAACTAATATTTGCATAAAAAACCAATCATACATGCATTCATAATATATGAAACATAAGATTTTGTGTATTATTACTACTATAATAATACAAGAAAAGTATAAAATATTAAAGACTTAATGTATTATTGACCTGAATACCATTTAAGTAAATGTTAAAATTTGTAGTTTCATTTATTTAAGATATTACATGTAAGTAAGGAAATATCCCCCATTTGAATCCAATAAAAATATTAAAAAAATCACATCTCTTACTAATAAAAAGTCAACTCTCCCATCATCATCATCAGAGCCTTATCCCATTATTGGGGTCGGCTACATGAATCCTTTTCCGCCAAAGATTTCTATCAAGTGCTATAGTCGTGTTTAAACTCAAAAAGTCCAAATCCTTCTAATAACATCGCACCATCTCATTTTAGGCCTTCCCCTAGCTCTTTTACTAGCATCCACTAAAATTTGGTCACATCTTTTAACCGGCGCCGAGTTAGGACGACGGTACACGTGTCCAAACCACCTAAGTCTATTTTCTCTCATTTTTCTATCAATTGGAGCTATCCCCAGATCCTCACGGAAGCGCTCATTCCTAATCTTATCTTTCTTAGTCTTACCACACATCCATCTCAGCATCCTCATCTCTGCTACACATATTTTGTTTACGTGTTCCTTTCGCACTGCCCAACACTCCGTGCCATATAATAATGCAGGCCTCACTGCCGTTCTATAAAACTTTCCTTTAAGTTTCACTGGTATACGACGATCGCAAAGGACTCCTGATGCACTTCTCCACTTTACCCAACCTGCCTTAATCCTGTGTGCCACATCGTCATAAATCTCCCCATTCTCTTGGATGATAGATCCCAAGTATCGAAAGCTACTACTCTTAGAAATATCTTGACCATCAATTTGAACCACATCTCCTTGAGGAACCCTTTGATTACTATAATTACAGTGCATAAACTCAGACTTACTCCTAATTTTAAAACCTTTAGACTCCAAAGCATGTCTCCAACTTTCTAACTTAACATTTAACCATCAATACTCTCATCAATTAAGACATATCATCTGCAAATAGCATACACCAAGGGATATCATCATGCAAATGTTTTGTCACCTCATCTATAACCAGAGCAAAGAGATATGGACTTAGGGCAGAACCTTGATGCAAACCTATAGTGACGGGAAATTCACGGGTCTCTCCAGCAATAGTTCTCACACTAGTAGTAGCACCCTCGTACATGTCCTGAATCAAGTCAACATATCCTTGAGAGACTCCCTTCTTTGTTAATGCCCACCAAATCAAGTCTCTCGGTACTCGATCATACGCCTTCTCCAAATCAAGAAAAACCATATATAAATCTCTTCTCATCTCTCTATACTTCTCCATTAACTGACGCAATAAGAAAATAGCTTCTGTAGTAGATCTACTAGGCATAAAACCAAATTGATTTTCTGATATACTAGTCATGCATCGCACTCGGCTCTCGATTACTCTTTCCCAAAGTTTCATAGTGTGACTCATAAGCTTAATTCCGCGGTAATTATTACAGCTTTGAATATCCCCTTTGTTTTTATAGAAAGGAACTACAACACTTTTTCTCCATTCTTCTGGCATTCTCCGTTCCTTTAAAATTTTATTGAAAAACTTAGTTAACCATTTAATACCAATGTCTCCTAAGCCTTTCCACACTTCAATAGGTATGCCATCCGGTCCTAAGGCCTTACCCAATTTCATTTTTCTTAAAGCATCGCCCACTTCTGACATCTTAATACGCCTGAAATACTGATACTTATCAAATTTTGTTGACTCTTGATTCTCTTCTAAGGAGGCATCCTTAAAACAATTTCCATTAAGTAATTTCTGAAAATAGTTATACCATCTCTCTTTACCTCTAGATCCTTAACCAAAACCTTTTGATCTTCATCCTTAATGCAACGAACATGATCTAAGTCTCTACTCTTCCTTTCTCTTAATTTAGCAAGTTTAATATGTCTTTTTCTCCCTCTCGAGTTCCTAATTTATTATATAATTCTTCATACGCCTTGGACTTAGCTTCACTAACTATTCTTTTAGCCCTCTTTTTAACTATTTTATAAGCTTCTAAAGTTTGATTATTCTTGTTTGTTTGCCAAGCTTTAAAACAATCTCTTTTAGCTCTAATGATATTTTGAATTTCCTCACTCCACCACAAGTCTCTCTTTCTATATTCCTTTACCTTTAGATTTACCTAGGAGTTGATTTGCTACATTTTTTATACAATTTGTGACATTATTCCACATTACATTAACTTCTTGATCTAAATTCCAGATATTTTCTTTTACTAGATGATTTTTAAATGTTTCTAATTTTTACTTTTCAAATTCCACCACTTAATCTTAGCACAATTATTTATGATGGTTTTTCTTTTAAATTTTGGAATACGAACATCTATTACTAGTAACCTATGTTGTGGGGCTAAACTCTCTCCAGGAATAACTTTGCAATCTTTACACAAAACTCTATCAGCCTTTCTAATAAGAAATAGACAATTTGGCTCCTATGTGTTCCACTCTTGTAAGTTATTAGGTGTTCGTCTTTCTTCTTAGAAAGGCTTCTTAGTCCTAATCTTATCTTCTAGTCTTACCACACACATCTCAGCATCCTCATCTCTGCTACACATATTTTGTTTACGTGTTCCTTTCGCATGCCCAACACTCCGTGCCATATAATAATGCAGGCCTCACTGCCGTTCTATAAACTTTCCTTTAAGTTTCACTGGTATACGACGATCGCAAAGGACTCTGATGCACTTCTCCACTTTACCCAACCTGCCTTAATCCTGTGTGCCACATCGTCATAAATCTCCCCATAAAAAGTCAACTCTCCCATCCAAGAAGAAAATCACAATTTTTGTGATTTATCAAAGTAGCGACTTTCTAATCTCTCATAATTTGACATATTTAAAATTTTATAATTCAAATAAGTCTAATAAAATACTAAAAATCTAAAGTCCAACAAAAAAAAAATCAAACGTGCATATGACTTCTCCAAGAAGCCGCTCTCCTACTGACAGCAATAAGTCTACTTGAGACCTCTTAGGATTTGGTCAAACTAAGCTATCATCACCCAAACTCATGAGTGTCATGAGTTGGGTGATGGTAGCTCAATTTGACCAAATTCTGAGAGGATTGGATGATGATAACTTAAGTTTGACAAATCCGAGAGGTCTCAAGCAGACTAAGTGATGTCAGTAGGAGAGTGGCTCCATTGGAGAAGTCACATGCACGTTTGACTTTTTTTACCGGACTTTGAATTTTTAGTGTTCCATGTGGTTTATTTGAATTATCAAATTTTTAGATAAGCTAAATTACGAGAGATTAGAAAGTTAGCATTTCGCTAAAATCACCAAAATCGCGATTTTCTTCTTCGATGGGAGAATTGACTTTTATTGGTAAGAGATATGATTTTTTTGATATTTTATTAGATTCAAATGGGGGGTACTTCCTTATTTACATGTAATATCTTAAGTAAATGAAACTACAAATACTAACATTACTTAAATGATATTCAGGTAAATAAGGGGATCCTGACAACCATGCCTGAAGAGGATCTGAAGGTAGCCTGAGGGAATCGACCTGGATCAGTCTGGATCGGCCTGGATCAGTCTGGAATCGGTCGATCCCTGCTGGATCCAGTCGATCCAACTCGATTCTGGCGATCCAACTGGAAGTTTGCCGATTCAGGGACTTCCCCCCCATAATCGGATCCATAGCCCTCGATCCGATCCAGGATCGACCGATTCTGGGTCGATCCTGGCGATTTTGCCTTCCATGTGCAAGGTAGCCTGTGGTGGATAGCCATAATAGCCACTGGAGTAGCCTATGTCGGATGACTATGGCTGATAACTAAGCCCCATACGATGCCACAGACTCATGTGTGCTCATTCTCTCAAAATCAGATATCATAGTGTTATAGCTATCATTGTCCACTGCTGAACCTTCTGCACGACCACCTTTCACAAATTTCCGCCTTCTATTGTACTGCACTGGGGCGCTGTTGAACCCGAAAAATATCGGGGGCTTAAACAAACCCCGGGCGACAAATACACCCTGGAGGAACCCGAAACGACCCAAGTTGCGCGTTCAAGATGTAGCGCGCGCCCAAAGCACCGCGGGGACGAAGCAAGGCGTACCGCGGGCAGCGAAAATCTGGTGACCAAGCCTTCGTTCAAAGCCGCGCACGATCCCAACGCGTCAAGGACGATCAAATGCACGTGCTCCTAGAAAACGGGGTCGAACGCACGTGAGATGGCCAAAGACGCGCGGACGATGCACGTGTGCACCATGCGCAGCACGGCCGTCAACCAACAAACCAAGAAACGGGAGGCCCACAGAGCTCTCTCCCGAAAGAAGCGGAGGGAATGGCCAAAAGCGTGGAGGCCCACCCATCCCCCGCCCGGACCGGCGGGGGTGCATCCCGCCGGTTAGGCGGGGGGTGCACCCCCGCCGGTTCGGGCGCCCCCCCCCGCCGGTTCGGGGGTGCACCCCCGCCAGGCCGACCCCAGGTCCTGGCGCACACCCCCGCCGGTCGCTGCCTCTCTTCCGCGCTGCCTCGACGCTCGTGCTGCCTCGTTGCTTGTGCCGCGCACCTCCGCCGGGCCGCGTACCTCCGCCGGTTCGACCCGCGGAAGCCCTATAAATAGAGGGGCATACCCCCATTGCAAAGAGACGCCCAAAGGCCTACACGTTTGCACAGAACACCTGCAAACGCTTCAACTGGTCCGTGCGCGAGCTTACATAGGCCGCACGGGTCGGGAAAGGTTTTCGACACCGTTGGTGCTCTGTCCTTGGCGTTCGGGCCCTCCTGCGCTCGCCCGCACAGAGACGCCACAGGTTGTTACAGGACCCCCGTCGGCTATGTTTAAGTCCTCCGGTGTCATGAAACGACACACGTTGAGGCACATGTTTAAGTCCTCCGGTGTCATGAAACGACACACGTTGAGGCACATGTTTAAGTCCTCCGGTGTCATGAAACGACACACGTAGAGGCACATGTTTAAGTCCTCCGGTGTCATAAAACGACACACGTAGAGACATGTTGCCCTGTGGAGGCACAACACCCCATTGGTAACACAAATGTACTCATTACCATGTAAACGTCCAACGGAGGCACAAAACACCCGTTGCGAGCGTAAATGTAAACAGTACAAATGTATGCTTGAATAAATTGTGGAAACTTATTTGTCATCTGTTATCTGTCAAATTCGGCATATGGTCTTTTACAAACATTACGCATCCGAAGGTATTCGAGTGTTATACTCGATGTAAATGAAACATCGACTTCGGTCGGTGGGGAACAGTCCAGTACACGACCACTCCAATCGCCCTGAACGCGAGCGCACGCGGAAAAAAAAATAAATAAATTAAATGAAATTCGAGGGTATTAGGGTTTGCGCCCAGTATACCTCGTAAAATAAATCTCTTTGTCTGTTTCTTGTAAACAGTCTGGCACGCCCGCAAGAAAGCGAAAAAGAACGATGAACAGGACGGAGCCCTCCAGGGCGAAAATCATGATCAAGCAAAAGAAATAATAGAAATAAAAAAAGAGAAAATATCCGCGTTCCAACAGGCGCCATGATCACCATCTTGGGTGCAATGGTCACCATAGCGTTGCTCTGCTGTGAATACCATCCCACCACCGCTGCCCCTCCCTGTCCACTCTCACCCCGCCCCCTCCCCCTCTCCATCATTACCGTCGTCCCCTCCCCCATCTCCATCACCTCCCCCTACAGACCACCCAGTGAACTAGTAGTCATAGAGTCATAGGAGCGGCTGCTGGGTAATCAGGGCGAATCCTCGAAAGATGTTTTCTTCTGCATTTGGATCCAAGGTTTCTAAATCTGCAATATCAAGTGGATCTTCAAAAGGGGCAGCCATTTTTTCCCTTTCTTGGATCCCCAGGAAAGCAACTATTCTTCTTTTGCACTGGGGCAAGTGTGTAACGACCCAAGATCCGCATTACCGGTACCCGACCAGTAACCCGAATCCTGACCCGCTAACCCACGAGACGAATCTCGGAAGGGTAGAAGAAAAGCGTCTGAGGAGATCATATAAGCAAATGTACACGCCACAACTAACACAATTAACACATATAACTCAGAGACAACAGAGAAGTAAGAGTACAGTGAGTACAAGAGCAGGGTACTACTCACAGCAGCCAAGCAGAGCCAGCACGGAGTAACGAAGCTCCACGACACACGCAAGCTGCCAACGGACCCACCTGAAGGGAAGGGAGTGAGTCTCACAGAAAAGAGACCCAGTAGGGCAACTAACCCCCACCGGTAACAGAGCTACTAAACAATGCTAAACAAAAAGCGACTGTAAGTAAACACGCACACTCTGTCAACACACAGGAACCGGTGTCGTAGTGCGCAGCTCCCTCAGGAGCGCACTGAGAAAACTAGAACCTCACAGGCTCGACAGCACACAAGCACTGCACACACACAAGCTCACAAGCAAGAGCTCACACAGCACTCACAAAGTAGGACTCAGCCAGGGTCTGTGGTTCGGCGTCCCGTCACCACAGAGTCTCTCAACCCTAGCTACGTGTGCACACTACAGACGCTCTCTCTCACGTCTGGTCCACGACCGGTTTTTCCCCTACGCCCGACCTAGCGGTAGAGAAGGGGCTCCACGGAGACCGGCTCGAAACCACCACAAGGAGTACGCACAGAACGGAGACGCTCTCTACGTCCCGGCTCACCGGCGAAGGACCCCCACACGCCAGTCCTCTAGACGGAGCGTCGCTCCACGTCCAGGTAACACAACAGAAAATAGGAGCACGGTAAAACTCTACGCGAGTACGGACGGAAACACTCTCAACGTCTGGAACACCGTACTGCGGACGGACACCATGTGTCACCATCTCAACACAGTCAAACACAACACGAGCATAGGCAGAGATACTCTCTACTCCTAGCAAACTGTGCTGACAGGCGGACACCGCTTGTCAACACCTCAAATCACGGAAAGGGAAACACAGCATGCTGGGAACTCACTTGTGGGTAGACGGTAGCATCGACCGCCGCTAACCAGGAAGTAAACGACAGCATCATATGTCGCCAAGCACAAAGTCAACGACAGCATCGACTGTCGCTAACTATAGGTCAACGGCAACGCCCTGGACGTCTAAAAGAAGTAGACGGTCACATGTTGGCCGTTTACCTAATCTCAGCGGCACACGATCTTGCCGTTATGTCCTACCTGAAGATCCTGACGGTAACAACCTTGCCGTCCAGATCTTCCCTGAAGAGTTTTAACGGCAATCGATCACGCCGTTTATCTCTTCCCTGAAGAGCTCAACGTCAATATCCCTTGACGTTGACTTCTTCAGCACCAGCAGCTGAAACAGCCACAAGCCAAATCCCCTGACAGCATTCCAGCCCTCAAAGCAGCAGAGTGATGAAGAAGAAACTCTTCCTCACCACACTACACTACTACAAAGCTAGAAACACATGATCTAACGCTCAGATCGGTGAAACCACCCCAAAACCCAACATGAAGAACCCTCCCCAAAACCTCGAATTCCACACAAATCACACGCAATAGGCATGGAATAACACAAAGGGAGCTAAGGGTTTACGTCCCTACCTCAGAAACGCATATATCCCAAAGAACCCGATTCGCGTCGAACCCCCAGAAGCTTCCCGCGAACACCACCAACCAATCCGTCGTTTCCCATCCAATCCGTCACCACCACGTGCACCGCGGCCTTTCCACATACTCCCATCAGCCGCCGGAAGATGAAGAAATGCAAGGGTGAAAGTGGGGGGAAAAAGAAGAGAGAAAGAGAGGAAGGAAAAGGGCTCGGGTTGCCCCTAAAACAGAACCCTGATCAGTTGACGTCAAGGCCCCTCGCCGTCAACTGAACCGCCAACACTCAACGTCCACATCGCTTGCCGCCAAGTTCCATCTCCGGAAGAGACAGGAACACAAAGTCAACGGCAACAACGATGGACGCAAACACCAGTTACCGGCAACCACCTTGCCGCCAACCTACAGTCGACGTCACACACCTGGACGCAACCACTGTCGAAGTCCAACTCGCTGGACATCAACAGGCACAGATCCACAACCAACTCGGTAAAGATCCGATAAGAATCCAATAAGACCCGAGACATTACAGCCCTCCCCTTAAAAGAATTTCGTCCCCGAAATTCTAGCCACATTAGGGAAAGAGACAGCAACACAGAGGTACAAAACTACACGCGCATCCCGCTCACCGGTTGACACGCCCACCTGAGCATCGCCGCAAACAACACAGAATAGTGGGATTACCTCGTTCTTCAACCTCAGAACTCGGCACCCATAAGGAACAGTGAAACTCGGGTACTGTCAACCAAAAGTACCTCGACGACAAAGACACATGGAACACACCAAGGTCAAAACCATCACTGGCAATAAAACCTCCGACTAAGGAGCCAAACCACTTCTCAGCCCACTGGGCCAACTCCGGTCCAGCAACGACAGTTTGTCCACCTCCACTCAACTAGAGGGGAACTACACGGTCATCCACACAGGTCCTCCATTACCTGACACACAAACCAGCAGGAGACATCACAAGCTGCCAACACACGCAGCTACACACTCCAAGCTGTAGGTCGGGTAACTCTCTCTGTGGGGCTTCATTAACGCGACACACAAGGCACCAACCTGACCTGCCGCATCAGCACTACTCCCAAGCCAACACCGGAAGAATCTGCACAAAACTCGAAACTCTTCGAATTGCTCACAACACTCGCACTGGCACAAAGTAAGTAGTCACTTCAACTCCATGGAGTTCTGCTCACATTGCACCGGCCAATCAAATGACAGAAAAACGCTAGCGGAGAAAACACACAATCACCACTACCAACAGACCTCGCTGTCGGGACACGCTAATCGGTAACCACACTGTCGTCAACAAAACCAACACAACATAGCTTTCGCTGACAGTCCACAACTCATGGGACAACGTCCATTGTCGCCGCTAGGTCTCGCCAAGACCTTCCTCGCGGTCCGACACGAACAGCAACATCCACAAAAAACTCAACACGCAAAACACGGTATCCACTGTCACCACTAGGTTTCACCCTAGACCATCCTCGTGGCCCGACAGGGACACCCGGGCACGTGGAGCCACAAAACTCTAAAACCACTCACTCCACAGCACCACACGGCACAACGTGAGGAAACCGCAGAGGACGAGTAAAGGCAGGCCAACACTCGGCACCTCACAACGTCAACAAAGCACGTGGTCGAGCACTAGCAAGCCAAAAGCCTCAACACTACGCAAAAACGTAGACCAACGCACAGAGCTCGCAATCTAAACGCGCAAAAACAACACAGGGTGCCATCACAACTCCAGGAGTCACCCAGGCTCAACACAATGCGCCAAGACTCCAGACGGCACACAAACCAAAACAAGACACCCGAACGCGAGCTCATGGTGTTACCACAAGCACCAACACCCTGCTAAGTGCAACACAATACACTAACAGCTAAAAAACACTGCGGCCAACAGGAAGGACTCTCTGCCAGAGACCTGCCAGAAGCCACACACACTAAAAACCATAGCCTAAAGGGACACAACATGCCACACCGGCCCCAACCTTAAGGCACAAAACACAAAGCACCAAAAAGATGCTCACGGTATTGCACCCGCAACAGCACCCAGGGCCTGGAAACGACACAAGGCTCAACGAAGGGAACTCTCCACAAGAGACTCACAGAAAACGCACGAAAAACCCACAACATCTGAAGCACAACGACCACGTCGGCTTCAGAAAGGTGCGCCAAAACACAAGACACCGGCTCTGCCGCACGGGAAGTAAAAACCACAACAACTCCCTGGCACGCAAGAGCACAGTACACCTTCTCCATCGCATCGATAGAGAGGCCAAACACTGAAAAGATGGTATGCAAAAAGCCTTCAAGGCACAAGCCGAGGTGCACACCATAACGATACTTGCACGGGCACACCCAACAAAAACGTACGGTAAAACCGAACATCACAATGCCACGACTATCCACCATGGTCGCGACACGCACACACGACTCTTATGAAACCATCGGAGTCGGCGACACAAGCGGAAACAACCTCGACACACCTGTCGAGGTCACGCAACAACAGGCGAGAACAAATCTCACTACACACACGGCTACCTCATACCTCCTCAAGGTCGAGAGCCGACAAACCAAAACCTTCCAGACCCCGGACACACACCACGAGGTCAAGAAAAACCACACACTCCAGTGCCACCACACGCTGGCACCAGGAGGGGCTACAAAAACCGAGAAAACACCAAAACGGGGACCACCAGAACATGGGTCCACATAAGGTCAGATCAACGATGCCCACAAAGACTAAACACAGCCAGGACACAACTGCTGTGTAAGCTCGGCAACGAATCGCACTAGAAAGTATCGTGAAGAGGTGTCATCACTACAACAGCTGCCAAGCCGCCGTCACTGACAGCTCAAAAACCATCACGACACAACCAGCACGAACAGGCCTGCAACCAAAAAGCAACACACAAAAAAAACGACATCACAAGAGGAGCAACCAGCTCAACTCAAACACAACTCAACAACTCAGGGAAAGATGACTCCACCTTAGGGCCGCCACAATGCATACCCTAGCAACATATCATCACAGTGAAAACCACACTCCGAGCAACACCCAAAGCTAAGGAAGGAGACATGTAACACAAGTCCCTTCCCAACGCAATGGAAGACCGCAACACAAGGCTGACACTTCCACAAGAAGCACAGTCAACCACACATCCACCACACTCACCAGACCACTGCCTGAGAGAGCATGCCGGACATAGGAAAACAAAACACATCATCTGAGCCCCGGGGACACACAAAGTCCCACCGGCGCAACCGAAACACTCGGAGACAACCACAAACATCTGGCCAACACAAAAGCCAGATGCACTACCTCAGGCACTACACTTGACCGGAAAACACCACAGCAGGCTGTTACGCAAACAGTCTAACCGGCCACAACGACAGCTCAACTCTACACCCTTCCGAACTTCCACAAGGAGCCGGAATGCATAGTGCAGAGCAACCCAAGAGCTATCGACACAAGAAAATGATCCAGTCAGGACCCAAAACTGTCCAAGGGAAGAATAGCGGTAAGACGAAACCACTGTACACGTCCTGCGGTCCAAGCCGAGTTTGCGGTGGTGGCGGGGCATCTCCAGCCTCCTGCTGAAAAAAACCTACACAGCCACTACCTCAATTACAACATCGCCTAGAAACAAAAGTCAAACCACACAGGACATGCACCTCGCGATACACAAAACAACTCCTGAACTGCTTATGCTACTGTACTCCACACACTTTGAGTTATATGAAACATTTCCTTATATGTATCTCGATAGACCAGGCTCTGATACCAACTGTAACGACCCAAGATCCGCATTACCGATACCCGACCAGTAACCCGAATCCTGACCCGCTAACCCACGAGACGAATCTCGGAAGGGTAGAAGAAAAGCGTCTGAGGAGATCATATAAGCAAATGTACACGCCACAACTAACACATATAACTCAGAGACAACAGAGAAGTAAGAGTACAGTGAGTACAAGAGCAGGGTACTACTCACAGCAGCCAAGCAGAGCCAGCACGGAGTAACGAAGCTCCACGACACACGCAAGCTGCCAACGGACCCACCTGAAGGGAAGGGAGTGAGTCTCACAGAAAAGAGACCCAGTAGGGCAACTAACCCCCACCGGTAACAGAGCTACTAAACAGTGCTAAACAAAAAGCGACTGTAAGTAAACACGCACACTCTGTCAACACACAGGAAACCGGGTGTCGTAGTGCGCAGCTCCCTCAGGAGCGCACTGAGAAAACTGGACCTCGCAGGCTCGACAGCACACAAGCACTGCACACACACAAGCTCACAAGCAAGAGCTCACACAGCACTCACAAAGTAGGACTCAGCCAGGGTCTGTGGTTCGGCATCCCGTCACCACAGAGTCTCTCAACCCTAGCTACGTGTGCACACTACAGACGCTCTCTCTCACGTCTGGTCCACGACCGGTTTTTCCCCTACGCCCGACCTAGCGGTAGAGAGAGGGGCTCCACGGAGACCGGCTCGAAACCACCACAAGGAGTACGCACAGAACGGAGACGCTCTCTACGTCCAGCTCACCGGCGAAGGACCCCCACACGCCAGTCCTCTAGACGGAGCGTCGCTCCACGTCCAGGTAACACAACAGAAAATAGGAGCACGGTAAAACTCTACGCGAGTATGGACGGAAACACTCTCAACGTCTGGAACACCGTACTGCGGACGGACACCATGTGTCACCGTCTCAACACAGTCAAACACAACGCGAGCATAGGCAGAGATACTCTCTACGCCTAGCAAACTGTGCTGACAGGCGGACACCACTTGTCAACACCTCAAATCACGGAAAGGGAAACACAGCATGCTGGGAACTCACCTGTGGGTAGACGGTAGCATCGACGCCGCTAACCAGGAAGTAAACGACAGCATCATATGTCGCCAAGCACAAAGTCAACGACAGCATCGACTGTCGCTAACTATAGGTCAACGGCAACGCCCTGGACATCTAAAAGAAGTAGACGGTCACATGTTGGCCGTTTACCTAATCTCAGCGGCACACGATCTTGCCGTTTATGTCCTACCTGAAGATCATGACGGTAACAACCTTGCCGTCCAGATCTTCCCTGAAGAGTTTTAACGGCAATCGATCACGCCGTTTATCTCTTCCCTGAAGAGCTCAACGTCAATATCCCTTGACGTTGACTTCTTCAGCACCCAGCAGCTGAAACAGCCACAAGCCAAATCCCCTGACAGCATTCCAGCCCTCAAAGCAGCAGAGTGATGAAGAAGAAACTCTTCCTCACATCACACTACACTACTACAAAGTTAGAAACACATGATCTAACGCTCAGATCGGTGAAACCACCCCAAAACCCAACATGAAGAAACCCTCCCCAAAACCTCGAATTCCACACAAATCACACGCAATAGGCATGGAATAACACACAAGGGAGCTAAGGGTTTACGTCCCTACCTCAGAAACGCTTATAAATCCCAAAAGAACCTCGATTCGCGTCGAACCCCCAGAAGCTTCCCACGAACACCACCAACCAATCCGTCGTTTCCCATCCAATCCGTCACCACCACGTGCACCGCGGCCTTTCCACATACTCCCATCAGCCGCCGGAAGATGAAGAAATGCAAGGGTGAAAGTGGGGGAAAAAGAAGAGGAGAGAAAGAGAGGAAGGAAAAGGGCTCGGGTTGCCCCTAAAACAGAACCCTGATCAGTTGACGTCAAGGCCCCTCGCCGTCAACTGAACCGCCAACACTCAACGTCCACATCGCTTGCCACCAAGTTCCATCTCCGGAAGAGACAGGAACACAAAGTCAACGGCAACAACGATGGACGCCAAACACCAGTTACCGGCAACCACCTTGCCGCCAACCTACAGTCGACGTCACACACCTGGACGCCAACCCACTGTCGAAGTCCAACTCGCTGGACATCAACAGCACAGATCCACAACCAAACTCGGTAAAGATCCGATAAGAATCCAATAAGACCGAGACATTACAAAGTGCCTCTCGTATGACAATGCCTTTGGCTGGGCCACATGCTTGACCTTTGTCCTACCCCTTTCCTTTCGCAAGTTGAGATGTCGCCACGCCTTTCCTTTCGCAGCTTAGGATGGAGTAGCAGATTGCGTATGTAACCCCTTCCTTCTTGGTTGTGAGGAAGCAATTGCAGGTGTTTTCTCATAGACTGTGAGTGGACTGCAGGGCCTAGCATCAATCTTTCAAAGTCCACATCATCATCAAGGTTGCACCACCTGTAATAGTCCCCAACATCACAAATGACAAATTAAGGTATGGACAAACACAAAATATTAAATGAATACGTTTACAAATGATAACTACAGTCTCACCTCTAGAAGGCATGGCACGTTCCATGCGTAAGTCGCCAAGAAGATCCACTCATCCTCTGCGTTGGCCCGAAATTGAGAAAATGTGGTTGTCCCACATCTCCATGTTCTACTTCCTCCTCTTCTACAACTTCTACAGCTCTAGTTAAGAATGTGTTAGGACAAAGTGGATCTTCAGGATCATCTGCCTCCTCATCTAACTCGTACTCTCCCCGCTCTGTGGTCGCTCGTGCAAACCCATGCAGCCATTGGGTCTTCATCATCTCGTAGGAACCCAATGTCAATGGATCATACTCCACCTCCCCCCACTTTGGATCATCTGTGAGATGTTTCACCCTCAACCTCATATTGTAGTGCACATACACCAAATTGTCTAAGCGCTTATGTGACAATCTGTTCCGGACTTTGTCACTTTGGTGTATATCAAAGCAAAGGTGCTCCAATTTCTCTCACACCCACTGGAGTAGGAGGTCTGTGACAGGATCTTCATTGCAATTTTCCTTAATATAGGTGTCGAGTGCCCAAAGTTGAACCACCAATCAGTCGCAAAAAAGTTAGTGATACTCAATTAGTCAATCGTTGAGTCTACTAATATCCAAGAATGAAAAGGAAAGCACATTACCGCCGTTAGTGCGGTCCTGGCCAACAATGGCGGATGACTCCGCAAAACTCCAAACCCCTTCTCGAAGGCTCTACATCTGCCGCAATGAAGACTATTAGCAAAAATTAAACTTGTATTGACATCATGTAGGGAGATTAATACTCGCCTAATCAATAACATATGCTGCATCTAATGCACTCCTTGACAGTCTTCAACAACTACCCGGAGGAGCTCAAACCTGCCCAATGGGCCCCTCCAAGCTCTATAAGTAGGAGCCAAGGGGTCAAGAGCAAGAGAGAGCTTCAGGGGGGCTGGGAGAGAGGCTTCTTCGAGATCTCGGGAAGCACTTCTGGAGGCTCCGACTGGTCCGGTTGAAGATTCCCTTGGGAGAGAAGAAGCCCTGCGGATTGTGGTTGTTCGAGGCATAAAGAAACCCTGTGGGCATAGCGTTTGTGTCAAATTACACAAGAGCCCCTTGAGGACATGAAATTTGTGTATGTATGTGTTAAATTACACACGTCCTATTCAAAGGAGAAAATTACCAAGAAGTTCTTGTCCAAGGGAAAATTATAAATATGCCCCTATCTGAAGGAAAATTGTAGAAATGTCTTGAAAGGAACCAAAAACTGCATGTACGTCCCTAAAGGAACAAGAAATTGCTGATATGCCCCCCGTGTCAAAAAGAATGGCAGAAATACCCCTGCTTTAACAAGAAATTGCGAATCAGCCCCTAAAAGCTAAAGAAATTATAGAAATACCTCTGCATCAGGGAAAAATGCAGAAATACCCTGATGTCAAGGAAAATTACAGATATATCCCCGTGTGTTGGCGAAAATGGCAGAAATAGCCTCAAGGCTTATCCCTTTTGTACGGCTCGGTGAAGCGAGACCCACATCGCTTCCCTGAAGTGACGTGTGCTCTCCTGAGTTCGGTTTAAAGGTTGAACGTACCAGAAATTCTCAAAAATACCAACAAATGGCGGGGAAGTCCAAGCAAGCTAAGAAATGACAGAAGCTCCTGGGGAGGACATGAAATGACAGAAATATCCTGGAAATGTCAAGAATGACCAAAAAACCCCAGGGAGTCGAGAAATGACAGATGTACCCGAGAAGTCAACATATGACTAGAAAGATCTCGAGGATGTCAAAAAGTGACAGAAATACCCTGAAAGGGTCAAAGCTTGCACATCCAACAAGACCATTTCATGGTCCTATCACAGTCAAAAAGGTGTTGAACCACACTTATTTATATCTTTGTTTTGGTGATAACTAAAACTCATGTTTTGATGTTACCTAAAAATCATGAACATCATTACAATTGCCTAAATGAGTGCATCACCATTTGCATAAATAATCTTCAAATGCACTATAATAGTATCACTGAAGAATATATCCTATAACATTGTAATTGAATGCGCACATGCTCTACTACATGCTCTAATTTTTTCTAAGTCCATATCAACTATTATATGTATCATGATCTGACTCCGACTTCTGGTCAGTCGAAGTCATATATCGATCGGTAAACAAAGGTCAACAGTCGAAGTTGACCTTACCAGTAGAAGTTTCTTCATGAGTCGAAGTTGACAGTCGAAGCTTTACATCGACTCCTTACCAGTCGAAGTGTCTATCGATTGATGTTTAAGTCGTCAGTCGAAGTGACCAATCAAAGTGTCTACGATTGCGGACTACTTATGTATCGATTGTTTTGATCATATCGATTGTTTTATCGATTGCCTTCATAGATATCGACTATCATATTGATTGATGAACATCTCATATCGATTGCCCTTCACTCACACATCGATTGATGTTTAACTTAAACATAGACTGTTCTTCACTTAGACATTGATTGCCTTAAGAACATCGATTGCTCTTCATTCACATCGATTGTTGTTATGCATATCGATTGTCTTTAACTTACACATCGATTGTCGATTCATTTCATATCGATTGTAGTTATTTCATATCAATTGCTGAAAAGCTTCACATCGATTGAAGAACACTTAAATGCTTTGATGTTTACATGATTTCAAATATCTGTGGCGCCAAATGAAAATTCAAATAAGCCTTCAAAATCCTTTAGATATTCATGATGTGTACCTTCTATCATATCAAGGTAGTTAAGAAAAAGAGTCAACAGAAAATAAGGACTAAAAGGACTCCTTCCTTCATGTTAGACAAAAAAGGTCATACCTAACATGTCTGGATGTCAACAGAAAATATAAACAAAAATAAAAAAGAGGTATGGGCTATCTGTCAGAAGACTTCTCTCGTCTAACATGTTCCTATTTGCATTAAATGTCTGCAGGACTATTCTACTCCTAGTCAAAATATTGAACCTACTGTTAGCATCGTTAGACACATGAAGATGTCTGTTAGACAGAAGAAGGAAAGCAAATGAAGAAGAAGATGAGCAACGGCTAGAAGAGCTCCAACAGATCTCCTCAACAGATCTATATTTTGCTCCATAAAAGGATGAAGCTCTGAAGAACAAGAAATTGAGCAAACCTGAAAATCATTCAAGGAGTGTACATCCAGTGAGCATCCAACTCCACACACACTTAAGTGAAGAGGGAAGAGCTCGAGCCTACTCAAGAGAAGCTTTCAGAACTGAAGTCTTCGAAGCTCTAAGCATTCAAGCTTTCCTCTCTTCCCTCTCTCTCTGCCTACATTGTAAATCTAGAGGAGAGTCTGTGAGCTGAGAGTTTGAGTTCTTAGTGTTCATCGTGTAGCTCTCAGTCTGTGTCTTTCTTTTCTAAGAAAGGCTTGTGTCCAGCTGTAGGACTGTATACAGTGTTCTCTTCATGTGTGAAGAGAAGGCCAGTGGGGTGCTGGTGGATTTTGTCTAGGTGAGGGACTATACTCAGTGTTCCCCCTTGGTTAAGGGAAGAACCTAGCTGGGGGTTTAGTCTAGCAGAACCAAGTTGGGATTTGTACCAACAAAACTGCACTGGGGTTTGTTCCAGAGGGTGGCTTTTGACCTGTAACAGAAGTGAGTTTCCTTCCTACTCGGGAAGGAAGAGGACCAGCGGGGAGCTGGGGGTTTGTATATCCTTAGGAGGATTATACCCTGGTTAGTAAAATCTCAACATTTGCTTGGAGATTAGACGTAGGACTTCCATTTAGAAGGGCCGAATCAGGATAATCCTTGTGTTCATGTACGTGATTGTCTTTTAATTGCTTCCGCATTGCTACTCTTTATCGCACACGATTACATTCACTAACCAAAGTTTTCAAGTGGTGATTTTTATCTATGTTTTCAGATTCTTATTCACCCCCTCCCCCCCCCTTTCTAGGCTATCCTTGCTGCCAACCGTAAGTGGGCGAACAAAAGGTGATGGTGACCATGAAGCAAATACAAGGGGTCATTGGTGAGGACACCAGAGCGCGGACCCGCTTCGACCCGGCTCGAGTCTACCAGCGTCGGCGACCTCGACAGCAGCGATCCCGTCATTATGGCTTGGAGATGAGGAGTGCTATTTATAGTGCCATTTATGTGAGGGTTGTGAGGCCCATTTGAGGCCCATGAGAGTCTCTTATTTTCAGTTGTATTTTGGAGATTTTTGGGTTTAGTTGTAAAAGGGGGACTTGGCTGTCTTTTCTTTTTGTTCTGAGGACATTGTTGTCCCATGGGAAAAGTGCACAGTAGGGTTCTATGGGCTTGTCCTATATATACTTGTATGGACTCTTTTGAGAACATGGAATAGAAGAAGAAAGGAAAGAATTTTTCTGGCCGCATGGAACTGTGTGCCTTGTGCGTCCTCTTCTCCCGAGATCCCCTCCTCCTCCTCCTGGTGCGTCTTCTTCTTCCCCCCTCTCTTCTAACTGCTGCTCTAACCCTCCCCATTTCATTCTCTTCTTTCTTCCCGACCCCATTTCCCGTTCCCTTCCTAAGACTCCCCTCCCCCTGCGCGAAGCTCCTCACCCCCCTCCCCAAAACCCTGCTAAAACCCTCCCAGCTCCCTTCTGTCCCGTCTCTCTTCCTCTCCCGCGGGCTTGTCCCGCATCAACTGGTATCAGAGCCCAAACTCGACACCCCCCCCCCCCCCCCCCGTTCGCGCCCCCCCATTTCCCAGAGCCCCGCGCCAGGGCTCCCTCCGCGAACCCCCTCCGCGATCGCGCCGCCTCCTTCCAGCGCCGGAAGCCGCTCGCCCGGCGCCGACCACCCGACCTCGAGCTCCCCGCGTCCGGACCCTGTGCCGTCCTCTCGGCACTGACCTCACCGCGTTTCTTCGGAAAGCCCGACGCCGGGACCTCCTCGTCGCTCTCGTCGGGACCTCCTCGTCGCCGGCCTCCCCCCGTCCCCGCACCACCCCGCCGCCGCGGTACGTGCTGGGGGCTCGTTGTGGACCCTCCAACGCCGCTCCTTCGCGCCGGACCTGAGCCGGCTTCGCCGTCGCCTGCACCTGGGTTGGCCGCGGACGCCTCGTGGCGTGGCTCCCCTCTGTCCTCGACGAGCAGAGCCCCAAGTCAAGCGCGTCCTCGTCCCGGTGCGACCCATCACACACCCTCCTGCGGGCTAAGGGCTCGCCACGACGCTCTGGCCCCACCTTGCCAGTCGGACGGAGTCATCGTCGCCCCCTTCTCCGCAGCACCATTCTGGTCGAGTTTCGCCAGCGACTTCCGAACCGTACCCTGTGAAGCTGATGAGCGGGCCGAGCGTCGAGATCGTCGGCGACTCCTACCGGTGCTCGTGTACCTCCCCTGTTATACCGCACGAGTACGCCAGCGTTGTATGAAATCATATTTGGCGTCATCCGTCATGGCCTGGAAAGCGACTCTGGTTGGCGGCAAGGAATACTTCGGCTTGCTCTCCGTCCGCCAGAAGTTGTTGATCCCCGAGGTGGAGGCTCGCAACCTCATCATCTTCTTCCCCTCCTTCGAGGTCTCTCTGGATCTGGCCCGGGGGTGGCCTTTGATCATGCTCGAGCGGAGGCTCAAGGACTTGTCCCTGGTTCGAGGGTCCAGCTTGACTGCCTTGCTGACCTTAGAGAGGTCTTCTGGAAGGATTCTGGGTGTACCGGATGACAGCCTCGCCCTCCTGGCTGGGTTCATCTACCCTGACCATGCCAGCGGGGACGCCGGATGGCCCAGCCACGTCCCTTCCGGAAGCGTAGCAGGTGAAGATCTTTATGCCTCCACCTTCTTCAGATGTCCGCTGCACCCTCCGCTTCTTGGACTTCTGTGTGCTTGGGCGGAGTGCCGCCCCCAGCCTACTGAACACTGAGACTCGAGGTGCGGAAGCTTCATTGCCGCTGACGTCTCCCCTTGAGGTAGGTTCCGCCTGGGTGGAGACGAAGTTGGGCTTCCTGTAAACGCCCCTCCTCTTCTGCCCGCGAGGGCGAGGAGGTTCAGGATCCCGAGCTTTTTCTTGCTTAGGTGCCGCATTCTTGGGGTCTTCAGCGGATTGGCCCGCTCTGCCTTGTTTGATCTGGCGGGCCTCCTGCTTGGTGACCCACATCTGCCTCATTTTGTGAGGCTGCTGAGGTACCGAGCTGGACGCCTGCCCCGGTCGGGCTCCTTTTGGGGAGTCCCACTTTTCTGGCCGCATCCCCTGGAGGGGAGCGAATTTGTTGGAGGTTGCCACAGTGGGGACGCTTTTGTCCGGCGGCAGGATCGGCTCGCCTCCATCGAGCCTGATGCGGACGTCTCCGACGAGCACGGTTTTGCCGGAGTTGGAGACGATCGCCCGGGGCTTGCTGCCCCTGCGTCCCTGGCGTTGTCCTTGTTTTCTAGGGGCTGCGGCGCAAGAGACGGTATTAACTGAGAAGACTCGGCCTTGACTTAAGCGGGGCTTGATGCCCCTGGCTGTTGTGGCTTTCGGTGTCGTCGTTGGTGGTGCTTGGACAACGGGGACCACCCCTAGGAAGTAAGGGGATCCCACTACAGCAGGGAAGTCGCCGAACACGATCGGCATGGTGAGGTAGCCACATTTGGCGTGGCTTGCGATGACCTGCGGACCGTAGGTGACTGCGGCCATTGCTTGCTTGAGGTTGCAGGTGGAGACGGGCTTTTGTCGCCGGCTTCAGCTCCTCTTGTACCTGCCATGTGGATATCAGTCATCTTATATCCTACTTTGACGTAAGGTCTTTTTACATATGCATGGAAGGCAGGAACAGTCCCACCGGGCGTGCCAGACTGTGGAACGCGGAATTTTCTTTTCACATATTTATATTTTCTCTTTTCAACGCATGGATATGCGTCTTGGAGTTGCGTTTCGGGCGTGCCAGATTGTTTACGGGAAACAGACAGAGATATTTTATTTATGAGGGACATTGGGTGAAAACCCTGAGCCCTCCAGCATTTTAAATTTATTTTCCGCGCGCGTCCGTATTTTCAGGTGATTGGAGTGGTCGTGTACTGGATCGTTCCCTACCGACCGGAGTCGGTGTTTCATTTACATCGAGTGAAAACTCGAATACCTTCGATGCGATATGTTTGTTAAAAGACCTCATGCCAAAATTTAAGGAAATTAGACAACAAATGAATTTCCACAAATATCCTCAAATGCATTTATGACATTTGTATTTTCGTCCTCAACGGGGTGTTTGTGCCTCCGTCGGGCTTTTATACAATGAGTGGTTTACATTTACGTCCTCGACGGGGTGTTTGTGCCTCCGTTGGACGTTTACATGACATGACATTTGTAGTTACGTCCGCAACGGGGTGTTTATACCTCTGTTGGACGTTTTTACAATATGCCTCTATGTGTGTTATTTTAAAACACCGGAGGACTCATGTGCGAATACCGGGCCTTGTATAATGACCTGCGGTGCCTTGTCTCCACACGGAGTCGCGGTTCACGGACGGAGCAAAAAGGGCCCAGCGTACGTGCAGCACAGACGAAGGTGAGCCTCTCTCCTAACAACGCGAAGGAGCGCGGGGGCGAGAGCTCAGAGTGCTTTCGAGGAGCTCGGAGATAGAAGCCTGGAAGTGGGAAGCCGATCCTGGACCTCACGCCCCTACCCCGGTATTTATAGGGTCTTGAGGAGGATGGCCGGCGGAGGTGGATGGTGCAGCGCGAGTGGACCTTGGGCTGGCCACGGCCGCCGAGCCAGCCAGGGCCACCGGGCCAGCCCGCGCTGATCCGCGCGGGTGGCCGCGCGCCTGGCCTGGCGTGGGTGGCCACGCGGTGGGCCCCCGTGCTGGCCCGACGCGGGTGGCCGCGGCGCGGGTGGCCGCGGCGCGGGTGGCCCGCGCTGGCCCGGTGGCTGCCCCCTTTGGGGCCAGCCTATAAAAAGGGTGGACCCCCAGCTCCCTTGGCCATTTCCCAACGCTGTGAGGTTCGTTTCTGGAGCCGTTCGACGTGCGTTTGTGGCCGTTCGACGTGCGTTTGTTCCCGTTTTCGAACGTCGAGGGTTTTTTGCCCGCCCGATCACATACACGCCGTGCCCACTTTGTACGCACTTCGAGACGTCGACTTCTGCCCGTCGAAGGGTATTTGTCCCACCTGACCGGACCTTTTGAACGTCACTTAATTCCATAATCCGAACTAATTCGACTAAAATACGGACTCAAACCCGTTTATCTCAGGTGTCCGAGTGGGGGAGGTCGGGGTTTATTCCCGGACCTTCGTAGCTTTCGGGCAGATTTGCTGCCCGGGGCTTGTTTAAATCCCGGTATTTTTCGGGTTCAACACCGATGTAAACAAAACATCGATTCCGATCGATGGAGACAGAGGTCCAGCACATGCTACCCTAATCGCCTGATGAATAAAAATCGTGGAACCCATAAAATGTTCAAACATAAAAGTGGCGCACTTGTCCATTCCATGGACATCAAATTTTCTTTCCGCACTGCGCGGATTTTAACTTTTGTCTACTAGACAGGCTGGCACGCCCCGCAAGGCAAAAGAAACAAATAAAAATCAACTCAAACTCAAATACAAAACAAAAGCATACGAAAATTTTCTGCGTACCACAGCGGGGTATCAAGAATATCAAGAGCTTCAATCTAGCCCTTCTGTGCAAATGGTTGTGCAGACTTGGAATAGAGGATGGGGGGTTGTGGTGGCAGATTATCACCCACACATGCTATCCATATTTCCACATCAGATGTATGTCTCCCCCATCTAGAGGGGAATTCTATAATTTGCAGATTTTATCAGAGCTAGCTTGAGAGTTTCCTTGGGTGATGGGCATTCCACACTGTTTTGCCAGGATAGATGGTGTGGTCATTTTACACTGGAGGAGACTTTCCCCTCCTTGGCTGCCTTTTCCAGGCTTCCTTTTCCAACTGTGGAGCAGATGTTTGATTTTGACCTATCTGGTGGTACATGGGCGCCTATTTTTAGAAGAAATCTTTCTTGTGTAGAGTCAAAACAGTTGGAGCAACTTTTTTCTCCTCCTAAACCATCAACCGATCCAGGGAAGACCGGAAGAAAGGATTCCTGGACTTGAAGATGGGAGAAGAATGGGATCTTCCCAATCAGCTCTGCTTATGCTATCATCTCAGATGGGGGGATCGGCATGCTACATCCAAGGTCATCTGGGCAACTAGAAGCCCACTCAAAGTCAAGGTCCCGGTATGGAGGATTTACATGGCAGGATGCCTACCTGCGATAGACTGCAATCCTTCCTTAATCTGTTAATCATGTGTCCTCGATTTGTTCATAGTGTGGGGATGAAGAAGAAGACATGAATCACATCTTTGTTGCTTGCTCTTATGCTAGGGGTATTTGGGAGAGGATTGGGCAGAGTCTCCATCTCTCTGCGCCTCACTGCGAGAAGGTCCAGCATCTAGTTTTATTGTGGTGGAGGTCATGGGCTCATAAGGGTGACAAAGCTTTTTGGTGGCTCATTCTGCATGCCACACTTTGGGCATTGTCGACTGAAAGGAACAATGGTTTGTTCATGAGGGAAGCTAGATCGGAGGACACTTTATTTTCTTTTTTGAGAGAAAAAGTGCTTTTCTGGCTGAACACGTATGTATAGGAGATGGCTATAACTCCTCTCTCTTTTTGCTTCTGGAGAGTTAATGGGGGGCACACCGGCTTGGTGTGGAGTCTCTTTTTGTAAAAGGGTTGTGAGTTTTCCTATACATGTACATCCCTTTTCCCCTCTATTATAATCAGTGGTTCTACCCACTTTTCAAGGAGGGGGGGAAAAAAAACAATGGAGACTCTTCTTGGCCTGTAATAGTGCTCCATTATGCCTTCTCTCCATGGCCATATCAGTCCTCTCCACTGCAATCACACTGAGCCTTTGAATCCTCTGCCTTGTGAACACGTTAGAGAACATGTCCCAAAAAAAAAACTCTACCACTTCTCCTCCAGATTGTCCATTGCCCTGTTCCCACCTCAGTCATCATCACCATTTTCCCATATGTTGAGTATTTAACATTCTACCCATATTCTTGATGACCAGATGTGACAGCCCACCAGTGTATTGACTTAATGCACAAGCCTCAATACATTGGAACACCCTTCAATTTTGAGATACCTTTGCCTGAGGCAATAGCAAGAATGCATCCCCTTGCATAACCATCCGAACATGCTTATTTCACATACCACTATGCAACGCCACAGAAGTGGAGTCAGACACAAGCCCCCACCTCAAAATTCAACCTCCAGATCCATAAGGCAAGAACGAGAATGCGGCACCTATTGCATAAATGCCTCAATGATTTTTAAACCCGTTGTCCAATGCTACTGCCGGTAGAACCAGCGACACAAGCCCCTCTCTCTGTCCAAACTCCAGATTCCATCTTGGATGTTTCCTCCCATCCCTTTCTCCCCCATCCGTTTCTTGCATATCCATCCCTAATTAGTTCAATAGAAGTCCATGACCTAAAGCCAGAAAGAAGAAAAGCTTAGAACAATTGTTACAGAAAAGTTTTCAATATCTTTCAACATAAGACTAGGCTTGTTCATGTTTTACAGATAGGGAATCTGGCAGCTTGACAAAAATGACAATAATAATTCACATTAGACAGAACTCCCATCCAAGCAGATCTCCACAAATCTGATGTCCTGAGATGAAACTAAGGTCAAGACAGAAAAGGAGAGAGAGGAACAGAGAGAGAAGATAAATGATGATGATGATGATTTGGAGGAAGAAGAAGAAATTTATGAGAGGAACAAGAAGCTGAAGAAGAAAAAACAAATGAGATGGAGAAGAGGAAAAGCAAGAGAAAGAAAAGCATATGGAGGTAAAAGGCAGGAGGCAGAATGAAGAGACAGATGAGGCAGAGGAGGATAAGGGAGAAAAAATAAAAAAGATTAGCTCCTAATTTCTCTGAGAATTTAAGATGGCAATTTTAGATACTACAGAATTCCTGAGGAAATATAACAGTCAAACTCTACCATTATCAGAGTAGAGCTTCATACTCCTATTAAGCATTAGTCTAGCTGGAAGACATGGGTAATTAGCAAGTCATGTTTCTGAAAAATCTTCCCAGATTAACACAAAACACAAATCTAGAGACTATGCATCAAAGCTCTTTAGAAATGTGATGCCAAAATCTTAGAAGCTACTTATATTTAAACATGATCACAATAAAGCAACAATAGAACAATAAAGCTTGCAAGAATCCAGCAAATCAACTACATAATGTGACCAAAGGGAACAACACACTATTGAAAGAAATAGTCAACAGACCTTAGAAATCACAGCCTCAAGGTCTTCAAAGCTGTCTTCACTGGATGAAATATCAAGTGTGTCTATATCTTCTTCACACCCATACAGCTTGATTTCATCAAGATTTATACCTCTATCAAGTAATCCCTGCTCAGATAGTTAATTGCAGGAATCAAATAGATGACATGAGACCCATGTGTATAAGCAACAGATCCATAAATTACCTGCAGCAGTCCAGGAGCATCTTCTTCAAGTGCTACTTCCACTGAATCCCTGTATCAGTTCTTTTGCTTAAGCAAGAGATACTGACTATAATTATATATGTTGGCCAAAATTAAGACACAATTAAGGAATGAAGATTAACACTTACGTCGCAGTCCTTTTCCTTTTTCTTCGAATAGGGTTACTTTTGATTTTATTCTTTATGGAGTTAACAGAGTCACAACTGACAGCATGCACACATGTTTGTTTGAAACATCTTGATTTCCTAGCAGGTTTCAACTCTGAAACTGTGCCGAAGACCAACATCTTGGTCCGTTCTGTAAGTGGCAAATGATCTAGAATATCTTCAGAGAAATCACCAACAATTTCACTCTTGGCTTCAACCAACTGTGTATCAGAGCTGGAAAAAGTGCCCAAAGGATTACTGCCTAAATCTTTTATAGCATCCTCTATAGGCTCCGCCTTCGGTATTAAGTTGTTTGATGAACTTGAACAGTTCAAAACTCCTGTCGCATTTCTGGAGAAGATATTTTCACACATTTTATCCATCCGTTCAACATTTTTAATGCCCTTGGAGGCTAAGACATCTGAACTATGCCGGTTGGCCATAGAAGATTGTTTCTGTCTGGTGATTATCCCAGTATCTTCAGGAATATTAAGCTGGAATGAACTTGCAATAGTTTCTTGATCATTTTGTACATTATGAATTTTCGAAGGGGAATCACCCTGGCAATTGATGGCTTTTGAAGAACACTGCATACCTAGGAGGGGATTCAACACAACAGCATTGATGGAAGAATGAACTATTGGAAAGCCAGAATCTTTTTCAGATATTGGCTCAGAATCACCAATAGCATGATCTTCTAATGGCTCATCCTTCACCCTCATTGGAAAGGTTGACAGCCATGCATCTCGGAGAAAACCAGTCATATTACAATGTGTTTCTTGCTCGCCTCCAACAGGTGCACCTGAAGATATCAGTATGAGGCTATGAGCATATAGCATTGCTTTCTCTATTTAATATAAAATAACTAGAAAGAGATATCAAATTACCTGTACATATGTTCATGCCAGAAGCCGCATCAGAGGATTGAGAAGCAGAAGAGCTAATGTTAACTGCAGCCTCTGTCACAGAACCATTGTCAATACAATTTCCTTCCCTAAGATTCCTGCCAGCAGGCACACTTAAGGCCATCTTGTCAGAGCACACGGTGAGACCTTCTTGAATTGTTTGCATATTGCAGGTACCACTCCATGTAGCCTGAGGAGGATCCCTTATAAATGTATTTGAGGAATTAAAAGTCAAAGTGTTGAGCTCTGACACAGTAGTTGCTTCAGAGGAGCAGATGGCATGAATTTCCTCTGGTGGTTCAACCTTCACTCTTCCTGGAGGGAACAAAGATGCACCATCAGCACTCTGATTGCAAGTATTATTGCAATCTTTCACTTTAATTGCAATTGGCACATCCTTAGGCATCCTGCAAGAACTGAATGACAAAGCTGAAACACAAAATTGATCCTCGGTACCAGAATTTCTTTCTTGTTCAGCCATAAGGGGTGTTTTAAGGCAATTGATAAAAGACTCCTGTGAGCATATGCCTCCATGTTCATTATTTTCCTGCAAGTTATGAAAAGGAATAGTATCCTGACAGATAAAGGCCTGAAATTTATCCAAAGTATTTGAACCATGATGCAACAAACATGACTCTCTTAAGGAATTTGCCTCAGAAAGTTGAGCATCAACAGCTTCATTGGCTGGCTCAACCTTCACCGTGACAGTAGAAGATGATAAAGATGAATCATGAACGGGACAATCAGTTTTACATTGTGTCTCTTTCTGGCCTAAACCAGGAGATTGATCTTCTTTCTCTGGCAAATTGCTGATGCCACAAAGAATGTTACCCATGCAAACATCTGACAAAACTTCACTGACTTGCTTTAGAGCACAACCTCCTGGAAAAACGGAGATAGAAGGATGCATATGTTTAGCAGCACTTTCTTCAGGGAGATTATATTTATCACCAAATTTGTACTTTGTCCTCACTGGATCAGTTGATAAATTAGAAACAGAAAACTGGTTGTTTGTTTTCGAAGATGATTGTGCTTGAAGTCCTGCAATGGCTGTGGTCGTCCCAGCACCAGATACTCTATCTGAGTCGATCACAATGCATTCTTCACCTGTGCTGGGAAATGATGCAATAGAACTTGCTGGAATGTCATTCATTGAGGTACATATATGTTTTGCAACGTTTACTACAGAACCATTGACAGACTTTCCCAATGGAAATTCTATGCCAACATTATCATGTCCATTTAATTTGTTGGCACTATGGCCCTTCACATCATTATCAGAATATCTAGAAACACGCTCAGACATGTCCTGCACTTTGAAAGTAGCAACATGGATTACAAAGTAAGCAACATCAAAAGTAATTAGATAAATGAATTTAGAGGTAACTATTATATACAGGAATATTACATACATCAATGCTCCAAGAGCTTCAGATCTGCTTTTTCTCACTATTATTCACAAGATGATTATGTATGACTGAAAGGCCTTTCGAATTTATTTTGGTCCCAAACAACATATCAACAGAGAATATTGAAACATGGGCCCACTACAAAAATGGATGGCAAAGTCGGCCGACTCGGAGCGGAATCGGGCGACTAAGGTCGGAATCGGCCTATGGCGACCCAACTTGGGGGGGTGGCGACGAGGACGAGCCACCCACGATATAAGGTGGAATCGGGGTGGATCGGCGGGACTCGGGTGGATTCGCGCCAACCCAGCCCGACTCTGAGCGCTCTACCCTGATTCCACCTGCTTCAGGCCGCTTCCACAGGAAACAGGTTCTTTTTAATGGAGTCGGCCCTAGTCGGGGCCTAGAGGCATCCGGCCCGACTAGGGCTGACTCCTGCAGATCCCTCCTTAAGGAGGGATCGAGACTGCGTAGACAGAGAGTTGTCTGCGCAGTCCGCCCCACCCCAACCCAACCCACCCCCTCCGCCCCTCCCAGCCCCCCCCCCTCCAGCGGTCCCCTCCTCGCCGCCGCCACTGGAGCTTTGAGGAGGCTCGTCACCTGCCGGCGGCCGGCGCCGCCGCACGCCGCTGCTTCTTCCTTTTTCCTCTCTTTTTCACTTCTCCTCTTTCTCTCTTCTGTATTTTTTTGAAATTTTCAGATCTAAGCCCTAAGGTGCCCCAAGAAGAGTCTTGCATTTGCTTTGGGTGTTTGTCCATCTCTTGAA
>CM024758.1:98475830-98612145 GCA_014218235.1 Colocasia esculenta | reverse complement strand
TTCAATATTATTTAGCCAAAATATTTCTGACCTTCATTCATCTCTTGGGCTCTTACTCTTGGCCTAATAACTTATGCGGACTTAATTTTACAATTTATGTACTTAATTTACTTAATATGTTTTAATTATCCTTTTATTATAGAATATACTCATGGGCCAAGATTGTCTGGTGGTCCAATTATCTTAATGGTTATCAACCCATATTATTTAAAGTCTACCAACATGTTTATTTTAATTTTTATCCACTTTGGCCCATATGATAATGGGTTTTTCCACTTGTCCCTAATTATGATGATAAGTCGCATAATTTCATAAACTTGATCTAGATGATTTTTCTGGCCCAAATTTCATGATGGGTCATTACAGAACATTATTTAAACAGAACCACTATTTTACAACATTTTTATAGGGGTTTTTACGTAGCGATAATGATACGTACCTTTTAACTAGTTAAGTTTATTAATTAAAAATTTTCAATTTATCTTTATTTTTGAATTAATGAATTTCCGGGGTACTACAATCCCAGTCAGCAACTTCCCCAAATTCAGAACCGGGCTTATGCCGATCCATCCAGTCCGCGTGTCAACGCGATGGATGTCTAGGCTCCCCACGTCTCGACAAGGCATGACGCTGGGAACACCCCTCCCCATTTGATATATCCCAGATTGTAGATATCCTCCAGAGCCTCAAAGCCTCTCAGCTTCAGGAGGTCCAGGCTGCCCTCAAAGGCAAGTTTGTTGTTGATCCAGTCCATCTCTCCCACCCGAATGCAGGTGTCCAGACTCAATCCCTCGTGACCCGACGGCCCGAGCTTCTCCTCCCCCCTCGCGGGCCCATTCCATCATCCAGTCCCGCCCCCACAGTCCCGTGGGGAGGCATCCTCTTCCTTATATTCGGCCAAGCACCAACGCGGCGAGGCTTGTTCACCAACCTCGGGTCCCGGCTCATGCATCCCTACCTGTCGGTATCCCTTCTAGACATTATCCTGTTCAGGTAGATGCCCCCCACCACTTTCCTCCGTGGGCACCTCCCAAATCTTCTATTGATCAACTCGCCCAAGACTTCTTAGCGAAGGTGGTAAGCTCGAACAAGATTTCAAAAGGTGTCCACACCCAAAGACTCCTTTGAATTGGCGCTCCTTCCATGCCAGTCTTTCACCTTCCCCCTCTGAGATGCCGATTTATCGCCGCTACAATGCACCGGCAATCCGTTTGTGCATCTAAAAGAATTCATGTACGAATCTTCCTTTTGGCAAAGCGATAATCGGGCCCTTGCCTTCTTGTTCCGACGATCCTTGGACGGGCCCGCCCTTGAGTGGTTCTATTCATTAGAACCCACAGACGCTGAGGATTTCGAGACCGTGCAGAGGAAATTCTTGCAGAGGTACAAAGATAGAGTTGGTCTGGCACTATCAATTACCGATCTATGGCTAAAAAGATGAGGACGGACGAAGAATTTGCACATTTTGCTGATAGATGGAGGGCACTGGCCGAAAGACTGAAGGACCTGCTATCTGAGGCCGAGCAAGTTAAAATGATCACAGCAAATGCCACGCCTCAATTCAAACACATCTTGGCCATGAACAAGCTAACGACAATGGAAGAACTGTATGAAAGGGCACGGTATATCAGACACAGCTGAAGGACTCCCTTATTATGGCCATGTGCGAGTCCAAAACTCGGGCATTCAAGAAAACCAGTGGTGCTCCGGTTGGCGGTCCCACGACAGAGGGTGTCATTCATAATGAGCAAGTGAGTGCGATGGGCAGCCCCAATCTTTCCACCTACCGACCCAACGCCAATGCCCGACCCCCACCACCCCAACAACCCACTCCAAGAACCAACAACCCACCACGGTTCAGAACGCCACCTCAGCAACCCAGCAGCCTCAGCAACCTCAACCGCCTTCATATTACCAGCAACCTCGGCGGCACAGTATCAACAACCTCCCCCGCACCACCACAACTTCTGCAGCCACAATACCGTCAGCCTCCGCAGCCTCAATACCGGCAGCCCGCTCCCCCCCGTACCAACCCCAACAACCTCCTCTGGCACCTCCCCAATACAGTTAGGTCCCCCCCCAGGGAACTACGAGCCTCAACCACCCCGACAACCCCCTGGCCCAAGAGGACTCACTATCCCCCATTACCAGAAACCTGTCAGATATCTTTAATGCCCTAATGGCTGCTGGCGCACTCACTTTGCCTAGGAAAGGCTGCAATGGCCGCCCAATATTGACACCTCGCGGTATTGTGAGTTCCCACGAGGCCCAAGCCACACCCTGGAAGCATGTTTCCACTTCAAAGATTACATCTATAATCTGAACGATAGTGGAGGTATTGACTGGGCAGAAATGAAGAAGTTCATTGTAGAAATGAAAGCATGAAGGACGGCTAGGCAGGAACAACAACAACAGCAGCAGTAGCAGCCCCAGCCCCTACAGCTGCCTAAGGATCTACAGTCCTTTCCAAAGGGCCGCTTTTCATTGGCCACTTCATGGGCTGATGTCACGCTCGGTCGGCCCATGATATAGCTACGTTAATGGGCATGCACTACCCCAACCAACTATGAAAAGCCCACTGCCCCCCCCCCCCCCCTCGAGAACTTGTCCCATCGCAATCGCCAAGTTGTAGATGGCGCTTTTCCCCGACTCTCCGGAGAACACTCGTCCCACGACGGGAAATAAGGGATTTTTTTTTAAAGGAAATTAGTCGACGAGAAGAGTGGAAATGGGGGGGGGGGGGGGGGGGGTAGAAAAAAATACAAAAAAAAGGCGTGCGTGCGTGTGTGCACGAGGAATGTGTCGCGATCGCCAGGTGCACGTAGGCACCGTATGTAACGGGCGGAAAGGAAATGACGCGGTGTACTTACCTTCACCCGAAGAAAAGCGCGGGAATGTGCGGTGGATTCTCCTTCCTCCTTACGCCGGCCGGCCGACGAAGAAGATTCGATGTCGGTTACCTTGTGGAGGTGGTGTTAAACCCCTAGGGAGTAGGTGGGTGGAAGAAATGCTACGTGTGTGTGTGTGAAGATGTGCAATGCATGCGCTAAATAACACGAAAAAGGGAAGAGAAAAAAAAAGAAAAGGAATCGAAGAAGAGGAAGAGGTGGAATGGCGGCGTAGCCCGATGGCGAAGTGGCGAGGATGGAGGTGACGCCGGTATAGTTCCCCCGCCGCGCCCTGACACTCAAGAAGCTCTGATTCGTGAAGGAGACGACGCGAGGGCGACGTGTGCGTTGCGTGCCGCCTCCAGAACACGAGCTTCCGACCCGATGAAATCCCGCCTTAGAAGTTTGGAGAGTTGGAGTCCGGAGGTCGGGGTGGGAATTTGGCAGGGCTTCGCCGTGGTTTCCGATCTGTCCTAATGAGGATCTATCGGGTCTGTATTTATAGTCAAAATCACGTCCAATCCAGAGGCCGCCTATTACAACTTAAAGGTGTTCGCCTGACAGCCGCGCTTCATAACATCACTTGATTTGCGTGCGATTAGACATATTCATGATGATTGTAGCTGTAAGCTATGTTCTAAATCATGTCTGGGAGGCTGGCCGCGTTTTCTTAGGCAAATCGAATCTTTGACAAAATCCGATCCTTGATTTGATACTTATAAAACGCGGTGAGCCGCCCAAACGCACTTCAAACAGACATCATGATTGTCGACATGGCGTCCATCAAAAGGAGCTGACAGGGCGCGGTCAGAATCTAGACTTTTAAAAGCGGCGGGGCGGCTGGACGCGCATTAAGCGCGTCCACCGTTCCGGTCGCGGATTAGCTCTGTAAATGGGCGTCCTCTGCATTGGCCGCGAATAGCTGAAGCTCAACAGACCCTTGAAAAGAGATCTCAAAACCTTATAAAAATCTAGAAAGATAGGAAAATCACTTACGAGGTTAATGGAGAAGAGCCACTTCGAGGCGTCGCGGTATAACATGGAATTTGCTCAATGTTTGCCAAATTGGCGTGTCTACAGACAACGAACGGTCCCAGCGTGTAGGTAATTTTCAAGACCATCGTCTTTGGCCTCCTGTCGGTCAACCGACAACGGTCACCTCTTCTGTTTCACTGGTCGGACGTTGGGATCGACGTTCAGGTGATGCTAGATGATCCCCTGAATGATCCCCGACAGGTCGTTCTCAGACCAGGCAAAGACGTCGGTGTTGGTTCTCAAAAAGTCTATCAACTGCCCTTCCATCTTCTGGAGCTCGGTGCCGACGAACACAGCATGGTCGCCCAGAGCTGAACTCATTTGGCTTCCTTAGTGGGCTCTCCCTTCTCCGAGCTCTCCTTAGGGCAGAAACGTACTAAAAAATATTGGTTCCTTGACCTTAATTGAATTTACATAATAATGACGAGCCTCGGTCTGGTTCCTCACAACCTCACCGATCCCGCCAGGTAGCAGGAACTTTAGTTTCTGATGAGATGTAGAATGTCCTAACTTACTTAACAACCCTTGACCAAAGACCGCGTTGTAGGCCGACTTCACCCTGACCACAAGGAAGTCAACCTCAACCGTTACATGGCGTGGTCGAGTGCCGAGAGTGACCTTCAGCCTAATGGAGCCCTCGGCACTCACAAAGGTGCCACTAAACCCAAAGAGAGGAGTAGCATAGACCTGATCTCACAGCTCATCTCGAGCATCATGACAAAGCCGTCATAAAAAAGCACGTCGGGGGTTGCTCTATTATCAACTATAATACGATGTACATCATATCCATTGACGTCGGCGTGACCAACAAGTGGGTCGTCGTGGGGCATACTAAGATCGATCATTTCCTCGGTCAAAAAGAAATAACATTGTTCGCAACCCGGGCTTCTTACTGGCGATCGACGTCACTGCCAACACGTACACCTTACGCTTTCGCCCGTTGTCACCCCAATTCGTTGAGCCTCTTACGAGCACCAAAATTGCCCCCCTTTGCGTGAGGCACCTCTTTCTCATCACTCGACTCGGCGGGCTTTGGCTTCTCATCTACGACATCTTTACCAATGACACCACACCTTAGCATGTCTGCGATCTCAGCCTTAAGGTTTCGACACTCGTTGGTGGTGTGCCCAAAGTTTTTATGGTAGTCACAGTACAGGTTGACCCTCTCTTGGACGGAGACTTGGTCATCAGCTCGGGGCGCTAGAAGCCCAGGAGCTTTTTCATAATGGGCAAGATCTTAGAGGGGAGCCTACCGAATGGAGGCAAGTCCTTACGCCTTCTGGATTTGTCGCGGCAGCATCCCAAGTCCGAACCTCGGGATCCATCATTACGAGAGGACTCCTTCCTCGTCCTCTTCGAGGCTGGCGTGCCACTCGTAGACCCAGGATCGGCAAGTCAGCTCAGTTTGCCGGTGGCCCCGAGAGTAGACTCCAACCATATGTACTTCTGCATACAAGAGAGAAGGTCGGCCAAACTTACCGGGGGATGTTTAGCTATAGAAGCCACAAAGGGTGCGTTGCTACAGACCCGCATGACAATATTGACCACGGTTCACAACTCGAGGTCGATCACCTTCATGACATCAACTTGGAACCATTTGGCATAGTCGTAAAAGAGCTCGACCTCTGCCTGAGCGACCAGCCAAAGATCATCAATGCACAAAGAATGTGGCACCATGTTGTAGAAATGGTTCAGAAAATGCTACGCCAGGTCGGTGAAGCTAACCACCGAGTGTGCTGGCAAATCCTTGAACCATTGAAGTGCTACGTCGTCCAAAGTGGACATGAAAGCCTAACACTTCAATGCATCCGAGATGTTCACCATCTCGATTTGACCCTGGAAGCTGTTGAGGTGATGAACGGGGTGTGTTGTCCCGTTGTATTTCCGAAACATGGGAAGTTGCAGCTTCTGCAGAATCGTGGCCGATGTAATATCCTCGATGAACGATGAGGAGGACAGTAGATTTGCGACCGCGGGGACGTGAGTACCACGCTGTAGGCCTCGATCTTCCTGTTCATCTCGAGGAGGTCGTCCCTCCATCGAGGTTCTTCAACCAAAGAGCTCTCCCTAGAGGGCACTGACTCTGCTGAGCAGTGGTCGGGCTCTAGAGCCCTCGGTGCTCCCAGGTCGACCATCGCGGTATGCGCTGCGGGGATCAGGGCCTAAATTCCTAGGGAGGCGCTGAGAACGCCGTTGTGATCATGGCCAGTGCCTCACCATGACTTGTAGACAAAGCCAAAGGAGGAGGTTCGACTAGCATTGCCGAAGATGCTACATGCATGTGTCAACGGACGCGACCGCGGCTTGAGCTGGGGTAACGCCAGCTCGAGCAACCATGAATTGCTGGTTCTGCTCTAGCATTCGAATTTTAGAAAATGTGATGATTTTGATTTTTAAACACAATCACTTTCATGAGATATAATTATCTTTAATTTAGGATTATTTTGATATTAATAATATTATTCCAGTGCTGTCATCAGAGGTGCACACTCTGATAGGACGTCACCAGAATTCGGTAACAGAATTGAAATCTGAAAACACCATAATTTCTAGAAAAATGTGCTGGTTCTAGAAATGTAAATATCCAGAATTATTGATGCACGGATATTAAGATTAAGTCAACAGAATGATGTTTCGGGCAATTTTTTCTGGGTGAAAAATTAATTCCAAAAATTAAGCTAAAATCACCATAATTTGTAAAACCTTCCAATTAGCCTATGTGTGAAATTTCAACTTGTTTGGACATCATTTGGATACAAAAATGTAGGGACAAATGGGCCAACTAAATTAACTCCCATTTACGTAACCAATTTTCTTTTAATACTTTGCTTACGTAACCATGGTTACATAAGGCTTCTTACTGCTTGGGTTATTGGGTTACACTTTTTACTCTATGTGTTGGTAGTAAAACCACTCAGTAAAACGTGGCCATGCTATAGGAGAAATGAGTTTTACGGCTACACATGTATGGCTACATGTCATACATGCATGATACCCGGACAGATATATAAACCTCCCCTTAACCATCCTGAAGAGTCTTTACTCACTTGCTCACCATCGTGTTCCTCCTTCCACACTGCTGTTGCCGTTGTTTTGCTCTTGCCATAGCTGCTTCTACTGTAGTTGTAGCTGCTGCTCCTGTTGAACCTGCTACTGCTGTGACTCCTGTTCTTGCTCCTGCCGAAGCTGCTCCTGCTGTAGCTGTAGCTACTGCTCTTGTTGAAGTTGCTACTGTTGGTTCCTTCGTTGAAGAGAAGGGAAGGATCTTCAAACTTTCATGTGACAAGTAGGATTTCTCTCCTTCTTGTCTCCTTCTTTTGTTAAGAACTGTGTGTCTAAGTGTCTTACTATGTACCTATCTTAACTTGTGTTCAGTTGGAACCAGTAGAAATGGCTTTCTTTTCTGTGATCATGTCTCTTTCAGCTTATGTCTATATTTATATTTGAAGTCCATTGCATTTGACGAGGACTTTCCACTAGATGCAAGGAAGATTCTTTCAGAAGAGTTACATATACAATAACCTTCCTTTCATAAGTTTTCATGCCACCCATGTTGTAAAGAATTTACTCCTATTGTTCTATTTCTTTCCTTCATGTAGGATGTGTTTAGAAATGTACATAAGATCTATTAGGTGTTGTTTAATCATATGTAGAATCATAGGAACTCTTAGAAGAGTCTCCTGAGTTGATGTTAACCATTCCTAGAAGCAAAACCTGCGGCTGTCGACAGACAGAACCCATATGTCGACAAATATCATGCTTCCAAAAGCCAGAAATTCAGAACCACCATAGATGTTGACAGATAGAACTCATCTGTCGACAGATGACAACCATCTGTCGACAACCATCTATGGCCTGTCGACAGCTAGGGGCCAGATCCCAGAATCCAGTTCTGGATGACCAGTAGCTATCGATAGCCACCTTATGGCTATCGACATACACCAGTCTGTGCTGTTAACCAGAACCACTCCTTGCCCAACCCAAGGTGAAACACTTTGGTATTCACCAAACAAGTTGTTTTCCTCATTTCCTTGGATTCTAACTACTATACCACTGAGAGGGATCATTTAATTGTCATCCACATCCAACTATGGATTGTTCTTAAACACCCCCAAGTATGATTGTTTCCTACATGGCTACAACCTTCTGGAGTCATTGGCATTGACCCCTAAACCTTTGCTACATGTGAAATTTTGAGTACCTATGTACCATACTTGAATGTTTAACAGAAATGATTTGTGATGACAACTTTGGGTCTTTGGACTCATTTGAGATAAATGCCTGTGCAAGTGGGGCTGATCCAGTCCTGGGAGAAGCACCCGAACTCGTTTACTGGTCGTACGGAATGATAATAGATCTACTGGATATTTGGCATTGCATCATACTTGCTTGATTGGTCATCATCTTATTCTGTCATGAGTTGATTATGTACTTCAACCAGAATGTGATTACTATCCTGATTTATTTTCTGTGCAAGCTTAATTCAATACTCTTTTTCTACGATTATCGTCCATTGATATAAGTATATGATCATCCTTGATATTCAGCACTATTATTAGTCAAGTTTCCTGCTTAACTCTTTGGTTATCTTAAGCCTTTTGATTAGAAGGGTGAATCCTACTGGGCACATTAGCTCATTAAATCTTACTTTTCAGGTGAACATGATGAGCCTAGCTCTTAAGGGGGTGTGCTGAGCGAGACAACCCATCTTTGGAATTATGTAGATTACTTTTTGAGGACTACAGTACAAATAGAAATGTTATTTTGTTTTATTTTTCTCACTCCTTCTGTGGACTGTAGTGAGGAGTGTTATGTATATAAAGCTTCCGCTGTAATTATGACAGATGTTTATATAATCCAAGTTCTATTTCTTAAGTTTGTTTCTATCATTTTTCGATAAATAGTTAATTATTAGGACGTGATAGCCTTCGAGAGGCACATCAGTGACTGGTTTGACGGGGACGACCTCCCCCTCAATGGAGCGACCAACAATGACAACTTTTCCCTTTAGAGCCATGGAAACTCAGTCATTTCTCACAAACAGCGCTAAATGTTACAGCAAGTGTAACAGGGGTCGGCTCCGGCCGAGAAAGAGAAGTAGCTGCTATTGAGGCGTTGGACTCACCAAGCTCCTGACCTGCAAGACTACCGAGGCAGCTCGGTGGGTAGACACTCCGACGCTCAAGTTAGTAAGACCTCAGATTCTTGGGAAGACTCAGTGAGATTGCGTATCTGTGCCAGTAGGGTGTCTGCCTCTTTTATAATACTCGTCTACCCTAAATAATGTCTGATGAACCCGTAGATCCCACAATGGGTCTCCTTATCTTCCACCACGCTGTTGTCGTAACCGCCATGGCCGAGCTTAATACATTGTTGTATTAATGGCGGCAGTTACTGAATGCACAACTCGCTACCATTATCACGAAGGTTAATGCTTCGACCGTTATTCCAACCATGTCGTCGAGAATCTCGCGGACGAATCCGAGCTTCAGGTCAGTTAGAGTAAGACGTCCTTAGCTGAGCTCGAGTTGTCGGCCAAGGGCTAAAAGGAGATTGCTTTAGATGACTTAGATCATCAGTCTAGACGACGATGTAATCGAGTCGAGGCCACATCACGATGTCATTGTTGTTCGCTGGGATCTCGCCAGATCCGAGCTATATCTGAGACGCGGGAGATCCCCATATCACTATCTGGATAGTTGACTTCATCTTATGTTATTTTACAAGTGTACTATGCTAATTCATTCTTATAGTATATATCATATTTCAATTATGAGGAGGCAATTTTCCGCATGTCTCATTGATCAAGTCCATCGACCCATTTTGGCCCATTATGGCTTCTTCATGTGTTGATCTCTCTCCATATGTCCTCGACCACTTCATAAGTGACCAGGTACAATCTTATGTGTTGCGGACCCTTCCTCGGAAGCCAGGGTCCTTGGATCGCCACCAACTATCTTCGGACAGGGTTCCGCCTACCAAACAGGACTTGGCCCATGCAAGACGCACATAACTATCCTTAACATTTACGCGATCTCAGCCTCTTACAAGTCCCTTAACTTCCTATAATGGAACGTCAGAGGGACACCTCCCCATGTTCCAGCGGTTACCTAAGATGTCTCCATCCCATTAAGGAACCCCCATTAGTGGGGCCTTGATTGCCACCCGTTATGGGTCAGTTACGACTCGCCACCAAGTGTACAGCCCAGGCCCTCGCCTATATAAAGGGATCAAAGTCCTCTAGCGTAGAGGTACACTATCTCCAGTCTATTAACTCTCAACATTCTCATAAGTGTCCTACCCTGACGAGGAATATCAGGACGGGCAATTAATCGCAGTACGAGTATGCACATTAGACAAGTAATATAAACATAAACCATACCACAAAATGGACACAAGACAATATAATTAACCAATAATCAAAATTTATTCCATTCATTCCATAATCCAGAGGTTCATTACATTTACTAACCTGGCCAATACATGGGGCCCATCAAGACTAATACATTGCTAAAGGAAAAATATAAACTCTAATATAGAACTAGATATCTTGACTCCAACTAGATGATCTTTAGCACATAGATAGTCAGTACACTTGTTCACTCTTTTTCGTCCCCATGCATCTCATCGTATTCCTCATCACCTGAAAATAGATGTAGCAACTGTGTGAGCAAATGCTTAGTAAGTCTTAAATCTCTTGAATCGAGCAGGCTTTACATGAATTAACACTTTAACACAAGCAGGATATCTAAAGGAATGAATATGATAAAGAGAGTTCGAATAATAGTAACAAGTAGAGAGTAAGAGCACTTAATAAGTAACAAGACATGATAGTCACGAATCTAACACAAAAAAGCAAATAGTGGTGAATGCATGAATTTCATTAAGTGGGGCCATTCTATTAATCCAGTGTGGTCACTCCCTTTAAAAAAAATTCTAACCAAATCAATTTAATGGAAAATTTTAAACTCCCTAATAGGATTTTAACTGGATATGCTCTAGATCCACCACTGCAAGCAAGTAAGAGTATGTTACGAATAATGAGAACATAATTTAACCATATCACGAACACGATGTCACAAGCAAGATACACGAGTACACAATTTGATTGTCATAGACTAATTTAACACGATTAGCACAATTTTGGTGCAATGCCAACACCACAGTCAAATAACCCATGTAGGTACATAATATTCGGGTGCTCCTCCTAGGATCTGACCAGGCCTTATTAATGCCTAGCATTGTTAGTCTAACAGATCTGAAGATCCACACGATTTTATCTAGATAACCACTTTATGGCCATGAGAATGTTATGGAGTAAGATAAGATTTCAAAAAGAGAACGAGATGAGAACTTGTAATTCAAGAACCAATTTGGGTTCTAGTTTACCAAATCACAAGAAACAATAGCAAGACAAGATGAGAGTAACAAGAACAATCGGCACACAGTTGGTTGATACATGCTGCATAGTTCTTTGACATAATTAGAAAGGTTGACAGTAACAAGAATAAAAGGTGCACAACTCGTTGATACATGCCGTAATGTTTTTCGGCATAATAAAAAATGTTTCATGGATTTTCATAGTACAACCGGCTCAACGACCATGAGGGAATCCAGGCCAGTGGAGACTTACAGAGGTCTCACATGAAGACGTTATAGTCCAACTGAAGGAATACCCGACGGAGAGTCCGTCAATCATGGAGGAGTGTTCCTATCTACAACACGGTGAGTACACGTCACACGAGGCGACTGTCTCAAGAAATGACGATGCAAAACAACTACGTGAGAGGTATATTTCCAAGAACGTGAGAGTTAACATTTAAAAGATATGTTTAACATGATTAAGTCAAGTTAGCACTTTATTACTAATCATTAACAAATGTTCATAGGGTTCAGACATAATTAACTTATTGTCCACTACACGTTTTTCGAGAAGACTCAATTTCTACACATGTTTTGAAACTACAACATATGCCTATGAAGAATGCGAAATGGTCAAACAAGGAACGTGACACGGTATCTGACAGAACATGCGATGAACGCGTCATACCATCTCGTCGTGTTAAGAACATGTCGGAACGCTATGTCACGACAATAATCGGATTGTGTTGTATCGTTCTATTATGTTAAGAATGTGACAGAACACTGTGTCGTGACAAGGCCATGAGCGCGATGTATCAGGCCATCGCGATCATGTGTTCTCTGTTCGAGGTTGAATTGGAACCCATCCTCGAATTATGGCTTGCCTTCTAAGGAAAGTTGACACAGTACACTTAAATGATAAAATTCTCCTTGAATACTTGATGAAAAAGAGGGAAAAGTGCGTGGAAAGAAAGTAAACTCTTAAAGGAATATACAGTAACTCGAATTACGTTTTAAAAAAGAGATTGACATGTTACATGAAGACCCTTTCTGACTTTGGTTTAGATGACATAGTGACCTTAGATTTAGATATTCGAGGCATATACTTGATGAAAATTGGAGAAAAAGGTATAAACATGTTTAGTACTTCATGAGGATTATACAGTAGAATTTAATCGACATGAAATAAAGAGACTACAGAGATATCAGGGAGATATGATGAGTCAAGGTACACATAAATAAGGAACTTGTAACACAAATGCTCAAACAACATGATAACGGGGGGAATAGGTAAAGTTCCTCTAATCGATCGGTTCAGAAGATCACGATATAAATCTCGAAAGAAGGTGTCCTATCTCAATTGGTCGTTAATTCGATCCAATGACTGCTTTGCGGACCTCGTTTTTGATTCTAGGCGTAAGTTCTTGTGGGGAACTTTGGTAAAACGAAGAAGAACTCTCAAATCCCCTAGCCTCCTCCTCCTTAGCTAGGTCTCCCCGGCCAAGCTTCATAGCATACAAGCTAGGTCGCGTGGGAGGAGAATCTGAGTTTGATTTAAAGGGGATGAACGAGTTGGCTAACGAATTCACATCTGAGTTGCGGAATACTCCTCTTAATTATTACAGTGTAGGTGAGTGTATTACCTCAATTCGAAACGCTTCACAGACTAAGTAGAGGATAAATGTCCCTTCCATGATGTTAGGATAGTTCAGGGAGTCCAAGTTAAATGGAAATTGAGATCTAATCTTTACACTCATTAAGTGGGTACTTTGAATTAATACTATTTTTTATTATTTTAGGCTCATTAAGCCACACAAAGGGCCCATTAACTCTTATGTGTCCAATTATCAGTGTGAATTATATGGTGCTCTAAGGTTACGTACATTGATATATGATTTTTGACTTTATCGATCTTTTCACTCTTACAGTTTTGTTAGCTCAAACGTGCAGCAATTCACCACGATTTCTTTTCACATTGTAATATATTATTTTAGTTCACACATAATAAATTTTTGTTAATTCTGATGACAAGACACTGTGGCCCAAGTGATAATATCTTTTCCATTTATTGAATTTTAAAAATCTAGGTTGCTACAATAATCACTATACTGACGTAAGCATCAAAGGTATCTTCCGATTCCACAAAGACATTCTCTCTCTTACAAGCGCGCTCCTCCTCTATTGGGTTCCTGATTATGGTGCAATGAAATATCCATCCTTCAGACCATACAATTCTAAGACTTCCTTGTAGCAGCGTCGTTATACCCGTTACCTAATACGAGTCACACATTTTTCTCTCTCTCAGAACACCAAGCCTTGCAAAGTGTAACCCTCGAATTTTGTGGCATTATTCAATTTTGTGTAAATAATTTGTTGTGACATAGATGTACATATCGACGTATGTATTAACTATTTATACTTATGGGTATATAGGAAAAATTGTATGATGCTATGAATGTAGCATGTACGTGAGGATACATAAACATGTATATATTGATAGGGTAGGCATGGTTATGCATGTTTTAGAGTTCTGGCCGAAAGCCATCTTTGCGTCAATATCAATGGACGTTTGTGTTGTGTAGGCGTCAACCATATGCGCCACCTAACCCTATCCCACCATCGCGATGTGGATGCTAATTTCTCGACCTGCATGAGTTGCAGAGCCGAATTTTCGGGAGCAAGCTTGCTCACCCATTGGGAGCTGTCCCTACGGGTCTGAAAGCTTTCTTGTCCGACCTGCATGAAAGGAGAGCTTCCTCTCCTATTTACCAAGCCTCTTCTGCAACCTCAGCCCTCTCTTGACTCTCTTTGCAAGAGGAGAAGAAGGAGAAGAAGAAACCCTAGAAAATCTGTGAGAAAACCCCACTTTTGCAACCTTAAATCCGGCGATCTGAAGCTTGTTCCGCCATCTACCACACAAGGAGGTAGCTGGAGCATCGAGAAGGCATCCCCGACCTCGACCTGCTGTGGAGAGTGCTCAGAACCCAGAGGGAGGCATCTTTGGGAGCTTCTTGGGACTGCCCAAGGAGAGCTTCACCGCCACCTTTAATCCTTCTGGAGATTTTTGGGAAGGCAGTACCTACCCCTATCGTCCATGTAGATGTCTAGATGGTTTTGCTATTTTTTACATATTTTTCCTCGTGTCCTGGATCCCCCAAATTCCCTTGTTTTGGAGCTCGGGTCTGTGTTTTGCATAGACCTGAACTTGACGGCAACATCACTTGCCGTCAGATCTTCATTAACGGCCAACGATGTTGCCGTTAAGCTCCATAACGGCCCAAGCATGCCGTTAAGTTTATCAGGACAGAACAGTGAACTGTTCTGTCCTTCTATATGATTATTTCGACGTGTTTCGTGATGAGATATAATATAACTCTTATAGCTATGTATACTAGCTAATGTGATGATGGAGAGTGAATATACTTTATTGTGGGTGGTTGAGTTTATTCTCTATCTAATGTGTAATGCGAAAAGAATGGCAATGTATATTCACCATGATCCTAATGACCCGTGGCAAAAGTTTGTTGCCCAATTTTGTTAGACCATGTATGTACTGTGCTGTTGTGACTAGTTCTGACATTTTTCCCCATGCTTGTGTAAGGAACATTTCAGAATTTCTGTTTTGGGAAATAGAAATCATGGCGTAGGTCAGGTTAAATTTTCCATAAATTGTGGTTTTGCTCAGTAAATTCGGGCATAAATTCTATGACCCTGCACATGCTAGGGTGCAGACAGTGAGCTGTTAAATTTGTGATTATGTTCACTCCATGTTAATTTGCATCATGAATAGTAATGTGAAATTGATGTTAAATTTTCTGTAACTTCATTTTGAGTCAGAAAAATCTGAAAATTTTCATGTGGAATCATAAACCTACGTCAGCATGTGTTAAATTTTCAAGTTGTTTGGACAACTATATTGAATATGAATTTTCCATGCGAGAAATGTGAAAATACATGCTAATGTGGGATAATGTGACATGTGTGTGGATCTAATTAATGCAGATTTCTGAACATGTAATCCCTGTTAACTGTAGAATCATGCAAGGAAACAGAGCCCTTGTATGAGTGAGAAATGAATGAGAGGCAAGTGACATATGTAAAGATATGTGTTAAAAATCGGTAAATGTGTAAATTGTGCCAAGTGTGACACTGCTTTCATAGAGGGCAGTGGAACAGTCTCAGGGAAAAGTCCCCCTGAGAAGGTTCATGTTGTTGATCCTAAGGGCATTAGGATGAAATCCTGGAGGTGGACAAGTACCACTGGTTAGGGTGTAGACTTGTTCTCCCCGGTCTGCGCAATCCAAGAGTCGTCACTGTATTGCCTAGGTGACGTCTATGTGTATGTGATGTGATGTGTCCTTCTTATGTGGTTTGGACTATGTGTCACGGCACTAAAGTGTAAAATGTGAATGTGATTGTGATCATGTGCAAATGTGTATGGGAACAATGTGTAAATGTGCAATGTGTAAAAAGTAAAGTAGTGAATTAGAAATTGTGTAAAAATGTGAAACCAAATGTGAGGATGTGAAATGAAAAACCCAGATATGATGATCTGAAACCTGTTAGAACAGTAACATAAATGTGGTTATGATTTTGTCGCTATATGTGTACAATGCGTAGAACACATGCTAGGACAATCCTTACTTATGTGTAAGCCATTCCATATGCGTATGCCCTCACGTGTGGTTTGAATGAGAACATAGCTTTCATGTGTTAGATTGTAAAGTGTTAACCACCTCAAAACAGCAAGCTTAACGCATGTGAATGGTTATGTGCATGTATACGAATGGTAGTAACCACGTTAGCAATGTTTTCTTTCATGTATGTAAGCTAGTCATGCTAGATTGCTTTCATGTTTTAGATAATTGAAAGTAGAACTTTCATGTGTAGGAGTGATTAGAGAGCATGTGATAGGAGATTTTGATTTAGAAAATCTGAAGACATGAATCATGTGTTTAATAAGTAGAAACCATGATAGGTTTGCTAATTTCAATCACAAGCTGCTACATGATTGTGTCTTGAAATGTGTATGTAAACTTGCTATGACATATATATGAATGGTATGTGTAGAGTTATTTGCTGAGTCTTTTAGACTCATTACTTGCTTCGGCCTACAGGTATAGTAGGTGACACACCTTTGGAGGAGACCGTGGAAAGCGACTCCGACGCGGGGAGTAGCTAGTTTGGTGGAGCTTAGTTGTGACATTTTGGCATTTTGACGTATGTAATTGAAACATTGTATTAGCACTATCATGGAAAGAAATTTTAAGTGTGGACAATTATTATTTGATTTTCAGCAATTTACTTATGTAGACTTTAATTCTTTAAATGTTATCGAATCATGTATGTTTAAATATGGATGATGAATGAAATGAGACAGTGGTCTTACTTCCGCTACTCTGTTCTTATATTTACGTGTATCTCAGTTGAATGTTTATTGGGTAAATGTCCCACTGTGGCAACGTTCACTATATCGACGTGGGTTGTATAACCGTACTGATATAATGAGGTCGCTGCAGAGATTGGTATAGAGCAACCGGTTGAGATTGCACATGATATACATAAGTCTCATCCCCATTGCATGCAATGTCCACATGTGTAGAAATCACTATAACGAGTGGAAAATAGATAAGAAATGGTTATAAAACTTAGTAACCTAGCGCTAATGGTGGCTGAAATTTGTTACAGCCATGGCTTCGAGAGGTAGGCGTGGCGGCGCTGCCCGTGGGACAAGCGAGCGAGCAGTAGGCCCCGGCACCACAGGTCCCGGTACTTCCCCCCACGCCGCCTGTGGATTATGGAGTATTCATGCAAGGTCTGGTGCAAGCCATGCAGATGCTGGCTCATACCCAGGCAGCACTCCAGGCACAGCTGGAGGCTCAGGTTAAACTAATAAAATGATTATAGCCTATTTTATTTGCTTATGCAATATTATGTTGATTGTGTATTGCTTGCTTGTACTGTAGCAGGCTCAAGTACCAGCTCAAGACCATGGTGGACCTTCTACCATGGAAAGATTCAAGAGGATGCTGCCACCCTCTTTTAGGGGAGAGCGATCCATTGTTGGCAGAAAGCTGGATGAGGGAGATAGAAAGATCTTCCGAGCCATCAGGTGTGCAGATGAGGATAAGGTCACATTAGCCACCTACATGCTACAGGTATGCTTTAGTTATATGCTTGTATGTTTGTTAAGTTAGAAGTTTAGATGGTGCTTATGAGCGGTGTACTGCAGGAAAGAGCTGATGTATGGGGCTTCATTGCTGCGTACCCGGTTGAGGACGGAGCTATTGATGTTGCTTGGGACGAGTTCGTGAGACTCTTTCGGGCAAGTTCGTCCCCGAGCATGTCAAGATCGGATGGAGCAGGAATCCTCTCTTTGGCTCAAGGCTCCATGACTGTGCTGGAATATGAGGCAAGATTTTCTGAACTCTCTAATATGCACCTCATATCGTGGCAGACGAGCGCAGGAAGACAAAGAAGTTCGTGATGGGTCTCAAGCCATCACTGAGGACGAGGCTAGTGGCGTTCGACCATCGCACTTGGACGAGGCCCTTAGTGCTGCTTGTAGGCAGGAGGGAGAGATGGAGCAATACCTGGAAGAAAGAAAGCTTCGCAGAAGAGGCCAGCAGCGACATTTCCAGCGGCAAGACAAGAAGAAAGCGGTGTACCAGACAAGCAGCGATCAGTAGTGTCGGCAGTTCTCAGGTACCTCTGTACGTTCCCCTGGTGTGAAGAAAGAGTGTCCCCACTGTGGGAAGACACATGGTGGTACCGAATGTTGGATGATTATGGGAAAGTGCTTGAAGTGCGAAAGCAGCGACCACAAGATCAAGGATTGCCCAAGACTTCAGCAGGGAGTCCAGCGCGGAGCGCCAGCCCAGCAGCAGTGGCGGCAGCAGCGCCAGCTACAGGAACAGGCCTCGAGCCCCAGCTCGAGTGTTTGCTTTAGCTCGCGAGGACGCCGAGCAGGCGGAGCATGTCACCGAAGGTACGGTTTTACTTCTAGTGTGCACGCTCGGGTTTTGTTTGATACGGGTGCTACTCACTCGTTCATTTCCGAGCGGTTCGCTAGGCAGTTAGCCCTAGAGTCAGGTAGAGTCTGAGGATTTAGAGGTCCCTTTGTCTGTGCACACCCCTGCGGGTACGGTATCGACTAGGAAGTGCATTCCGTCGTTACCTGTGTGCATTGAGGATAGAATCCTAGATGGGTGTTTCTTCTTGCTAAAGATGAAGGACTATGATGCTATTCTTGGTCTGGATTGGCTAGAGGAGCACTATGCGTTAGTGGATTGTCGTCGGAAGAGGATTGTTTTCCGCATTCCTGGTGAGGATGAGTTCTCTCACCCTTGCCAAGGAACTTGGCGGAAAGATGGTCATCTCTGCCATGAAGGCGATGCGCATGGTAAACAAGGGTTGTGACGCTTTTCTTGCCAGCGTGGTGCTAGTGCCAGAGGCTGATGAGTCACCTACTCTTGCAGAGATTGAGGTAGTGCAGGATTTTCCAGATGTCTTTCCTGATGATTTGTCTGGTTGCCACCGGATAGAGAGATAGAGTTTACCATAGAGTTGCTTCCGGGCACCTCTCCTATCTCGAAGGCTCCATATCGGATGGCACCTGCGGAGTTAGCCGAGTTGAGGAGGCAGTTGCAAGAGTTGCTTGATAAGGGATTTATTCGCCCTAGTGTTTCCCCTTGGGGCGCACCTGTATTATTCGTCAAGAAGAAAGACGGGTCACTTAGGTTATGCATTGACTACAGAAAGCTGAACCAAGTGACTGTGAAGAACAGTATCCCTTACCTCGTATTGATGATTTGTTTGACCAGTTGCGAGATGCATCAGTCTTTTCTAAGATTGATTTGCGATCTGGTTATCATCAGTTGAGGATTCGGAGTGAGGATGTGTCCAAGACGGCATTTAGAACCCGTTATGGACATTATGAGTTTTTGGTCCTTCCTTTCGGATTGACCAACGCCCCTGCAGCGTTCATGGATCTCATGAACAGGTGTTTAGGCCTTATCTAGATAGCTTTGTCGTAGTGTTTATTGATGATGTGTTGGTCTACTCTCCGGATGAGGCCACACACCGTCAGCATTTGAGGGTAGTGTTAGAGGTTCTTCGTGCACAAGCTGTATGCTAAGTTCAGCAAGTGCGATTTTGGTTGCGCGAGGTTCATTTTCCGGGCATGTTATCTCCGGTGCTGGTGTTGCAGTTGACCCAGCAAAGGTCCAGGCAGTTATGGATTGGGAGATTCCCAAGACCCCTTCGGAGATTCGTAGTTCTTGGTTTAGCTGGTTACTATCGGCGATTTATTGAGGGATTTTCATCCATCGCCGCCCCTTTGACTCAGCTTACCAGAAAGGGAGTGAAGTTTGTTTGGTCCGAGAAGTGTGAGAGTAGTTTTCAATTGTTGAAGACTAAGCTCACGATAGCCCCGGTGTTAGTTTTACCGAGCGGTGTAGAGGGTTTTGCTATCTACACGGATGCGTCTCGGATTGGTTAGGCTGTGTGCTAATGCAGCAGAAAGGGTAGTGGCTTATGCTTCTCGTCAGTTGAAGGAGCATGAGAGAACTATCCGACTCATGACTTGGAGCTCGCAGCAGTGGTTCATGCACTAAAGATCTGGAGGCACTATCTTTATGGTGTCAGATTTGAGGTGTTTACCGACCACAAGAGCTTGAAGTAGTTTTTCTCCCAAAAGGAATTAAACCTGAGGCAGAGAAGATGGATTGAGTTCTTGAAGGACTATGACTTCGACCTTCAGTATCACCCTGGAAGGCGAATGTCGTAGCGGATGCTCTGAGTAGAAGGAGGCCATCTCTCCAGCAGGATTGGAAGATGTTGGAGGATGCGGCTTGCGCGTTGACTGAGTTAGAGCCATCGCTATGCCAGGCTTTTGTAGCTCAGTTATCTCTTAGGTCCTCGGTTTTGGATGAGGTGATCGAGCAACAGAAAGCCGACCCTAGACTCTTAGAGTTAGTGGGCAAGGCAGGCATTGCTCGTGATGAGGACGGTGTGATTAGATTCATCACCGTGTTTGTGTCCCTGATTTGGTAGATGTCCGTGAGCATGTGTTAGCGGAGGCTCATAGATCGCGATTCTCTATTCATCCGGGTAACACTAAGATGTACCAGGATTTGAAGAGATCCTTTTGGTGGTCTGGCATGAAGAGGGATGTAGCGGATTATGTGTCTAGGTGTTTGGTGTGTCAGCAAGTGAAGGCCGAGCGACAGCGACCATCCGGCCTTATGCAAAGGATGGAGATCCAGTTTGGAAGTGGGAAGCTGTCACTATGGACTTTGTTTCGGGTTTGCCTCGATCTAGAAGGGGCAATGACTCGATTTGGGTAGTTGTAGATAGATTCTCGAAGACTGCTCATTTCTTGCCTATGAAGAAGAAGCAGTCAGTAGAGAGCTTAGCTAGATTGTATGTTAGTAGCATCATTAGATTGCATGGTGTGCCGAAGTCGATCATTTCGGATCGAGATCCGAGATTTACTTCGAGGTTGTGGAAGGGTCTTCAGGATGCTTTAGGTTCGGAGCTGAAGCTCAGTTCGGCGTTTCATCCCCAGACTGATGGACAGTCCGAGAGGACTATCCAGACGCTCGAGGATATGTTGAGAGCGTGTGTCTGGATTGGAAGGATGATTGGGAGCGCCATTTACCTCTGTGGAGTTCGCATACAACAACAGCTTTCATGCGAGTATTGGTATGGCTCCATTCGAGGCGTTGTATGGTAGGCCTTGCAGATCTCCTTTATGTTGGGAGGAGACGGTGATAGGCAGTTGATCGGTCCGGAGTTAGTTCAGGAGACTTCGGATAAGGTCCAGCTTATCAGAAAGAGCTTGTTGCGGCACAGGATAGGCAGAAGAGCTATGCCGACAACAGGAGGAAGGATTTGAGTTCGAGGTGGGTGATCATGTCTTCTTGAAGATATCGCCTACTCGAGGTGTTGTCAGATTTGGCAGGCATAGTAAGTTGAGCCCTAGGTTCATTGGCCCATATGAGATTCTCAGACGTTTGGGCAGCGTGGCATATGAGCTAGCCTTACCCCCAGCGTTGGCTAGTGTTCATCCCGTTTTCCACGTTTCTATGCTCAGGAAGTATGTCGAGATCCGTCTCATGTGATTAGTCATGAGCCAGTGGAGATTCATCCAGATCTGTCGTATGTCGAGCAACCAGTAGCTATTCTTGACCTGAAGGTTCAGCATCTCCGGAACAAGAGTATTGCGTCGGTGAAGGTTCTCTGGCGGAACTTCTCACGAGAGGAGGCTACTTGGGAGCTTGAGGATGCAATGAAGAAGAAGTATCCCCTTTTGTTTGAGTAGCGTCGTTCTAACTTCGAGGACGAAGTTTCTTTAAGGGGGAGAGGGTGTAAGGCCCTCGAATTTTGTGGCATTATTCTATTTCGTGTAAATAATTATTGTTGTGTATGCATAGATGTACATATCTACGTATGTATTAACTATTTATACTTATGTGTGCATGTGTATAATTAGTTGTAAATAATGTATGAATGCTATGATGGTAGCATGTACGTGATAGTATACATAATGCATGTATATATATAAGGTATGCATGGTTTATGCATGTTTTAGAGTTTGGCCGAAGGCCATCTTGGCGTCAATATCAATGGACGTTTGTGTGTGTAGGCGTCAACCATATGGACGCCAACACTAATCCCAGCGTCCAGCGATGTGGACGCTAATTTCTCTGACCCGCATGCGTTGCAGAGCAGAATTTTCGGGAGCAAGCTTGCTCACCCATTGGGGAGCTGTCCCTAACGGTCTGAAGCTTTCTGGTCCGACCTGCATGAAAGGAGAGCTTCCTCTCCTCTATTTACAAAGCCTCTTCTACAACCCTCAGCCCTCTTGACTCTCTTTGCAAGAGGAGAAGAGGAGAAGAAGAAACCTAGAAAATCTGTGAGAAACCCCACTTTTGCAACCTTAATGGCGATCTGAAGCTTGTTCCGGCCATCTACCATGACAAGGAGGTAGCTGGAGCATCGGGAAGGCATCCCCGACCTCGACCTGCTTGGAGAGGCTCAAGAACCTGGAGGGGGAGGCATCTTGGGAGCTTCTTGGGACTGCCCAAGGAGAGCTTCACCGCCACCTTTGATCCTTTGGAGATTTTTGGAAGGCAAGTAATCTACCCCTATCGTCCATGTGATCTAGGATGGTTTTGCTTTTTTACATATTTTTCCTCGTGTCCTGGATCCCCAAATTCCCTTTGTTTGGAGCTCGGGTCTGTGTTTGCACAGACCTGAACTTGACGGCAACATCCTTGCCGTCAAGATATTCATAACGGCCATGATGTTGCCGTTAAGCCATTAACGACCCAAGCATGCCGTTAAGTTATCAGGACAGAACAGTGACTGTTCTGCCCTTCTATATGATTAATTTCGACGTGTTTCGTGATGAGGATATAATATAACTCTTATATGCTATGTATACTAGCTAATGTGATGAATGGGAGAGTGAATATACATTTATTGTGTGGGTGGTTGAGTTTATTCGTCTATCTAATGTGTATGCGAAAAGAATGGCAATGTATATTCACCATGATCCTAATGACCCGTGGCAAAAGTTTGTTGCCCAAATTTTGTTAGACCATGTATGTATGATCCTGTCTGTGCTCTGAGTTTCTGACATTTTTCCCCATGCTTGTATGGTTATTGAAATTTTCTGTTTTGGGAAATAGAAATCATGCGTAGGTCATGTTAAATTTCCAGTAAATTGTGTGTTGCTCAGTAAATTCGGGAATAAATTCTATGACCCTGCACATGCTAGGGTGCAGACAGTGAGCTGTTAAATTGTGATTATGTTCAACTCCATGTTAATTTGCATCATGAATAGTAATGTGAAATTGATGTTAAATTTTCTGTAACTTCATTTTGAGTCAGAAAAATCTGAAAATTTTCATGTGGAATCATAAACCTACGATCAGCATGTGGTTAAATTTTCAAGTTGTTTGGACAACTATATAGTGAAATATGAATTTTTCCATGCGAGAAATGTGAAAAATACATGCTAATGTGGGAATAATGTGACATGTGTGTGTGATCTAATTTATGCAGATTTCTGAACATGTAATCCCTGTTAACTGTAGAATCATGCAAGGAAAACAGAGCCCTTGTATGAGTGAGAAAATGAATGAGAGGCAAGTGACATATGTAAAGATATGTGTTAAAAATCGGTAAATGTGTAAATTGTGCCAAGTGTGACACTGCTTCATAGAGGGCAGTGGAACCGTCTCAGGAAAAGTCCCCCTGAGAAGGTTCAATGTGTTGTGATCCTAAGGGCATTAGGATGAAATCCTGGAGGTGGACAAGTACCACTGGTTAGGGTGGAGACTTGTTCTCCCGGTCTGCGCAGTCCAGAGTCGTCACTGTATTGCCTAGGTGACGTCTATGTGTATGTGATGTGATGTGTCCTTTATGGTGGTTTGGACTATGTGTCACGGCACTAAAGTGTAAAATGTGAATGTGATTGTGATCATGTGCAAATTGTGTAGTGGGATAATGTGTAAATGTGAATGTGTAAATGTACAATGTGTAAAAAGTAAAGTATGTGAATTAGAAATTGTGTAAAAATGTGAAACCAAAATGTGAGGATGTGAAATTGAAAACCCATGATATGATGATCTGAAACCATGTTAGAACAGTAACATAAATGTGGTTATGATTTTGCGCTATATGTGTACAATGCGTAGACACATGCTAGGGACAATCCTTACTTATGTGTAAACCATTCCATAGTGTATGTCCTCACGTTGTGGTTTGAATGAGAACATAGCTTTCATGTGTTAGATTGTAAGGTTAAACCACCTCAAAACAGCAAGCTTAAAGTATGTGAATGGTTATGTGCATGTATACGAATGGGTAGTAACCACGTTAGCAATGTTTTCTTTCATGTATGTAAGTTAGTCATGCTAGATTGCTCTCATGTTTTAGATAATTGAAAGTAGAACTTTCATGTGTAGGATGATTAGAGAGCATGTGATAGGAGATTTGATTTAGAAAATCTGAAGGCATGAATCATGTGTTTAATAAATAGAATCACCATGATAGGTTGCTAATTTCAATCACAAGCATGCTACATGATTGTGTCTTGTAAATGTGTATGTAAACCTGCTATGACATGTATATGAATGGTATGTGTAGAGTTATTTGCTGAGTCTTTTAGACTCATTACTTGCTTCGGCGTACAGGTATAGTAGGTGACACACCTTTGGAGGAGACCGTGGAAAGCGACTCCGAGCGCGGGGATAGCTAGTTTGGTGGAGCTTAGTTGTGACATTTTGGCATTTTGACGTATGTGTATTGAAACATTGTATTAGCACTATCATGGAAAGAAATGTTTAAGTGTGGACAATTATGTATTTGATTTTCAGCAATTTACTTATGTAGACTTTTAATTCTTTAAATGTTATCGAATCATGTATGTTAAATGTGGATGATGAATGAAATGAAGATAGTGGTTCTTTTTACTTCCGCTACTCTGTTCTTATATTTACGTGTATCTCAGCTGAATGTTATTGTTGGGTAAATGTCCCACTGTGGCAACGTTCACTATATCGACGTGGGTTGGTATAACCGTACCGATATAATGAGGGTCGCTGCACAAAGGATACCATTACTCGAGTCTGTAAGAACATAAAAGAAACATTTAAATGAAAATAGAAAATAAATTTACATAGCCGAAAATAAGAACACATATTTACATGAAGTTTACATAGCCACATCTCACTAATGTCAACAAAAAATGAAAGTATAGCATCCTGGGACATACCCCGAGGTGAGAATAAGAATAGAAATTACTCTGTTGGTGGAGTGGGCCCACCTCTACTACGGTGCGTCTCGAAACTAGACGAGGAATAAGAACTCTCATGCTCTCCTTCACCTAAAAAAGGGGAAGTATGGGTGTGAGCCTCACAAGTCACTGGCTCAGTAAGAAAACTCCCTCAAACTAGTACAACACAAATCTCACGAGAAACAGGAGTGAACAGTTAATAACTAAACAATTACCAGAATTATACTTATACAAAACTATAACTTGAAATTAAATAGACAGCTCAATGAACTGTATGTATTGAACATTTATAAACAAACGGCAAGCCACGCACCAGTGCGCAAGCTAAAGAAGGACAACGTCACACTTGGGTCACGAAGTCTAGTTCGCGACATTAGCTACTGACCTTGACAAACCACACAGGTCTACGTCTCAGTCTCACAGCCACGGACCTAAGGTCCAACTACGACTCCAACTCTACAAGTGCCAACACTGTGGAGACTAACCAACACCACACCTGCAGCAACACACACTGCAGACCCACGTTTGACACACCTCTAAGGTTTCTGAGGTCCCTACAGTGAGGCTGTGGAACACGGGACTAAGTGAGGGTCAGTACGTCTACTAGTGTCTGTCCCCCAACACGAGTGCGCTACAAGCGACTGAACAGAAAGCCAACACTTCACAAGTTGATGTCCCACTGTCGTCTTTTCCCTCAATCAGACAAACAACTCGACAGACGAGTGAAGGTGTCCAGAAAGACGACACAAATCTCTACGGCACACAGTACTGAGACAAACCTCGAGCACTAACGTGTCTGGCTCACAGAGAATCTGAGATAACCGACTAGAGAGGCTACCATAGTAAGCAGCATACTATCAAGCTCACACACACAGACCACGTAATCTCAATATCTACTAATCTTAAAACATACTCAAAACCTTTATAAATCATTAACATCTTAAACTATGGTCGAAGGATCCACATTTCCTAAACATGACATTTAAGCTTTAGGAACCAGGACGTGACGGGGTTGACCATCGCGTAATGAACGCGACACCCCGATGCGACGCATTTTGGATGTGAATGTGTCGGGTCAGACCGTCACGTTAATAACACGACACCTTGGTCCGTCATGTTCATAGAAAGAATGCCAATCCGAAAACCCCTTCTCCAGAAAACCCACAAATCACACATGTTTACCTTCAATGCTAAATTATAAAGAGTTAAATTGCTACCTTAACATGCAAACTACGGAAGAAAAACCATTTCATGCATTAAGCCTTTCAAATCCCACATAAACAAGGGAAACATGAGAGAATCTCCCTACCCATGCAAGAAACACGAAGATGTCACTCGATCGGTGTTTCCCACGCTCTGAATAACCACACCACGTCAAGAACACGCTGAAACGCGAGCCACGGGATCGAAATCACCAGAGACATCTTCAAAACCTCCTCCCTTAGTCGAACAAAGCTCCTTGCCCTGTTTGGCCGACCTACAATCACTTAAACCCTCAGAGTTCATAATGCGACGTAGGTGGCGTTGCGTTCATAATGCGACGCACTTGGCTGACGCGTTCATAATCCGACGCCACACGCAGCCATGCATGTGCCACGCATCCTGCATGTAGCTGAAGACTGAAAATAAGTGGCGATCAGAATGCAACGTAGGCGGGACGCCTTATGAACGCAACACACTACCCCATCGTGTTCTTAAATAGAGAACCAGTGGATTTGTTGGGTCTGGATTTCCAGCTCACAACACCCACAAAACCTACTAAACTCGAAACACACCACATCAGGCACACATTAGCTCACAAACCAATCATATCAAGATCCAACGGCCACGATGTTACATCCTCCTATCAAAAAATTTTCATATGGGATTTACACGGTCATCCCTGATCACATCGATCAACCGAACAATATCTTTGTCGCACAAATTTAGATTAATGGGTAGCAAAGTTGAAAGAGGACATGGGATGACGCAACCACAATCCCTCTCTTCAATGGTTTTCTTTCTGAGGTTGCGGAAGGCCCAGCCTCTTCCCATTTTCACAGGTGATTGTTCGACTTAAGACTGGTAAACGAGGATTGTCATCAACAGCTACGAAACATCCTTTTACTTGGGCCAAGCTCGAATGATCTTTACCTTTCGTTTGACCCCGTCAGCAGCCAAGTGGGGACGATTCTGCCAGCCCAACAGTAGGTCTTCCGCGTAATACACGGAGCACCCAGCAAGGAGCCCACGGCTTAGAAGGATCTAGCGATGATAAGTATAATCTACTTGACAGAAACAAGTCCATACGCGCCACATCATATTTATCCAGATATGACATGATCCACCTCCAAACACCACGCATCAAAACTGCCGACCATTGCCATCATCGCCATCGTTACCCACCACTTGTGACCGGACACTGTCAGCTCACCCTGCCGTCACCACTGTGCACTGTCAGGTCTGTTAGATTGGCTCATATTAATCCAAGTCCTATTGCAAAACTAGCATTACTTTTACCCATCTTAAGTTTCAGCAAGGTCTGCGTACAGCATCAAGCTAGGAAAAAATGAAGCTTTTGGGTTCAAACGGTGGTGGAGAGGATTAACCAACTGATTCACTAACTCCATTAAGAAAAACGATGCAATGCATGGGAGGGTCCCAGCACCAAAACATCCTCCATCACCCATCGAGAAAGCCCTGCATTGACTCCCTTCCTGTCCCTGACGAGGATGATAGGGCGTGCTTTGTAGTGCCCACACGGAGACAGGAGAGGGCCACTTGAAGGACAACGACGCAGGGAGGGCAGCCAGACCCAGATAGGCAAGGCCAAAGCATACACTGCATGGGAGAGCACGAGCCACTGGCGTATAACACACCTGCATGCATGATGTTGGTTACACATATGATGAGCTAAAATAGTACAACACAGGAGCCAACTGCCATCGACAACATTGTACTTGACGTCGACCTGAACTGAGTCGAATCTTCCGCAAGTAAATATGATATCAGAACTTGAGAAGTGCTCCATGTCATGCTCCCTGCCCAGCTTCGCAAGGGTCCTCAGGTAAATAGAGGGGACATCACACGCCGACTTTGGCATCCTCACAAAACATTTGAAGGAGCCAAGTCACTTCTTTTTACTATGGAAGAAGAGAAAAGGAGGAGGAACCCCCAAGAAGTGAGAAATTGGGACAGGATGCCATAAAACTGTGCCTGATCCTTTTCTGGGGACCTCTGCCATATGCGGATTTCACTAGTTTAGACCAAATTAATCAGTGGCTGAGCTCTTAAATCATCAGGTCCACCTGCAATCGATTAGAACACAAGTTTTCGACTGAGATGGTCCAACTGGGTGAACATCAAGAATACAACTTATTGCATTACTTTACAGGCTGAACCCAGGGGTGGTTATGTTAGGATAGGTCTATCATCTAAGTCAACTGACTATGGGACATGATTCAAATTGTACAATGCTGCACTACGACTAACTATTTACAGCGCGGGCCTTCAGATCAAGTCTCCATCTTGATCTCTGGGAAATGATCGCCAACATAATCCATAACTTTCTTTGGGAGATCAACCTTCACAACACGGCCACCATCATAGCCATCCATCAGCAGCTTGCCAATTTTTGACCGCCATTCAGAGACATCTCGATCATTTCTGTCGTGCACAACCCTGTCGCAGTAGTTAAGCATAGAGCCTAATCCAGTGTTTGGAAGCCATCCATATTCTTCCAACACGCGTGCTTCTCCCTCAGAGAGATCCACTCCTACCTAAATTGAAGAAAGCAAAGAGATAAGATGTGGCATGATACACCAAAGCAAATGTTGCAAAAAAAATCAGGGACAGAATTTCATCAAGTTGGACACATCCTTAAAAGTACTCAAATCAACATCCTATTACCACAGCAAAAGGTAGAAAACCTTGCTTGCAAGTTGCAATCAGTGTATAGGTAGGCTACCGTCTTCACATGGCATTGCAGTTTCTTCCTTTTTTAGGTATAAAATTGAAGTGTGAGGAAGCGGAATGAGACACATTTGACTTTAACACCAGTGGACCACATCAAAGAAAAGATACTCGCGGATAATGCAAGTAAATTATGAAAGGATAATAGCAAAAAAGAACGGGAAACAGAAGCAGAATGGGTAGATCTGTTGCTACATCCATTTCTGCTTCCAAATCGAACAGGAAACAGAAATGGATGGGTCCAATTCCGTCATCCCCATATCAACAAGTAATTTTAAATCAAAATTTCAAATTTCAGTCAATAATGTTAAAAGGTTAAAGTTATGAATTTTCATATCCACATACTATACACATTATTAGAATTTATTTACTTAGAATATGAAGCTATGAACTTTGAATTATAAACTTCCTTAGATACACATCTTAACAGCTGGATATGAGATGATCCAATGGTCTAAAAATTATCCATGTCATATTATATATGTATTATATATATATGTCTATGCTATTTCTATGAAAAACCCCACTCAGCTCAGGAAAGAGAAGGGACCACAAGCAGCTCACATGCCCCAAACAACAAAACAATTTCTTCCAAGTACATAACCTAGTGATGAACGAGAGAACTCTTTTTCTTGCTACCCGAGCTACACATGTACTCTTCACAGGGGAGGAGGATACAGTAATTGATGATCTCTGCAGGTTGTCTGGGTCAATTCCTGAAAATTCTCTTATTTCTTGTTGCCAGATCACCCAAAGCATTGCCAGAAAATATCTATTCCCCCAATCACACCCCTGAAAATTCTATTATGTCTTGCTTGACAGGGTTGAATTTTCCCCGATCAGGTATGAGTAATGATGCTCGAGGAGACAGGCCCAACACATTCCAAAGTCATGAAGATCTTCAGTACTGCGTCTATAATGCCACACTGAAAGAAGGGGTATGGGGATTCAACAAAGCTTGCAGAAAGGACAGTTTCTTTTGATGTACTTGAGAATCTTTTTCAATCTACCTCCTTTAGCATAACGATGCCAAGCCAGCCTCCATAGAGCAATCCTCTTTTAGGTAGGGGTCCATTTTCCCAGACATACTTGGACCAAACCACTTTCCTACACCCTTCCACAAGAACCCCGACTGAAGATTTGACAGGGAATATGCCATTTGTCTGCCACTTCCAAACACAAATGCCCTTATTATCTGGAATTAGCTTAATCCTCTGAAGAACAGCAGACAGTCCTCTACACTGCTGAACTTCCATTTCAGAAACATTTCGGCAGAATCTGAGATCCCAAGCCCAGCTCAATCCTCTGATCTGGAATAAACTGCTCATTTCTGATTAACTGAACATCAAACATGTGGTGCCAACAGTGACAATGGAACCCTCCTCATACATATATATGTACTTTGAATACCAGGCTACCCAAAAGTGAAAAGACCAATATCAGAATCTTGTTGCAAACTATCCAAACTCGCCAAGGAAAAAAAACTGAGATTGTTGTAACACTAGTCAGAAACTTTTTAGTTACAGGTAGTTCTCCAGTTGTATCCTATCATCACATATTAAGATTGAGGAGGAGGCAGCCACATAGTCGGAAAGAGCTACCAGCTTGACAAGAAATTCCTTTTATTTATATTCAAATAGCTCCATTGCTCAACCATGATATGCCTATTCACATGTGTTGTTGTTTAGCCCCACACTGGAAATCCATCTCTATATATGTAGAGGATTGCCTCAACTCAATGCCCAGGTTTTGGGCTAGAGGTTGGACCTTTATCAAGGTATCGAAGTGGGTTTACACATTGGATCATCTCTCCATATGTGGACACTTGTCCCAACTCATGTTGCACCCCAAACCAACTGGTTCAGGGTGAGCGGGTATTCTGGTTTAGTCCCATAATGGAAATCCATGGGAGTTTCACCTCTCTATATACAGAAGCAAGGTTTGCTGGATCGGAATCAGAGGCGAATCGGATTTTTCTTGATCTGATTCGATTCCCCCCGAATCGATCCGAATCGAATCGATTCTCATGGGTATAATATATATTATATATATCATATATCATATATATGATATTTATAATGTATAATATATATTATACCCATGATATAATAATATTATATATATGAGGAGAATCGAACCGAATCGATGGAATCGAGAATCGGGTTTTCCATGATTCGCCCCGATTCGGGAGAATCGGGCCGATCCGATTCGATCCGCCAAACCATGTACAAAAGATTCCCTCAATTCAATGCCTAGGTTTTAGGTTAGAGTTCAGGCCTTTAACACATATAGACACAAACACATGTCAATATACATATATCAACATGACAAGGATAAATTTTATGCTACAAGGATACACCACCAGTTGACTAGTATATTTATTCAAGGCCTGGTGATTTGATAAATAACTTGCCCTTTCTCCATTGTTCATCTACAAAGAGTATTAAGCATGTTTTTTTCCATATTCTTGTAGAACTAATTGATATGATGATCTTAAGGTTTCGCTTCCAGAGCAACTGACATATTGACCAATATCATGAAATAAACAATCCGTCTCCATTGTCCATTGTTGGACGCGGAAATTTTCTTAGGGGAAAAATATGTATTTTGGCCATGGAGGCATTTTTATGTGTGGGCATGCCAATCTGTCAAACATACAGAATTTGAAATCCGCTTGATGCAGGAAATTTACATATCCATTTATTGGACAAATGTGCCTATATTTTGACATATTTCTTCCGCACATTTATTTTATGAGACGTTTAGGTTTCGTGTACTAGACCCTTCCCCACCGACCGGAGTCGGTGTTAATTTACATCAAATTGAATTAAATACCTTTGATTATGATGCCGAGATTCATCTTTGGCACAAAGTCCAAAAGAGGTTTGAAAAGATGTAATTTGGATTGCAATTTGGTTTTTCAAGACCCTTGCAATTGGTCTTGATTATATAATCGGGTCTTCAAGATTATTTCCATTGCAGTCGGACTCTTTGAATTTGCTTCCGCCTGCATTTGATCTGTTTCATGGTCATAATTACTTTTGATTGTGATCAGACCTTTGGAGTTGACTTTATTCGCAAAAGGCATTTCCGCACAAGGCGAGGTATTTGTATGTCTTTTAACCCTTTCTGGATTTTACTGTAACTTTTACCATTTCTGAGTATTTCTGCGTTTCTTCCTCTTGATGGGTATTCCTTTAATTTGGCATCATTCTGGGCATCATCGCCATTTCTTGGCATTCCCAAACATTTCCACATTTCTTGACTTTTTTGGTGTTTTAGCCATTTCCTAGCTTTCTCGGTTCTCTGCATTTCATACCTTCCCAACTTCCTGCCATTGTCAAATGCGGGAAATTTTATAAGATTTGATTTGATTGATTTTTTTTGTTTTGCCTTGCGGACGTGCCAGCTTGTCTATTAGACAGAAGTTGTAGTTCGCTCGATGCGGAAAAGTTTTATGTCCATTGGACGAGTGCGCCTATTGTTCATTTCAAAACATTTGTTCCGCATGTTTTATTTTATCAGGCGATTAGGGTTACGTGTACTAGACCCCTTCTCCATCGACCGAATCGATGTTAATTTACATCGGATTTAATCAAATTAAACCCGAACACCCTTCATAGTAAAATCGAGGTTTACATTTTTTTTATGGAAAACAATAAAACGATAAATTGCTTTTATCGGACGAAATAGGTTTTTAAAAGGGAGAATGGACTCTATTTGTGAGTTTAACATGCAATTTGAGGGACAAGTGGGTATAAACCCGATGATTTATTTGATATTTGAACGAGTTGTGTTTTGAGCAGAGCTTCTGCATGGGCAGATTTTCCGCACACATATTTAATGAACATATGGTCGTATTAATTTTTGGGCAGAGTCTCTGTATGGACAGAGTTTTGCCCTAAAATACGCGCATATGAACATATATATTGTGAATATATGAGTGTTGAACCCTGAAAAGTTCATGGTGTTCGTGCTAATAATTATTTATATATCCAACAGTTACTTAGGTAACGTTGGGTCTAAATCCCTTCCAAATTAAGAGAGGGAATTTATTCATAAAATTGGCAGCAAATCTCTCCAGTGGAGCAGAAGTTCAGAAAAGAACAACTCTTCAAAGAGGATATGTTGCGGAAGAAATTCGGCAACACAAGGTCAACAAGACCAAATGTGAAGAACAAATACAAAGAACACGTGCAGCAAAAGCTCCAAGCACTTGCAAATTCAACCCTTCGCCGAGAAATCTCCAAGAAAAAGAGGCAAAACTTCAGCAGCACCAACATCTCCCTAAGGAGACATGGAAGGCCTATTTATTGGCAAAAACTCCCCATGTAAAACCGATGGGACTTCTGTGGAATGCGGAATTTTTTCTTTTTTTTTATCATTTTGACGCGGTGCAGACGCATCGCATCTTTAATTTGTGCTTTTCGAGCATGCCAGACTGTTTGCAAGAAACAGACAAAGAAATTTTATTTATAAGGGGTACCGAGTGGAAACCCGGGATCCTCGAATATTTTAAATTTATTTTCCGCACGCGTCTGTATTTTCAAGCGATTGGAGTGGTCGTGTACTAGACCGTTCCCCACCGACCAGAGTCGGTGTTTCATTTACATCGAGTGAAAACTCGAATACCTTCGATGTGATATGTTTGTTAAAAGACCTCATGCCGAAATTTAAGGAAATTAGACAACAAATAAATTTCCACAAGTCCTCAAATGCGATTATGACATTTACATTTACACCTTTGATGGGGTGTTTATACCTCCATTTGGGCGTTTACAATATGTCATTTACATTTACGTCCACAACAGGGTGTTTATACCTCCGTTGGGCGTTCACATGACATGATATTTACACTTACGTCCAACAACAGGGTGTTTGTGCCTCCGTTGGGCGTTTGTACAATATAACATTTGCACTTACGCCCACAACGGGGTGTTTGTGCCTCCGTTGGGCGTTTGTACAACATGCCTCTACGTGTGCTATTTTAAAACACCGGAGGACTTATGTATAAAATACCGGGTCTTATATAATGACCTACGGTGTCTCGGCACGGATGGAGCACAAGGGGCCCGGCGCTCATGCGGGGACGAAGGCTTCACAATGGGAACGCAGACAGAGAACTGGTGAGTCTCTTCCTGGTGCCGTGGGGAGAGAGCCTCCTGGGCTCGCTGATCCGGGGGAGAGACATCGCTCTTGGGTGGCACTGTTCCGAGGGAGAGTTGGGGGCGAGTCCGTTTGTTCTTGGCCCTGCCCCTCTATTTAGAGGGGCTTTGGGAAGTGGTACTGGCGCGGGTGGCCCTGAGGCTGGCCAGGGGCGCCGGACCAGTGCGCAGGCCGTCGGGCTAGCGCGCAGGGCGCCTGGCGCTGGTGGCCACCGGCGCGGGTGGCACCCGCGCAGGAGGGCCCCACGCGCAGGTGGCCCGCACGGGTTGCCCGCTCCAGGGGGTGGCCCGACGCGGGTGGCCCGCGCCAGGGGGCCGCACGGGTGGCCACACCGCCTCATGGCCCGTCTATAAAAGGTGGGTCCTTGGCCATTTTTGGCCATTCCCACAAGCAGAAGTCTGTCTTCTTTTGGGCTGTTCTTCGCACGGCCGTCCAGCGCGCGTTCTTGTGCGTTCAACGTACGTTCTTGTGCGTTTGACGTGCGTTTGTCCCTGTTTCCGAGGACCAAGGGCATTTGACCTGCCTGAACACGTGCGCGCCGTGCGCGGTCTTGAACGCACCCTTGGACGTTGACTTTGCCCGCCAGAGGGTATATGCTCCGTCCTAACGAACCTGTCGAACCACTTTTTAATACATAATCCGAATTAATTCGGACTAAAATATGGACTCGAACCCGTCTATCTCAGGTGTTCGTGTGGGAGGAAGTTTAGGGTTTATTCCCCGGCTTCCGTATTTCCTGGACGAATTTGTCGTCCGGGTTTTGTTTAAACACCGATATTTTTCCGAGTTCGACAAATGCCCCCCACGGGATATCCGTCGGAGACAGGGGCGACGGCAGGTATCCCGTGGCCATTTTCAAATGCGTTTCTTTCTTCCGCACTTCTAATTATCTGCCTTGTCGCAACGTCTTTTTTTTCTGACGGTTGAACTTTCGTTTGGCAGGGTTGACGATGTCTCGTTCGTCGAGGCACCGTGGAGAGTGTAGTGGGGCGTCGCGCCAGCCGGAGAAGTGTTCGGCAGATGGACGAGCCGATGCCTTCTTTTACCCTCCGCACCATCAGGAGGAGGATTTGCCCAGGCTCGACCGTGGCATCCAGATGTGCGCCCGGGGGCCTTTGGAGGAGCCTTCGCCGTCCGAGGGCGAGTGGACCTGTGCTTGGCGACCTGATCCGACCGAGCTTATTGCTATTTGCAAGGGGATAACTATCCCAGGCATTTCCCTTTGGACGAGCACCTGTTCCCGTTCATCCAGAGCTTCGTGCCCGACGGATGGGACGGTCCTGTTGAGCTTTTAGCGATCGAGCGGGTGCAGATGGAGAGGGCCATTCTGGCTGGCCGTGATAGCATGTTGGGGACGTGCGGTTTCCACTACCCCAGTTTCCCTCTCGAGTATCCCGCCCAGGTGCATTTCCCAGACGCGGGCCAGCTGAGCCTTTTTGGCTCCGAGCCAATCTATCCTGTCAAGGGAATATCGCTTGCACAGGGCATTTAGGAAGTTCATGGGCAACCCAAGACTGGGTCTTCTTTCGCCAGGCACGTCTTGCTGCCTTCGGGCTCCCAGTTTGTGCCAGAGGGCTATGACCGACTCTGCCTTCTTGACCGGATTTTGAGCGAAGAGGCGGCCAGCTGGTACAATCGATGGTCCGTCGTTTCTTCGCACCGCTTTCATTTTGGTGCGACGGAATGGCTGATGGGGATTCTGCATCATTGTCGTGAGTTGTTGGACCAGGTTGGCATTTTTCATGCTATCTCTACTGCCCTCCACGACTACCCTTGCCATTCCGGGCTTCTGCAGGCCCTGGCGGAGAGATTCAACCGGAGGTTTAACACCTTCGGTACAGTAGAGGGGGAGACCTGCCTTGACTTGTGGGCCTTCCACAGGATCTCCGACCTCCCCATTTCTGGCCAATTTTATGAGGTGTGTTTAGATGACCTCCATCGCAACCAATCCTCCGGCACCGGCTTCTACATTCTGCCGTACAGTTTCAGGTACTTAATGAAAGTCTGGCGGGATTTGGCCAGATGTGGCAGAGAGCAGTGTCCCAGCGCCTCAAAGGGGACCGTGAGGGTGAGCTGTAATCTTTGGGTCCGTTTCTTTTATAACGGCCCCTTCTATTTCCATGACGGGTTCGCTTCAGACACCCGCGATCCAGCTGATTATTTGCAGTTGTCTGTGGATCTTGAGGACAACGCAAAATATCTTTGTGCACCTCGAAACGGTGGCTGGAACCCGAGGCAGCTCCCAAACAGGACGTATTTGGCTACATACCTTGTTTACTGGCTGGGAATGTTCGTCCTTCAGTTTGGGGAGGAAGGTTTGATCAGGCCGGAGCTTAATCAATCCGGCGTGTCTTCTGGCAGATGGTGTACAACTAGCCTTGGCCCCGACGTCTTTGGCTAATATTTTCCACGGCCTGGAAGACTTGACCGCTAGTCCCTCCCCGCGTGACAGGAGCGTCACCTTGGCCACGCATTATTTGAGTGCTTGGGCTGGTCTTTTATTGCCTGAGCTATGCCAAAGCATTAGCATTGAAGATCCTTCGGCACCGCTCCTCTTCATGTTTCGGAACCGCTCAAGCCAAGACTCTCAGCAATGGTTGACAGGGGCGCGATGGCGGCTTTCTTTCGTACCATCAGCGGGGCAGCGAGGGCTTGACTTTGCTTGCTGCTCGCGAGGATTTCGCCCCTGGGCCGAGGAGAGCAGAGATGGGCGGATTTACCGCCTCCCTTACAGCGTTGTTTCCAGCAGGTCCTTCCGCAAGGACTGGCTCTGCTGCATCCGCCTCAGCATCCTTCTCTTCTGCAAGGGGAGCTATTTATTCCTGGAGTCGTACTTACCCCTACCCGCAGTCTAGTAGAAAAGGCGCACGTCTGTCCCGGACGGATGTGCCTGTCCCGCAGATTACATCAGACTTTATTCGTCGGGAGTTCCCTGCACTCGTCGGGAGGGTTCAGGCTTTAAGTCGCCGGAAAGCAAGGGCACAGGCTTCGGGGACGGCCGAGCGAAAGGCCTATGTTGGGGCTTTGAAGCCCTTGGTGCATCCCGAGAGTAGTTTGACGACGTCGAGGGATGGCGGCGGACCATCTATTGTTTATTCGTGGTGGCGCCATTTTCTACTAGACTGCGGGTATCCGCCGGACGCAGCACTTTCGGATCCCATTTTGCCGGGTAGGTTCAACAATAACTTATGGCGGGAGTGGGAGCGACATATCTGGCACTCGATAGCTCGTGTTGGCCCGATTGAATTCATTAGTCAGGTCGAGAGCGGCACCACCTTGCTGGATTTCTGGAGCGTCGTTGTCGACGCAGGGGATGTTGTGAAGATCCCGCCCGAGAAGGTGGTGCTCCTGCCAACGTTTTCTCCCGCGCCGGGCAGTATGCAATTCCTTTCCATACGATTGCTTCACAATTTCTTTTCTTGCTTCTATCGTGCTGATCGGGCTCTTTTGTTTTGTTTTGACCAGCGAGCTTCATCACTTTAACAACGAAGCAGAAGCAGAACGCTTCTTATAATCGGAAGCGTCGTGCGAGCAAGGGGGCGGGACCCCTGCAACCGGCCACTCGTGGGAGGCCTTCTAGACCTTCCCCTTTAGTTGGGGCAGGTGAGTTCGATTTTCCTTCCCTGATTTCTTAGTATTTCGACACCCCTTCCCCTTTTTTCTTTTAACGGGGTACCCCGACCTTAGGACGGTTGCTTATATTTTCTTTTCCTCTTTCCCTTTTTCTTATAGCTTCGCAGGCCCTGGGGAGAGAGGATTCGGTCGGGGCTATGCCACGTGATGACGTCAACCTCCCAGCTGATGATGACTACAATCCCACCTTTGATGGGACGCCATCCCCAAATGTGGCGGGTCTTCCCCAAGCATCCCCTACTGAGAAGGGTAGGGCGAACACCTGCCCTTTTCACGTCAACGCCCAGCTTTATTATCATCGCCTGGGATTTGACAATTTTTACTCTATCTTCTTTCTAGGGTATGCGTCGGCGGGCATCATTGCCGGCGAGGGTGTGGAGCACCAGGATGCGACCACGTGTGTTACTGAAGGGTCGACTTCGCTGCAGGCGATTCACGCCCTATTGACATCCGGGCCAGAGATGGGGCTACCTGGCTTTTCAGACTTCGCTTTTGGTATGCCCGAAGGAGAAATCTGGCTGCAGGTTCTTCATAGTGCTAGTAAGTGCCTCCCGGCCTTCTTGCTTCGTCTTTACACTGCTTTTGCTTTTTCTTTCATGTAGTGAATGACCTTGCCTTTCTGTTTCAGTGACGGTCTCCTCCACGGCCGTGCTCCCCACCACGCCTACGCTTGAGAGGGCGAGCTCCCCAGAGGAACAAATGGGGAAAGCAAAGGTATGAATTTTCGCTGCCAAGAGCAAGTTTTTTGCGTTCGTCCTGTCGCTTGTCGGGACGAAGAGTATTGTGCTCTCGTTTAATCGGCATTTGTTCTCTTTTCTTTTGTAGATATCGTCTGCCTCATAAAGGAGATGATGGAGTCGAGTCCATCAGCAGCTATTCCTCCTTCTGCCACAGACGTGGCTGGCGCGGAGATCACCTCTCGCAGCGTTGCGATCGCTTCTCCCCCTCCGGGAACCAGCGAGCCTTTGCCGAGTATTTTGCACTGTTGTGGACACGCAAAAAAGATCCTACAGGGACAAGATCTCAATTTGATTTTTTTTCTTTTTTCTTTATTCTCTCTTGGTGATGTTTGTTGGTGTTTTATGTTGAGTTTGGGTTGATTTCTTCTTCTTTTCTTTTGCCTTGTGGGGCGTGCCAACCTGTCTAACAGACAAAAGTAGAAATTCGCGCAATGCGGAGAGAAAATTTGATGCCTAAAAATGGACGGGTGCGCCGGTTTTTAATCTGAACTTCTTAGGTTCCGCATGTTTTATTCGTCAGGCGATTAGGGTAGCGTGTGCTGGACCTTTGTCTCTATCGATCAAAATCGATGTTTTGTTTACATCGAGTTAAAAGCCCTTGATGTTATTTGACATCAGTTTCAACCCGAATACCATTCATAGTAAAGCCAAGAAAAATATGCATTTCTAGAAAATTCTAATATGATGTTTTTCCACTTTTTAAAATTATCGGACAGAATTAACTTTGATTTTGAAAGAAGGTTTGTTCCTTCAGATATTTTGTTTTGAAGAAGAGTACTTTCTTGAAGAGGATTTTCCATTTTGAAGTAGTATGGCTTCCCCTTCTGGGATTCGAAATATGTCTAGAGAAATGGGCGGGTATATACCCGCAGATCTGTTCGGTGTCGGGCATATTGTTTTCTTTTAGATTTATGTGGATGAGGTCTTTTTAAGTATGAATAAGCATGTGCCCATGAATTTATCTGGGCTTTGGTATATGTTAAGAATTTGGGCAGCGCTCTCGCATAGGCAGAATTATTACGCAAATATATGAGTATGAGTTTGATGAACATATGATAGTACTTTTTTTTAGGAGAGTCCCTGTATAGACAGGATGTCTCCGTGAGATACAATCATATGAACACATATATTATGAACATATGAATATACCTTTGGGCAGAACCCCTGCTTAGGCAAAGTTTCTTTTTAGAAGACATATTCTCATGAGCATAATTTTGTGAACATATGGATATATTTTCGACAGGATCTCTGTCAAAACGGAGTTTCTCCCCAAGAAAATACCCACATGGGCACAACTCTTTTGTGAATATATGGATATATTTCCGGCAGAACCTCCGCTTGAGCAGAGTTTCCTTTTAGAAATATACACATGTAGGCACAATATTTGTGAATATATGGACGTATTTCTGGTAGAGTCTCCGCTTGAGCAGAGTTTTCTTTAAGAAATATATGCATATAAACACAGAGTTGTGAACATATGAGTATGTTTTCAGGCAGAACCTCCGCTTGGGCGGAGTGTCCTTAAGAAAACATATACATATGAGCACACAAGTTCGTGATTATATGGATATGCTCTCGGGCAGAACGTTTGCTTAGGCAGAGTTTCCCCTAAGAAACATATGCATATAAGCACAAATTTGTAGTTCTATGGATATGTTCTTGGGCGGCATCTCTGTTTGGGCAGACTCTCCTCTAAGAAATATATACATATGAACACAAATTTATGATTATACGAATATGTTCTTGGGCAGAACCTCCGCTTGGGCAGAGTCTCCTCTAAGAAACATATACATACATGCACAATATCCACCATCCCAGAGTCTTGCTCGACGGACGGGGAGAACATATGCATCTAAATGCGCATACCCATAAAGTCTTGCTCAATATGGAGGCATTTAGAGCACGAGAACAAGGGTATTTAAATACCGTGTATCTATAGAGTCTTGCTCGATATGGATGGTATTTAAACCCCGAAGGATATCTCCCCCACAGAGTCTTGCTCGATGTGGGGGCAGGGACCGCGCCATGATTTTTTTAGAAGCCCTCCATGGAGGCTAGCTCAGCATGGAGGGGGAAAGAGGAGATGTCGATGTCGTATGGAGAGAGTTGGGTATAATCGTCCGACATAGGAGGTTGATGCCCAGCGTCCTCGAAGACGATTCTGACCCAAAAATTGTAGAGGTCAACACCCTCGAAGAGGAAGCCAGCCGAGAAGAAGACTGGCGCCAGCCGATCATCCAAGTAAAGAACGGTTGGCTGCCCCCAGATAGGGCTGAAAGAGTCCAGCTGCTGTGACGGGCCATGTCCTATCAAATGATCGGGGACCAATTGCACCGACTTGTCCACGAAAAAGACAAGTCTATCCTCCTAAGGTGCCACTCCGCCAAGGAAGCCAAAGTCATCATGCACGAAGTCCACTCTGGACTGTGCGGGGCCCATCAGGCGGAAACAAAATGAAAATCAATATCAAGCTAAAAGGCTTTTTCTGGCCAACCATGTACGCAGATTGCGTCCAGTACGCCCGTGCGTGTCATGAATGCCAGATCTTCAGTTCGGTGCCATGAAGACCGCCGAACGAACTGCATCCAACCACCCCCACATAGCCCTTTGCGGAATGGGGAATGGATATCGTGGGACCTTTCCCACCGTCCTCCGGCAGCCACAGATTCATCTTAGCGGCCACCAACTATTTCTCCCGATGGGCAGAAGCAATTCCCCTCCGAGAGGTGACCGAGGTAGCCGTTGCCAAATTTGTCAAGCAACACCTAATCTATAGGTTTAGCACCCCTTACCGGATCGTATCAGATAACGGTACGTCCTTCAAAAACAAGACAATATATGCCTTGGCGGCTAAATTCCATATAGACTGGAGGACGTCAACGGTCTACAACCCTCAAGCCAACGGTCTGGCGGAAGCCTTCAACAAGACCCTTTGCAAATTGCTTGCCAAGATAGTTGGCAGCCGCAAATGCGACTGGGGGGAGAAAATACACGAAGCACTTTGGGCATACCGAACGGTCTACCAGACCCCCACTGGGTGCTCCCCTTTCTCTTTAGTGTATGGAGCTGAAGCCATACTCCCCATCGAAGTTGAAATGTCTTCCTACAGGTAGCCGTCCATACCGGCCTTCAGCCCGAGGAGCGACAAGAAATTGAAAGAAGGTTGGAGGAATTGTCCGACCTGGAAGGCAAAAGATTGGAAGCCTACAAACACCTCCAATCCTACCAAGTCCGCATGACCCGAGCCTATGACAAGCTAGTTAGGCCTCGTGCCTTCAAGGAAGGCGACCACGTCATGGTGAAGCAAAGAGAGGTCATGGCAGGTAAATCAAGCGGTAAACTCCAACCAAATTGGCGAGGGCCATACGTGGTCACTGGAGTCTATGAAGGCGGGGGATATATGTTGGCGACACATACTGGCGACCGCCCTTTCCCGCCACTAAATAGCAAGCATTTGAAAATGTATTATGCCCCTGAACATGAATTCAGGGGGTAGCCACCCTCTGATTCCCCCATGTCCGAATCAGGCTAAAACTGGGCACATATGCCCATGCAAAAATATAAATGAAAAAAAAGGGACTAAAAATAGAGATGTCCCGGCAGACTTGGTTACTCCCCAAAAGGGGTGTCCAAGGGCAAAAAAACCTAAAAAATCTGGTTGGGGTGAAAACCCGAAAGGGCGCCCCAAGCAAAAATGGATAACCCCTCAACGTGAAAACCCGAAAGGGCACGTTGGGAAAAGTCAGAAGGGGGCCAGCCTTGGTGAAAACTCGAAAGGGCGCCATGGTTGGTAAAAAAAAAGAGAGAAGAAAAAAAAAAAAGATTTCTCTCCTTTATGAATTTGTTTTTTCCCGGTCAGCAAACCATGGTGGTCGACCGAATCAAAACCCTTAGCCAGTAAAAACCAATGGTAGGCTAAAACTCCTTGGTCGGTAAACCATGGTGGTCGACCGAGTCAAACCTTTAGCCAGCAAACAAAAATGGTAGGCTAAAACTCCTTCTTGGTCAGCAAACCATGGTGGTCGACCAAGTCAAACCTTTGGCCAGTAGACCAAAATGGTAGGCTAAAATTCCTACTTGGTCAGCAAACCATGGTGGTCGACCGAGTCAAACCTTTAACCAGCAAACCAAAATGGTAGGTTAAAACTCCTCCTCGGTCAGCAAACTATGGTGGTCGACCGAGTCAAACCTTTAGCCAGTAAACCAAAATGGTAGGCTAAAACTCCTTGGTCAGCAAACCATCATGGTCGGTCAAGTCAAACCTTTTAGCCAGCAAACCAAAATGGTAAGCTAAACCTTTTTCCCGATCAACAAACAATGGTGGTCGACCAAGTCAAACCCTTAACCAACAAACCAAAATGGTAGGCTAAAAACCCCTTTCCTTGGCCAGCAAACCATCCTGATCGGTCAAGTTAAAACCTTTAGCCAGCAAACCAAAATGGTAGGCTATCCTATACCTCTTAGCCAACAAACCGATAAGGTCGGCTAAGCCATGCCCCTTTTAGCCAATAAACCTCCACGGTAGGTTGTACTATCCTTAGCCAGTAAACCAAAGTGGTAGGCTAACCCATATGCCCCCTCTGGCCAACAAGTCACAATGACAGGCCAGATCAAACCCTTTATCCAGCAAACCAAAATGGTAGGCTAACCTAATACCTTGGTCAACAAACCACCATGGTAGGCCGGATCAAATTCCTAGCCAACAAACAACAATGATAGGCAAAGTCTAAATAGTAAATCCTCTAGCCCAAAGTTCCGTAGCCCCGCGCTGGATCCCAAGCTTCAAAAAAAAAAAGGGACTAAAAATAGAGATGTCCCGGCAGACTTGGTCACTCCCCAAAAGGAGTACCGAAGGGCAAAAAGGCCTAAAATTCGGCTGAGGTGAAAATCCGAAAGGGCGCCTCAGGCAAAAATGGATAACCCCTCAACGTGAAAACTCGAAAGGACACGTTGGAAAAAGCTAGAGGGGGGCGGCTTCCGTGAAAACCCAAAAGGGCGCGGGAGTCGGTAATGTAAAAAAAAAAAAAATCATCATCGTCATCACTTATCAAATCATGGCCCCCTCAGCCAACAAACCAGAAAGAGGTAGGCTGGGCCATATTCCCCTTAGTCAACAAACCATAGTGGTCCACCAAATCAAAATCCTTAGCCAACAAACCAAAATGGTAGGCTAACCCAAATCCTTGAGCCAGCAAACCCGAAAGGTCGGCTATACCTCTCCTGGCCAACAAACCGCCCCAGTAGGCCAAATCTAAACCTGTTAGCCAGCAAACCAAAATAGTAGGCTAAACCCTTTCCCTGGTCAGCAAACCGCCATGGTCGACCAGGTCAAATCCTTTAGCCAGCAAACCAAAAGGGTCGGCTATATCCCTCTTGGTCAACAAACCATTGTGGTCGACCAAGTCAAACCCCTTAGCCAGCAAACCAAAAACGGTAGGCTAACCTAAACCCCCTAGCCAGCAAACCCCAAAAGGTCGGTTATTCCCTTCTTGACCAACAAACCACCATGGTGGGTCAAACCTAAACCATTTAGCCAGCAAACCCCAAAAGGTCGGCTATACCTTTCCTTGGTCGACAAACCAAAATAGTAGACCAAGGCATGCCCCTTCCGGCCGACAAACCTCAATGGTAGGCCGGATTAAACCCCTTAGCCAACAAACCCCAAAAGGTCGGCTATTCCCCTCCTTGACCAACAAACCACTATGGGCGATCAGGTCAAAACCCCCCCTTAGCCAGTAAACCAAAGTGGTAGGCTAATCGAAATCTCTTTAGCCAGCAAACCGCAATGGTAGGCTACGTCCAAGCTGCAAATCCCATAATCAAAACCAGGGTCCAACCCTAGGCCCCAAAATATATATATACATATAAAAAAAAGAGAGAAAGAAAAAGGGGGACTAAAAAATAGAGATGTCCTGGCGAACTTGATCATTCCCCAAAAAGGGATGTTCGAGGGTAAAAAGGCCCCAAACCGGCTAAGGTGAAAACCCAAAAGGGCGCCTTAGGTAAAAATGGGTAACCCCTCGGTGTGAAAACTCGAAAGGGTGCACCGAAAAAAGCTAGAGGGGGTCATCCTTGGCGAAAACCCGAAAGGGCGCTTGGGATGGTAATGTGAAAAAAAAATGATGATGAAATAAGATGAATCCCTCTAAGGGGGAAGAAAATGCTGCTCAAGCAAACGGGTCACACCTGCCGAGCAATCCAAATATGAAACAGCTGCCGAGCAAAGCCAAGAAGGCCAGCCTCAGCGACAGAAGCTTGCATCAGATCTGGAAGAATGCCAGAAAAGCAAACTTCGAGAGCAAGGTGCCAAGCGAAATCCCGAGAAAAGCCAAGAAGGCAAGTCTCGAGAGAGAAGCCGTCGAGCAAAGCCAAGAAGGCCAGCCTCAGCGACAGAAGCTTGCATCAGATCTGGAAGAATGCCAGAAAAGCAAAATTCAGGAGCAAGATGCCAAATGAAATCCTGAGAAAAGCCAGGAAAGCAAGTCTCGGGAGGAAGGTCGAAGAGCAAAGTCAAAAACACAAGCCTCATCGACAAAATGACAAGCTGTTGGGCGAAGCCAGAAAAGCAAGGCCCAGCAGCTGGACTCCTCCCCAACTTTGAGCAAAGTCTCAAAGACAGGTCTCATCGGTCAAATCTCCAACCAAATCATATTCTCGAGCAAAGCTAAAAGGGTAAGCCTCGGAAGAAGAATGTTGAAATCTGGTTCCCAAGTAAAGTCAAAAAGACAAGACTCAGATGAAGAAATCCAAAGTCAGCTCAGAACAAAGCCATAGAACGGCTCTTCAATGGAACTCACCCATAGAGTTGACCTGGTGGGGCGGGTCCATGTTACTTCTCTGAAGTGATGTGCGCTCTCCTAGGTCCTCACGTGGGAATTCTTGAGTTGAAATACGAAAAATATGTGAGCGATGGGAGCTAATGGCTCGGCGCGAGAAGCATAGCAAGTTCGATCGCCGGCTCAAACGACAACAACAAATTGTTGTCCAAGTTGCTAGGCGATGCTGAAAAAATGTCGAAGCGCGTTGCTGTGGTTTTCAACCCAACTCCCCACCAAGTTGTTAAGACCAGGGGAAGAGTTTGAAGATCGCCACGGGATGTATGCCTTCGTCATCGACTTCGGCACACATCCCGTGGGAGGCATTTGTTGACACATTTAAAAAAACAAAAAACAAAAAAATACTCAAAAAAGGGGCCCCCAGGCGCGGGGGCCACCCGCGCCAGGCCAACGGGTGGCCTGGCGGCCCTGCGCGTTGGTCCGGTGCCCCTGGCCGACCCTACTTGCCACCCGCGCCGGACCACCCACCTCGGGTTCCACCTCCGCCAGACCGTCGACCCACGCAAGACCACCCCCACAAGCCCCTATAAATACTGGGGTAGGGGCAGAAGAAGCTCTCTCTCTCGGGTAGAACCCGGAAGCTCTGGCGCTCGTCTCCCTCCGCGCGGAGAAAAGGCTCCGCGCTCGTCTCTCGCTCTGGCGAAACTTGGGGAGGACTCTCCTGAGGGCTGAGGAGAAGTCCCCCTCTTTTGAGGGGGGGGAGGGACACGTTTGTCCTTCAAAATAGGGGGACCCCCTCCATGTGGGCCCCAATTTGTGTAAAATTACACAGAGGCCCCTAGGACACAAAGTTCGTGTATGTGTGCATAAAAGGACACATAAAATGTCTTGCTGTCCAGAAATTTGCAGCAATACCCCTGCTTCTGAGAAATTGCACAGAAGTTCCCGGCTTGCGGGAAATGTCATAAAGGCCCCTGGGAAAAGCAAAAAATTGCAGAAATACCTCCAGGATAGGAAAATTGCAGAAAAAACCCCCAAGAGGTGTAGAAATTGCAGAAAAGTCCATGGATGGTGTAAAATTGCAGGAATACCCCTGCTGGCCTAGAAAATTGCAGGAATACCCCTGCTGGCCTAGAAAATTGCAGGAATACCACTGCTGGCCCGAAAATTGCAGAAATACACTGCTGGCCCAGAAAATTGCAGGAATACCCCTGCTGGCCCAAAAAATTGCAGAAATACCCTGCTGGCCCAGAAAATTGCAGAAGTACCCCTGCTGGCCCAGAAAATTACAGATATGTCCTTGCGGCGCGGAAAATGGCAAAGATAGCCCGACGGTCCGTGCCTCTTGTCCAACCCGGTGCAGCGGGACCCACGTCACTTCTCTGAAGTGGCGTGCGCTCTCCTGGGTGTGACTCGAAGCCGGACTCGTGGGGAGTTCTCGGGAAACGTCACCAAATGTCCCAGAAAGTCAGAAAATGATAGGGATGTCCGGGAAAGCCAGAAAATAGTATCAGAAAGCCACAAAATGGCAGGGATGTCACAGAAGGCCAGAAAATGGCAGGGATGTCTGGGAAAGCCAAAAATAGCAGGGATGTCCCAGAAAGCCACAAAATGGCAGAGATGTCCGAAAAAGTCAGAAAATGGCAGGGATGTCCCAGAAAACCAGAAAACAGCAGGGATGTCTGGGAAAGCCAGAAAATGGCAGGGATGTCCCAAAAAGCCAGAAAATGACAGAGACGTCCGACAAAGCCAGAAAATAACAGGGATGTCCTAGAAAGCCACAAAATGGCAGAGATGTCCGAAAAGGCCAGAAAATGGCAGAGATGTCCGAGAAAGCCAGAAAACGACAAAGATGTCCTAGAAAGCCATAAATTGGCAGAGATGTCCGGGAAAGCCAGGAAATGGCAGAGATGTCTCAGAAAGCCAAGAAATGACAAGGATGTCCAAACAGACCAAGAAATGGCAGGAGTATCCGAAAAAGTCAATCAATGACGAAAACCCCCCGGATCCATGAGCCCGGGAAGCTCTCGCGTTCACTCTGGCTGGATCGCATCCCCCTCGGATCTCGAGTTCTCCCAGCTTTCTCTCCGCTGCTGTTGAGCGCTCACCTGGCCTGCAAGCCCTGAGCCTTCTCTCGTGGTCACGCGTGTAAAGACCTGGAAGCTCTCCCGTTCCCCCGCGCGTTAGCTTTGTTCGTGACGCCTCCGTCTGTTCGCACGTACGCCGGGCCACCCCGTGCTCCGTTCGTGCCAAGACGCCGCAGGTCATTATACAAGACACAGTACTTTATGTATAAGTCCTCCGATGTTTTAAAACGACACACGTCGGGGCAAATTGTGCAAACGCCCAACGAAGTCACAAACACCCCGTTGAGGACGTAAATGCAAACCTCGTATTGTGTAAACGCCCAACGGAGGCACATACACCCCATTGCGAGCGTAAATGTAGATTTTATATTGTGCAAATATCCCACGAAGGTACAAACACCCCGTCGAGGATAAAGATGTAAATGCCACATTGTGTAAACGCCCAATGGCGGTACAAACACCTCATTAAAGGCGTAAATGTAAATGGCATAAATGCATTTGAGGACACTTAGGGAAATTTACTTGTCGTCTATTTCCTTTAAATTTCGGCATAAGGTCTTTTAACAAACGCATCGCATCGAAGATATTCGAGTTTTTACTCGGTTGTAAATGAAACACCGACTCTGGTCGGTGGGGAACGGTCCAGTACACGACCACTCCAATTGCCTGAAAATACAGACGCGCGCGCAAAAAATAAATATAAAATATTCGAGGATTCCGGGTTCTCACCCAGCACCCCTCACAAAAATCAAATCTCTTTGTATGTTTCTCGTAAACAGTCTGGCACGCCCGAAATGCAAAAAAAAAAACTTCAAAGACACATGTCCATGCGTCGAAAAAAAAAAAGAAAAGAATACAAATGAAAAAGAAAGGAAAAAATTCCGCACTCCACAATGGGCCAAGCCAATGGGTTGCAATTTGCCACTTGACTTTCCTGTCATTGCTTCTCTGCATTTGACCATGACGAGATCTCCCTGCTTAAATGCCCTGGGTCTTGCCAATTTGTCGAATGCACGAGCCATTCTGGCTTGATATGCTTGAAGGTATTTATATGCTTCCAGTCGCCTTCCTCCCAGATTGGAAAGCTCCTCGAGTCTTCTTTCTATTTGATTTTGATCTTGACTTTGGAGTTCATTTTGGATTGCCACCCGATAGGATGCCATTTCAATTTCTATGGGTATTATTGCCTCAGCCCCATATACCAAGGAGAAAGGCGAACATCCGGTAGGAGTTTTGTATACAATTCGATATGCCCATAGAGCTTCATGAACTTTTTCTCCCCATTCTCGCTTTCGACCGCCAACTATTTTAGCGAGCAACTTGAAGAGGGTTTTATTGAAGGCTTCTGCCAACCCATTTGCTTGGGGATTGTAGACTGATGGTGTCCTCCAATCAATATGAAATTTGGCTGCCAAGGCATATATTGTTTTGTTTCAGAATTGTGACCCATTATCGGACATGATCCTGTGAGGGGTACCAAATCTGTATATTATATTTTGCTTGACGAACTTGGCAACTGCTTCTCCCGTTACCTCTCTTAATGGAATAGCTTCAACCCATCGAGAGAAGTAATTTGTAGCAGCCAATATGAATTTGTGACTTTGAGATGAGGGTGGGAATAGTCCTACAATATCCATTCCCCATTCTGCGAACGGCCAGGTTGGCGTTGTAGGATGTAATATGTTTGGTGATTTTCTCGTCACAGGGCCGAATGCTTGGCATTGATGACATGTACGGGCATATTGGATGCAATCCGCGTACATAGTAGCCAATAGAAGCCTTTTAATTTGATATTGATTTCATCTTCTCCCTGCCTAGTGTGCTGTTGGGACAGAAAATATTTATATGTGTATATGTTGGATGCTTGTTAAGAGGAGTACCAATGCTCCTTATATAGTGGTCCAACAAGCCAAGTAGGTGGCAGTCACATGCGGGTAACTAACCAGTTAGTTAGCTTGAAGCAAGAAGGATGGCTACCTAACCAGGAGTCGTAACTACCGGTAAATGTTGACTTCACCTAACCGGTTTAACGGCCTGATTAGGGGGACAAGGTGATTATGATTACGGTAACCCCAAGGTTACTTAAAGTCATGACTTAATCAAGTTCTGGTTGAAAGCCGTTCAAGCTCTCAAGTATTGTCAAGCATCCCAAGCAAGTGGGAGATGCCGAGGAGAATAAATCTCCGAATAAAATACGGCACGGAAGAATTCCGGCATTACAAGGTCTACAAGACCACATGTGAAAGATGAGTACGAGAACAAGTCCGCCACGAAGGCTCCAAAGACTTGCAATTGATTCTCCGTCCGGGACGGCAGAACTTCCGACAAGATGTCCAAATGACACGGGATGCTCCAAAGGGCAAGACCCCTTCAAATGAAGGGGAGGCCGGCCTATTTATAGTTTTTTCTGCCCCTCCCCTAAACCGATGAAGATACCATCGGTTAGGGGGTTTTTTCCCCTTAACCGATGGTAGCTCCATCGGTTAAAGGGGTCTTTCCCCCTTAACCGATGGGAGCTCCATCGGTTGGAAGGGGAATCCCCTCCAACCGATGGCACTTCCATCGGTTAGAGGGGAAATCCCCTCTAACCGATGGAACTTCCATCGGTTAAGGGGAGTCCCCTAACCGATGGTATCACCATCGTTGGGGGTCTCCCCCCTCTAACCGATGGGTGTTCCATCGGTTAGGGGGGGATTCCCCCTAAAACCGATGGAACTTCCATCGGTTAGAGGTTCCCCTTTCAAAAAAAAAAAACAGAAACAGAAAAAAAAAAAAAAAAAAAAAAAAACAGGAAATGGGCACATCCCCTAACCGATGGTACCCCCATCGGTTAGAGGAGTGCCCCTCCCCTAACCGATGGTACCCCCATCGGTTAGAGGGGTTTTAAACCCCCTAACCGATGGAACCCCCATCGGTTAGAGGGAATTTTCCTCTAACCGATGGAACCCCCATCGGTTAGACTCCCCCCATCCCACGCATGTAAGGGGGTGCCTTCCCTATAAAAGGCACCCCCATTCCCCATGGAAAAGGGGTTCGGCTGGCTGCTCTTGGGCTTGGGCTCTCTCTCTCTAGCTCTCCCTCCCCTTTGGTCAGAAAAAGTGTTATAGCCCTCCTTTCTTATTGTCCCTTCTTTGAAAGTTGAAGGAGATAGGAATTTCCAAATCCCCAAAGCTCTCCTCTTCGTTCTCAATCTCATTCCCTTGTGAGTCAAGGTATCAAATTTTCTCCTGAGCATTGAGAAGTCGTCCATACACGGCATCGACAAACTCCATCGGCTAAAAGTCCGCAATAGCGGCACCGGCCCTCACGGGTTATAGGTTCTAAATACCGTCCACCCCGGACATATGGTATTTTAGATACCTTGGTAATTTATGCCACCTCCCATCGAGTTTTAAACTCTCCGGGACGGTGTGTTTGTGCTATATGCATATGTTTCTTAGAGGAGACTCTGCCCAAGTGGAATTCTGCTCAAGAACGTATTCATATATTCACAGATTCGTATTTTATATATATGCTTCTTAGAGAAACTCTGCTCAAATGGAGATTCCACCTAAGAACATATCTATAAACTTCAAATCTGTGTTTATATTGATATGTTTCTTAGAGGAGATTCTGCCCGAGATAGGTTCTGCCCAAGAAAATGTTTATATATTCACAAATTCTTATTTTCATATATATGTTTCTTAGAGGAAACTCTGCCCAAGTGGAGATTCCGCCTAAGAACATATCTATAAAATTCAAATTTGTGCCTATACACATGTGTTCTTGAAAGGAAGCTCTGCCCATGTCCGGGTTTCTCCCTCTAAAAACGTATCAATAATCACGAACTTTGTATTCATATACATGTCTTCCCAAGAGGAAACTCTGCCCAAATGGAGTCTCCGCCCGTAAATCGTCTATAATCACAAGTTTGTAATTACATGCATATGCTCTCGAAAAGGGATTCGCACATGCAGATAATACCTCTTTGCCGGATACTCCATTCAAATAGGGATACCGGTGAGAAAATATGCATAACTGCAAATTTGATCATACACACATACCTCCTTAAGGGCAAAATTCCTCCGGACAAAGATTCTCCGAGGACACATGGATATAAATACATATTCACATAATATACCTCCGTGAGGGCACTCCGTATAGGCAGAAACTCTGCCAAAATAAATGGAAATTGTATTGATATACACACATCCAAAGAAAAAGGAAACAAGAACTGAACTATGCTCAGATACTCCAAAGAGCAGCACGAAAGCATACTCACGAGAACTGTGTTCATATGAACAGTTTCCAAAAGGAACTTTAAATTGACAAGAACGTCCATGGGGACCCGAACTGTATTCAGATACTCCGAATGGGAGCACATATGCACTTCCACAAAAACCATATCCGTGGAAATGGACTTCAGACAAAAATCACAATATGACAAGAACTTCCATGGAGATACATCCATATGATCTCCGAAATTGTACCCGCACAAGTGCGAAATGAGGAGAAAAGAAACTTTGCCTCAAACTCAGACTTTGCTCCAAAATGGCACTATAAAAGAACTTCATATGAGAAAATTGATACAGTAATCCTTCTAATACGGAAGTGTTGCTCCGGGTCATAATACCCCCAAGTTCAGAATCAAAATGCACGGGTATATACCCGTTCACAATAACAATCCTCATGTTTTCCCAAATAGAAATTTCTAATTAATCTTTTGCAAATAAAAAAAACCTCAAACAGGTCCACGGTATGCAACCGTTCCCCTCTCAAATCACACTTTGGACTCCAAAAAGGCAGTCATTTCAAAAATGAAATACCAAAGTAAAGCATTGAAAGAAAGAAAAAACATGTTATGATCAGGATTTTCTAAAAGCGTGCATATTTTTCTCATCCTTTGCTATGAATGGTATTCGGGTTAAAACTGATGTTAAATACACCAGGAATCTTAACTCGATGTAAATGTAACATCGACTCCGTCGATGGAGACAGAGGTCCACACATGCTACTCCAATCACCTGATGAGTATGGATACGGGACTCAAGGAGTTCAGATAAAAAACGGCAACCCTAGTCGCCCGTCACACGGGCATCCCCGTCCATTTCATGGACAATCCATCGTCCGTTCCACGGACATCATACCTGTCCGTTCCAAGGACACCCAAAAATACTCTCTCCGCATTGTGTGGACTCTTTCTTCTGTCTGTTAGACAGACTGGCACGCCCCGCAAAATTCAAAAGCATGGGAAATGAATACATGAACCACATAAAACAAATGAATAAACAAAATCAAATGATATGGTGCTTCTATGTCACGATAACCATGTGTAACTCCACGCACACATATATACATAACTGCATATACACGTAACCATTATGTTCCCATCATATCCCATATATTTTCCCCGTGTCAACATGTGCACCACACAGTCCAAGTGAACTTCTTTCATGATGATTTTGGCTTCTTTGGGAGATAAGCATCTGAGGAGGACTGTCCTTTTTTTTCATGGACCAATTTGTATAATTGATCTCCTATAGCTGATATGATGCAGCCCTGCGTAAGAGCTGAATTTTCTAACCTCGATTAGGAGGTAGCCAACCTTTCTTGATTTTATAATCGGCTCGCCATCATCATATGATTTGCTGCATTCTCTTCTGTAGTGTATACTTCCTCAATTGCAATATTGGACTCATTGTCGAGGACACTTGGCATGAGTCTTCTATGACAGGCAATTATGTCCAATTCCCCTTCGGGAGGCAGTTTTATGGCAGATGCCAATTTGGCTAAAGCATATGCCTGAGAATTTTCACTTCTTAGTACATGAGATATGTCGAAGAAGTTGAACTTTTCTTTGAGCTTCATGACTGTAGTATAATATAGAATCAGTTGTTGTTTTCGAACTTCATATTGGCCTAACACTTGTCGGATGATCAGCTGCGAGTCACCATAAACTTGTATGCCTTTAATACCCATTTCAAGAGCTAGACGAAGCCCAATAATCAGAGCTTCGTATTCAACTTCATTATTTGTCAGTGGCTTCATAAGAGCACAAGAATTATATAATATTCCTCCTTGCGGAGTGACCAAGACGATACCTGCTCCAGTAGTGAGGCTGACGGAACCGTCTGTGAGATGAAGAGTCTGAGAAGCTCCATCAAAATATAATTCCCAAGAGGGTAATTCAATTGTGATGACCTCTTTAGGATTTGGATTTTCTTGAACTTGATTTTCTCTTTCATTTATTAGAGAGAGAGTTTCTTCTTCCGGAGATCTATAGACAAAGGTGAATCTTTTAACACTGGATGTGCAGCTAAGAATTCAGCCAAGCCTTACCCTTTGATTGCCCTTCGTGGGATATAAATGATATCAAATTCTATGAGGAGCAAAGCCCATTTTGTTGCCCAGTTAGCTAGGCCAGGGGGGGTGAATGGGAAATTAAAAAATATTTAATACTTAAACCTGTTCACACAATGGTCACAAAAACACACTTCGCAGATTGTTAGTGTTAGAGAAGGAAAATCAAACACACAAAGCAATCACACGACACAGAGATTTATCCTGGTTCGGATCTCCTCTCCTTAGGAGTCCTACGTCCAGTCCCTGAGCAATATCTCAGGATTTCACTAACAAGGGTACAATCCCCCTTAAGGACACTACAGTACCCCAGCTGGTCTTCCTTCACACGAAGGGAACAACACCCTGGAACCCACCAGGTCTTCTTCACACGAAGGGAACAACACCTTGGAACCCACTAGGTCTTCCTTCACACGATGGGAACAACACCCTAGAACCACCAGGTCTTCCTTCCAACGAAGGGAACAACACCCTAGAACCCACCAGGTCTTCCTTCCAACGAAGGGAACAACACCCTAGAACCCACCAGGTCTTCCTTCCAACGAAGGGCACAACACAAGAAAAGTGTTCAGAGATGAAGCCGCTAGATCAAGCTTATAGAACACTGCTTATCTGAAGCTAAGAACTGAGAAGGAAAAGATCTACAACAAAGGACTCTTCTCAGAACTAAAGGCTCTCTCACAGATCTACACTTAGCACAGAGAGAAAGAACTAGAACAGATGGGATTTTTTGCTTGGCTCTAGGAAAGCTTGCAGAAGGTTGTAAGCGTTGTATCACTTGTTGTTCTCTAACCGTTCTTGTTGCTTCAGGAGCTCATTCTCTATATATATATCACCCTTTTGAAATTTGAACGTTGATGTGTCCGTTGTCTCTAAGCTCTGGTATACGTTAGACTGCATGGTCCTGAGAGCTTTCCGTTCAACGGTCTTCATGCACGCACAGAGAGAAGATCTTCTGTATATCTTTTGGCTTCTTTTTGTCCAACATGGGTATGACGAGTGCTGTCAGAGACCTGCACGTATTACAAGCTTAAACATAGACAGCTGTCTCTTGTTGTCAGTCAATCGTTAGATTGATTTTATACAGAAATAGAAGTTTCACTATGTTCTCCTAAAAAGATATTTACAGAAGATATCGTTTGCATGCACTGCAGTGATACATTTAGTCATAATAAATACATGGCTGTCAGAAAGATATGCGAGAAGACTTTGACTTTTCAATGTATTAAAAATTAGCTCGAGAAATAAATCATTGTCTTCCATGAAATCGTTGTATGCATGACTCAGAATCGTTATATGTATGAGTGAATCGTTATGAATTCATAAACAAACAGATGCATACACCAATCGTTATATATGAATAACCAATCCTTGTGAGCGAATTGTTGTGAAATGTATGGAATCGTTACAGCGATCAAGTCGTTATGTAACTTAGCGAATCGTTACGAGAGCAATCGTTATGATCACTTAACGAATCGTTGCAGAAATCAAATCGTTATGATTACTTAACGAATCGTTGCGAGAACCAAATCGTTATGATCACTTAATGAATCGTTGTGAGGGCAAATCGTTGCGATCACTTGACAAATCGTTGTGAGAAGCAAATCGTTATGATCACTTAACGAATCGTTGCGAGGGCAAATCGTTGCGATCACTTAACGAATCGATGTGAGAGCAAATCGTTGTGATCACTTAACGAGTCGTTGTGAGAGCAAATCGTTGCGATCACTTAATGAATTGATGTGAAAGCAAATCGTTGCAATCACTTAACGAATCGTTGTGAGAGCAAATCGTTGCAATCACTTAACGAATCGTTGTGAGAGCAAATCGTTGCAATCACTTAACGATATAACACATAGTGAATCCTTGTAAGTATGAAATCGTTATGGAACTAAAGAAATCGTTATAGCTCTATAGAAATCGTTATGACCTATAGTGGAAATCGATGTGTACTTAGACAAATATTGATGCTTTGAACTCACATTGTTGTAGTGTGATGAATACTTACTTAATTGGTTTGTTTTCCCTTGGTTTATTTCCTGTGCTTAGACTTCACAGAAAATGTGTTAGTAACATTTATCATAGTTTTGTTAATCACCAAAACAGATAAGTAATTTGTATAAATTACATGGGGACAGTTGGATCATCAATCTCTCCCTTTTTGGTGATGACAAAAAGCATTAAACAAAGATGCTCTGAAATAACCTTTAGTGACATTTCGGAATTATAAGATGTATTTCAGAAGTGCTATATTTCTCCCCGTTTTTGTCATTTAAGCAAAAGATAAGGTATTAGACAAAGAAAGAGAGAAAGATAATGAGAGAACATAAAAGGATTGTATTACTCTTGAAGGGGTACAGGGAGATAGAAAGTAGGAGACAAAAGAGAGACATAATGAGAAATAACTTCCCAAGCCTTCTCTTCCTGCTGCTCAAAATGCAACTTGAACACCCCAGGAGAATAGAATAAGTTGGTCCCATGGAGGGAGCCATCCTTTTGAGATGGAGAGCCAACTGATCATCTAGAAAGTCAGCATAATGATCTCTGTCAAAGGAGGTTTATCAGTTGGTCCAGAAGAGGAGGGATCAGAGGATGAGGAGGGATCAGAGGATGAGGAGCTCCAGCTGATAAGGAGGCTGGAGGTACCTCAAAGAGAGGATTAGGTGGAGGAATGTCTGTGGAAGAGACAGGAGGTGAAGAGGATTGGGAAGGAAATGGGGTAGGAGAAGAGATGGTTCTGGGTTTTGGCTGTTTAAATGGTTGAGGAGCTGGTGGTGCTGTTGAGGAGGAGGCGGAGAAGGAGGGGTTGTGCCTGAATGGGTGAAGGAGCTGGGGGTCTTAGAGCAACAGCTTCTTCTTCTGCTTGGATCTGCTCACTCAGTCTCCACTGGCCCGGTTGGCCCTGACATTTACTCAACTGGCCCTGCTGACCCTTTAGCTGATGCCCTGGCCCGTTGTCGAGGCAGGCATGCATCATCATGAACTGTTGCTGTTTGTTCCTCCTAGACAGGAGGATTTCCATCTGAACATCATTGTGCCGGATGCCACATCCTCATTTTCTTGATCTTGCTCCCCCTGAGTAGGAACATCTTCCACTTGATCATTTTCATCAATAATTTCTTGCTCCCCCTGAATGGGAGCTTCCTCCATAACAACTTCTTCAGTGTGGTCTGATGCCACAGCTTCCTCAACACTAGCAAAACCTCTTCCACATCTTGAGTGCTTGGAATGGACTCAAGTGCTCTTCGGAGGACTGACCCTATCCTAGAAGTAGGAGGGGCAATCTCTTGGAATTCTTCTACAGGTACGAGGTGCTCTAGAGGAATATCCTCTATGCTTCTCTCACTGGTTCTGATTTCCTCAATAATTTCCTGAATAATATATGCTGCTCCGCTGTGAGGAACTCGGCTCCATAGCCCCCGCGCTGCCGGAAACACAGGTGCGGCCATGGATTTTAATGGGGAAGATTTTGAAGGGTTGGAGTGAGGAGAGGAGCATAACCCCAAGAAATTTCTCGCTGGAAGGAGTTTGGAGCTTGAAATCTCAGAGAGTTGATACCGAGTCGATAGGGTATCGCCTCAGGCAAGAGAAAGGAGATGAAGAAAATGATGTGAATCGTTTCCACACACATTTCGGGTAAATCAGGGAAATAATGACTTTTTCGAAACCGGAGGCGCCATTATGACGGAAAACGACAAATGACCAGTTCAATAGGAATAATAGACTTATAAAAAGCGAATCGCTAGGAATAATTTTATAAGAATATTTGTGGAAATTCGCTTAAATCTAGGAAGAGAAAATAATTAACATTCTGATAATTTATATTTCAATTTTATACAGATAAATCTTTCACAATTTGCACATGCCTAATTCCCTTCTAGAGATGTAAACCTCTCTTCAGGTAAGGCCTTGTGAAGATATCTGCTAAATGATTATTTGTATCAATAAAGGAAATATCTATGTTCCCATTAGCTACGTGATCACGAATAAAATGATATCTAACCTCATTGTGTTTTGTCCTTGAATGTTGTACTGGATTCTTGGTGAGATTTATAGTACTGGTGTTGTCGCATAACAGGGGAATTGTCTTGATATGTATCCCATAATCCTCAGTTGTTGTTTGATCCATAGAAGTTGTGTACAACAGCTTCCAGCAGCCACGTACTCAACTTCAGCTGTTGACAGAGCTACTGAATTTTGTTTCTTTGAGGACCATGATATCAGACATCCTGCAAGAAATTGACAACAACCACTGGTGCTTTTTCTATCTATTTTGCATCCAGCGTAGTCAGCATCAGAGTATCCTACTAATTAATTCACATGATTTTGGATACCAAAGACCTAAATCATGAGTTCTAGCTAAGTACTAAAAATTCTTTTAACACTAATTAATGAGACTCTTTAGGATCTGCTTGGTATCTAGCACACATGCATGCACTAAATAAAATATCAGGTCTGCCTGCCGTTAGGTAAAGTATGAACCTATCATACCTCTATAGATCTTTGATCTACTTTCTTACCATCCTTGTCACTGTCCTCCTTGTTGATGTGTTTATAGGTGTTGACAGTGGCTTGGCATTATCGAACCCAACTTCTTTAAGAGTTCCTTAGTATTTTGGCTTGATAAATGTGGGTGCCATCTTTTCCTTGCTTGATTTGCAATCTTAGGAAGAGTTTAGCTCCCCCATCATGCTCATCTCGAATTCTCCCTGCATAAGCTTCTCAAAGTACTTGCAAAGAGATTCATCAATAGAGCCAAAAATTATATCATCTACATAGATTGTACAACCAATATATATTTGACCTTAGACTTAATGAACAGAGTACTCTACTTGACCTCTAATAAAACTATGGTTTAATAAAAAAGAGCTAAGCCTTTCATACCAGGCCCTAGTGCTTGTTTTAAACCATATAATGCTTTGTGTAATTTAAAAACATGATTCGAAAATTCAATGTCATCAAAGCCTGGAGGTTGTTCTACATAAACTTCCTCCTTAATAAAACTATTAAGAAATGCAGACTTTACATCCATTTGAAATAGTTTCAAATCTAATGCAGATGCATAAGCAAGTAAGATTCTAATAGCCTCAGTCTAGCTACAGGTGCATAGGTTTCATCGAAATCTATGTCTTCCTCTTGGAATAGCCTTGAGCTACCAATCTGGCCTTGTTTCTTAAGATCACATCAGCTTCATCCAATTATTTCTGAACACCTATTGGTGCCAATCCTGGATGATCATGATGGTTAGGAACAAGTGACCATACATGGTTTCTCTTGAACTGATTCAATTCATCTTGCATGGCTAAATCCAAGATTCATCAGTAAGAGCTTCATTGACTATCCTAGGCTCTATTTGAGAGACAAAAGCTAGATAACCACAAGGAATAACATTACCTCTTGTTCGTACCCCTACAGATGGATCACCATAATGTTTTCAGGTGTGTGATCTTTCTTGTATCTCCACCTCTTTGGAAGATTTTGATGAGAGATATCCCTTTGTTTCATGTCTTCCAGAGTGGATCTTCCTTGTCCTCAATGAGTATTCTTTAGTTCTTTGACAATTCTTCTGCATCATCACTATCACTATCTTCTTCCTTTCTCAAGGGTTAGTTTCATCAAAAACAACGTGTACTGACTGCTCAATTAATAAAGTGCGCTTATTAAACACTCTATATCCTTTTGGTTTAGAAGCATAGCCCATGAAGATGCCTTCATCTGATTTGGCATCTAATTTACCAATGTCTCTTTTGCCGTTCTTGTGGATGAAGCATGGACATCCGAATGTCCTGAAGTGACTGATATTCGGCTTCTTTCCTTTGTACAACTCATATGCTGTCTTTTTCAAAATCGGTCTGATCATCACTCTATTTATGATATAGCTTGCTGTGTTTACTGCTTTAGCCCAAAAATATCTTGGCAAATCATATTCTGATAACATCGTCCTTACCATGTCCAACAAAGTTCTGTTCTTCCTCTCAGCAACTCCATTTTGGTGTGGTGTCCTTGGCGCTGAGAAATTATGCTATATACCTTGATCATCACAGAAATTTGCAAATCTTTCATTTTGGAATTCTCCTCTATGGTCTGATCGGATTCCAATAATGCTAAACTTCTTGTCTTTCTGTATCCTTTTACTGAAGCTTACAAAGTTCTCAAAAGTGTCATCTTTATGCTCTAGGAATGATACTCATGTGAATCTGGAGTAATCATCTACTATAACATCCATATTGCTTTCCTCCTAGACTGGTGGTCCTCATTGGCCAAATAAGTCTATGTGTAAGAGTTCTAAGGGTTTAGAGGTTGTCACCATAGTCTTTGACTTGAATGAGGATTTTACATGCTTCCCTTTTGCACAAGGCCCACAGGCACTGTCCATTCTTGCGCTAACTTTAGGTAGACCTTCCACTAAGCTTCTCTTGATCAGCTTCCTTATGCCATCCAAACTGCAGTGGCCCAATCTTCTGTGTCACAGCTCAGTTGACTGCTCTTTGTTTGCTGCTAAACAGATATCCTGACCTTTCAAATCTTCAAGGTAGAGTACGTACAGGTTCTTTTCTCTGTTGGCTTCAAAGATAACCTCTCCATCTTTCATAATGCTCCACTTTGACTCTTGGAATTTGATTTGATGTCCTTTGTCGCACAGCTGGCTGATGCTGATGAGGTTGTGCTTCAGTCCTCTAACACATAGTACATCTTCAAAAACTGTTTTGCCTTTGCTGCTTACTGATCCACTGCCTATCACAGTCCCTTTTCCATTATCCTCATAGGTGACTGTGCCTTCTTCAGCTTCGAGGTGAGAGAATAGCTTTTTATTTCCGACATATGCCTTGAGCACCGCTGTCCATGTACCATTTTGATGCTCGAAGGCTTCCCTGAAATAGAGACACTAAGCTTTAGGTACCCAAGTCTCTTTTAGGTCCTTGCTGGTTTAGTATCATCAATTTTCCTTTTGATTATCCACATTTTGTGTTTGGTTGGACATGATACTTTATGGTCCTAATTTATTACAATGACTACGCAAGACATGTTTGTTACTTTTTCAATTTTAATATATTAAGGTTTGCTTTGTATGCTACATCTTGTTCAGATATAAATTTTGGAGTTGGATACATTTTAGATAAATTATTGTTTCTTCATTATCTGGGGGTGTGTAACCTACTCCATGCTTCTTTTTACCTGACCGTCTAGCACCTTTTAATATTAGGAATTTTTACCATTAGTAAATTTTTCTAACGTACTTGATAATTTTTCATTTTCCTCTATTAGTGTTTTGATTTTCTTTTTCAATTCGTCTGAATTTTCTTATTTTTCTAGTTTGATTATTTGTTTATCTTTATCTTTTAGATCTTCGAATAGCAACTCATTTCTTCTCTTAAGTTCATTAACTTGCTTCTCTAGTTGTTCATTTTCTGATTTTAAATCTGAATTAGTATTCTCTAGACATGCAATGTTTTTCTTGCTAGCTTTTAGTAGTTTAGATGCTTCTTTATATTTCTATATAACTCGTTAAAAACTTCTTCTAAGTCATCAGAATCTGAATCATTACATGAATCAAGATGAGTCAGAAGTTACCTTTTCTTCTTCTTCCTCACTGCTTGAGCTTGACTCGTTGTCCGAGTCGCTGTTGTTGCTCCAAACTGCTACCATTGCTTTCTTCTTGTATCTCCTGAACTTCTTGGAACTATCTTTCTTTTTGAATCAGATTTCTTGAGCTTCGGACATTCTGCTTTGATATGTTCGGACTTCTTACATTTATAGCATATGGGCTCACCTTTCTTTGAGTCTTTTTCTTCTATCTTCTTAGACTCCTTATTTTTCTTGAAATATCTTCTGCCGGACTGATATCTTTTCTTTTTGGCTAAGATTCGTTGAAGCCTCCTAGATAGCATAGCTTCTTCGTCTTCACTGCTGGTTCGTCTTCAGATTTTTCTTCAGAGCTGCTTTCTACTGCTTTGAGAGCATTGTGTGTTTCTTCCTACTAGATGATTCTCCTAATCTCTCCATGTTTATCTCATGGGCCTGAGGGACCCAATGAGCTTTTCCATGACATCCTTTTTAAGTCATTAGCCTCTTCTATAGCTTTACCTTGGGAGTCCAAGAAGATGGTAGAGATCAAGAATTTTCCTTACCATGTCTCCCATCTCATAGCTTTTTTCCTAATCCTGCTAACCCGTTGGTGATGTCTGTAAATCTACTGAACATCTGTGTAATAGTTTCTCCTGACTGCATCTGGAATCTCTCATACTGTGTCACCAAAATTTCTATTCTGGTTTCTTTTACTTTGTCAGTACCTTCGTTTGTGATTCTCGCTTTTCCCACATCTCCATTGCGGATTTTGCAAGAGGAGATTCTATTGAATTCCTTTTTGCTGAGAGCGTACAACACAATATGCTCTTGGCTTTGCAGTTGAGAGAAATTTTCTTCTTGTCGTCCTCAGTCCATTTGTCTTTCTCATTGGTAACCAGAAGATCACCTTCTTCAACTATCGACCAAATTTGATAGTCGAGACCTTGAAGGAAATATTCCATTCTTGTTTTCCAATAGGTGTAATCTTCTCCATCGAACAGCAGTGGCCTGTTGACTGACTAACCTTCGGAGTGACCTTGGGTTGCCATTTGATCTTTTCTCTTCAGATCGTTGGATCTTTTTCTTTGTCGAAGAGACTCGCTCTAATACCACTTGTTGCCCAGCTAGCTAGCCCAGAGGGGGGGTGAATGGGATATTAAAAAATATTTAATACTTAAACATGTTCACACAATGGTTACAAAAACACACTTCGTAGATTGTTAGTGTTAGAGAAGGAAAAATCAAACACACAAAGCAATCACACGACATAGAGAATTATCCTGGTTCGGATCTCCTCTCCTTAGGAGTCCTACGTCCAGTCCCTAAGCAATATCTTAGGATTTCACTAACAAGGGTACAGACCCCCTTAAGGACACTACAGCACCTAGCACCCCAGTTGGTCTTCCTTCACACGAGGGAACAACACCCTGGAACCCACCAGGTCTTCCTTCACACGAAGGGAACAACACCCTGGAACCACCAGGTCTTCCTTCCAACGAAGGGAACAACACCCTAGAACCACCAGGTCTTCCTTCCAACGAAGGGAACAACACCCTGGAACCACCAGGTCTTCCTCCAACGAAGAGAACAACACCCTGGAACCCACCAGGTCTTCCTTCCAACGAAGGGCACATCACAAGAAAAGTGTTCAGAGATGAAGCCCCTAGATCAAGATTATAGAACACTGCTTGATCTGAAGCTAAGAACTGAGAAGGAAAAGATCTACAACAAAGGACTTTTCTCAGAGCTAAAGGCTCTCTCACAGATCTACACTTAGCACAGAGAGCAAAAGCTAGAACAGATGGGATTTTTGCTTGGCTAGGAATGCTTGCAGAAGGTTGTAAGCGATCTAACCGTTCTTGTTGCTTCAGGAGCTTCATTCTTCTATATATATATCACCCTTTTGAAACTCGAACATTGATGTGTCTGTTGTCTCTAAGCTCTGGTATACGTTAGACTACATGGTCCTGTAGAGCTTTCCGTTCAACGGTCTTCATGCACGCACAGAGAGAAGATTTTCTGTAATATCCTTTGGCTTCTATTTTGTCCAACATTGTATGACGAGTGCTGTCAGAGACCTGCACGTATTACAAGCTTAAACAATAGACAGCTAAGTTGTCTCTTGTTGTCAGTCAATCGTTAGATTGATTTTATACAGAAATAGAAGTTTCACTCTATTCTCCTAAAAAGATGTTTACAGAAGATATCGTTTGCATGTACTGCAGTGATACGTTTAGTCATAATAAATGCATGGCTGTCAGAAAGATATGCGAGAAGACTTTGACTTTTCAATGTATTAAAAAATTAGCTCGAGAAACAAATCCTTGTCTTCCATGAAATTGTTGTATGCATAGCTTACAGAATCGTTATATGCATGAGTGAATCATTATGAATTCATAAACAAACAGATGCATACACAAATCGTTATATATGAATAACCAAATCCTCATAAGCGAATCGTTGTGAAATGTATCGAATCGTTACAGCGACCAAGTCGTTATGTAACTTATCGAATCCTTACGAGAGCAAATCGTTATGATCACTTAACGAATCGTTGTAGAAAGCAAATCATTATGATTACTTAACGAATCGTTGCGAGAACCAAATCGTTATGATCACTTAACGAATCGTTGTGAGGACAAATCGTTGTGATCACTTAACGAATCGTTGTGAGAAGCAAATCGTTATGATCACTTAACGAATCGTGTGAGGGCAAATCGTTGCGATCACTTAACGATCGTTGTGAGAGCAAATCGTTATGATCACTAACGAATCGTTGTGAGGAGGAAAAATCGTTGCGATCACTTAACGAATCATTGTGAGAGCAATCGTTGCGATCACTTAACGAATCGATGTGAGAGCAAATCGTTGCAATCACTTAACGAATCGTTGTGAGAGCAAATCGTTGCAATCACTTAACGAATCGTTGTAAAAGCAAATCGTTGTGATCACTTAACGAATCGTTGTGAGAAGCAAATGTTATGATCACTTAACGAATCGTTGTGAGGGCAAATCGTTGCGATCACTTAACGAATCGTTGTGAGAGCAAATCGTTATGATCACTTAACGAATCGTTGTGAGGAAAAATCGTTGCGATCACTTAACGAATCATTGTGAGAGCAAATCGTTGCGATCACTTAACGAATCGATGTGAGAGCAAATCGTTGCAATCACTTAACGAATCGTTGTGAGAGCAAATCGTTGCAATCACTTAACGAATCGTTGTAAAAGCAAATCGTTGCAATCACTTAACGATATAACACATAGTGAATCCTTGTAAGTATGAAATCATTATGGAACTAAGGAAATCGTTATAGCTCTATAGAAATCGTTATGACCTATAGTGGAAATCGATGTGTACTTAGACAAATATTGATGCTTTGAACTCACATTGTTGTAGTGTGATAAATACTTACTTGATTGGCTTGTTTTCCCTTGGTTTATTTCATGTGCTTAGACTTCACAGAAAATGTGTTAGTAACATTTATCATAGTTTTGTTAATCACCAAAATAGATAGATAATTTGTATAAATTATATGGGGACAGTTGGATCATCACATTTCCCGAGTCTTCCTGCCAATACGGGTTGTCTCAACAGATATTTGAGAGGATCATACTTGGAGATGAGTTTGACTTCATGAGCCAGCAGATAATGCCTCAATTTCTTGACGGCAAATACCAGTGCTAGGCAGACTTTCTCCATTGGAGCATATCGGAGTTCTGGACCGATCAACTTTCTGCTGAGATAGTATAGGGGTTGCTCCTTGCCTTCTTCATTTGTTTGTGCTAATGGAGCTCCCAAAGAGGAGTCTATAGCCGCAATATAAAGTATGAGAGGCTTTCCAATAACTGGTGCTCCCAACACTGGTGGAGTGAGGAGATATGCTTTTATTTGCTCGAAGGCAGCTTGGCATTCTTGAACCCAGATGAAGGGAGCATCTTTCTTCATTAGTTTGCCGAAGGGCATGCACCTTCCTGAGAGATTAGAGATGAATCGCCTGATATAGGCTAATTTTTCTTGGAATGACCTTAGCTCGGTCAGATTTTGAGGAGATGGCAGTTGCTGGATTGCCTTGATTCTGTCGGGGTCTATTTCTATTCCCCGATATTTGACGACGAATCCCAGGAATTTGCCGCTTGAAACCACGAATGCACATTTCATGGGGTTCATTTTCAATTGTATTGACGAAGTCTTTCAAAAACACAATGAAGATCAGATAGATGGTCTTCCCGTTTTTGTGTTTGACGACTAAGTCATCCATAGCATTCGACCACATATGGATCATTTCATTGAATATCTTTGTCATGCCTCTTTAATATGTGGCTCCTGCATTCTTCAAGCCAAAGGGCATCCTTTTGTAGTTGAAGATACCTTTGGGTGATCTAAAAGCAGTATGATCTTTGTCTTTGATCGCCATCTGGATCTGGTTATAACCTGAAGACCCGTCCATAAAGGATAAAGCTTCATGGCCGGTGGTCATGTCCACCATGGTTTCTGTGATTGGAACTGGGAAATCATCTTTGGGACAAGCTTTGTTCAAGTCCCCATAATCGATGCATATTCGGACTTGGCCATTTTTCTTCTTCACTGGAACAATATTGGCGAGCCAGATTGGATATATGCATGGCTCGATGAAGTCTACTTCAGAGAGTTTGTCGACTTCAGCATTTACTTTAAGCTCCAGCTCATGCCGCATACGCCTTTGGGACTATTTGACAGGCTTGGCTGTATGAAGTATGGATAATTCACGCTCGGCAACTGATGGCTCCAGCCCGGGCATTTCTTTGTAATTCCAAGCAAAGCAATCTTGGAATTCCAGCAGGAGAGTTTGATAAGACTGTCTTCTTGTTCATCAAGAAGGGCGCTGATAAAGATTAGTCGGGGTTTTTCTTGATCCCCGAGATTGAGCTCGATTAATTCATCAATAGTGGCTTGTCCGCCATCTTCAATTCTTGAGGAGCTGAGCGGTTGCAGATCCACGAAGTCTTCTTCGTCGTCAGAATTGGCGACGTGGACCTCATAGAAATTCATATCTTCATAATTTGTTGGTGAGGATTGCTCGTCAGATTCTTCTAGCGATTCTTCATTTGATAGTCCCTTGTGGGGGAGGCAATATCTTCTTGGGAGTTGGAGTTGGAGGATTCTTGACTGCTTTTTGCATTGCAGGTCTCCGGCGATAGCCCAACAACATTGACTGTGAAGAAGGACTCGGTATCATAACCTAGCCCTCTTGTATCTTTCTTGGAGAATGGAGGTTGTCCTCGCACTTGGGAAGGTTCCCATAATTGCGTGAAGAAATCCCGTCGGGAGGCATTTTGCACCTGAGGGATATTTTGCTTCTTGCACATTTCTTTGATATTTTCTGGCATATCAGTCATTTCTTGTATTGGCTCAAGATGATTATTGGGTTTATTTTCCCAACCGAAATCATCTTCTGGAGATGCTTGAGGTATTGGCTCCCCTTTATAAAAGAGAATTGGCTTTGCTGCCTTTCTAGCATTCTTCTTCTCTTCTTTTCTTTGATAAGTAACGACGAATGTTTTCAATCGCCAGACCATTTGATCTTGCCTTGGGGAGTAAATTTGCATGCAGTTAGGAGGAAGAGGAATACTCTGGTTGATGGCTTGACTAACATGATCGGCCTCATAATTGATGCTTCGCCTTTCTGGGCGGGTTGATTTGCTTCGGGAATTCTTTGTGTGGAGCTCGGCAAGGCCCTTGCTTATTACAAAAAGCTCGCCGGTCTCACTATCTTCATCTGAGCATCCAGTTTTTTAACCCTTCCCTTTTGATCGGGTAGGGGGTTGAAGAATTGGTCCTCCAAGATATAGGAGGGCATCAGTTAGGTTGCATTCATCTTCCCGAAACGGGGCTTGATCAGCAAAGACTGTATGCTACTTTCCTTCTTTTACATATTTGATGCACTGATGTAGTGTTGATGGGATGACCCAATTTTCATGTAGCCAAGGCCTCCCGAGCAATATTCTGTATGTTGTATCAGCATCAATAATGTAGAAGGTCACCTTGGTGATGAAGTCACCTAGAGTTAGGTCGACGGTGACTCTTCTGATGGCTTCTTCTGAGTCTTGGTTGAAACCAGTGATCCGTACATCTCTTACCTGCGGCATATAAGGCATGAGATGTAGGGATTCAAAGGTTTTATAAGGCATTAAGTTGATGGATGCCCCCGGATCGACCAGAATCCGATTTAATTTGTTGCAATTGACATGTCCTTTCATATATAAAAGACGATTGTGGCATGGGGAGGATAGCAGCATATCTTCATCTGTGAAGGTGACATTTGCTGCCAATGCTTCATATGCTTGAACTTGAAGATCAGCCATATGAGTTCATAGGTTTCTGGTCTTGGAGTATTTGACGAGAGTTTCTATCAAGTCTTTGCTCCAAGCAATTGCTTCCCAGACAGTGATATTGACGGGGAGTGATTTTAGTTGCTGAAGAATTTTGTCATCAGCCTCGGCGCGTGTCTGGTCCAATGGGGAAGATCCCCCAATCAAGGATTCAGACAACTCCTTTGGCTTAACAGACCCCTTTTGAGAGAGGGAAGTTGATGGCTTTCATTTTGCGAGAGAGGAGCGTTGTCTGGCTCATTTGACGAGGCATATGGACTTTGGCCCTCATTCTTTGGATGAGAAGCTGTATTGGGCAACCCCTCTTCTTCATCTTAGGGGTCGAAGATATAGGAATCTGCTTGAATTTCAATTTCAAGCAGAGGTCTTGATTCTTCGCCACGAAAGAGTATTACTTTGTTTGAACTTGTGATATCAGGCTTTTTGGTAGTAGTAGATGTTGCTTTGTGCTACCTACCACCGCCGGTATGTCAGCGTCGTTGGCTTGTCTTCAATTTGTATGGTAGTATCACTTGGGGAGCCTTGCAGCTCCTTAGGTGGAGGTACGAATACCATGTTGCAGGTGAAGGAGTTGAACATGCGGTCCAACTTTTCTATGGTGATTTCTTCACCTTCATTGAAGAATATCAATCTTAATGAGAGAGGAAACTCCTCTCCTTCTAGAGCTTCTTGCTGGACTTGACAGAGCCAATTCCGGAGCCGGTTTTTTCGCTCTATCTCCTCCCATGGAATATATTGGTCAAGTGTAGCTTTATCAGAAGGCCTGGGAGATATATATTCTTCTAGCTCATCAATCAGCTTCTGGACAGGAGTTGGTTCTTGAGGAGCTTCCGCAGCAGCAACGCGCTTCATTTGCTTTTTCATTCTTCTTTTTTTATTTCTTCTTCTAATTCTTTCCCTATTCTTCATTTGCAAGGCTTCAGCCGAAATCATGGCTTCTTGCTCTAGAGATGGCTCGGAGACACTCCTTTTGCTAGAGCCGCCTTTTGTTGTGGATTTCTTGGACTTTTTGGAGTTGGTTGATTTTCGAGGGCGATTTTCGAGGGCCCACAGTGGCCCATCCACCTTCTAAGGCTTGTGCCTCGAAGGTTGAATTAATTGCTTCTTCAGCAATTTCAGGTGGGAGTTGGTAGTAATCATCCACGAACTCCTCTGCTTGTTGCGAGATTGGCTCCGCCACAGCTTCTTCTGGTATTTGATTTCTATATCGCAGAATGGCAGCTTTGCGCTTTTCTATTTTGTCCTTGCACTCGCTTCGTCCATAGGCCAGTTGAGAGTGGGTATTCATATATATCTTGATATTGCTCTTGATAGGCTGGACTTGGATCATGTATTTGTTGTGACGCCTCACCAAAGTGTGTTGACGCGAGGAAGTTTCCATATTGATCAATTATTCCCTCTTGAATATATGTTCGGATCAGGTCACGGAGCTCCGAACAGTCTTTAGTGGGATGCATAGCTCTAGAATGGAATTCACAGTAGTCATGCAGCTCCTTTTCACTTTCAGAGATATAAGGCGCTGGTTCATGCACCTTGATTAGCTTTTGCCTTATGAGATTATCAAATATGAGCTTGATATTCTCTTCGGCAAATGAGCGCTGATGCAGAGGATGCCAGTTCATATACCATCGACTGGACAAATATGGATTGGAGTTGGCAGCTCCTCCTCTGACTCAGGATGACCAGAGGATGATGATGCACTAATAACATTCACCGAGTGGGACCCAGAGTTGGATGGCCCATTCGGCGGCTGTGAGTATGAGGTTGTGGAGGGTTGACCAAAGAATTACCCAGGTCATTATCCTTGTCCGATCAGATTTTCACGTCATCTTTGAAGTTTATGCAGTCTTCAATGACGTGGCCGTCATTTGATGATATGGACAGTAATTGGATAATATGTCTGCTGGAGCGAGATAATCCATCCATCCGAATCACAGGCATAGTCGGAAGAGTGATAATGTTTGACGTCGAGGGAAAGAATATAACCTTGCCGGCTCGACGGGAGTTGGAGGACCTTCAGATAGCCACCCGATTGAGTCTGCATATGGCGACATGGGAGGCAGCTCCGAATGTGCTTGTGTATGAATAGGGGCAGTTTGTGGAGCTGAGTGGGAGTATCCTGACGTCTATCCACACTTTGCATGATTTGTCGCAACTCTTGCTGGCCTTGTTGTAATTGCTGGAGTTGCTTTTGGACTTTCCTCATTGCTTTTCATGTGGCTTGGTGCCTGGATCTTGGCGGAGAATGAGCTCCTGAATTATCTTGAGGTGGGTCACATGAAGGATCGGCCTCAGGATTATTTGAGCTTGTAGCGGGCTCTGCCGTATGTATGACATTGATTGATTGCTCTGGCCGATCCCAAGCATGAGGTTGAGGAGGGTCGACCAGACCGCTTTGCATAGATATGAGGCCATTTTGAATCATCTTCTGGGCCTCATTTTTGAAGACACAGCAATCTTCAATTGCATGCCCCACCATACGGTGATACAGGCAATAGTTGGGCTGATTGATCTTGCTGACATCTACCGGCTTCTTTGGTTCTGGCAGTAATTGATTGTCGAAGCAGAGATCAAAAAGCTTCTTAGTAAGCTCCTTTTTAAAGGAATAGGGAGCCTTCATGCGCTCCGCCAATGTTGGCACCGTCATTTTTTGTTCTGATTTCTTCTTCGGGGCGGCAGAGATTACTACCCCCTTTGCTTCATTGCCAGGCAAGAAGTCAATGACGTTGACCTCTTTTGTTGGCTGGTTGCGCTCTTTGGGGAGCTTGCCTTTATGAGATGTGTGAGCCATTTGTTCGGCTAAAAACATCTCGACTTCTGCTATAATAGAATTTAATTGATCGAAACTCTTGATATTTGCCCCCAAGAGTTTCTCATTGATTGTCGCTATGAGGCCTCTTCAGCAGATGGTGATTGCATCTTCTTGAGCAGAAGGGTTGTTGCATTTCATGCTAAACTCTCTCCACCTCTTGATGAAGTCAATTGCCGATTCCCCTTTCTTTTGTTTGAGGGAACATAGCTCGGAAAGATAGACTTTCCTTTCAGCCGTTTGGAAATGGTTGATGAACTTCTTTTGCAGATCAGCCCAATCAGCAACTGAGTTGGACTTGAGCTTCGAATACCATTGGAACGCAACTCCAGTCAAGGAAGTTGCGAAATATCTGAGAAGATATGATTCGTCGAAGGCGAGCTCACCCATGGCAGTGGTATAATGTGCCACATGTTCCAGAGGTGACCGTGTCCATCAAACTTTTGTAGTTTTGGGACTTTAGGGCACGCCTGTGGCAGCTTCTTGAATTGATGATGTATCGGGTACGGAACAGAATATAAGTCCGTAACCTGGATGCCTTCGCCCTGTTGAGCGAATATATCTTCAATTATTGTTTGTATCATATGCCTTTGCATGGCAGCATCTTGAATTGCTCTTGTTTGAGGAGGCATAATATTAGATGGATCAGTAATATCTGACCCGTAGCTTGAGGAAGAAGACCACTTGTAGAAGCCGCCGGATGATTTGTCGGGGGGACCCATCCGGATGCTGACTTTGTTGATTTTAGAGTAGAGACTGGCTCCATAGAATGCGAAGGCTTGAAGTTGCCAATCGCCTCATTTTATTTAAGACTGCAACCATTTGAGATTGGCACTGCTGCATCACCTGATATTTGTCGTCATCCGACATTGCTTGGAAATTTTCTCTTGTAGGCAGGTCGATGACGGGGTTGATAATAGAGGTAGGAAGTCTACCTTCTTCAATTTGAACATTTGTTTCTTCGAAGAAGGGGATTTGAATTCCTCGTGTTGAGAGTCAACACGAGTAGGAGCTTGACCAGACGTCCCAGCTTGCCCACCGAGTTGGCGGTTTCTTCTGACAAATTGTCTGGTGTTGGGATGAATAGCCTCAGTGAGAATATTTGAAGTGGCTTCCGCGATTTGTTCCGCCGGTTCGCCAGAGTCCTTCCCAGAGGCGTAGCATGAGAAGATTATGAGCTTGGGTTTTTCCTCTGCTGCCCAGGTGACATGCCGTCTTTTTGACGAGCAGGTACTGGCATTAGGAATTGCCCCCAACCTATCAAATACTGAGATTCGCGATATACGGTCGAAGACCGATATGCGAGGTTTGAATTGTTGAATTGGGTTTTCTTTGACTACCCGGATATTCTCCGGGCCTTGAGGAGTATAGTTTGATTTCTTGTATACCCCTTTTCTCTTTTGTCCATTGAGGTGCTTGGGTTCAATATGTTAAAGAGAAGTATATTTGGTATTACTTCTCTTACCGACCACTTTTGATGCATTTATTTGAGTTTTCTTGAGTTGTTGGGCTTCCTTTTTGGGAACCCAGATTTGTTTGAGCTTGGCAGACCGCTGGGTCTTTTTCTTGACGTCAGCTTCCACCTTGGAGTCTTCTTGTTTTCCTCGAAACCACCGCAGGACTAAGAAGCGATTCGAGGTAGGGATTATTGGAGGAATGACAGGTTGGCTTCCATCAAGCCGCACCCGCAGGCTTCCGACCATGATGGACTTGCCGGATCTTGAGGTGGCAGCATACGGCCTTTTATTTTTGTAATTTTTGTTTTGCCCCCGTTGTGAGGGGACAGGAGCTATAATCTTAGAGAAGATTACCCGGACCGAGTAAGCCGGATTTAAGTTGGATGGGGCTTGACCCCTTTGGTAGCATCATCTTTTGAGGGCATTTGGGTGCCCTTGTTGACGATAGCAGGACGAGCTTTGACATGCTCACAGCTCCTGCCGATCTTCTTTCTTGCTTTGTTGGAGGGAGACTTTTGAGCTGTACCCTCCTCTTGTTGGGCCGGAACCACCCCCAGGAAGTAAAGGGATCCGACGATTGCTGGGAAATCTCCGAATACAATCGGAGTCGCCAGGTAGCCGAACCTGGCGTGGTTGTTGACGACGAGCGGTCCATAAGTGACGGACATCTCCAACAATTTGAAGTTTGCTTTTTTATTGTCCGAGTACCTTCAAGGAAAAACATCAGTATTAGAATTTTCATAAAAAATGCATATATCTCGACCTTTTTTGCTATGAATGGTGAGAAGGGGTCCCACCGGGCGTGCCAGCTGTGGACACGCGGAAAATTCCTTCGTTTTGATTGTTTCATATGGAGGTTTGAGTCTGATTTGATTTGTTATTTATTTCTATGGCATGCGGGGCGTGCCAGCCTGTCTAACAGACAGAAGTAAGAATCCGCGCAGTGCGGAGAGAAAGTTTGATGTCCATGGAATGGACAAGTGCGCCAGTTTTAATTTGAACTTTATGGGTTCTGCGATTTTTATTCATCAGGCGATTAGGGTAGCGTGTGCTGGACCCCTGTCTCCATCGATTGAAATCGATATTTTGCTTACATCGGATTAAAAGCCCTTGATGTTATTTTAACATCAGTTTCACCCGAATACCATTGATAGCAGGACGAAGAAATATGCATTTTCTAGAAACTGTAATACGATATTTTCCCTTTTTATTATTGTCGGACAAAATGAATTTTAACTGAGAAAAAGGATTTGTTCCTTTAAAGAGGGGTATTTTATTTTTGAAATCAAGAATGTTTGTTTTGAGAAAAGGATTTGTTTGAGACGGAATATGGATTTCTTTCGAGTTTTAAAATATAATTTGAGGAGTATGCGAATGTGTACCATGAATTTATTGGTGTTTGGACATTTTATTTTGAAGAGGAGTGTGAGTTCCCCTTTTAGAGGATTGATATATGATTTTGAAAGTGAACACCGTGAATTCATTTGGTAGTTTGAGTATATTGTGATTTTTGAGCAGCGCTCCGCATAGGCAAGGTTATCGCGCAAATATACGAGTATGAATTTGATGGACATATGATTGTATTGACTTTTAGGGGAGAGTCCCTGTATAGACAGAGTGTCCCCATGAAATACGCACATATGTACATATATATTTATGGACATGAATATGCTTTTGGGCAGAACCCCCGCTAGGCAGAGTTTCCTTTAAAAGACATATTCACATGAACATATATTCGTGAACATATGGATATATTTTCGGCAGAACCTCCGTTTAGGCAGAGTTGTTCTCAAAAAGCACACGCATATGAACACAACTTTTCTTGTGAATACATGGATATGTTTCTAGACAGAACCACTGCTTGGGCAGAGTTTCCTTTAGGAAATATATACATATAAGCACAATATACGTGAATATATGGATATAATTTCGGCAGAACCTCCGCTTGAGTAGAGTTTCCTTTAGAAAATATATACATATAAGCACAGAGTTGTGAACATATGAGTATGTTTTCGGGCAGAACCTCCGCTTAAACAGAGTTTCCTTAAGAAAACATATACACATGAGCACGAGATTGTGATTATATGGATATGTTCTCGGACAGAATCTTCGCTTGGGCAGAGTCTCCTCTAAGAAACATATACATATAAGCACAACGTTGTGAGCATATGAGTATGTCTTTATAGAAGACGCATACCCATACGAGCACAACACTCACCTATCCCGGAGTCATGCTCGAGGGGCGGGGAAAACATGTGCATCTAAATGCATATACCCATAGAGTCCTGCTCGATATAGAGGCATTTAGAGTACGAGAACAAGGATATTTAAATACCATGTATCCATAGAGTCTTGCTCGATATGGAAGGTATTTAAACCCCGAAGGATATTACACCCACAGAGTCTTGCTCGATGTGGGGGTATGGACCGCATTATGATTTCCTTGAGAGGCCCTCCATGGAGGCTAGCTCAGCATGGAGGGGGATGGAGGAGATGTCGATGCCGTATGGGGTGATCTCCCTTTTCTTTACGCTTGTCGGATGTTCCGCACCGAGCAGGGGAAGAACCGATACCTTCACACTGAGCGAGAGAACTTGGAGAACAAGTGAAAAGATTTTGGGAGAGAAAGCTCTTTTCCTTTTTTTTCGAATTTTTTTGAAGGAGACAGAACCCTTTTTATTTTAGGGGAGAAGCCCAAGGGAACCGGGGAAAGAGCCCCTTGCCCCCTAGGGGTGCATGGGGCTTTATAGGGGTTGGCCCCCTTTACAATGCGCATGGGAGGTGCCCCCCCCCCCTAACCGATGGTACCCTCCATCGGTTAGGGGGAGATCCCCTCAACCGATGGTAGGTACCATCGATTGGGGGATTTACCCCTCCAACCGATGGTCCCCTCCATCAGTTGGAGGGGATCTCCCCCCCAACCGATGGTACCCTCCATCGGTTAGGGGGAGATAACCGATGGAGGGTACCATCGGTTGGGGGGATTTGTCCCTCTAACCGATGGAAGGTACCATCGGTTAGGGAGAGATCCCCTCAACAGATGGAGGGTACCATCGGTTGGGGGGATTTGTCCCTCCAACCGATGGAGGGTACCATCGGTTAGGGGGAGATCCCCTCAACCGATGGAGGGTACCATCAATTAGGAAGATTTGTCCCTCCAACCGATAGAGGGTACCATCGGTTGGGGGAGGGCTTGGGGTTTTTGCCTATAAATAGGCCCCCATATGCCCCATTATAGGGGAGCTTTTGGGACTTCTGGAAATGGGGTTTTGACAAATTTTTATGCCAACAAGGGCTCAGGGTTTATACCCGATGCACCTCACAAATACAAAATCTTTGTCTGTTTATTTTAAACAGTCTGGCACGCCCACACGCAAGATGCACATGCCTCCACATTGCATCGGGAACTTTTTAAAAAGAGAGAAAAATTTCGCATTCCACAACGACCAATTTTGTTGCACATCTCATGCTGAGCTATCGACCTGCACTTCTCGAATTTTTCCTCAATCTTTCAATCCCTAGGAGAGGACTTAGGAGAGCACACATTACATCAGAGAAGTGACATGGACCCGCTCCACCGAGTCAACCCTATGGTTGAGTGTCGTTAAAGAAGTGCCCATTGGCGTTTGCTTGGAAATGACTTCAATCTTCTTTGTCCGAGTCTGGTCTTTCTGACTTGCTCAGGATTGAACTTGATGACATTCTTTGGAGATTTGCCTTCATGGCTTCACTGGGATTTGATTGGAAATTCAGCTGGTGAGGCTTGCCTTTCTGACTTTGCTCACTAGCTTAATTTGAAATATGGTCGGTGAGGCTTGTCTTTCTGACTTTGTTCAACGACTTGATTTGATATTACCTCCTGAGACTTGCCATTCTGACTTTGCTCAGGGTTGGGTTGGACATTTGGTCGTTGAGACTTGCCTTCTCGACTTTGCTCAGCAATTTGATTTGAGATTCTCTCCTAAGCCTTGACATTCTGACTTTGCTCAGAGTTGAATTTGATCTCTCCCAAGATTTGCCTTCTTGGCATTACTCAGATTTGATTTGTCATCTTCCTCCTGAATCTTGATTTTCTGGCTTTGTTCAGGATGCGATGGGAGATTATGAGGATGAGACTGGCCTTCTTGGCTTTATCCAATGGCGTAACTTTGAGAATTTCTCCTGAGACATGTCTTTCTGATTTTGCTCAAAGCTCAACTTGATACTTCCTCCCGAGATTTACTGTTTCTAACTTGGTTCGAGACTTAATTGACATATTCCTCCTGAATCTTGCCTTTTTTGACTTTGTTCAAGATTCAACAGGAGATTTTGCAAGTGAGACCTACCTCTCCCTTCTGTCTTCGCCGAATGATGTAACTTTGACATCTTCGTTGAAATTCGCGTTTTAGGCTTGGCACAAGAATTGATTTTGATGATGATTTTTTTCTTGAGCCAATCTCGAGTCAAAGACTCACCTGGAAAACGATGATTTCTACTTGAATGACATTTTTCATGTCATTATTGTCTTGAATGACATGCTCTTCTTAAACTGTCACATCATGTGTACATGCATTGAGAGGGCTTCAAGGAGTCCACAGCTTTAAATTTGAATGGCCTGACGAATGCGGCCCGCTAGTTTGCTAACTTTGTTTTAGTAGAAGCGACTTCCTTCCTTTGAGGAATTTGCGGCGTCGATATCTTCTTCTTTTTCTCCTCTCTCTTTTTTTTGAGGAACACAAATGGTTACCTTGCCATGTGGGATCTAAAGGTTAGAGGTTTGGATGGATGGGTTGGAGAACTTTGGGCTTATGCACCTGCCACCATAGTGGTTTAGGAGCAGAGTTGTGATTCAGAGTATATTTTGGTTTGAAATTTGAGGTTTGAGAATTTTAGTTTTGGAATTGAGAATTTGGCTGACCTTTATGATTTGATAGCCAGGATTTGGAATTTGATTTGGGGACTCGGCTGACCTTTGTAGTTTGATAGTCGAGAATTTTGGTGTTTAGAATTTAAGACTTGGCTGACCTTTGTGGTTTAATAGCCAAAGCTTCATGATTAGGATTTTGGGACTTTGGTCGGCCGACCTTGGTGGTTTGATAGTGAGAAAACTTGGGACGTAGATTTCTGCATGATGTATTTGTCGTGGTGGAACAAAGGAGATTTAAGATAAATATTGGGATTTGAACTTGGATCTTTGAGATGAGTGACCATGATAATAAGAGGCGAAGGTTAGAAATTGAAGGTTCGTGAGTGGAAGGTTTAAAGGTGGCTGACTTTGATGGTTTTGAACTACATGGTTTGAAGGGTTTGGAGATTTGAATGTGGCTGACCTTGATGGTTTTAGGCCACAGGGCTTTAAGGCTTGAAGGTGACCGATCTTGGTGGTTTGGACCATAGAGAACTTAGAGCGGGAGCGATGACTCTCTCCCTTTCCCTTTTCTATTCTCTTCTCATTTTTTTCTCATTTTTTTCTTTTCACATTACCAGCTCCAACGCCCCTTATAGGTTTTCGCTGAAACTGACCCCCTTTAGCTTTTTCCAACGTGCCCTTTCGGATTTTCACGTCGAGAGATTATCCATTTTTGTCTGAGGCGCCCTTTCAGGTTTTCACCTCAACCAGATGTTTTGACCTTTTTACCCTCAATGACACAAGAAGTTGTATACTTAAGTCCGTTAGGGCACCTCTATGTTAAGCCCTTTTTCGTTCTTTACTTTTTTTAAACCTGGTATTTGCATTTGGATCTTTTGGCATTTGGCTATTTGGCTGATTTATGGTGGTTGAAGGGATTGAGATTTGGTTTTAGATATAGCCTACCTTCGTGGTTTAATGGCTAAGGTTTGGATTATAGCCTACTGTTGGATCGCGGGATCTTCTTTATCTTTCTTTTAATTTTGAAATGAATTTCGCCCTGGAGGGTTCCGTCCATTGTCTTTCGCTTCTGCGGGCGTGCCAGACTGTTTACGAGAAACAGACAAAGAGATTTATTTTACGAGGAGTATTGGGTGCGAACCCTGATACCCTCGAATTTCATTTCATTTATTTTTTTTTTTCCGCGTGCGCTCGCGTTTTAGGGGCGATTGGAGTGGTCGTGTACTGGACCGTTCCCCACCGACCGGAGTCGATGTTTCATTTACATGGAGTGCAAAACTCGAATACCTTCGATGCGTAATGTTTGCTAAAAGACCATATGCCGAAATTTAAAGGAAACAGATGACAAGTAAATTTCCACAATTTCATTCAAGCATGCTCGTGTCATTTATATTTATGACATTTACATTTTCGCCTTTAATGGGTTTTTTTGTACCTCCACTGGGCGTTCATACAGCATGTCATATACATGGGTGTCGACGACGGGGTGTTTGTGCCTCCGTCGGACATCACACAGCATGAGGATTACATCGATGTTCGTAACGGGGTGTTTGTGCCTCCGTTCGACATTTACTAGATGTAAAGTTTACATTTGCGCTCACAACGGGGTATTTGTGCCTCCGTCGGGCGTCCACAAGCGTGTCGGGTCTTTAATGCTCACAACGGGGTGTTTGTGCCTCCGCCGGACATTTATAGACAAGTCATCTCTTTTGAGTCGACGACAGGGTATTTGTTCCGCTGTCGGACAACATTGCCTCTACGTGTGTCGTTTCGTTGACAACGGAGGACTTAAATGAAGACACCGGGAGTCATGTAACAACCTGTGGTGACTTCGCACGGACGAGGCGCAGGAAGGCCCGAACGCGGCGGACAGAACACAAAAGGCTGCCAAAGACTTCCTCCCCAGCACTCGCTGACCAGAGCTCAGAGCTCCGGGGGTCAGGCAGACCAGGCGAGCGTGGGTGATGAGCGTGCGGCCTTTCTTTAAGCTCTCGCATGTGGACTTGGTGTTGTTGCCCGAGGTCCTCTCTTGGGGTCTCTCCTCGTTTTTCTCCGCGCGCGCTTTGCAATGGGGGTATGCCCCCTATTTATAGGATTTTCAGGGGTCGCACCGGCGGGGTTGCACGGCCGCGAGGTACGCGCACAGGGGCCGAACCGGCGGGATCCCCCGCCAGTCAGGGCCCCCGACCCGCGGGGGTGCCTGCCTGCCGGCCCCCCGACCGGCGGGGGTGCCTGCCTGGCGGCCCCGACCGCGGGGTCCCCGAACCGGCGGACCCCCTCCCCCCCCCGACGGCCTCGCGGACCGGCGGGGGCCCCTGCCTTGCGGGGGGCGAACCGGCGGGGGGTCCCACCAGCAGGGCCCCCGAACCGACGGGGGTCCATGCCTGGCGGATCCCGCCCGACGGCCCCCTGACCGGCGGGGGGTCCCGCCTGGACCCCAAACCGGCGGAGAGAGGGGGAGCGCCGCTAGCCCACCTCTATAAAAGTGGGGCCTTCTCCACATCCGGCATTTCCTCCGCGTTTTTCGGGAGAGAGCTCCGTGGGGCCTCCCGTGCTTGGTTTGTGGTCGACGGCCGTGCCGCGCACGTGCATACGTGCACCGCCCGTGCGTCTTCGACCGTTCCACGTGCGTTTGACCCCGTTTTTCGAGGGGCACGTGCATTTGACTGTCCTTGACGCATCGGGATCGTGCGCGGTCTTGAACGAGGGCCCGGTCGCCAGATTTTCACCGCCCGAGGTACGCCTTGCTTCGTCCCGTGGGGCTTCGAACGCCGTATCCCGAACGCGCAACTTAGGTCGTTCCGGGTGGATACGTGATCCCGGTCTCGCCTATCTTCGACGTCCGGGCGGGGGGACCGGGAGTTTGTTCCCGGTTCCTCCAGGGCGTATTTGTCGCCCGGAGCTTGTTTAAGCCCCGATATTTTTCGGGTTCAACAAATGCCCCCCACGGGATATCCATCGGAGACGGAGGCGACGGCGGGTATCCCGTGGCCCCTTCGAAATGCATTCTTTTCTTTCGCATTTGCTTTCCCCTGCCTTGTTGCAACGTTCTTTTATCTGACGGTTGAACAATTTGTATGGCAGGGTTGACGATGCCTCGAGCTCGCAAGGATCGTGGAAAGGGCGGCAAGGCGCCACGCCGTTCGGAAGACGACGTCGAGCGAACGGATGACCCCATGCCATGCTTCACTCTTTCTCCGATCCGGGAGGAGGACCTGGGCCGGCTCGATAGCGGCGTTGGGTTGTGCGTCTGTGGCCCACTGGAGGAGCCTTCGCCCCTTGAGGGCATGGTGGACGCAGGCCGAATAGACCGGAGCGGGTTGATTTACCGTTACCGGAGGGGAAATGACTACCCCCCGCACTTCCCGCTAGACGAGCACCTCTTCCCGTTCATCCAGAACTTCGTGTCGGCCAATTGGGAAGGCCCCGCCGATCTCCTTGCGACTGAGCGGATCCAGCTGGAGCGGGCGATTTTGTCCGGTCGTGACAGCATGATGAAGACCTGCAGCTTTCATTACCCCAGCTTTCCTCTCGGCTACGACGCGCAGGTCATAGTTGTCAAGGCGACAAAAGCGACCAAGGCGTTTTTGTGCTCATTGTGTGCCTAAGCGCTTAGGCGCCCGCCTAAGCGGCGCTTAGACGCTAAAACTAATTTAAAAAATTGTAAATAGAGAGGAGAGGGGCGCGGGACAGTGTGTGTGTGTGTGTGTGTGTGACCGTGAGAGAGAGAGGGGAGTGACTCAGTGACCGTGAGAGAGAGAGAGGAGGGGGTGCCGGTGGGACTGTCACTCTGTGACAGTGTGTGAGATAGAGAGGAGAGGGGGGGCGGGACTGTGTGTGTGTGTGTGACCGTGAGAGAGAGAGAGGAGAGGGGGGCGGGACACTGTCACACACACAAAGTGTGTGTGACAGTGTCTCTGTGTGTGTGTGTGGAGAGAGAGAGAGAGAGGCAGAGAGAGAGAGGGGAGTGACCGTGAGAGAGGAGAGACCTGAGAGAGAGAGGCAGAGAGAGAGAGGGGGGTGTCCGGTGGGACTGTGTGTGTGTGTGTGTGTGACCGTGAGAGAGAGAGGGGAGTGACCGGAGAGAGAGAGAGGAGGGGGTTCCGGTGGGACAATGTGTGTGTGTGTGTGACAGTGAGAGAGAGAGGGGAGTGACCGTGAGACAGAGAGACAGAGAGATAGGCAGAGAGTGTGACGGAGGGAGAGGTTGGGAGATGCCGCCGCCGGCAGCGACCTCCTCCGGCGGCCTCCTCCGGGAACTAGGGAAGGGGAGGGGAGAGCGTGACAGGGAACTAGGGAAGGGGAGATGGGGGGAGCGTACCCCTCCGGCGGCAGCGACCTCCTCCGGCGGCGGCGAGACGCAGCGGCGCGACGGCAGCGGCGCAACCTCCTCCGGCGGCGAGACCTCCTCCGGGCCTCCGGCTGCGGAACCCTACTGGGTCTGGACTAGGCGGGATGGGAAGACGGGTCGCGAAGGGGAGTCGGGGCGGAGGGGGGGATGTAACCGGGGATCCGATCCATTAAGTGGATCCGATCCACTAAAAGGATCCGAATGGACCCGGAAACCATCTCAAGGGCCCAAGCGCCAAGCCGCCTCCTTGGGCCGCCTCCACTTAGGCGACCCCCAAAAACCGCCTTGGCGCCGCCTAGGCGGCCGCCTTGACAACTATGGCGCAGGTGCACTTTCCTGACGTGGCGCAGTTGGGGTTGTTTGGGCCCGAGCCAGCCTGCCGCGTGGGGGAGGTACAGCTTTCGCAAGGCCTGTGGGAAGTCCACGGCTGCCCAAGACTGGTATTTCTTTCACCGGGCACACTCTGCCGCCCTCGGGTCGTGAGTTCGTGCAGGATGGCTATGACCGTCATGCTTTCTCGACCGAATTTTGAGTGGAGGGGCCGCCAGCTGGTGTGACCGGTGGTCCGTTGTTTCGTCGCACGCTTCCTTCCGTTCGGCGCGACAGAGTGGTTGATGGGGATCTTATACCATTACCATGAGTTGTTTGACCAGGTTGGCATCCTCCATGCCGTTGTTGCTGCTCTTCATGGCTATCCTTGCCATTCCGGGCTTCTGCAGGCCCTGGCGGAGAGATTCAACCGGAGGTTTAACACCTTCGGTATCGCAGAGGGGGAGACCTGCCTCGACCTATGGGCTCTGCATAGGATTTCTGGTCTCCCAATTTCCGGCCAGTTTTATGAGGAAGTCTGCCTGGGTGACCTGGACAGGGATCAGTCTTCCGGTTCTGGCTCCTACATCTTGTCCCACAGTTTTCGCTATCTGGCGAGGGTCTGGCGTGACTTGGCCAGATGTGGGAGGAGCGGATGTCCCAGTGCTTCAAAGGGGACAGTGAGGGTGAGCTGCGACGCCTGGATCCGTTTCTTTTACAACGGGCCCTTTTGCTTCCATAAGGAGTTTGCCAGCGACAGCTATGATCCAGCGGATTATGTGCAACTATCAGTGAACCTGGATGACGGCGCCAAGTATCTTTATGCGCCTCGGGGTGACAACTGGAACCCGAGGCGGCTTCCGGACCGGACTCACTTGGCGGCCTACCTTGTGTACTGGCTGTGCACTTTTGTCCTCCCGTTCGGGGAGGAAGGGAACATCAGACCGGAAGTCATTTACCCGGCCTGCATCCTGGCCGGCGGCATGCGGCTAGCTTTGGCCCCTGCAGCCCTGGCCAACATTTTTTGCGGCCTGGGCGATCTTACAGCGAGCCCTTCCCCTCGTGACAGAAGCATTATCCTGGCGACGCACTACCTAGGCGCTTGGGTCGGTCTTCTACTGCCCGAGTTGTGTTACAACATCAGCCTGGAGAATCCTTCCATGCCACTCATTTTATGTTCCGGAACCGCGCATAGCAGGAGCAGCGGCAGCAACTAAGCGAGGCGCGTCGGCGGCTTTCTTTCGTGCCGACGGCCGGGCAGCAGGGGCTTGACCTTGCCTACTACTCGCGTGACTTCAGGCCTTGACCTTGCCTGCTACTCGCGTGACTTCAGGCCTTAGGTGGAGGAAGGCCGGGGAGGCCGGGTTTATCGTCTCCCCCACAATGCTGCGCCAAGTGCTTCTTTTCGTAAAGACTGGCTCTGCTGCATTCGCCCCAGCATCTTGCTCTTCCGCAAGGGGAACTCTCTTTTTATGGAGTCGTACTTTCCACACTGCTTCGCCCGCAACTTCGGATATGACCAGGCCGTGCCCCCGAATGCTGATTTTGCACTGTCCGTCCGGACGTACAAGGACCTGGACCGCCACCTGATAGCCTCTAGCTGGTGGTACTACTTCATCAGGCATGACTCGTCTCCCGAGTGCTTCATCCCCGAGCAGCGGCATGAGGGGCGCGTGAGCATTCTTTATTCCGGGAACGCGCCGAGCAGATCAAGACAGCGGAGGGCGACTATTTGTCCCGGGCGGGTGCCCCTATTTCCTCAATCACGCCAAAATTTCTTCAGCGGGAGTTCCCAGAGATTGCTGGGAGGGTGGCGACTATGGGTCGCCGCCGTGCGAGGGCGCAGGCTGCTGACTCGACGGACAAAGTTTATGTAGGGGCTTTGGAGCCCCTGGTGCGCCCCGAGAGGGGCTTGGCAACTTCTCGAGACAGCGGGGAGCCGCCGCTGGTTTATTTTTGGTGGCGCCATTTTCTGCTGGATTGCGAGTACCCGGTAGACGCGGCGCTTTCCAGTCCCATCCTTCCGAACTTGTCGCGAGATTGGGAGCGGCACCTTCGGCACTCCATCGCTCGCGTCGGGCCGAGGGAGCACATCAGCTGGATCGAGAGTGGCACCACCTTGAAGCACTTTTGGGATGTTATTGCCGAGGCAGGCAAGGCCGTGAAGGTCACTTTCGACCGCGTGGTGCTTCAACCGACATTTTCTCATGCCCCGCGCGGTATATCGCCTTCCTTTTCATATGTTTAGCTTGTATTTTTCTTGATTCCGCCGTGCTGATTTGGGCTCTCCTTCCCTTCTTGGCTTGAACAGAGAGCTTTATCTCTCCGAAGGAGGTGCCGAAGCGCGACGCACCGCCGGCTCGGAAAAGGCGCGCGAGCAGAGAGGCCGGTCCTTTACAACCGCCGGCTCGAGGGAGGACCTCCGACCCTTCTTCTTTGGCTGGGGCGGTGGGTTTTCACACCCCTCCTTCGCCTTCTTCCCCTCTTTCTTTCTTTTTTCTTCTAATAAGGGATTTGCCTTTCTTGCTGTTTTTTTTTCTTTTTTTTTTTCGCACAGGCACATCAACCCCTAGGGGCGGCGAGTTGGCGGAGAGTACCCCGCGGGAGGATGTGGCTCCTCCGGCCGACGATGATTATAACCCCACGTTTGATGGGACACCGTCTTCCGAGGGAGCGGGCACCCCCCGGGTGGTTTCTACCGAGCCGGGTAGGGTGCATACCGGCTGCTTGTGTTTGGTTTGTTTGTTTTTCACTCGCTTGGCCAGCATTGTGGTCATGCGTGGCTTATAATTCTTTTTCCCCCATGTTTCTTTACAGGGTACATCCCGGTGGAGGCAACAGTCACTGAGGGCGTTGAGTACCCGGTTGTGACTGCACCGGCTACAGGCAGGACGCCCTCGTTACAGGCCATTCAGGACCTGCTGTTGTCTGGGTCGGAGACGGAGTTGCCCGGCTTTTCTGACTTTGCTCTGGGCATACTTGAGGGAGGGGGTTGGCAACGAGCCCTCCATAGCGCAAGTGAGGGGTTCTCGCTCTCCTCGGCTCACCTCTGTGCTGCCTCCGCTTTCTTTCTATATGTAGCGAATGACTTTGCCCCCCCCCCCCCCTTTTTTTTTGAATTTCAGTGGCGGTTAATTCCGCGCTGTGCTTTCTACCGCTTCTTCGCGGAGGAGGGCGAGGTCGCCCGAGGAGCAGCTGGAGATGGCGACGGTGGGGACTTGCTTCCCGAGAGCGCGCTTTTCCCCTTTTTGTCTATTTGCCCCGACACTCGTCGGGACGAGAGAGATAGAGAATGTTCTCGCGCTTAATGCTTGTGTTCATCCCCTTGCAGACGACGCCGAGATTGCGGCGGAGATGATGGAGGCAGGTCCTCCAGAGGCCATCCCCCCTCCTACCGCGGCCGTAGGCGGTGCAGAGGACGCTCCTCGTCGGATTACGCCCGCTCTGTTTCTTCCAAGGGCCAGCAAGCTCCCACCAGGTATTTTAAGTTTGAGGACGCCGTTTGGTTTGTGCTCCCCGTGCCTTCGGATATTGCGGCCATCTTTTCTTCGAGGTGACTTTCTACCCGCCTTTGGCAGCTATTGGTGGCAGCTTGCTTCCCCCGTCTTCGAGCGAGGTGTCGCTTAAAGGACCCGACGCGTTCCCAGGGCATGACATCCTTTGGCCTGACGCTCCGCAGGAAGGTCAGGTGCGCGGGGTTGAAGGAATGCTTAGCCTTTTTATGGCGTCTGCGCGGGCTGTCATGGAGGAGAGCAGCCCCCCGTCCATCGAAGCCGTGCGGGATGTCCTGAGGAGGAGTACTCTCGCCTATCACTTGATGGGCTGCCCCAGAGACCCATGGATGGCCGCTGTGGATGTGCTTTGGGGTGAGGTGAGGCAGAGACACCAGGAAGCGGCCGCTCGTTTCAGGATACAAGAATTGCGCGGCAGGATCTCCCAGCTGAAGGAAGAGGCCATCACCCTTGACTCGCGGGTGACTGCATCCCGGGAGCGCACCCAGACTCTGGTGACCGGGCGAGCAGGCTTCCTTGAAGAGTTAGCGAAGCTTCGGGAGAAGGAGGAGGAGATCCAGCGACGCATCACCACTTGCGAGTTGTCGGTTGCGGCTCTGGACCAGGGGATGTCTTCAGCCGAGGCAGAGACAGCCGCTTTGGAGTGGGATCACTCCTGTGTTCGGTCCAAGCTTGTGGATTGCGAGGCCGCCCTGGCAAGATTAGAGGACGGGGCGTCCAGTGCTCCTTGAGGGGCGGACCCCACGCTTGTGCCCTCTCTCCCTTTTTGTTTGTTTTGGGCCGATGTGCATACTTTACCGGCTACCCCGAGGGCTTGTCTCGGACTCCCATATATTTTGGAGGAATGACAGAGTTCCGGTTGTTAGCTGCACTTTCTTTGGCGTCCATGTCTCCTTCAGCTGTATTTCCTCCTTGTCGCCGTCTTCCTTGACTTGACTTGTCCCGCCCTCTACTCGGTTTCTTGGACCGGTAAGTTCGAGCGATGTCCTTTTCTTTTTGGACTTTACATTTCTGGCATTCTTCCAGATCTGGTGCAACATTTCGAATGCTGGGGCTGGCCCTTTTGAGACCTTGTCCAGCGACCCGACTTGATATTTAGTCGACAAGGTTTGCCTTTTCTGGCTTTGCTTCTCGCCCTGATTTGATATTTTCCCTTTCTGAGATTTACCTTATTGGCTTTTCTCGGACTTCCGCTTGACATCCGCTCCTTGAATCTTGCATTTCTGGCATCCCTCAAGAACTGATGCAAGCTTTTGTCGCTGAGGCTTGCCTCTTTTTATTTTGGCTTGGTTCAGCGACTTTGTTCTCGAGACTTGCCTCCTTAGCTTTTCCCGGGATTTCATTTGGCATGCTGCTCTTGAGTTTTGCATTTGTGGCATTCTTCAAGATCTGATGCAACGTTTCGGGTGTCGAGGCTGGCCTGTTTGGGCTTGGCTCAACACCCGCTTCATATTTCAAGTCATTCGACGGGTGTGACCCGTTAGTTCGACCGACACTTCCTTCCCCTCAGAGGGGTTGGTTTCATTGCATTTTTTTCATTTTTTCTTTTCATTCATTTTTTTCATTTTTTTTTCACATTACCATCCCAAGCGCCCTTTCGGGTTTTCACCGGGGATGGCCCCCTCTAACTTTTTCCGGTGCGCCCTTTCGGGTTTTCACACCGAGGGGTTACCCATTTTTGCCTGAGGCGCCCTTTCGGGTTTTCACCTCAGCCGGGTTTGAGACCTTTTTACCCTTGAACATCCCTTTTTGGAGGATGATCAAGTCCGTCGGAACATCTCTATTTTTAGTCCCCTTTTCTTTTCTTTTCTTTTTTTGTTTTAGAACTCGGGGCCGGACCCTAGGGCAATTGATCATGGGACCTGCCACTTGGATTTAGCCTACCATTGCGGTTTACTGGCTAAGGAAATTTTGGTTAGCCTACCACTTTGGTTTGCTGGCTAAAGGGTTTGGGTTTGACCGACCACGGAGGTTTGTTGGTCGAAGGGATAGCCTACCTTCTTGGGGTTTGCTGGCTAAGGTTTTAGGTTTGACCGACCACGGAGGTTTGTTGGTCAAAGGGATAGCCTACCTTCTTGGGGTTTGCTGGCTAAGGTTTTAGGTTTGACTGACCACGGAGGTTTATTGGTCAAAGGGGATAGCCTACCTTTTTGGGGTTTGCTGGCTAAGGGTTTGGGTTTGACCGACCACAGAGGTTATTGGTCAAAGGGGATAGCCTACCTTCTTGGGGTTTGCTGGCTAAGGGTTTGGGTTTGACCGACCACACAGGTTTATTGGTCAAAGAGGATAGCCTAACTTCTTGGGGTTTGCTGGCTAAGGGTTTGGGTTTGACCGACCACAGAGGTTTATTGGTCAAAGAGATAGCCTACCTTCTTGGGGTTTGCTGGCTAAGGGTTTAGGTTTGACCGACCACAGAGGTTTATTGGTCAAAGGGGATAGCCTACCTTCTTGGGGTTTGCTGGCTAAGGTTTCGGTTTGACCGACCACGGGGGTTTGTTGGCCAAAGGGATAGTCTACCTTCTTGGGGTTTACTGGCTAAGGTTTTAGGTTTGACCGACCACAGGGGTTTATTGATCAAAAGGAAATGGCTTGATCTACCATTTCGGTTTACCTACCAAGCAGAATAGGGACACAACCTAGCATTTTGTTTACTGGCTGCGCAAAACATGCCTTGATAAGTAATGATTTTGACTTTGATTTTATGATTTTTTTTTTCACATTACTGGCTTCTGCGCCCTTTCGCGTTTTCACAGAAGCCGGCCCCCTCTAGCTTTTTCCAACGTGCCCTTTCGGGTTTTCACGTTGAGGGGTCATCTATTTTTGCCTGAGGCGCCCTTTCGGGTTTCCACCTCAGCTGGATTTTAGGCATTTTTACCCTTGGGCACTCCTTTTGGGGAGTGACCAAGTCCGCCGGGACATCTCTATTTTTAGTCCCTTTTTCTTTTCTCTTTTTTTTTTTTTTTGTGGAACTTGGAGTCTGAAGCGAGGTCGCGGAACCTTGGCTAGAGAATTCGCCGTTTGGTTTTAGCCCGCCATTATGATTAGTGGGCCAAAGACGGCACAGCCTACCATGGAGGTGTACTGGCTGAGGGGGCACTGCTTAGCCGACCTGTTTGGGGTTTATTGGCTAAGGGTTTGACTCGGTCGACCACGATGGTTTGCTGACCAAGAAGGAGTTTTACCCACCTTTTTGGGGTTTATTGGCTAATGATTTGACTCGGTCGACTATGATGGTTTGCTGACCAAGGAGTTTTAGCCGACCTTTTTGGGGTTTATTGGCTAAATGTTTGACTCAGTTGACCACGATGGTTTCTGACCAAGAAGGAGTTTTAGCCGACCTTTTTGGGGTTTATTGGCTAGACGTTTGACTCGGTCGACCACGATGGTTTGCTGACCAGAAGGAGTTTTAGCCGACCTTTTTGGGGTTTATTGGCTAGACGTTTGACTCGGTCGACCACCACGATGGTTTGCTGACCAAGAAGGAGTTTTAGCCACCTTTTGGGTTTATTGGCTAGAGATTTGACTCGGTCGACCACGATGGTTTGCTGACTAAGAAGGAGTACATAATTCATAAAGGAGGGAACTCTTCTTTCTTTTTCTTCCCTCTTCTTTCTTTCTTTTTCTTTTTTTTTTTTTTTACCAAGCCTGACGCCCCTTGGCTTTTTCCAACGTGCCTTTTATGGGCTTCTACGTTGAGGGGTTATCCATTTCTGCTTGGGGCACTCTGTGAATTTTCACCCCAACCGGACTTTAGGCTTTTTTTGCCCTTGGGCATTCCTTTTAGGGAGTGACCAAGTCAGCCGGGATCTCTATTTTATGTCCCTTCCCTTGTTTTTTTTTTTTTGACATGGGCGCATATGCCCAACCCTAGCCTGATTCGGCTATAAGGGGATCAGAGGGCAGTTGCCCGTGGAGTTCATGCTCAGGGGCAAAATACATTTTCAGATGCTTGCCATTTAGTGGTGGAAAGGGGCGGTCGCCAGTATGTGTTGCCAGCGTGTATCCGCCTTCATAGACTCCAGTGACCACGTACGGTCCGCGCCAGTTTGGCTAGAGTTTACCACTTGATTTGCCCGCCATGACTTCTCTTTGCTTGACCATGACGAGGTCGCCTTTCTTGAAGACACGAGGCCTGACTAACTTGTCATAGGCTCGAGTCATGCGGGCTTGGTAGGATTGGAGGTGTTTGTATGCTTCCAACCTTTTGCCCTCTAGGTCGGATAGTTCCTCCAACCTTCTTTCGATTTCTTGTCGTTCCTCGGGGCGAAGACCGGTATAGACGGCTACCCTGTAGGATGACATTTCAATTTTGATGGGGAGCATGGCTTCAGCTCCGTACACCAGAGAGAAGGGGGAACACCCCGTAGGGGTCTTGTAGACCGTTCGGTATGCCCAGAGCGCTTCATGCACTTTCTCCCCCCAGTCGCGTTTGCGATTGCCGACTATCTTCGCAAGCAACTTGCAGAGGGTCTTGTTGAAAGCTTCCGCCAGACCGTTGGCTTGAGGGTTGTAGACCGTTGATGTCCTCTAGTCTATCTGGAATTTGGCCGCCAACGCATAGATTGTCTTGTTTTTGAAGGGCGTACCGTTGTCTGATACGATCCGATGAGGGGTGCCGAACCTGTAGATCAGGTGTTGCTTGATAAATTTTGCAACGGCTACCCCGGTGACTTCTCGGAGAGGGATTGCTTCTGCCCATCGGGAGAAATAGTCAGTGGCTGCCAGGATAAACTTGTGGCCGCCAGAGGATGGTGGGAATGGTCCCACGACATCCATTCCCCATTCAGCAAAGGGCCATGTGGGGGCAGTTGGATGCAATTCGTTCGGCGGCTTTCTTGGCACCGAACTGAAGACCTGGCATTGATGACACGTGCGGGCGTATTGGACGCAATCTGTGTACATGGTTGGCCAGAAGAAGCCTTTTAGCTTGATGTTGATTTTCATTTTGTCTCCCGCCTGATGGGTCCCCGCCAGTCCGGAGTGGACTTCATGCATATGACTTTGGCTTCTCTTTGGGGCGGAACATCTTAGGAGGACAGACTTGTCTTTTTCATGGACAAGTCGGTACAGTTGGTCCCCAATCATTAATATGACATGGCCCGCCGCAGGAGCTGGACTCTTTCAACCCGATCCGGGGGTAGCCAACCGTTCTTTATTTGGATGATCAGCTGGCGCCAGTCTTTTTCTTGGCTGGCTTCTTCTTCGGGCATTGATCTCTGCATTTTCTGGGTCTGAGTCGTCCTCGAGAACACTAGGCATCAGCCTCCTATGTCGGACGGTTATGCCTAGTTCTCCTTTAGGAGGGAGCTTTAGAGCAGCGCCAATTTGGCTAGCATATCCGCTTGAGAGTTTTGCCCTCTAGGGACATGTCTGATTTCGAACAAGTAGAATCTCTCGTGGAGCTTCATCACTTTGGCATGATAGGGAATCAGTTCTGTTTTTCGGACGTCGTAATCCCCCAGCACTTGACGGATGACCAGCTGCGAGTCTCCGTAGACTTTATGCATTTGATGCCCATTTCGGCAGCCAGTTGAAGTCCCACGATCAACGCTTCATATTCAGCTTGATTGTTGGTCAACGGCTTCATGAGTGCACATGCGTTGTGCAGTATTCCCCCTTGTGGGGTCACCAGGACAATGCCCGCTCCGGAGGTATAAGTTGTGGTGCCGTCAGTTTGCTTGAGCACCCAGGAAGCGCCATCAAAGTAGAGGTCTCAATGTGGTAACTCTATGGCGAAAGTATTTACACTTTCTTGAATGGGGACTTCTTCTTGTTGGGTCCCCTTCCTCTAAGGGGGTGAGAGGGTTTCCTCCTCGAGAAGGTTAAACTCGAGGGGAGAACCGGCCGGAAGCGGATGTGCCGCCAGGAAATCCGTCATACCTTGCCCTTTGATTGCTTTTCTCGGACGAAGGTGATATCGAACTCCATGAGGAGAAGAGCCCATTTTCCCATCCTTCCTGACAACACAGGTTGGGTGAGGAGCGCTTTTAGCGAGTCTATCCTCGAGATGAGGCTGACTTGATGGGCTAGCAGATAATGCCGTAATTTCTTGATGGCGAATATCAATGCCAGGCACACTTTCTCCACTGGGGAATATCGATGCTCCGGACCCACCAGCATTCGGCTGAGATAGTAGAGCGGTTGCTCTTTGCCTTCCTCATTTATTTGTGCCAGGAGCGCTCCCAGTGACGTTTCCACGGCTGCGATGTAGAGGATGAGCGGCTTATTTTTTACCGGGGATCCCAAGACGGGAGGAGTAAGGAGATACTCTTTGATTTCTTCAAAAGTATCTTGGCACTCTTGGTCCCATACAAATGGAGCTCCTTTCTTCATTAATTTGCTGAAGGAGGCATCTGCTCGCGAGATTGGAGATGAACCGCCTTATGTAGGCCACCTTCCTTGGAGCGATTTCAACTCCCTCCGTCAAGGTTTTCGGCGGCGGTAGCTCTCTGATGGCTTTGATTTTGACGGGGTCAATTTCTATCCCCGATATTTGACAATGAAGCCGAGGAACTTGCCGCTCGAAACGCTGAAGGCGCACTTCATCGGGTTCATCTTTAGTTGATGCTGGCGAAGTCTTTCGAAGACCTGGCGTAAATCGGTCAGGTGGTCTTCTCGCCTCTTGGTCTTGACGACCAAATCATCCATGTAGCACTCGACCAAGCCGTGGAGCATTTCGCCAAAAATCTTCGTCATAGCCCGCTGATAGGTGGCCCCAGCATTCTTCAAGCCGAAGGGCATTCTTTTATAATTGTAGATCCCTTTGGGGGACCTAAAGGCAGTATGGTCCTTATCTTTGAGAACCATACGGATTTGATTGTAACCTGATGACCCATCCATGAAGGATAGTGCTTCATGCCCGGTGGTCATATCGATCATAGTTTCTGTGATCGGGACTGGGAAGTCATCCTTTGGGCAGGCTTTATTCAAGTCTCTGTAGTCGATACAGATCCAGACTTGGCCATTTTTCTTCTTTACCGGCACTATGTTGGCCAGCCAAGTCAGGTAGATGCAGGGCTCGGTGAAGTCAACTTTGACGAGTTTGTCCACCTCGGCATTCACCTTCAGCTCCAGCTCATGGCGCATACGCCTTTGGGCCTGTTTGACTGGCTTCGCTGTGGGGAGTATAGACAACTCATGTTCAGCCACAGAGGGGTCTAGGCCTGGCATTTCTTTGTATGTCCATGCGAAACAATCTTTGAATTCCAGCAAGAGTTGTCGGTATGACTGTCTTTCTTCCTCATCGAGGAGAGCGCTAACGAAGATCGGCCGAGGTTCTTTTGGCTCTCCGAGGTCGAGTTCCACCAGCTCGTCCACGGTAGCTTGCCCGCCGTCTTCGAGTTCGCGGGGGGCCAGTTGCAGGTCGATGAAATCTTTCTCTTCATCGGAGTCGGCAACATAAACATCGTAATATTTGAAGCCTCCCTCGGTAATCGGCCAGAAATTATACTCCTCGTTTTGAGGTGTTTCTTGGCACGTAGTCCCGTTTGAGAGAACATGCATGGTTTCTCCCTCCTGTGCTCCGTTAAGGATGTAGGAGGTTGCCCACTGAAAGGGCAGTGATCAATAGGGGGACCAGCCCGACGGTATTACCGTGTAATAGGCTTCAGAATCCGTCCCCTGACCAGTCTTTCGCACAGTAAGGGGGTTGCCCTTGGAGTTGCTTCGGGTACCACAGCTGATGGAAGTATTCCCGTCGAGAGGGATCTTGCATTTGCGTGATCTTTTGCCTTTGGCACAATTTCTTGATGTGCTCGGGCATGTCGTCCATTTCTTGGACGGGCTCTGAGGCGACTTGAGTTGTTCGACTCCAATCGAAGTCGTCCTCGAGGGGCCCATACGGCAGTGGGTCCCCCTTGTAGAAGATGATCAGTTTCGGCGTCTCACCTTTCTTGAGACTATCATTTCTGTAATGGGTGACAATGAACGTTTTTAGTCGTTCCACCCATTGCTCCTCCCTATGGAAGGACAGCTGCATGTATGCCGGTGGCAAGAAGATACTCCGGTTGATAATCTCGCCGATGGCGTTTGTTTCGTAGTTGATTTCGCGCCTTTCTGGGCAACTGGGCCCTGACTCGGTAGATTCGACGAGGCGGCCGAGTCGATGAGCTTCAAGGAGGTCTTTATTGACCGTGAAGAGCTCCTCCTCGTCCCGATCTTGGCTTGCTTGGCCCGCATCGGCATTTTGCTTTTCTTTGCCTTTTGACGCGGCTGTTGGCTTGTTGGGAGGCTCGCCGAAGTATAGCTGGGCATCCGCCAAATTGCATTCATTTGGGCGGAAAGGGGCCCGATCGGCAAAGATTGTGTGATGCCCTCCTTCCTTGATATATTTTATGCACTGGTGGAGAGTCGAGGGGATCACTTGATTTTCATGCAACCAGGGTTTTCCTAGGAGAGCCTTGTAGAACGTGTTCGCATTTATGATGTAGAACACGACCTTGGTGGTGAGGTCATCCATGGTCAACTGTACCTCCACCTTTCCCAAGGCGTTTTCAGAGTTCTGATTGAACCCTGCGATTCTAACATCATTTACCCTTTGCAGATAGGGCGTGAGGTACAGAGACTTGAAAGTCTTCAGGGGCATGATATTGATCGATGCCCCAGGGTCAACCAAGATTCGGTTGAGCTCGTGCCCGTTGACTTTTCCTTGCATGTACAATGGGCGATTAGGGTACAGCGTAGGCAGCAACATATCCTTATCGGAGAATGTCACCTCCGCCGCCAGTGCTTCCAGGGCTTGAGCTTGGAGTTCGGTCACGTCAGCTTCGTAGACCTCGGGCTCTTGCAATATTTTAATAAGAGCCGCCCTTAACTCTTTGCTCCAGGCGATGGCGTCCCATATGGTGACGTTAGTCGGGAACCGCTTCATGTGCTGTATGATTTTGCGGTCGGCCCAGGCACGGAGTTGCTCCAATGGTGGGACCATGTCCGCCAAAGGTTTTATCGGCTGCCCAAATTGGTTAGTCCGCCTTACCCCTGGTTGTTCGCTCGGCTCTTCTTCGAACAAAGGGGTCAGGAGACCCTCTTCCGGGCGAGACCTTCATCTTGGCCGCCCTTGGATGGAGCGGGTCGGTCAGCTGGCCTGACGACTTTCTGGCAAGGGAGGTCGCTTATGATCTCCTCCTACTCTTCTTCTTCCTCGTCAACGGGTCGAAGACAAAGGATTGACTCGTACCTCCACTTCAGGGATGGGTTGAGGCTCTTCTCCCCGAAAGATGATAGTTTTGCTGAGGTCAGGCAAGCTGGGCTTTTCGCCGAGCGACGGGGCGAGCTTCTTTCCTTGTCCGCGGCCCTTTCCTCTGCCTCGGTTGCGGCGCCGATATGTTGCCACAGGGGGCGTGTCGGCCGGCGACTGCAAGCTTGCAGGCGGTGGTATTAACACCATATTGCACGAGAAGTCCTTCAGCATTTCTTCCAGCTTCTCGATGGTGATTTCATCCTCCTTGTAGAAGATGGCCAGTTCTTCGGGCAGAGGCAGCTTCTCGCCTTCTTGAGCCCTTTGTAGCATTTGGTGGAGCCAGCTTTTAAGCCTTGTTTTGAAATCCATTTCTTCCCACGGGATGTATCTGTCCAAAGGGACTCCCCAGGTGGGCTTGGAGGGGATATATTCCTCCAATTCATCAATGAGCTTTTGTAGCTTCTGGAGCGGAGTCAGCTCTACAGGGGCTGCCATGGCCGATGCTTGCTCGGCTCGCTCCTTCAGGCGTCTTTTCATGTTCTTTTGCCTGTTCTTCTCTCGTTTCAGCGCCCGCGCGATTTCAAGCGGCGAGAGCTCCTTTGCTGGTTTGGCTGCCCAAGAGGCATCCTCTCGGTCAGGGCGGCTATGTGACCCTCCCCTTTTAGGGAACGCCAATGAGAGGCGCATTCTGGAGGCCACGACGGTCCAGCCAGCTTCATCTTGCTGGTGTTGGAAAGTGGAATCGATTGCCTGCTCGATTATTTCGGGCGGCAATTCTTGGAATTCAACCCAGTAGGGGCTTGCCTCTTGGGTGGCCGGCTCCATCGATGGCTGCTTGCCCCTGCGGTCTTTATCTTGCCGCTTGAGTATTTGCAGAGGCGAATTTTCGAAGCGCCGCCCCCTACTCCTATCTTCAAGAGTTTGTTCACGGGGAGGGGAGACTTGATGTTGTCGAGACCCCTTCCTTCGCCGAGGAGGTTGCTGCTGGGCTTCTTGCCTGGCCTCGGACTGAATTATTGGATTGCCTTCCGAGTCGATCTTCCCCTTCTGGATGAGGGATTTGACCCAGTCTCGGACAATCGGGCACATGTCCGTAGGGTGTAGCAGCATGGCGTGATATCGATAGTACATGGAGTGGTTTATTTCCCTCTCCGTGTATGTTGGTGGCGGCTTATGCGCCTTCACACAGCCTTACTGCAAGAGTTTTTCGAAGATTTCTCCAGTCTTCGCAGTCGCGAAAGGATTTTGGCGGGAAGTTCGCCATCCGGGATACCACAGAGCAGGGGCCTCGTCAGAGGAGTTGGCTCCCGTCCTTTCTGAATCTTCTTGATTGTATATTGAGATGGGCTCCTCCTCTAGGGATATGTTCCTGAAGTGTTGCCACAGGGTCGGGCCTTCAATGTTGGCTGTGGACCGCATCGGCGGTATGAGCCACCCTTGTTCATCCGCTTCGGGGGCTTTGAAGTTCTTGAAGCGCATATAGTCGCTTACCACCAATTCCCGTTGGGCCACTTCCTGGCTCTCATCAGGACCATGGAATTGCCTTCCGGGTCGATCTTCCCCTTCTGGATAGGGACTCGATCCAATCCCAGACATCAGGGCACCTGTCCATAGGGAGCAGCAGCATGGCGTGATATCGACAGTATATGGGTGATTTAACTCCATCTCAGTGTACGTCGGTGGTGGTATGTGGGCCATCACGACACCTGCTGCAAGAGCTTTTAGAAGATCTCCCCAATATTCCCAGTCGCCAAGCGACTCTGGTGGGAAATTCGCCCTCCCGGACACCACCAGGTGGGAGCTTTGCAAGATGAGCCGCTTCTGTCATATCCGGGTCTGGGAAAGTGAAAGCCACCGGTGTATAAATTTCTAGCGGTCAATGACGTTGACTGTATGTGTAACAACGTCAGCTGAGTGGTCTGTCCATTCGCGATGTGAGGCTGCGGCGGGTCGACACGAGCGATTGCCCAAGTCGATGATCCCTTGGTTGACCCTGTTTCAACCTTGTCTTTAAAGACGTAACAGTCCTCTAAAGCATGCCCTGCATCTTGATGGTATATGCAGTAGTTTGGCGGGACGCTTGTTGGCGGCTGGTAGCCTAATATCCTGCCCACAGGCAGGTACGGTAGAGTGCTAGTGTCCGATGGCGCGGGAAGGAATATAATCTTCCGGCGATTTCATCATCAGACGGGTTTGAAGACTCCTCCAAGATCCACCCCCCACAGGGAGGACGCGTCCGGGGCGCAGATGTGCCTACAGGCACCTGAGTCCTTGCTGGAGGGCCACTAGACTTTGTTGCATAGTCCTTAGGTACGTCAGCGTTTGACGCTGACCGTGCCGCAGCGATTGAACCTGTCTTTCCAAATTTGCACTATCTCCGACCATGTTCTGTGCTCCGAAGCAGAGGGATGATCCCCTTCCCATCCGTTTGTGGAATGAGCGTCCCAAGGATTTGCCTCGGGGTCTTCTAGTTCAGGAGTCGGCGCATTGATATGGATGACGTTGGCCGACTGCTTCGGTTGGTCCCAGGCATGAGGTGTGTGGGGATCGACCAAATGTTCATACATGGTGATGAGCGACTCTGGATCAGCTTCTGTACTTCATTTTTGAAGACGTAGCAGTCTTCAATAGAGTGCCCCAGCATGCAGTGGTAGAGACAGTAATTCGGCTCATCCACTTTATCCGCTTCATTTGGTCTTCTTAGTCCCGGAAGCATGAGTAGGTCATTCTTCATGCACAGCTTGAAGAGCATCTTCGTATGATCCCTTTTGAAAGAATACGGCGTGCTCATACGCTGTGGCAGTGAAGTCGGAGGGGGTCTTTCTTCCACCTTCTTGCTTGGAGCGCTAGAGGCCGCGATCCTCTTCCCCTTGCTTTGCGGGGCGAAGTTCGCAGCATTGGCTTCTTTGCCAACGGCGCGCTCCTTGCCCGGCTTGCTTTTCGAGGAAGCTTGCATCGGGTTGTCGGCGAAGAACATTTCGATCTCTCCCACAACCGAATTGAGCTAGTCAAAGCCTTTGATGTTTGTTCCCAGCAGCTTTTCGCTTATCTGCGCCGCCAGGCCCCGTCGACAGATAGTTATGGCATCTTCTTGCGTCGAGGGGTTGTCGCACCTCATGCTGAAGTCACGCCACCGCTTGATGAAGTCGAGTGCCGTTTCTCCTTTCCTTTGCTTGAGGGAGCACAGCTCTGCAAGCGACACCTTTCTTTCGGCCGTTTGGAAGCGGTCGATGAATTTCTTTTGAAGGTCAGCCCAGTCGACAATGGAATTGGGCCTTAACCTTGAGTACCACTGGAAGGCGGTACCCCGTCAGGGACGTTGCGAAGTAACGGAGGAGATATGATTCGTAAAATGCCAACTCTCCCATGGCCGTTATATAGTAGCCAGGTGCTCATTTGGTGAGCCCTGTCCGTCGAACTTTTGCAACTTTGGCGCCTTGGGACAGTCCGGTGGCAGCTTCTTGAATTGATGGTGGACGGGATATGGCACGCTGTAGAGATCTACAGTGGCAGTTCCCTCGCCTCGTTGAGCGAAGCGGTCGTCCACGATCTTTTCGATCATTCGCCGCTGAGCCACGATATCTTCGGCCGTGGAGGCTTGAGAGTTTATGCCCCTGCGTTGTTGTTGGGCCGGGTCAACGGTGTAGTCATTAACCACAGCCGTGCGTGGGTTGACATCGGGCAGGTCGCCTTGTTGATGTCTTGTCCGAGCATTTTGGTTTGCCGTCGGCACTTGGCGGCGTGGCGCATTTGCCCCTGCCTATTGCCCTCGCTCTGTCAGGAGATTGGCCATTTCAGCCTGCCAACGCTGTATGAAATCATACTTAGCGTCGTCCGTCATCGCTTGGAAGGCGGCTCTGGTGGCGGCATGAGGAATACTTCAGCTTGGTCTCCATTAGCCGGAAGTTGTCCGAGATGGAGGCTTGCGACTTCGTCTTCTTCCCCTCCTTCGAGGTCCAGCTGGACTTGTCCCGGGAGGGGTCTTTGGTCATGCTCGAGTGGAGGCTCGAGAACTTGCCCCAGATTCAAAGGTCCAGCTTGACTGCCTTGCTGCCCTTGGGGAGGTCTTCTGGCAGGTTCTGAGTATACCGGGCAATGGCTTCGCCCTCTTGACCGGGTTCATCTACCCTGAATGCCCCGAGAGGGACGCCGGATGGCCTAGCCGCTTCTCTTCCAGAAGCGTAGCAGGTGAAGATTCTCATGCCTCCACCCTCTTCAGATGTCCGCTGCACCCTCCGCTTCTTGGGCTTCTGGGTGCTTGGGCGAAGTGCTGCCCTAAGTCTGCTGAAGACTGAAGTGCTCAGTCTTTCGAAAACCGAGACCCTTGGTACAGGAGTTTCAGCGTGACTCGCGTCTCCTCCTTCAGCAGGTTCTGCTTGGGTGGAGACGAAGTTGGGCTTCCGATAGACGCCCCTCCTTTTCTGTCCGCGAGGACAAGAAGGTTCGGGGTCCTGAGCTTTTTCTCGCTCAGACACTGGCTTCTCGGGGCCTTCGGCGGATTGATCTGCTCTAGCTTGCTTGATTTGGCGGGCTTCCTGCTTGGTCACCCATAGTTGCCTCATTTTGCGAGGCTGCTGGGGTGTCGAGCTTGATGGCTGCCCCTGTCGGGCTCCTTTTGGGGAGTCCCGATCTTCTTGACGCATCCCTTGGAGGGGAGCGAACTTGTTGGAGGTTGCCACCGCGGGGACGCTTCTATCCCGGGGTAATATCGGCTCGCCTCCATCGAGCCTGACGCGAATGTCTCCTACGAGCACGGTCTTGCCGGAGTTGGAGACGATCGCTCGGGGCTTGCTGCCCCTGCGTCCCTGGCGCTGTCCCCATTTTCTAGGGACTGTGACGCAACAGATGGTGTTTACCGAGAAGACTCGGCCTTGGCTTGGGCGGGGTTTGGTGCCCCTGGTTGCAGTAGCTTCGAGCGCCGCCTTTGGAGTAGCTTGGACGGCGGGGACCACCCCTAGGAAGTAAGGGGATCCCACTACTACGGGGAAGTCGCCGAACACGATCGGCGTGGTCAGGTAGCCACATTTGGCGTGGCAGGAGACGACTAGCGGACCGTATGTGACGGCGGCCATCGAGCAAGCTTGAAGTTGCAGGTGGGAACGGGAGTTTGGTGCCGACTTTCGCTCCTTGTACCTATGGTGTGGAAATTAGTCATTTTCTATTTCTATATCGGCATAAGGTCTTTTTACATATGCATGGAAGGCAGGAACAGTCCCACCGGACGTGCCAGATTGTTGGAACACGGGATCTTCTTTATCTTTCTTTTAATTTTGAAATGAATTTCGCCCCGGAGGGTTCCGTCCATTGTCTTTCGCTTCTGCGGGCGTGCCAGACTGTTTACGAGAAACAGACAAAGAGATTTATTTTACGAGGAGTATTGGGTGCGAACCCTGATACCCTCGAATTTCATTTCATTTATTTATTTTTTCCGCGTGCACTCGCGTTTTAGGGGCGATTGGAGTGGTCGTGTACTAGACCGTTCCCCACCGACCGAAGTTGATGTTTCATTTACATCGAGTTCAAAACTCGAATACCTTCGATGCGTAATGTTTGCTAAAGACCATATGCCGAAATTTAAAGGAAACAGATGACAAATAAATTTCCACAATTTCATTCAAGCATGCTCATGTCATTTATATATTATGACATTTACATTTTCGCCTTTAATGGGTTTTTTTGTACCTCCACTGGCGTTCATACGCATGTCATATACATGGTGTCGACGACGGGGTGTTTGTGCCTCCGTCGGACATCACACAGCATGAGGATTACATCGATGTTCGTAACGGGGTGTTTGTGCCTCCGTCGACATTTACTAGATGTAAAGTTTACATTTGCGCTCACAACGGGGTATTGTGCCTCCGTCGGGCGTCCACAAACGTGTCAAGTCTTTAATGCCACAGCGGGGTGTTTGTGCCTCCGCCGACATTTATAGACAAGTCATCTCTTTTGAGTCGACGACAGGGTATTTGTTCCGCTGTCGGACAACATTGCCTCTACGTGTGTCGTTTCGTTGACAACGGAGAACTTAAATGAAGACACCGGGGGTCATGTAACAACCTGTGGTGACTTCGCACGGACGAGGCGCAGAAGGCCTGAACGCGGGGACAGAACACCAAAGGCTGCCAGAGACTTCCTCCCCAGCACCGCTGACCAGAGCTCGAGCTCCGGGGGTCAGACAGACCAGGCGAGCGTGGGTGATGAGCGTGCGGCCTTTCTTTAAGCTCCCGCACGTGGACTTGGTGTTGTTGCCCGAGGTCCTCTCTTGGGGTCTCTCCTCGTTTTTCTCCGCGCGCTTTGCAATGGGGGTATGCCCCCCTATTTATAGGATTTTCAGGGGTCGCACCGGCGGGGGTGCACGGCCCGGCGGAGGTACGCGCACAGGGGCCGAACCGGCGGGATCCCCCGCCAGTCAGGGCCCCCGACCGGCGGGGGTGCCTGCCTGGCGGCCCCCCGACCGGCGGGGGTGCTGCTTGGCGGCCCCGACCGGCGGGGTCCCCAAACCGGCGGGCCCGCGGCCGCTCGCGGACCGCGGGGGCCCCTGCCTGGCGAGGGCGAACCGGCGGGGGTCCCGCCGCAGGGCCCCCGAACCGGCAGAGATCCATGCCTGGCGGGGTCCCGCCCGACGACGGCCCCCAGACCGGCGGGGGTCCCGCCTGGACCCCGAACCGGCGGAGAGAGGGGGAGCGCCGCTGGCCCACCCTATAAAAGGTGGGGCCTTCTCCACTTCGGGCATTTCCTCCGCGTTTTCCGGGAGAGAGCTCCGTGGGGCCTCCCGTGCTTGGTTTGTTGGTCGACGGCCGTGCCGCGCACGTCATACGTGCACCGCCCGTGCGTCTTCGACCGTTCCACGTGTGTTTGACCCCCTTGTTTCGAGGGGCACGTGCATTGACTGTCCTTGACGCGTCAGGATCGTGCGCAGTCTTGAACGAGGGCCCGGTCGCCGATTTTCACCGCCCGAGGTACGCCTTGCTTCGTCCCGTGGGGCTTCGAATGCCGTATCTCGAACGCGCAACTTAGGTCGTTCGGGTGGATACGTGATCCCGGTCTCGCCTATCTTCGACGTCCAGGCGGGGGGACCGGGAGTTTGTTCCCGGTTCCTCCAGGGCGTATTTGTCGCTCGGAGCTTGTTTAAGCCCCGATATTTTTCGGGTTCAACACCTACCTTTGTGGTTTGTCGGCCAAGATTCAGATAGAGTTTGATTTGGATGTAACCTACCTTTGTGGTTGTTGAACCCTAAAAAGTTTACAACGGATATCCACAAAGGGATGTCAGAAGCCATTTATATTGATCCAATGGTTATTTAGATTACACACATCATTTCATCCCCATGGAGCCCAACTCAACATGGAGATTTGCACACGAACATATGATAGTGTCTCGAGCAGAATCTCCGCTTGGACAGGGTCTCCCCATGGAGGTATGCACATATGAACATATACATGGAGTCCAACTCGACATGGAGGTTTGCCCATGAACATACATTATATGATATGATCGCGCCTCGGACAGAATCTCCACTTGGGCAGAATCTCCCTATAGAGGTACACACATATGAACATATAAACATTTCATCCCCATGAGTCTAGATCGACATGGAGGTTTGCATATGAGCATTGACATTTTTATCCCCATAGAGTACAGCTCGACATGGACATTTTATAAACATTTATATTTCATCCCCTATGGAGTCCAGCTCGACATGGGAGGGGATATACACAAGAGTTTCATACTCGAAAATGACCCTGGCTTGTCGCGCGAGCACTTTATGTCAAGCACGAACACTTCATGCTTTTAAGGGTCCCCCAGGGGGAGTCTTCGACTGACTGGGCAGTAGGGGGACGAATCCCTCTTCAAAACTCTGACCCCTTTCTCCGTTGCTCGGAGGGGGTATTTATAGGGGTTTTACCCAGAGGAGAGCATAGAAAGAGAGAAGAGAGAGATCTACCTAGAGGGACCCTCCCTCCGGGTAGGGGAACTCCATATCCAGAGGGAGGTTCCTCCGGGTAGGGACTTCCCTACTCGGAGGGGGCATATAGAGAGAGATCTATCCAGAGGGAGGGTCCCTTCGGTAGGGACTTCCCTCCCAGAGGGGTTTTTTCCCCTCTCCTCTTTCTTTCTTGTATATATATATATATATATATAAAGGCCCCAATGGCCAATTTTGGGGTCCAAAATCCATCTACAAAGAATATCAAGCACATATGATATGTGAACTTGGCACATTTCATTCTCCCAAATATGATACAAGAAACACCCGGATGCAGGACAGCAGTCGTGCACATAGAAGCATAGGCATGAAGTTAAACCTAGTCGCAACTACTTTCTTCTATTGGTAGGTTTCTTGAATGCAAAGCAAGTCTTGCCAACATAATTAGTATTACCACAGTTAGTTCAAGATTACTTAGACTATTCGGCAAACCATTAGTATGCTTCAAATAAAACCATGCACAATTTTGGAAAGAGAGCTAAAAAATATACCAGTAGAGACTTGTTTTCTATCAATGTAGCCCTGCTGCAACTGGTAAGCTTCATGGCTGTTACAACCGTTTAATTTGCCAGTCAATAGGAAAGGATTCGACAAGTTCAAAGAAATATGTGGCATACCCATATTCTGGACTCCCAAAACAATCCTGCATCCAATTAAAAGGTATGATGTCCAACATCAATCAAAAACATAAATAGCAAGACCCACTGAGGATGAAAGAACATTTTAGGAATTCCTACCTATTGTGCATCCTAAAAACGAAATGAATGACTGGAGATCTCTGCACCAACCCCACTCCACAGAATGATTCCGAAACTGTAGATATCGAGTCTGAATATTGAAAACAGCAAATAAGAAAAAAAATATTATTATCACATTATGCATGAAACAAGACTGTTGGAATCCTAGTGATACATGAAGAAATAAAGATGTCAGAAAGTGCTTAATACCTGCTCAATAAGAGATATTAAACAATTCAGACAGTATACAGCCTTTGTGCCTTTTGAATGTCGTAATGGGGCAAGCTTAATAGTGAAGTAGGCTGCTCAGAGAACAGCTGAAAAAGAATGTACGATGTAGATGAGTCATAACAGATGATTGTGGGGGGGAAATAATGAAAAGTTGAAGAGGAAAAAAAATGGCCAGCACAATAGAGGTCAGTGGACAATTTATTGAAAATAAATGCTGAGGCACATGCTATATGAATCCAAAAATGATAACCTTGAATTATAGCCTTTATTTACAAGCTTGGACATACACGCTAAATGATTCTGAATAAAAAAATGACAAATGGGATGCGTCATTGTAATCAGAGTGCCAAGAATGTGATGCCATCTGATCGATGCAGAGTACGTGGAATGGTCAAGTTATTAGTTTTATTATTATTTATAGCTATTGGAAGAAACTAGTAGTTACTCAATTTAGATGGTAATGTCTTTAATTAATTCTACGCAGTGATTAAAAAGTTGACCGCCTAGGCAACTAGGTGGGAGGATTAGTCAACTTGCGGGCCTAGGGCACCTATCTGCCTAGGCGGATCCCGACTCAGACTATTTCTGCAGTATTTCATTTAGCATCTTTATTTCTGTAAATGACTTTTATGCCCCTGTTTAGGTAGCATGATTGATATATTCTTGTTACTCTTTTGTCTTTTCCTTCCTCCAATGCCTACTATCCATGATCATTCCTTCCACGAATGAGACTCCAAGTCCGGATACGGGGGGCTTTAAATGGACTCCTTTAGCTCAATGAAATTATTTTTCATGTCTTTAGACATGAGATATATATACTCTCAACATTAACAATTAGCAGGAGACATGCAGAAGAAATTTGAAAAGAAATCCTCAAAAAACAACGAACTCAGACTTGAGTCGTCCGACTTACCACCTAGTCAGTGAAGGGGTCATCCAAGTTGGACTGCCTCCTTTTTTAAAACATGATTCTAAGAGTACCTTTAGCATTCTTATACCAGGAATTACTTCTTCAAGCTATGATTTGAATTTAATTCGGATATGTTCATGTAATTGGTTCTAAAACAACAGAAGGCTAAAGGCCAAACTAGAGTGGTTAATTTTGAGAAGTGGATAGTACCATAAGTATATTAATCAAAAGGAGAAAAAATGTACAAGTATAAGCATACAAAATGACCAAAAAAACCGCCCTACCCGCCTATACATCGCCATCGACCCAATATGGAATGCCAAATTCTATCCCCCCAACAAAACAAGAAGGGTAGAATTTGACTGATTCACATTACAAATAGTTGTTGCCAATTCCTTAACTTTACTACAAATCCCAACAAAAAGAACCTCAACATCCAGAACAACCCTAGAAAATATGCAATTGTTCCTCTCTTCCCAAATCATCCACAAGATAGTATGAAGAATGAGCCACGAGACTGTGTTGTCACATTTGGTAGGCCATTGACTTTTCCATTTTGCAACTGACGGACGGACCTCAAAATGATTGGAAATTGTGCCACAAGTTCTTGCAGCCATCTCTCTCCATACTATACGAGAATAGGAGCAGCCAACTGTTGAACCCCAAAAAGGTTGTGGTGGATATCTACCGGAAGAAGAGCCAAAGTCCATTTATAGTGACCCAATGGTTACTTAGGTAGACCTTTTTGGTTGCTTAAGTAATAAGGGTGAAGTCCCTTTTAAAAGGTGACTTGAAGACGAAGTAAAGGTCATCATTACTTGAAGTGACCCCATGGTTGCTTAGATAATATTGGATCCAAATGCCCTTTCAAGTTAAAGAAGGAAGTTCATTTATTAAGTTGGCAGCAAGCCTCCCAGTGAAGCCAAAGTTCAAGAAAGAATAACGCTTCGAGGAAGATACGTCACGGAAGAAATCCGACAACACAAAGTCTATAAGACCAAGTATAAAGAACAAGTACAAAGAACGCGTGTGCAGCGGAAGCTCCAAGCACTTGCAAATCCAACTCTTCGCCGCGAAAATCTCCGAGGAGAAGGGCAGAACTTCAACAGCACCAACACCCTCCACAATGGGGCATATGGGGGCCTATTTATAGGCAAAACCCCCATAGGTTCAAACCCCCAACCGATGGAACATACCATCGGTTAAGGGGTTTAAACCCCCCAAACCGATGGAACATGCCATCGGTTGGAGGGGCTCCATCCCCCAACCGATGGGACTGTCCATCGGTTGGAGGGGTCCTCTTCCCAACCGATGGGACTATCCATCGGTGGAAGGGGAGTTCCCCCTAACCGATGGAGGGTTCCATCGGTTAAACTCTAACGATGGAATTTCCCATCCCTCCCATTGATTAAGGAGGGAACCCCTTAACCGATGGGACTGTCCATGGGTTAAGAGGATGAAATCCCCATCTCCCTCAAATATAAGGGGTTAAAACCCCTATAAATATGGCACATGTAGCTCATGTACAGGGGCTGGCTTTTTGGCTCCCCTAAAGGCTTCTGCTGAAAGAAAATCAAAAAAAAGAGAGAGGCAAAAGACTCTTTCCCCAAAGTTCCCGCTTGTTTTGAAGGTTCTCCACTCGGTGTGAAGGTATCGGCTCTTCTCCCACTCGGTGTGAAGCATCCGTCCTCGACAAGTGTAAAGAAAGGGAGATCGTCTCCATCCGGCATCGACATCTCCTCAATCCCCCTCCATGCCGAGCTAGTCTCCATAGAGGGCTTCTCAAAAAAAATATAATGCAACCCATACCCCACATCGAGCAAGACTCTGTGGGGGTAATAATTGAATCGCGTTCTTCGGTGTTTAAATACCTTCCATATCGAGCAAGACTCTATGGTATACGGTATTTAAACCTTGTTCTCGTGCTCTAAATGCCTCCATATTAAGCAAGACTATGGGTATGGGCATTTAGATGCATATGTTCTTCCCGCCTATCGAGCAAGACTTCGGGATGGGTGAGTGTTTGTGCTCATATGTATATGTTTTCTAAAGAAAACTCTGCCCAAGCGGAGGTTCTGCCCGAAAACATACTGTTGAACCCGAAAAATATCGGGATTTAAACAAGCCCCGGGCGGCAAATTCGCCCAGGAAGCCACAAAAAGTCTGGGAATAAACCACGGCCTCCCCACTCGAACACCTGAGATAAACGGATTCAAGTCCGTGTGTCAACCTGGAACGACCCGGAGTATGACGTTCAAAAGTCCCGTCAACAGTGGAAATACGCAGCCCGGACAGCCGAAACTCGATGTCCGGACTCGTGTTCAAGATCGCGCCCGATGCGGACGGGTTCGGAAAAGTCAAATGCACGTGCTCCCAGAAAACGGGAACAAACGCACGTCGGAGACGGTGGGCACGTGCGTAGCACGGCCGTCAACCAACAAACCCGTCACGGGAGGCCCACAGAGCTCTCTCCCGGGAAAACGCAGAGGAAAATGCCCAAGAAGGTGAAGGCCCCACCCTTTATAGGGGGTGGGCCAGCGGCGCACCCCGCCGGTTCGGCCCCAGGCAAGGACCCCCGTCGATTCGGGGTCCCGCCAGGCGGGGACGCCCGCCGTTCGGCCCCCCGCCAGGCAGGGACCCGCCGGTTCGGGGGTCCCGCCAGGCGGGGAACCCCACCGGTTCGGAGGCCCGCGGGCGGGAAACCCCGCCGGTTCACTGGCCTGCCAGGCGGGGGCCCCGCCGATTCAGGGGCCCGCCGGTTCGGGACCCCCGCCAGTCGGGGGCCTGCCAGCCGGAGACCCCCGCCGGTTCGGGGCCTGCCTAGCGGGGGACCACCGCCGGTTCGGCAGTCCCCCCCGCTGGTCGTTCCCCGCCTTGAGCCCTATGCTCGCGTGCCCCGCCGGTCCGAGCCTACATCGGCGCCTATGCCGCACACCCCCCGTCGGACCACTCGCAAAAACCCCTATAAATAGAGGGGCAGGGCCTTCATTAGCCCCGAGCTTCAAGAGGTGCGAAGCTCTCGCGCGAAGACCCCCGCCTGAGGGATTTTTTCCTCCCCACGCTGGCGAGATGCTCTCGCGTCCCGGCGAAACTTGAGGCCGTCTGGCGCTCGAGAATTCTCTCGCGCAGATTCTCAGGAGAAGTCCCCCTCCTTTGGGAGGGAGGGGACATGTTTGTTCTCCGCATGAAGACCCCAGTGCGGGACCCGGTTTATGTAAAATTACACAAAGACCCCCCTAGGGAGGAGAAGATTTGTGCATGCGTGTGAAATTGCACATATGCTCCGTACACGGGCCTAAGCTTCTGTGAAATTGCACAAAGCCCCGGGGATATAAAGCTTTGTATGTGTACATCAAAAGTACACATATACTTCTGTCAGCCAGAAATTTGCAAGAATGGTGCTTCTGACAAAATTGCAAAAATGTCCCCATGAAGGATAAAATTGCAGAAATGTCCCCATAAAGGATAAAATTGCAGAAATATCCCCGTGAAGGATAAAATTGCTGAAGTACCCCTGCTGCCCGGAAAATTACAGATACGTCCTCGCGGTGCGGAAAATGGCAAAAATAGCCTGACGGTTCGCGCCTCTTGTCCAATCCGGTGGAGCGGGACCCACGTCGCTTCTATGAAGTGGCGTGCGCTCTCCTGGGTGTGACTTGAAGCCGGACTCGAGGGGAGTTCTCGGGAAATGTCACCAAATGACTGGAACGCCCCATAAAGCCAAAAAACGGCCGGGATGTCTGAGAAAGCCAAATGACAGGAATGTCCCATAAAGCCAGAAAACGGCCGGCAATGTCCCAGAAAGCCAGAAAAACGGCAAGGATGTCCAAGCATACAGAAAAAAGGCATCCACCGACACACGCGCGGCCACCGAAAAAAGGCATACAGCCCACACTTGCTCGGTCTGTTCGACCCCCGGAGCTCTGAGTTCCGCCCAGCGAGTGTTGGAAGAGAAAGTCTCCAGCAGCATTTGGCGGTCTGTCCTCCGTGCTCGGGCCATCTTGCGCCTTGTTCGTGCAGAGACACTGCAGGTTGTTATATGACGCCTGACGTTTTTTTTGTATAAGGCCTCTGTTGTTACAAAAAAGACATACGTAGAGGCATGCCGTCCGACGGTGGCACAAACACCCCGTCGTCAACACAAAAGAAGTGACGTGTTTGTAAATGTCCGACGGAGGCACAAACACCCCGTTGTGAGCAGAAATGACCCGACATGTTTGTAAACGCCCGGCGGAGGCATAAACACCTCGCCCTGTGCACAAATGAAATGATGTACTTTGCAAGTGTTCGACGGAGGCACAAATACCTCGTCGTCGACGCAAATGTAATCTTCTCAATTGTAACAACCACCCGGCGGAGGCACAAACGTCCCCTGTGAGCGTAAATGTAAATGGCATAAACGCCTTTGAATGAAATTGTGGAAATTTACTTGTCATCTATTTCCTTTAAATTTCGGCATATGATCTTTTAACAAACATTACGCATCGAAGGTATTCGAGTGTTATACTCGATGTAAATGAAACACCGACTTCGGTCGGTGGGGAACGGTCTAGTACACGACCACTCCAATCACCTAAAAATACGAGCGCACACCGAGTCTTTACCCGGCACCCCTCATAAAATAAATCTTTGTCTGTTTCCCGTAAACAGTCTGGCATGCCCGAAGCGAAAGAAAAAATATGAAGCCTCCGAGGCGAAAGCGTCGGAGGGGCCTTAATTTAAAGAGAAGAAAATTCCGCGTTCCAACAATCTGGCACGCCCGGTGGGACTGTTCCTGCCTTCCATGCATATGTAAAAAGACCTTATGCCGATATGGAAATAGAAGATGACTAATTTCCACAACGCAGGTACAAGGAGCAAACACCGGCGTCAAAAGCTCGTCCCCACCTGCAAGCTCAAGCGACTACATGGCCGCCGTCACTTACGAACCGTTGGTCGTCGCCTGCCACGCGAAATGTGGCTACCTCACCGTTCCGCTCGTGTTCGGTGATTTCCCTGCCGTAGTGGGATCCCCCTACTTTCTAGGGGTGGTCTCCGCCGTCCAAGCTACTCCGTAGGCGGCGCCCAAAGCTACTGCAACCAGGGGCATCAACCCCGCCCAAGTCAAGGTCGAGTCTTCTCGGTAAACACCATCTCTTGCGTCGCGATCCCTAGAAAACGGGGACAGGGCAGCAAGCCCAGAGCGATCGTCTCCAACTCCGGCAAGACCGTGCTCGTAGGAGACATTCGCGTCCGGCTCGATGGAGGCGAGCCGATCCTGCCACGGGACAGAAGCATCCCCACTGTGGCAACCTCCAACAAATTCGCTCCCCTCCAAGGGATGCGTCAAGAAAAGCGGGACTCCCCAAAAGGTGCCCGGCAGGGGCAGGCATCAAGCTCAGCACCCCAACAGCCTTGCAAAATGAGGCAAATGTGGGTGACCAAGCAAGAAGCCCGCCAAATCAAGCAAGCTAGAGCGGATCACCCCGCTGAATGCCCCAAGAAGGCAGCGCCTGAGCGAGAAAAAGCTCAGGACCCCGAACCTCCTCGTCCTCGCGGACAGAAAAGGAGGGGCGTCTACCGGAAGCCCAACTTCGTCTCCACCCAAGCAGAACCTGCTGAAGCAGGAGACGCGAGTGCCTCTGAAGCTCCCACGCCAAGAGTCTCAATCTTCGAAAGGTTGAGCACCTCAGTCTTCAATAGGCTGGGGGCAACACTCCGTCCAAGTACCCAAAAGCCCAAGAAGCGAAGGGTGCAACGGACGTCTGAGGAAGGTGGAGGCATGAAAATCTTCACCTGCTACGCTTCTGGGAGGGAAGCAACTGGGCCATCTGGCATCCCTCTAGGGGCATTCAGGATAGATGAACCCGGTCAGGAGGGCGAAGCCATTGCCCGGTACACCCGGAACCCTGCCAGAAGACCTCCCCAAGGGCAGCAAGACAGTCAAGCTGGACCCTCGAACCAGGGGCAAGCTCTTGAGCCTCCGCTCGAGCACGATCAAAGACCCCTTCCGGGACAAGTCCGGCAAGACCTCGAAGGAGGGGAAGAAGATGAAGTCGCGAGTCTCCATCATGGAGATCAACAACTGCCGGCTAATGGAGAACAAGCTGAAGTCTTCCTCATGCCGCCAAATAGAGCCGCCTTCCAAGCAATGACGGACGACGCCAAGTATGATTTCATACAGCGTTGGCAGGCTGAGATGGCCAATCTCCTAACGGAGCAAGGGCAGCAGGCAGGGGCAAAATGCGCCACGCCGCCAAGTGCCGACGGCAAACCAAAATGCTCAGACAACACATCAACAAGGCGATCTGCCCGATGTCAATCCACGCACGGCCGTGGTTAATGACTATACCGTTGACCCGCCTAACAGCAACGCAGGGGCATAAACTCCCAAGCCTCCGCGGCCGAAGATATCGTGGCCCAGCGGCGAAAGATCGAAAAGATCGTGGATGACCGCTTCGCTCAACGGGGCGAGGGAACTGTCACTGTAGATCTCTACAGCGTGCCATATCCCGTCCACCATCAATTCAAGAAGCTGCCACCGGACTGTCCCAAGGCGCCAAAGTTGCAAAAGTTCGACGGACAGGGCTCACCAAATGAGCACCTGGCCTACTATATAACGGCCATGGGAGAGTTGGCATTTTACGAATCATATCTCCTTCGTTACTTCGCAACGTCCCTGACGGGTACCGTCTTCCAGTGGTACTCAACGTTAAGGCCCAATTCCATTGTCGACTGGGCTGACCTTCAAAAGAAATTCATCGACCGCTTCCAAACGGCCGAAAAAAAGGTGTCGCTTGCAGAGCTGTGCTCCCTCAAGCAAAAAGGAAAGGAGAAACGGCACTCGACTTCATCAAGCGGTGGCGTGACTTCAGCATGAGGTGCGACAACCCCTCGAGCAAGAAGATGCCATAACTATATCGACGGGGCCTGGCGGCGCAGATAAACGAAAAGCTGCTGGGAACAAACATCAAAGGCTTTGACTAGCTCAATTCGGTCGTGGGAGAGATCGAAATGTTCTTCGCCGACAACCCGATGCAAGCTCCCTCAAAAAGCAAGTCGGGCAAGGAGCGCGTCGCTGGCAAAGAAGCCAATGCTGTGGACTTCGCCCCACAAAGCAAGGGGAAGAGGATCGCGGCCTCTAGCGCTCCAAGCAAGAAGGTGGACGAAAGACCGCCTCCGACTTCACTGCCACAGCGTATGAGCACGTCGTATTCCTTCAAAAAGGACCACACGAAGATACTCTTCAAGCTGTGCATGAAGAATGACCTGCTCAAGCTTCCGGGACTGAGAAGACCAAGTGAAGCAGATAGAGTGGATGAGCCGAATTACTGTCTCTACCACCGTATGCTGGGGCACTCTATTGAAGACTGCTACGTCTTCAAAAATGAAGTACAGAAGCTGATCCAAAGTCGCCTCATCACCATGCATGATCATTTGGTCGATCCTTCACAGCCCCACGCTTGGGATCAGTCAAATCAATCGGCCAATGTCATTCACGTCAATACGGCGGCTCCTGAATCAGAAGACTCCGAGGCAAACCCTTGGGATGCTCAATCCACAAACGGACGGGAAAGGGATTATCCCTCCACCTCGGAGCACAGATCATGGTCGGAGACAGTGCAAAACCTGGAAAGACAGGTTCAATCGCTGCGGCACGGTCAGCGCCAAACACTGACGTACCTAAGGACCATGCAAGAAAGTCTGGCGGTCCTCGAGCAAGAACTCCAGGTGCCTGTAAGCAAATCTGCGCCCCGGACGCGCCCTCCCTGCGGGGGGTGGATCTCGGAGGAGTCTTCAAACCCGTCTGATGATGAAATCTCCGGACGCTGGCACTCTACCGTACCTGTCTGCGAGCAGGGCTATTGGGTGTCAACCGCCAACAAGCATCCCGCCGAACCATTGCATATATCACAGAAGCGGGACATGCTTTAGAGGACTGCTACGTCTTTAAAGACAAAGTTGAAGCATGGGTCAACCAAGGGATCATCGACTGAGCAACGCCCGTGTCGACCCGCACAGCCTCACGTTCGCGAATGGACAGACCATTCAGCCGACGTTGTCACACATATAGTCAACGTCATCGACCCGCCGGAAATCTATACACCGGTGGCTTTTACTTTCCCAGACCCGGATATGACAGAAGCCGGCTCATCTGGCAAAGCTCCCACCTGGTGGTGCCCGGGAGGGCGAATTCCCCACCAGAGTCGCTTGGCGACCGGAAGTATTGGGGAGATCTTCGAAAGGCTCCTGCAACAAGGTGTCGTGATGGCGCACACACCACTGCCGACATACACCGAAAGGGAGTTAAATCACCCCATGTACTGTTGATATCACGCCATGTAGCTGCACCCTACGGACAGGTGCCCTGATGTCCGGGATTGGATCGAGTCCCTTATCCAGAAGGGAAAGATCGACCCGGAAGGCAATTCCATGGTCCTGATGAGAGCCAGGGAAGCGGCCCAGCGGGAATTTGAGGAAAGCGACTATATGCGCTTCAAGAACCTCAAAGCCCCCGAAGCTGATGAACAAGGATGGCTCATACCGCCGATGCGGTCCGCAGCCAACATTGAAGGCCCGAGCCTGTGGCAACACTTCGGAAACATATCCCTAAAGGAGAAGCCCATCTCAATACAATCAAGAGGAGCCAGAAATGACGGGAGCCAACTCCTCTGACGAGGCCCTGCTCTGTGGTATCCCGGATGGCGAATCTCTCTGAATCCCTTTGCGACTGCAAAGACTGGGGAGATCTTTGAAAAACTCTTGCACCAAGGCTGTGTGAAGGGACATTAGCCACCCCCGACATACACGGAGAGGGAAATATAAACACCCCATGTATTGCAAATACCATGTCATGTTGCTGCACCCTACGGATATGTGTCCGATTGTCGAAATTGGGTCAAATCCCTCATCCATAAGGAAAGATCGACTCGGAAGGCAATCTAATAATCCAGTCCGAAGCCAGGGAAGAAGCCCACCAGCAACCTCCCCGGCGAAGGAAGGGGTCTCGACGACTCAAGTCTCCCCTCCCCGTGAACAAACTCCTGAAGATAGGAGTAGGGGGCGGCGCTTCGAAAATTCGCCTCCGCAAATACTCAAGTGGCAAGATAAAGACCGCAGGGGCAAGCAGCCAGCGATGGAGCCGGCCACCCAAGAGACGAGCCCCTACTGGGCTGAATTCCAAGAATTGCCGCCCGAAATAATCGAGCAGGCAATCGACTCTACTTTCCAGCACCAGCAAGATGAAGCCGGCTGGACCACCGTGGCCTCCAGAATGCGCCCCTCACTGACGTTCCCTAAAAGGGGAGGGTCGCACAGCAGCCCCGACCGAGAGGACGCCTCTTGGGCAGCCAAACCAGCAAAGGAGCTCACGCCGCTTGAAATGGCGCGGTCGCTGAAACAAGAAAAGAACAAGCAAAAGAACATGAAAAGACGCCTGAAAAGAGCGAGCCGAGCAAGCAGCTGCGATGGCTGTCCTGCGGGCTGACTCTTTCTCCAGAAGCTGCAAAAGCTCATTGATGAATTTGAGGAATATATCCCCTCCAAGCCCACCTAGGGAGTCCCTTTGGACAGATACATCCCGTGGGAAGAAATGGGAGCACAAACAAGGCTTAAAAGCTGGCTCCACCAAATGCTACAAAGGGCTCAAGAAGGCGAGAAGCTGCCTCTGCCCGAAGAACTGGCCATCTTCTACAAGGAGGATGAAATCACCATCGAAAAGCTGGAAGAAATGCTGAAGGACTTCTCGTGTAACATGGTGTCGATACCATGCCTGCAAGCTTGCAGTCGCCGGCTGACACGCCCCCTGTGGCAATATCGGTGCCGCAACCGAGGCAGAGGAAAGGGCCGCGGACGAGGAAAGAAACTCGCCCCGTCACTCGGCGAAAAGCCCAGCCTGCCCGACCTCAGCAAAACCATCATCTTCCGAGGAGAGGAGCCCCAACCTATCCCTGAAGTGGAGGTACAGGTGAACTCCTTCGTCTTCGACAGTCTGATGAGGAAGAAGAAGAGCAGGAGGAGACCATAAGCGAACTCCCTTGCCAGAAAGCCGCCAGGCCATCCGACCGACCCGCTCCCTCCAAGGGCGGCCAAGATGAAAGTCTCGCCCCGAAAGAGGGTCTCCTGATCCCTTTGTTCGAGAAGAAGAGTCGAACGAACAACCAGGGGCAAGGCGGACTAACCAATTCGGGAGCCCGATAAAACCTTTGGCGGATATGGTTCCACCATTGGAGCAACTTCGTGCCGGGCCGACCGCAAAATCATACAGCACATGAAGCGGTTCCCGACTAACGTCACCATATGGGATGCTATCGCCTGGAGCAAAGAGTTAAGAGCGGCTCTTATCAAAATACTGCAGGATCCCGAGGTCTACGAAGCTGATGTGACCGAACTCCAAGCTCAAGCCCTGGAAGCACTGGCGGCGGAGGTGACATTCTCCGATAAGGATATGTTGCTACCTACGCTGTACCATAATCGTCCGTTGTACATACAAGGAAAAGTCAACGGGTACGAGCTCAACCGAATCTTGGTTGACCTTGGAGCATCGATCAATATCATGCCCTTGAAGACTTTCAAGTCTCTGTACCTCACACCCTATTTGCAAAGGGTAAATGATGTCAGAATCGCAGGGTTTAACCAGAACTCTGAAAACGCCTTAGGAAAGGTGGAGGTACAGCTGACCATGGATGACCTCGCCACCAAGGTCGTGTTCTACATCATAAATGTGAACACGTCCTACAAGGCTCTCCTGAGAAGACCCTAGTTGCATGAAAATCGGGTTATCCCACGGACTCTCCACCAATGCATAAAATATGTCAAGGAGGAGAGCAGCATACAGTCTTCGCCGACCGGGCTCCTTTCCGCCCGAATGAATGCAATCTGGCGGATGCCCAGCTATACTTTGGCGAGCCTTCCGGCAAGTCAACAGTCGCATCAAAAGGCTAGGAAAAGGAAAATGCCGATGCGGGTCAAGCAAGCCAGGACCGGGACGAGGAGGAGCTCTTTACGGTCAATAAAGACCTCCTCGAAGCCCACCAACTCGGCCGCCTCGTCGAATCCACCGAGTCAGGGCCCAGTTGCCCAGAAAGGCGTGAAATCAACTACGAAGCAAACGCCGTCGGCGAGGTCATCAACCGAAGCATCTCCTTGCCGCCGGCATACATGCAGCTGCCCTTCCATAGGGTGGAGCAATGGGTGGAACGACTATAGACGTTCATTGTCACCCATTACAGAAATGATAGTCTCAAGAAAGGCGAGACGCCAAAGCCGATCATCTTCTACAAGGGGGACCCACTCCCGTATGGGCCCCTCGAAGACGACTTCGGTTGGGGTCAAACGACATAAGTCACCCTTGAGCCTGTCCAAGAAATGGACGACATGCCGAGCACATCAAGAAATTGTGCCAAGGCAAAAGAGCGCAAATGCAAGATCCCTCTCGGCGGGAATACTTCCACCAGCTGTGGTACTCGAAGAACACTCTGAGGGCAACCCCCTTACTGTGAAAAGACACTCAGGGGCTGGGCTACAATCAGGGGACGGACTTCGAGGCCTATTACACGGTAAATACCGTCGGCTAGTCCCCCTATCTGATCACTGCCCTTCCAGTGGACAACCTCCTACATCCTCAACGGAGCAGCAGGAGGAAGAAGCCATGCCTGTCCTCTCAAACGAGACGTCGCGCAAAGAAACGCCTCAAAACGAGGAGTATAATTTCTGGCCGATTACTGAGAAAGGCTTTAAATATTATGATGTCCATGTTGCCGACTCCGATGAAGAGAAAGACTTCATCGACCTGCAACCGGCACCCCGTGAACTTGAAGAGGTGGGCAAGCCACCGTGGACGAACTGGTGGAACTCGACCTCGGAGAGCCAAAAGAACCTCGGCCGATCTTCGTTAGCGCCCTCCTCAATGAGGAAGAAAGACGATCATATCGACAACTCTTGCTGGAATTCAAAGACTATTTCGCGTGGACATATAAAGAGATGCCAGGTCTAGACCCCTCTGTGGCTGAACACGAGCTGTCCATACTCTCCACAGCGAAGCCGGTCAAGCAGGCCCAAAAGCGTATGCGCCATGAGCTAGAGCTGAAGGTAATTGCCGAGGTGGACAAACTCCTCAACGTCGACTTCACCGAGCCCTACATCTACCCAACTTGGCTGGCCAACATAGTGCCGGTGAAGAAAAAGAATGGCCAAGTTCGAATCTATATTGACTACAGGGACTTGAATAAAGCCTGCCCAAAGGATGACTTCCCGTCCCGATCACGGAAACGATGATCGATATGACCACCGGGCACGAAGCACTATACTTCATGGATGGATGTCAGGCTACAATCAAATCTGTAGGCTCCCAGAGATAAGGGCCATATTGCCTTTAGGTCCCCCAAAGGGATCTACAATTATAAAAGAATGCCCTTCGGTTTGAAGAATGCTGGGGCCACCTATCAGCGGGCTATGACGAAGATTTTCGGCGAAATGCTCCACAGCTTGGTCGAGTGCTACGTTGATGATTTGGTCGTTAAGACCAAGAGGCGAGAAGACCACCTGGGCGATTTACGCCAGGTCTTCGAAAGACTTCGCCAGCACCAACTGAAGATGAACCCGATGAAGTGCGCTTTCGGCATTTCGAGCGGCAAATTCCTCGGCTTCATCGTATCGCAGGATAGAAATTGACCCCGTCCAAATCAAAGCCATCAGAGAGCTGCCGCGGCCAAAAACCTCGACGGGCTGAAATCACTCCAAGGAAGGCTGGCCAACATAAGGCGGTTCATCTCCAATCTCGCGGGCAGGTGCGCCCCTTCAGCAAATTGATGAAGAAAGGAGCTCCATTTGTATGGGACCAAGAGTGCCAAGATACTTTCGAAGAAATCAAAGAGTATCTCCTTACCCCTCCCGTCTTAGGAGCCCCGGTGAAAGGGAAGCCGCTCATCCTCTACATCGCGGCCATGGAAACGTCACTGGTACAAAAAATAAGGAAGGCAAAGAGCAACCGCTCTACTACCTCAGTCGAATGCTGGTGGGTCCGGAGCACCGATATTCCCCAGTGGAGAAAGTGTGTCTGGCATTGATATTCGCCGTCAATAAATTACGGCACTATCTGCTAGCCCATCAAGTCAGCCTCATCTCGAGGATAGACCCGCTAAAGCTCTCCTCACCCAACCTGTGTTGTCAGGAAGGATGGGAAAATGGGCTCTTCTCCTCATGGAGTTCGATATCACCTTCGCCCCAAGAAAAGCAATGAAAGGGCAAGATATGGCGGATTTCCTGGCGGCCCATCCGCTTCCGGCTGGTTCTCCCCGCGAGTTTAACCTTCCTGAGGAGGAAACCCTCCCTCAGGGGGAGGAGACCCAACAAGAAGAAGTCCTCATTCAAGAAAGTGGAAATACTCTCGCCATAGAGTTGCCACATTGGGAACTCTACTTTGATGGCGCTTCCCGGGTGCTCAAGCAAACTGACGGCACCACAACTTATACCTCCGAAGCGGGCATTGTCCTGGTGACTCCACAACGCGAAGGAGCGCGGGGCGAGAGCTCGGAGAGCTTTCGAGGAGCTTGGTGGGAAGCCGATCCTAGACCTCACGCCCCTACCCCGGTATTTAGGGGTCTTGGGGAGATGGCCGGGCGGAGGTAATATGGTCCGGCGCGGGTGGCCCTTGGGCTGGCCACGGCCGTCGGGCCACCCGCGCAGGCCCGGCGCAGGTGGCCGCGCGCCTGGCCTGGCGCGGGTGGCCACGTGGTGGGCCCCGCGCACAGGCCCGGCGCGGATGGCCGCGCTGGCCCGGCGCAGGTGGCCGCCCGCTGCAGGTCGTCCCGTCTGTCCTCCGCTCGCCAGAAGCATTCCGCCGGTGTTGAGGACGCTGCAGGTCATTACGCAAGATCCGGTGCTCGGCATTCCGTGTTCAAGTCCTCTGATGTTGTGAAATAAACACATATGGAGGCATGCTGTCCGACGGTGATACAAATGCCCCGTCGCCGACATAACACAAACGTCATGGCGTGTAAACACCCGGGGGAGGTACAAACCACCCTCCGCGTGCGGAAGTGAATTAATATGTTGTAAACGCCCGACGGTGGCACAAACACCCCGTCAGGAGCGTAAGAAAAATGATGTGTTACGTAAATGTCCGACGGTGGTATAAACATCCTGTCGTCGACGTGAATGTAATCGTCGTGGTTTGTAAACGCCCAATGAGGCACAAACACCCCGTTGCGAGCGAAGACAAAATGTTGTATTATATAGACGCCCGACGGAGGAATAAACACCCCGCCACGAGCGCACATGTAAATGACATATTGTAAACGCCCAGTGGAGGAACAAACACCCCGCTAAAGGCGCGAATGTAAACGTCATAAGTGCATATGAGCATGCTTATGGAAATTTACTTAGTCATCCATTTCTTTAAATTTCGGCATAAGGTCTTTTAATAAACATATCGCATCGAAGGTGTTTGAGTTTTTTTACTCGATGTAAATGAAACATCGACTCCGGTCGGTGGGGAACGGTCCAGTACACGACCACTCCAATCGTCCTGAAAATACGAGCGCACGCGGAAAAAATAAATGAAATGAAATTCGAGGGTATCAGGGTTTAGACCCAATACTCCTCACCAAATAAATCCCTTTGTCTGTTTCCTGTAAACAATCTGGCACGCCCGCAGCGAAAAGAAAATAACAAATATATCGAAAGCCTCTCGGTGGGGCCTTTTGATTTAAAAGAGAAAATATCAGCGTTCCAACACCTACCATTTTGGTTTGCTGGCTAAATGATTTGATTTGGGTTAGCGTACCATTTTGGTTTGCTGGCTGAGGATTTGACCCGATCGACACCATGGTTTGTTGACCAGGAAAAAGGGTTTAGTATACCATTTTGGTTTGCTGGCTAAGAAATTTGATTTAGGTTAGCCTACCATTTTGATTTACATGCTGAGGATTTGACCCGGTCGACCACCATGGTTTGTTGACCAAGAAAAAAGCTTTAGCCTACCATTTTGGTTTGCTGGCTAAAAAGTTTTGACTCGGTCGACCACCATGGTTTGTGACCGGGAAGGATATAGCCTACCATTTTGGTTTGCTGGCTAAGGATTTTACTCGGTCGACCACCATGGTTTGTTGACCAAAGAAAACATAATTCATAAAGGAGAGAATTCTTCTTTCTTTTTCTTCCCTCTTCTTTTTTTACCGACCCTGGCGCCCTTTCGTGTTTTCACCAAGGCTGGCCCCCTCTGAATTTTTCAACGCACCCTTCCGGTTTTCACGTTGAGGGGTTATCCATTTTTGCTTGGGGTGCTCTCTCGGGTTTTCACCCCAACTGGATTTTTCAGGCTTTTTTCCCCTTGGACACTCCTTTTGGGGAGTGGCCAAGTCTGACGGGACATCTCTATTTTAGTCCATTTTTCTCTTTTTTTTTCTTTTTCTTTCATGTGCCCATTTTAGCCTGATTCGGACATGGGGGAATCAGAGGGTGGTTGCCCCCGAAATTCATGTTCGGGGGCATAGTACATTTTCAAATGTTTGCCATTTAGCGGTGGGAAGGAGCGATCACCCGTATGCGTCGCCAGCATGTATCCCACGCCTTCGTAGACTCCAGTGACCACATACGGCCCACGCCAATTTGGCTGGAGTTTACCACTTGATTTGCCTGCCATGACCTCTCTTTCTTTGACCATAACGAGGTCACCTTCCTTGAAGACACGAGGCCTGACTAGCTTGTCATAGGCTCGGGTCATACGGGCCTGGTAGGATTGGAGGTGTTTGTAAGCTTCTAACCGTTTGCACCCAGTGAGGGTTCGGTAGACCGTTCGGTACGCCCAGAGTGCTTCATGTATTTTCTCCCCCCAGTCGCGTTTGCGGTTGCCGACTATCTTACCAAGCAGCTTGCAAAGGGTCTTGTTAAAGGCTTCCGCCAGACCGTTGGCTTGAGGGTTGTAGACCGTTAACGTCCTCCAATCTATATGGAATTTGGCAGCCAACGCATATATTGTCTTGTTCTTGAATGGCGTACCGTTATCTGATACGATCCGGTGAGGGGCGCCGAACCTATAGATTAGGTGTTGCTTGACAAATTTGGAAACAGCTACCCCAGTCACCACCCAGAGAGGGATCTTCTGCCCATCAGGAAAAATAGTCGGTGGCCGTTAAGATGAATTTGTGGCCGCCGGAGGACGGTGGGAAAGGTCCCACGATATCCATTCCCCATTCTACAAAGGGCCATGTGGGGGTAGTTGGATGCAATTCATTCGGTGGCTTTCTTGGCACCGAACCGAAGACCTAGCATTGATGACACGTGCGAGCGTACTGGACACAATCCGTGTACATAGTTGGCCAGAAGAAGCCTTTTAGCTTGATGTTGATCTTCATTTTGTCTCCCGCCTGATGGGCCCCGCACAGTCCAGAGTGGACTTCATGCATGATGACTTTGGCTTCTTTGGGGAGAGACACCTTAGGAGGACAGACTTGTCTTTTTCATGGACAAGTCAGTACAATTGGTCCCAGATCATTTGATAGGACATGGCCCGCTGAAGGAGTTGGACTCTTTCAGCCCGATTTGGGGGCAGCCCCCGTTCTTTACTTGGATGATCGGCTAGCGCCAGTCTTCTTCTTGGCTGGCTTCTCTTCTTCAATGGTGTTGACCTCTACACTTTCTGGGTCAGATTTGTCCTCGAGTGCTGGGCATCAGCCTCCTATGCCGGACAGTTATGTCCAATTCTCCTTCAGGAGGAAGCTTTAAAGCAGACGCCAATTTGGCTAGTACGTCTGCCTGAGAGTTCTCGCTTCTAGGGACATGCCCAATTTTGAATAGGTAGAACCTCTTGCGGAAGCAGGGAAAATGCAAAACGAACATACAAAAGGAAAGTTACATACCGCCCAGTGCAGGAGAAAAAGTTGGCGGAAGCACCACCTTCTCAGGTGGGATCTTCACGATCTTCCCCGCCTCAACGACGGCGCCCCAAAAATCAAACAAGCGGGTACCGCTCTCCACCTGACCGATAACTCAATCGGTCCGATCTGGGCTATCGAGTGTCGGATGTGCTACTCCCACTCCCGCCATAAGTCGCTAGCAAAGCTGCCTGGAGAAATGGGAGCCGATAGTGCAGCGTCCGGTGGGTAACCGTAGTCCAGCAAAAAGTGGCGCCACCACGAGTAAACAGTTGGCGACTCGCCACTGTCCCGAGAAGTCCAACTGCTCTTAGGACGCAACAAGGGCTTTAAAGCCCCCACATAAGCCTTTCGCCAACCGGCCCAGAAGCCTGTGCCTTCGCCTTACGGCGCTCAAAGCCAGAACCCTCACAACAAGAGCAAGGAATTCCCGGCGAAGAAAGTCCGATGTAATCTGTGGGGTAGGTGCGTCCGTCCGGACCAAACGTGCGCCCTCAGCCTCCTTAATTCGGCTGGCATGCTCCCGAAACACCTGGCTATGTCGAGACCACCACCGAGCATATAGGATGTCCACCTGCCCCTCCTGTTGCTGCTCGGGGATAAAACACTCCGGCGAGGGATCGTGCCTGGTGAAATAGCACCACCAGCTGGAGGCCACTAAATGTCGGTCCAGACCTTTATATGATCTGACGGCCAATGCGAAGTCTGCATCCGGAGGTACGGCTTGGTCATACCCAAAATTACGGGAAGCGGCACGGGTAATATGGTTCCAAGAACAGATACCCCCCCTTTCAAAATAGAAGGACACTGGGGTGGATGCCAGCAGAGCCAGTCCTTACGGAAGGGTCGCTGGAAACAGCACTGTAAGGAAGGCGGTAAATCTGCCCTTCCATGCTCACCTCGGCCCAGGGCTGGAAGCCTCGCGAGCAGCAAGCAAAGTCAAGCCTCTGCTGCCCAGCCGACGGCACAAAGGAAAGCCGCCATCGCGCCCCGGTCAACTGCTGCTGGGAGTCCTGACTCGGGCGGTTCCGGAACATAAAGAGAAGAGGCGCTGAAGGATCCTCAAGGCTGATGCTCTGGCATAGCTCGGGCAAAAAAAGACCGGCCCAAGCGCTTAAATAATGCGTCGCCAAGATGACACTCCTGTCACGGGGGGAGGAGCTAGCAGTCAAATCCCTAGGCCGTGGAAAATATTGGCCAGAGCTGCCGGGGCCAAAGCCAGCCGCACGCCGTCGGCCAGAAGACAAGCCGGGTAAATCAACTCCAGCCTGATCAACCCCCTCCCCAAAACGGGAGGACAAATGTGCTCAACCAGTATACAAGGTGATGCGGGACAAACCCGCGGGAGAGGGTGAGAACCGGAGAGGGGTCGCACAGGGGGAGGAGGGAAAACCAGATGACAAGGGAGGGGAGAGAACAGCAGCGCGACGAAGGAGGAGGAGACGGGACGACAGGGAGAGGGAAGGGGGGTTGAGAGAGGGAGGCCTGCACACAGTTCTAGGCAACTCTGCCCCAAGAAACATTTCTTTTTCTTCTACAAACATTTCATTCTATTTCATCCCTTCAAAAGAAGCCTTTACAAATATATATATAGGGTGAAAACCCTACTGTTTGCCTCACCATGGACCAAAATATCCCCCACAAAAGACAAAATGTCAAACTTGTCCCACATTCGCAAATAAGCCTCACTTGCCTTAAAATTAGACTTTTAATTCTATCTTACTAAATCAAACTCTACTAAAATGAAAATTACATAATAAAATAAAATTGAAGTCGATATATCGTTGAACATCTATAGTCTCGAGTCTCGTTCCACGTGCGTCACGAGCCACGATCCACGTCACAAGGTATGCGGCCAAATAGGTCCTATCTGGGAGCTGTCTCGGGTTCTAGCCGCCGCCCCGAGGTGCACATAGATACCTCACACCGTCCTCCAGATCCACGGACAACTGCAAATAATCTGCTGGTAGGGCTGTAAACGGATCCGGATATTATCCGGATCCGATTCGAATTCGTATCCGATTATCCGGATATTATCGTTTAACAAATATCCGGCGGAGCGGATTTCGGATACGGATATTATCCGATAAACGAGCGGATACGGAACTGGTGATCCGCTCCGTTTAAGATCGCTCCGAAATGAAGTTATTTTTTACCATTAATCTTAAATCTAATGATCCATACATAATTATAATATATAATACATCTAATGTTAATCTTTTGTTTAGAGAGTATTTTGTTATATTTATACTTTTTTAAAATTTTTACAGATTTTTTTAAAATTTTTAGATCACTTAATATATTTTATTAAGCTTATATTTCCGAAGCGGATAATATCCGTATCCGCTCCGAATTCAAAAATTATCCGATTAAATTATCCGCTCCGTATTCGAATTATATTCGGAGCGGATACGAACTATCCGATTAACTATTCGGATCGGAACCGGAAAGCCCATATCCGCTCCGTATCCGCTCCGTTTACAGCCCATCTACTGGATCACGACTGTCGGAGGCAAATCCGTTGTGGAAGCAAAAGGGCCCGTTATAGAAAAAACGGACCCATGCATTACAGCTCACACCGCACTGTCCCTTTTGAAGCACTGGGACACTGCTCCCTGCCACTCTGGTCAAATCCCGCCAGACCTTCATCAAGTACCGAAACTGTACGGTAGGATATAAAAGTCGGCGCCGGAGGATGGGTCGCGATGGAGGTCATCTAAGCACACCTCCTCGTAAAACTGGCTGGAGATAGGGAGTCTGAAATCCTGTGGAAGGTCCACAGGTCAAGGCTAGTCTCCCCCTCTGCTGTACCGAAGGTGTTGAACCTCCAGTTAAATCTCTCTGCAAGGGCCTACAGAAGCCCGGAATGGCAGGGGTAGTCGTGAAGAGCGGCGGCGACGGCATGAAAAATGCCAACATGGTCCAGTAGCTCACGATAATGGTGCAGAATCCCCATCAACCATTTCGTCCCACCAAAGCGAAAAAGTGGTGCGAAGAGACGCGGACCATCTATCATACCAGCTGGCGGCCTCTCCGCTCAAGATCCGGTCAAGAAAGCAAAGCTGGTCGTAGCCCTCCGACGCAAATCGGGTCCCCGAAGGCAACAAGGCATGCTCGGCAAAAGAAGGTCCAGTCTTGGGCTGCCCATAAACCTCCCAGATGCCTTCTGTAAGTGACATCTCCTTGGCGGGTGAACTGGCTCCGTGCCAAACAGCCCAGCTGGCCTGCATCTGAAAATGCACTGCGGCGGAATAACCGAGAGGAAAATAGGGTACTGAAAACCACACGTCCCAGCATGTTGTCACGGCCAACCAGAATGGCCCTCTCCATCTGGACCCGCCTCGGTTGCCAAAAGTTCAGCGGGACCATCCCATCCGGCTGGTACAAAGTCCCGAATAAACAGGAACAGATGCTCGTCCAGAGGAAAATGCCTGGGGTAGTTATCCCCCCGCAGGTAGCGGTAAACCCGGCCGGAGCGGTCCACCAAGTCCAAATCCACTACGCCCTCAGACGGTGAAGGCTCCTCCAAAGGTCCCCGGGCCCAAGTCCAGATACCACGGTCAAGTCTGGGCAGATCCTCCTTCCTGATGGCGCCAAGAACAAAAGAGGGCATCGGATCATCCGTACTCCGGACAGTGCTCTCCGACGGATGCGATGCCCCACTGCTCTCCCCACGGTGCCTCGTTCGAACGAGACATCGTCAATCCTGCCAATAAAGAGTTCAACTGTCACAAATAAAGACGTTACAACAAGGCAGACAATTACAAGTGCAGAACAAAAAATGCATTTGAAAAGACGGCTACGGGATACCCGTCGTCGCCCTCGTCTCCGACGGATATCCCGTGGGGGGAATTTGTTGAATCCGGAAAAAATACCGGGACGTAAACAAAGTCTGAGCGGCAAAATTCGCCCGGAAAGTCACGGAGGCCAGGGAATAAACCCCAAACTCCCCACTCGGACACCTGAGATAAACGGGTCCGAGTCCGTGCTTTAATCCGATTCAATTCGAGTTATATGTTAAACGTGACGCTCAAAGGTTCGTTAAGGACGGAACATATACCCGGACGGGCAAAAGTCGACGTCCGAAGAGAAGCATCCAAAATCGTGCACGGCAAGCACGTGTTCAGGCCGGCCAAACGCCCTTGGTCTCCGAAAACGGGGATAACGCACGTAAAGCGGCCAAGAACGCACGTCAAATGCACACAAACGCACGCGGAAGCGTGAGCACGCACGCTGGACGACCGTGGGTTGGCGAAGAACAGCCAAAATGGAAAAAACTCCTACTCGTGGGAATAGCCAAAGATGGCCAGGACCCACCCCCTATATAGGCGGGCCAGAAGCGGTGGCCACCCGCGCCAGGCAAGTGCGCGGGCCACCCGCGCCGAGCAAGCGTGCGGGGCCCCGCGCGGCCACCCGCGCCGAGCCAGCGCGCTGGGGCCCACTACGTGGCCTGCGCCCCTGGTTAACCTTGTGGCCACCGCGCCGTGCTTCCACCTCTGCCGAGACCATTCCCAAGCCCCTATAAATACACGGTAGGGGAATGAAGAAAGGCGCGCTCACCTAACCTACAAGCTTTGGATCCTGGACGCCTTCGCTTTCGTCAATCCGGCCCCGGCGGAAGCGTTCAGACGATCGCGTGCCTCCGCTCAAGGACTCTCGTCCAAGCTCTCCGGTGTTGGGGATTTCTGCATGTCTCTGTCGGAAGGGAAAATACCTCCCTTCCGGCTCCGTCTGTCGTACACGTACACCGGGCCCCTCCGTGCTCCGTTCATGTTACGCGCCGGATGAAGACAAGACTCCGTGCCAAGACACCGCAGGTCATTATATAAGACTCGGCATTTCTGCGTAAGCCCTTCGGTGTTTAAAAAACACATGTGGAGGCGCGTCATGTAATCGTCTAGCGGAGGTACAAACACCCCGTTGTGGACGTGAAATGTAACGGACACATTGTAAACGCCCAATGGAGGAACAAATACCCCATTAAAGGCGTAAATGCAAATGTCATGCCATGTAAACGCCCAATGGAGGTACAAACACCACGTTGAGGATGTAAATGAAATGTCACATATGGCAAACGCCCAACGGAGGAACAAACACCCCGTTGCGAGCGTAAATGTAAACGACAAATTGTGTAAACACCCAACGGAGGTACAAACACCCCGTTGAGGACGCAAATGTATATGTCATGTCATGTAAACGCCCAATGGAGGCACAAACACCACATTGAGGATGAAAATACAAATGTCATAAATGTATTTGAGGATATTTGTGGAAGTCATTTGTTGTCTAATTTCCTTAAATTCCGACATAAAGTCTTTTAAAAAATATATCGCATCGAAGGTATTCGAGTTTCACTCGATGTAAATGAAACACCGACTCCGGTCGGTGGGGAACGGTCCAGTACACGGACCACTCTAATCGCCTAAAAATACGAACGCGCGCGGAAAATAAATATAAAATATTCGAGGGCTCAGGGTTTACACCCAATGTCCCTCATAAAACAAATTCTTTGTCTGTTTCCTGTAAACAGTCTGGTACGCCCGAAACGCAAAAAATCTCCAAGACGCATACCCATGCATCGAAAGGAATGAAAATACAAAAAAATATGTAAAGAGGAAAGAAAAAGAGAGAAAAAAATTCCGCGTTCCACAAGTCCTTGTTGGAGGGCGGTCAAGCTTTCGTGCATGCTCCTCAAATATATCAACGTTTGGCATTGACCCATGCCGTAGTGATTGAACCTGCCTTTTGAGATTTTGGACTGCCTCCGACCACGATCTCTGCCACGGGACCGAGGGAATGATGATTCTCTCGCCCATTTGTGGGTGAGAGTGAGAGTCATGGATTTACGTCAGGGTCCTCTGGCTCGGGTATCGGCGTATTGACGTGAATGACGTTGGCCGATGCTTCGATTGATCCCAAGCATGGGCTGTGGAGGGTCAACCAAATTGCCTTGCATTGAGATGAGGCGGCTCTGGATCAGCTTCTGTACTTCATTCTTGAAGACATAGCAATTCTCAATGGAGTGCCCCAGCATGTGGTGATAGAGGCAATAGTTCGGCTCATCCACCTTATCCGCTTCACCCGATCTTTTCGGTCCCGGGAGCGTGATCAAGTCATTCTCAACGCAAAGCTTGAAGAGCTTCCTTGTGTGGTCCTTTTTGAAGGAGTAAGGTGTGCTCATACGCTGAGGCAATGAGGTCGGAGGTGGCCTTTCTTCCGCCTTTTTGCTTGGAACACTGGTGATCGTGATCTTCTTCCCCTTATTTTGCGGGGCGAAGTCCACAGCGTTGACTTCTTTGCCAGCAGCACGCTCCTTATTTGACTTGTTTTGGAGGGGGCATGCACCGGGTTGAAAGCGAAGAACATTTCTATCTCCGCGACAACGCATTGAGTGGTCGAAGTCCTTGATATTTGTACCCAGCAGCTTTTCACTTACTTCAGCTGCCAGGCCCCGCCGACAGACGGGTTATGGCATCTTCTTGCGTCGGGGGATTGTCGCACCTATGTGCAGTCACGCCACCGCTGAATCAGTTGATAAGCGTCGAGTGTCATTTCTCCTTTCCTCTGCTTGAGGGTACACAGCTCTGCTAGCAACACTTTTCTTTCGGCCGTCTGGAAGCGGTCGATGAATTTCTTTTGGAGGTCGGCCCAATCAACAATGGAGTTGAGCCTCAGCCTCGAGTACCACATGAAAGGTGATGCCCGTCAAGGATGTTGCAAAGTAACGGAGGAGGTAGGATTCATCGAATGCCAACTCTCCCATGGCGTTATGTAATAGGACAGGTGCTCATTGGTGAGCCCTGCCCGTCAAACTTCTAACTTCGGCGCCTTAGGGCAGTCCGGTGGTAGTTTCTGACCTGATGTGGACGGGATATGGCACACTGTATAGATCCACAGTGGCGGTCCCCTCGCCTCGTTGAGCGAAGCGGTCATCCACGATCTTTTCGATCATCCGCCGCGGGCCACGATATCTTCAGCTGCGGAGGCCTGGGGAGTTTATACCCCTGCACGGCTGTTGGACCGGATCGACGGTATAATCGTGGTCGCGGCTGCTTGCGGGTTGACATCGGGCAAATCGCCTTGTGGTGTCTTCTCCAAGCAATTTGGTTGCCGCCGGCACTTGGAGAAGTGGCGCATTTGCCCCTGCCTATTGCCCCCGCTCCATCAGAAGGTTGGCCATTTCAGCCTGCCAGCGTTGTATGAAATCATATTTGGCGTCATCCGTCATGGCCTGGAAAGCGGCTCTGTTGGCGGCATGAGGAATACTTCGGCTTGCTCTCCGTCCGCCGGAAGTTGTTGATCCCCGAGGAGGAGGCTTGCAACCTAATCTTCTTCCCCTCCTTCGATGGTCTTCTGGATCTGGCCGGGGGTGGCCTTTGATCATGCTCGAGCGGAGGCTTCAAGGCTTACCGGTTCGAGGGTCCAGCTTGACTGCCTTGACCTTAGAGAGGTCTTCGGAAGGATCTGGGTCTGTAGGATGACAGCCTCGCCCTCTGGCTGGGTTCATCTACCCTGGACCATGCCAGCGGGGAACCACAGGATGGCCCAGCACGTCCCTGCCGGAAGGGTGAGCGGTGAAGATCTTTAGCATCCACCTTCTTCAGATGTCCGTGCAACCCTCCGCTTCTTGGACTTTCTGTGTGATTGGCAGACATGGAAGGAAGAATCGCCGGGATCGAGCCAGAATCGCTCGATCCCGGATCGGATCGACCCCCCAAGGGTCGATTCCCCCTTGAAGAACCCCAAAACCCCACATTCCGGCTGGATCGACCCAACTCAGTAGGATCTGAGTTGGATCGCTCGAGTCGAACCGGGATCGATCGATCCCGGCTCGATTCAGTCGATCGGCCCTGTTCAGTTCAAATTTGAACTTACGGCGCCGGATCGACCCTTATCGGGTCGAATCGATCGATCCGGCGTCGATCCGACCCGATAAGGGTCGATCCCGATCGATCCGGCGCGATCCCCCTTATTTCGCCCCCTTCCCACCCGAGGACACCAAAAGATGCAGGTTTTGGTGTCCTAGGAAGGAAGGAAGGTGCTCCCCCTCCCCCCCCAGCTCGGGCTGCCTCCTCACCGCCGCCGCCGGCCTCCTCCACCGCCGCGGTCCTCCCCAGCCGGCCTCCTCCTCCTCCTCTTCTTCTTGTTCTTGTTCTTGTTCTTCTTCTTCCTCTTTTCCCTCTTCTACTTTTTCTTCTAAACCCTATCTTCTCTTTCAAGTTTGAAAGAGGTTAGAAAGAGCACATCCAAGGGAGATCTTCTTGAGTAGATCTCAAGAGATCTTACTCAAGCAAGGAAGAAGTTGTTCTTTTAAGGTATATTCATTTTTTAATTTCGAAATTCAGTTATAAATTCTGAAAAAAATGAAAACACATGTACACATGTTTAATCTTCTTATATCTTCTTATTATCCCTTACATTTTGTCAATTAGATAAAATCTCCAAATTTCACCCTAATTGGCTAATTAGGGTTTGATATTTGGGGCTTATGTTGTATTAGCACAATTAGAGATCAATTAAGTGTTCCAATCACTTAATTGACTTAATCATGCCTTTCTATGATAATGGAACAATTTCATTTCGGGAAATTAGAGAAAATCTCTAAATTTCACCCTAATTAGGGTTAATATTAGATGTAATATGTTTATAATTGTATACTTACACATGAATGTGTTTGTATTCTTAATTTGTTATAGGATTAGCAAGTATGGCTGATGAGGGACACGAGGAAGAGCAACCACAAGTAGACATTGGATGGAAACACGGTGTCCTTATTGATGCTGCCTCTAAGAGAGTGCGGTGTAACCACTGTGGTAAGGAAATGAATGGAGGTGTATACCGCCTAAAACAACACATTGCAGGCATTGGAACAAATGTAGTAAAATGCAAGCATTGTCCACGGGAGTTAGTGAATGAGATGAAAGACTACATGGCTGGAAGACAACAACAAAGAGGCATACGTATTCAACATCAACAAGAACTGCATGAAGAGATTTCTGGGAAGGGAAAAAGTAAGGCAGCTACAAGAACTGTTGATGTTGAGGACTCAGATGATACAGATTATGAGGATCTCTCACCTAATGAGAGAGAATGGCGAGAAGGACTACGGCAGAGTCGGCGTGCTGCCATGTTGGAAAGTGACATGCGGAGGTTCCATAGTACAAGAGAAGGATCATCATCAGGGGCTAGTGTCACACGGCCACCGGCACCACCTATCAGGAGAGGTGGTTCAATGAGGGGAACGGGACCAACTAGTGGGGTTGACACAATTTGGGAAGGAAATCTTCATCAAAACAGCCTGGCATAAAGCATGCAATGAAAGGGGTAAAGGCCACAGCTGCTTCCGCTAAACATGCAGTTAAAAACATTGTAAAATGGTTTTTGCATGCAGGGGTCCCAGCCCATACAGCATCTAGTCCTTATTTCCAAACGATGATAGATTCAGTTGGTGAGGCAGGTCCAGGTTTGAAAGCTCCTACACCAAAGGAGATTTAGCAAATATTGAAGAGGAATTGACTGAGATAAAGGATTGGGTGGCGTCATTCAAAGATATATGGATGGCAAGAGGTTGTACTCTTATGTGTGATGGATGGACGGGAACAACAAGAAGGTCCATGATTAACTTTCTTGTATATTGCAGTGAGGGTACAGTGTTCATGAATCTATAGATGCAAGTGGGCAAATAAAAAATGCAGATTACTTGTTTAGGCTCATGGATGAGATGATTGATGAAATTGGCGAGGAACATGTAGTCCAAGTTGTCACTGATAATGAAGCAAGTTACAAGGCAGCTGGAAGAAAATTGATGGCAAAACGACATCATCTTTATTGGGTCCCTTGTGCAGCCCACTCCTTAGACTTGATGATGGAGGATATTGGCAAAGACAAACATGTGCATGACTTGGTGTCCAAGTCGCAATTGATTACTACTTTTATTTATGGACACAATAGAATCTTACATATGATGAGAGAGTGCACAAATGGACATGACATAATTCGTCCTGGCCCAACAAGATTTGCCTCACAATTTATTGCATTGGAGAGTCTGCATCAGTTTAGACATGAGTTGGGCACTCTCATACATAGTTCCGAGTACTTGGCACATGTGGCTACATTGAGAGAGGAATCCAGAGATGTGGCACATGAGATTTCTTGCTTGGTCAGTGACCATCGTTTTGGGAGAAAATCCACTATTATTTGAAGCTAATAGAGCCTCTAGTACAGGTGCTGAGGATGGTTGATGGAGAGGACAAGAATGACATGGGTTACTTATATGAGGCTATGGATAAAGCCAAGGAAAGGTTGAGAGAGAAGCATCCGCAAGCATATAAAAAATGGTGGAAGATTATGATGCAAGATGGGAGTCAACACTCCACCATGATTTACATGCAGCAGGTAAATGTATTATATCTTATTGTGCATATTTCTTATTAGCATGAGTTGAATTTCTAACTTACTACACATGTTTTGTACATATAGGGTATTTCTTTAACCCTAGGCATCAATATAGTGATTCCCTCACAATGATGGTGAGGTGCTCCAGGGGACAATCAATGTCATCGGGAGATTATCTAGGAGCATGGACGAAAGAATAGATGCTATGATAGAGGTACGACCAAGTTAAAAACTTCATTCCATTTCATGTATTCAATATACTTTTGGAGTTACACTTAGCAACTGTATTATACTGTAGATGGACAGATTTAACTGAAGTTGGACATCTACAGAGATTATGATGTTAAAGAAGCAGTGACCAGAATGGGTCCGGGTAAGAACCTTCAGACTTAAGCTCATGCTTACTTCATAACAAAATGACAAATCACTTGTATTATGTGCTAATTCATTGTATGTTTTTTTTTTGTAGGTGAGTGGTGGGTTATGTTAGACTACAAGACTGGTCAAAGAAGTCCACTTGCAAGGATTGCTATTAGAGTACTCAGTCAGACCACTTCATCTAGCCAGTGTGAGAGAAATTGGAGCACTTTCTCACTTATTCACACAAAAGTGAGGAACAGGTTGAGTGCAACTAGGCTAGAGAAGTTGGTCTATTGCCACTACAATATGAGGTTGAAGCTGAAATGCATTAAAGATAGACAAAAGAAGAGCGAGGCAAGGCTAATGACTTTTGCAGGTAGTCATTGGGAGCAACGTTTTGCAGAGAGGGAAGCATTATCATCTCAAATTGATGTTGATGAGTTATTTGATGAGGAACACCACTAAATGCATGGGTGGAAACAAGACAGGAAAGGGATGTTCCAGAATTTGACCCTCGTGATTGCTCATGGGCGGAAGGAGAATTGGATGGAGTAGAGGCTGGAGATCCAGAGCTTAGGGTAAGTGAGGACCAACCTCTCACCCTCGGTCCTCTCTTCTCTTTGCCACGACACTCAGCTATCTTACCAGAGACATCTAGAGTGCCTCCCACTCAGCCTGCATTAAGAAGAGCTGCAACACAAAAAGAGAAGAGTTCAAAAGCCTTAGAGTTAGAAAAAATAACATATGCCAGGCAAAAAAAGAGGAAAGTGCAGCAACCAATTCGTAGTGATGACACCACACAAGATCCAAATGATGATGATGATGATGATGATGATGGGGCTGCCACTGGGGCCACAGGAGCTGGCCAGGGATATGCAGGAGCAGGATATACTGGGGCCACAGGTGTAGGGCTTACTGAAAGTTATGTACCAGAAACAGAACATCAGGGAGGCGGGAGGAGGAGAAGGACAAGGGCATGGACAAGGGGGATATGAAGGACAACAACATCATGCAGCCTATGAGTGGCCACCTTGGGAGCCAAACTATAGTTCAGGGTCTACTCATATACCTGCATTTCAGCCTCCCATTTTACCGTACTCAGATATTAGTAGCTCACCTTATGGAGTACAAGGAGGATGGGGACCTTGGCCTTCACAAGAACAAGAGCCTAGTGGCCCTAGTGAAGCAACAAGTACATACAAACCGCTTGGTATATGGTGTCCAGCTCCATCACAATCTGGAGAAAGCTCAAGTCAACAATTTACACCAAGAGGGATTCAAATGGGTATGCATGATTTAGCAAATTCCCTCTTTGGTCATAGCTACCAAAACCCAAATGATGGTGGCTCATCTATGTCTGGAAGTGGATGGAAAGATTATTAGTCTTCTATCAAATGTAAGTTACATGTACAATGTCTTAAATTTCATGTTTATGTACTATGAATGCATGTATAATTGATTTTTGATGCAAATCTTAGTTCTTTCAGGAGTTCAGTTTTTTTTTTTTTTCCAGAATTTTTCTGAATTTTCTGATTTTTCCTGCATTTTTCCAAAAAAAATAAACATTTTATATCTGGCCGATCCAGGATCGGCCAGACTTCCCTGGGATCCATGGGATCTGCGATCCGATCCGATCCAGGATCGGATCGACCATGGTCGATCCCGATCCGATCCCGATCCTGCCTTCCTTGTGGGCAGGGTGCCCCCCCCAGCCTACTGAAGACTGAGACTCGAGGTGCGGAAGCTTCAGGCCGCTGACGTCTCCCCTTGAGGGTTCCGCTGGGTGGGACGAGTTGGGCTTCCTGTAAACGCCCCTCCTCTTCTGCCCGTGAGGGGCGAGGAGGTTCAGGATCCCGAGCTTTTTCTTGCTCAGGTGCCGCATTCTTGGGGTCTTCAGCGGATTGGCCCGCTCTGCCTTGTTTGATCTGGCGGGCCTCCTGCTTGGTGACCCACATCTGCCTCATTTTGTGAGGTGCTGAGGTACCGAGCTGGAAGCCTGCCCCGTCGGGCCTCTTTTGGGGGAGTCCCACTTTTCTGGCGCATCCCTAGAGGGGATGCGAATTGTTGGAGGTTGCCACAGTGGGGACGCTTCTGTCCAGCGGCAGGCAGGACAGGATCGGCCTCCATCGAGCCTGATGGGACGTCTCCGACGAGCACGGTTTTGCCGAAGTTGGAGACGATAGCCCGGGGCTTGCTGCCCCTGCGTCCCTGGCGTTGTCCTTGTTTTCTAGGGGCTGCGGCGCAAGAGACGGTATTAACCGAGAAGACTCGGCCTGACTTAAGCGGGGCTTGATGCCCCTGGCTGCTGTGGCTTTCGGTGTCGTCGTTGTGGTGCTTGGACAGCGGGGACCACACCTAGGAAGTAAGGGGATCCCACTACAGCAGGGAAGTCGCCGAACACAATCGGCATGGTGAGGTAGCCACATTTGGCGTGGCTTGCGATGACCTGCGGACCGTAGGTGACTGCGGCCATTGCTTGCATGAGGTTGCAGGTGGAGACGGGCTTTTGTCGCCGGCTTCAGCTCCTCTTGTACTGCCATGTGGATATCAGTCATCTATATCCTACTTTGACATAAGGTTTTTTTACTATGCATGGAAGGCAGGAACAGTCCCACAGGCGTGCCAGATGTGGAACGCGGAATTTTCTTTTCACTTGTTTATATTTTCTCCTTTCGACGCATGGATATACGTCTTGGAGTTGCGTTTCGGGCGTGCCAGACTGTTACGGGAAACAGACAAAGATATTTTATTTATGAGGGACATGGGTGAAAACCCTGAGCTCCAGCATTTTAAATTTATTTCGCGCGCGTCCGGATTTTCAGGTGATTGGGGTGGTCGTGTACTGGATCGTTCCCCACCGACGGAGTAGGTGTTCATTTACATCGAGTGAAAACTCGAATACATTCGATGCGATAGTTCCTGTGTTTAATACCTGTTGAGCCACTGAATCAAGCTGCACAAATCTCCATAAAAAATTTCATAACAACTGAAGCAACAAAATCTCCATCCTAATATCCTCAAATGCATTTATGACATTTGTATGTTCGTCCTCAACGGGGTGTTTGTGCCTCCGTCGGGCTTTTATATAATGAGTGGTTTACATTTACGTCTCGACGGGGTGTTTGTGCCTACGTTGGACGTTTACATGACATGACATTTGTAGTTACGTCCGCAACGGGGTGTTTATACCTCCGTTGGAGTTTTTACAATATGCATCTATGCGTGTTATTTAAAACACCGGAGGATCATGTGCGAATACCGGGCCTTGATATGACATGCGGGGCCTTGTCTCCACACGGGAGTCGCGGTTCACAAACGGAGCAAAAAAGGGACCAGCGTACGTGGCAGCACAGACGAAGGTGAGCCTCTCTCCTAACAACGCGAAGGAGCGCGGGGCGCGAGAGCTCAGAGTGCTTCGAGGAGCTCGGAGATAGAAGCCTGAAAGTGGGCAAGCCGATCTTGGACCTCACGCCCTACCCCGGTGATTATAGGGTCTTGGGGAGGATGGCCCGGCGGAGGGGCGGGCGGAGGTGGATGTGTGCAGCGCGAGTGGACCTTGGGCTGGCCATGGCCGCCGAGCCAGCCAGGGCCACCGTGCAGCCCGCGCTGAACCTGGCGCGGGTGGCCGCCGCTGACCTGGCGCGGGTGGCCGCGAGCCTGGCATGGCGTGGGTGGCGTGCGCAGCGCAGGTAGGCCCCGTGCGGACGAGCGGGTGGCCGCAGCAGGCGGGTGGCCCGCGCTGGCCCGGTGGCTGGCCCCCTTTGGGGGGCCAGCCTAATAAAAAGGGTGGACCCCAGCTCCCTTGGCCATTTCCCAAACGCTGTGAGGTTCGTTTCCGGAGCCGTTCGAGTGCGTTTATTCCCGTTTTCGAACGTCGAGGGTTTTTGCCAGCCCAATCACATACACGCCGTGCCCACTTTGTACGCACTTCGAGACGTCGACTTCTACCCGTCGAAGGGTATTTGTCCACCTGACCGGACATTTTGAACGTCACTTAATGCATAATCCGAACTAGATTCGGACTAAAATACGGACTCAAACTGTTTATCTCAAGTGTCCGAGTGGGGGAGGTCGGGGTTTATTCCCGGACCTTCATAGCGGAGAGAATATTTGATGTCCATGGATTGGACAAGTGCGCCACTTATGTTTGAACATTTTATGGGTTCCGCGATTTTTATCTCAGGCGATTAGGGTAGCATGTGCTGGACCCCTGTCTCATCAATCGGAACGATGTTTGTTACATCGGTGTTGAACCCGAAAAAATATCGGGATTTAAACCAGCCCAGGGCAGCAAATCTGCCCGGGAAAGCGCGGAGCGGATTTTAACTTTGTCTACTAGACAGGCTGGCACGCCCCGCAAGGCAAAAAGAAACAAATAAAAATCAACTCAAACTCAAAACAAATACAAAACAAAAGCATACGAAAATTTTCTGCGTACCACAGCGGGGTATCAAGAATATCAAGAGCTCAATCTAGCCTTCTGTGCAAATGGTTGTGCAGACTTGGAATAGAGGATGGGGGGTTGTGGTGGCAGATTATCACCGACACATGCTATCCATATTTCCACATCAGATGTATGTCTCCCCCATCTAGAAGGGAATTCTAGAATTTGCAGATTTTATCAGAAGCTAGCTTGAGAGTTTCCTTGGGT
>CM024758.1:98394651-98475730 GCA_014218235.1 Colocasia esculenta | reverse complement strand
ATGCTCTAGTTACATGGACCACACCGGGCAGCTGCAGCTGTCATGTCAGGGTTGCTCTTGTTTGATACCTGTGTACATGTATCTGCTGTCATTGGACTTTTAATAAGTTGATAAAATGCTATAATGTGTGAAATTTTGTGGGACTTCCTGTCTATTTTCTCCTCCAAGGCAAGAAACTGGCCAACATCTAGATGCAGTAAGTCGCCCAGGTTTTTCCAAATAGTGTTGAATTTACCAAATCTCTCTAGTATTCTTCAAATTACATAGAATGAGAGGCAATGCCACCTCTCTCACAATTTCCCTTGCGTATGCTGCAGCTGAGGCAAGACTGAAGTCAAATCTAACCCTAACAAGGGATCAGGGGCCTCTCAACCCAAGCCAATTGTTTGATTTAACGTACCATTAGCAATCTCATCCTCTCCAAGATGACCCAGCCCATGTAACCCTGGGGTGGGGAAGGAGGATAGGCAATAGGAGAATGGGTTTCCCCAAGATCCCAAGGGTTTTGGCAAAGGAACATGAATAATGACAAAATTTAGATAGAAACTAGGTTTCAAACATGAGAATGTCCAAATAAAAGAATAAACTTTCTCGTGAACTTGATGCTATAATATGAGGATCTGACAAATAGAAACAGGAAAACCTTGGGGAGACGTGGAGTTGCTCCTGCCATTGTTGGAATACATCCATCTATAATCTACAGTTTCACCTAATAAGGTTGGGTCATTCATCATTTTCTCATTTCACCACAACTGTAATGGGATGAAAGAAAATAAAGTGGTTAGGTAAAGAGGGGAAGGAAAGGGATAGCAAGAGGAAGAGGGAGAAGGGGAAGAGCAGAGTTGGGACGTGGCAGAATGCACATTGTTATTTTTGGTGGAAGTCTTTATTTCCTTATGTCATTGTCTTCATTCCCCTGAGAAAGGCTTGAAGAAGATAGGAGATGGGGAAAAGGAAACCGGGAAGAAAGAAAGAAATTGGGTTATGGTTTCTGGACAATGAAGAAAGGCAAGTGGAAAAATAGCTATATTCTGCATTGGGTATTTGGTTCGTTGATCTGGGTGGGTTGGGGTTTAGTTAAGGTGACTTGGGATTGGGTTGGGTCACATGCAGGGTCAGCCATCCAGTGTGATCACAATGGGGGAAGGGGTGGTCGAACAATTTATCAATCCTTATCTAGCCAACTTGATCAACAGTCAATTTGATGAGTTAAGTTGACCTGTACTGGTTTGGGTTTTTCCCACACACTGTTGAGAATCTGCCATCATCGTACAGATACAATGGCATCTATTAGCACCTTTCTGGTAGCTACCCCTTTGGTAGAGGGAAGGCCAAGGTAGTCTTGGCGGGTGTTCCCCTTGCAGAAGGGAAGGCTAGTTGTAACTAGCGGTTTATCTTTCCCCTTGTATGGAAGGGAAGACCGGTTAGCACCGGTGTGTTGTATCTTTGAAAAGATAGTGAAATCCTAAGCTTGAGTTAGGGACTAGACGTAGGACTTCCATTGAAAAGAAGATCCGAACTAGAATAAAATCCTTGTTTTGGTTTGACTAACAGAACTAACGTGTGCTCTTAAGTAATTTTAAAAGGTCTTCCGCGACGAAAAACACCTATTCACCCCCCTCTAGGTGAAAAGCTCTACTGTCAACGATCCAACAAGTGGTATCAGAGAGGATTCTCTAAAAAAGAAATCCAACAATTTCGAGAAGATTGCAGTTGAGTTTGGACAAGAAGGTCAGTCAATCAATTGCCCTCCTCTCTTTGATGGACAAGATTACAATTACTGGAAAACGTGCATAGAATTTTTCATGCGAGATATAAATCTTGACCTTTGGCTAGTTATTGAAGATGGGATAACAATCCTAGTACAGAAGATAAAACTAATGAACCGCTGATGATAAGAAATTAATATCTAGAAATTATCGTGCAAGAAGTATTATATGCTGTGTATTATCTAAAAAGGAATTTAATCATGTGTCAGGCATGTAAAACTGCTAAAGAGATGTGGGACACTCCGAAAGTTACTTACGAAGGAATCGAGAAAGTCAAGGAAACTATTGATATACTTATCACTAAATATGAGCAATTCAAAATGGAAGAAAATGATTCTATAACACAAATGTACACTAGATTTACCGATATAATAAATGGATTAAATGCACTAGGTAAACTACTTAGTCAAAGTGAAACAGTTAGGAAAATATTAAGATCACTAACTATTAAATGGACCCCTAAAGTAACTGTTATAGAAGAAGCTAATGATCTATCAATACTACAAATGGAAAAATTGATAGGATCCTTAATGGCTCATGAAATCAATATGGAAAGATTAAATGAAAGCTCGTCTAAGAAAAGAATAACAAATGCTTTGAAAGCAGCACCACCTTTGTCTAGCTGTGATGACACATGTTCATCGACCACTGACGACACTGATGAAGAAGAAGCACTGCTATCAAAAAGGTTGTAGAGGATTCTTCCCAAGAAAAAGAAATATCAATACAGGCAAGAGTACAAAAGAAATAAGAGCAAACCAAAAGAACTAGTCTGCTATGAATGTAAACAACCTGGACATTTCAAGATCGACTGTCCATGATTAAAGAAGAAAGGTTAAGAAGAAACTTCAAGAAAAGACAGAAGGAGCAATCAACAAAAGTACAAGAAAATATCAAGAAAAGCAATGGCTGCAGCATGGGAAAATGATGACTCAAGCTCTAGCTCCTCAAGCTCTGAATCTGACACAGAAGAAGCACACTGTGCCTTCATGGCACATCTTGAATAAAAGGAAAGCCTTAGAGCATCTAAATAGATTTTAGATAGTGGATGCTCAAGGCACATGACTGGAGATAGGAAGTTATTCTTTTCAATCACATCTGATAAAAGGGAAGTAATCTTCGAAAATAATCAGAAAGGAAAAGTGGTTGGTCAAGGAAATATCTCAACAAAATCAAAATTCTTGGTTGAAGATGTATTATGTGTTGAAGGGCTGAAGCACAATCTCCTGAGTATAAGTCAACTGTGTGACAAAGGTCATCAGGTACAATTTTTAAAAGATAAATGTGTCATTGCCAAAGGAAGTGAGAAGATTTTTGAAGCAGTCAGACATAAAAACCTGTACATATTACATCTAGAAGATCTAAAGAGAGAAAATGACTGCCTATCAACTAAAGATTCAGAAGACTTTGATTTATGGCATCGAAGGTTGGGGCATGCTAGCCCATCAGTGATAAAGAAACTTCAAAAGTATGATCTAGTTAGAGGTCTTCCAAATGTAAAGACAAACAATTCAAGGATCTGCTCTGCATGCATTAAAGGAAAACAAGTCAAGTCTTCATTCTAGCAAAAGAACATAGTGACAACCACCAAACCTTTGGAATTATTACATATGGATCAGTTTGGACCAATGCGAACTACTAGCCTTGGTGGAAAATTATATGGATATGTAGTAGTGGATGACTATTCAAGATTCACATGGGTCTCCTTCCAGCAATCCAAAAGTGATACATTTCCTGCATTTTTAAAGCTCAGCAAATTTCTGAAAAGGATAACAAATTCAACATTATAAGTATTAGATCAGATCATGGTGGAGAATTTCAAAACAAAGTGTTTACTGATTATTGTGAAGAAATAGAATACAACACAACTTCTCAGCTCCAAGAACACCTCAACAAAATGGAGTGGTAGAACGGAAAAATAGAACATTACTTGACATGGCAATGACTATGCTGTCAGATTGCTATCTGCCGAAATCCTCTGGGCTGAAGCTGTCAATACTGCATGTTATATCATCAATCGTGCCATGATAAGACCCATACTCAAGAAAACTTCATACGAATTACTCAAAGTAAAAAGCCTAGCTTATCTCATCTAAACCTTTTGGTTGCAAATGTTGTCTTGAATAATGGAAAATAACCTAGATAAACTTGATGAATGCGGTACTGAAGGTATATTTTTAGGATATGTATCTAAACCAAGAGGATTTAGAGTCCTAAATAGACAAACTCTAACCATAGAACAAATTGTTCATGTAATTTTTTGATGAAACTAACCCCTCCATTAAGGAAGAAAAAGAACACGACAGTGAAGCAGAAAATTTAAGTAAGGAACTCGAAGGCTCATCTCTGAATGATGAAGAAAACAAACTAGAAGATTTACAACAGACAAGGACAACACTTGATGATCTACCCAAAGAATGGAAATTTCTCAAAGATCATCCTGAAGAAAACATTCTAGGACGATGTGGAACGTGGGATTTTGTTTTCTTTTTTTTTCCGATTTCTTTTAAATGCATCACGTGCACGACGTGTGCTTCCCCTCCTCCTTTCGAGGAGAGGTTTTCCTTTATCTTGCGGGCGTGCCAGACTATTTACGCGAAACAGACAAAGAGGTTTATTTTGTGAGGCGCATTGGGTGAGAGCCCGGAAGCCCTCGGATTTTTCATTTCATTTATTTGTTTTCCCGCGTGCGCTCGTATTTTTTCAGGGCGATTGGAGTGGTCGTGTACTGAACTGCTCCCCACCGACGAAGTCGATGTTTCATTTACATGGAGTGAAAACTCGAAGACCTTCGATGCAATATGTTTGTTAAAAGACCATATGCCGAAACTTAAAGGAAATAGACGACAAATAAATTTCCACTATTTCATTCAAAGGCATTTGTGCCATTTACATTTACGCTCGCAACGGGGTGTTTGTGCCTCCGTCGGGCGTTTACAAACATGACGATGACATTCACATCGGTGACGAGGTATTTATGCCTCCGTCGGACATTCACATAATATATCATCTTGTTTATGCTCGCAACGGGTGTTTTTGCCTCAGTCGGTCATTTACAAACACGTCATTTCATTTACGTCGGCGACGGGGCGTTTATGTCTCCGTCGGACATTTGCACAACTTTCCTCAACATGTGTCGTTTTATGACACAGAAGGAATTATGCACGGACCAATACATGTCGGGCTTTATGTATTAACCTGCGGCGTCTTGGCACGAACGGTCTCTGGGACTCTTAAACGTGTCTCCCACGAACACCGAACGAACGAGAGTAAGAGGGCTCGGAGCTCTCGCAGGGCGCTCCAGGCGTTTCTTGCGCGAACTTTTTTTTTCTTGAGAGCCAGTCCTCTCTTCGGGGGGGGATCGAACGAAACTCCAAGAGGCCCGGGAACTATCGCGGAGTGCCAGGGACTTCCTCTCTCCGAGATGCGGGGTCTTTCCCTCTCAGGTGTGTGTCTCCAGGTCTCCTCTTCCAGGTATGTGCCCCTTGTTGTTTCTTAACTTTCTTGGACATCTCGGCCGTTGCCTGGCTTTATGGGACATCCCTGGCATTTGGTGACTTTCTCGGACATCCCGGCCGTTTTCTGGCTTTACGGGACATCCCTGGCATTTTCTGGCTTTCTCGGACATCCCGACCGTTTTCTGGCTTTACGGGACATCTCTGGCATGTTCTGGCTTTCTCGGACATCCCGCCCGTTTTTTGGCTTTACGGACATCTCTGGCATTTTCTGGCTTTCTCGACATCTAGGCCGTTTTCTGACTTTACGGGACATCCCTGGCATGTTTTGGCATTCTCAGACATCCTGGCCGTTTTCTGGCTTTACGGGACATCCCTGGCATTTTCTGGCTTTCTCGGACGTCCCGGCTGTTTTCTGGCTTTATAGGACATCCCTGGCATTTTCTGGCTTTCTCGGACATCTCGGCCGTTTTTTGGCTTTTTGGGACATTGCTGGCCGTTTTCTGCTTTCTCGGACATCCCGGCCGTTTTCTGGCGTCATGGAACATTCTTGTCATTTGGTGACATTTCCCGAGGACTCCCCTCAAGTCCGGCTTCAAGTCACACCCAGGAGAGCGCATGCCACTTTATAGAAGCGACGTGGGTCCCGCTCCACCGGGCTGGACAAGAGGCGCGGACTGTCGGGCTATCTTTGCCATTTTCCACGCCACGGGGACGTATCCGTGATTTTCTGGGAGCAGGGGTACTTCTGCGATTTTATCCTTCGTAGGGATACTTCTGCAGTTGTATCCTTCACGGGGATATTTCTACAATTTTATCCTTCATGGGGACATTTCTGCAATTTTATCCTTCATAGGGACATTTCTGCATTTTCTCAGAAACAAGGACATTCTCGCAAATTTCTGGATAACAGGAATATATGTGTATTTTTGACGTACACATACACAAACTTTATATCCCCAGGGGCTTTGTGCAATTTCACAGAAGCTTAGGCCCGTGTACGCATATATGCAATTTTACACACATGCACAAATTTTCTCCTCCCCAGGGGCCTTTGTGTAATTCTACAGAAACCGGGTCCCGCACTGGGGTCTTCATACAGAGAACCAACATGTCGCCTCCCTCCAAAAGGAGGGGGACTTCTCCTGAGGGTCTGCGCGAGAGAATTCTTGAGCGCCAGGCGGTCTCAAGTTTCGCCGAGACGCGAGAGCGTCTCGCCAGCGTGGGGGAAGAAAAAACCCTTCGCTTCGAATGGAGGGTTTCCCCTCTATTTATAGGGGCGCTGGTAGGCGGTTCGGCGGGGGTACACGGTTCGACGGGGGTCGAAGCGCACCAGCGCCGGACCAGCGGGTCCCATACAATGCATAGAGTGCAAATACTTGTTCACTACAAACTGAAATTCAAATGATGTCTAAGCCCTCATGGCAACGACAACCAAACCTATGAGGATAATAACAAGAAGCAATATGATCAACAACATAATCATGACGATAGGCATGATTGTGATTGCCATGGGGTGGTTGTCCTCTCCTTGTAGGGACTCGTGGTTCATGGTGTGCATATGATGCTTGGCTATGTACTTGAGAAGACGTGGCTCGTCTTAACATTCCATTGTACGCATGTTGCCCTTCTTTTAAAGATGTGAACCACTTAAATTGTGCCCCTGGATAACCATTCACTTGATCATAGCAATCCGACCAACTATAATATACTTCTGGTCGGCGCCCCACCCAAACTACATAGCACTTAAATTTGGCCATAAGTACGTGATTACTAGTGTCCTGCAACATGATAATAGTTGAACTCAAAAGATAAGACAAGTAGCATTGATGATCATCTGACAGAACATGGTAGGAACATAACTTAAAAAGAGTATATGAACATAATTCAATAATCCTATGAGATACTACAAACATGCATAAGTAGACAATGAAAAGTAGCTAGGATAGATGAAGTAGACTATTACACCCATACACCTCACGAGGTTGCATTACGAAGCCTTGGTAATGCATCCTCCTCATCAAGTGACATGAACCATGCTCTCTTTTCAGGCTTCTCAAAAAGGGTTGACGCTGCAAACAATAAGTCCTGGCTATATCCTGGCAATGACTTCATCCTCACAACACATTCCCTCATCGTGTAATTCTCTTGTTGTGCTGAGGGTGCTGAGGAGGAGCCTGGGAATAATTTTTGGCCATATTGATTCGTTCATTGTTCAACATGCAATATTGTGTCAGTGCCATTGGGTCAAGAACCTTCTTGCTCTTTCTCTTTCGAGAAAGCATGTACATTGGTGTCCTTTGCCTTTTCTCTGGAGATGTTGCCTCATCCTCGTTCGGTTGGTTGTTTGTCGTGTCTTTTCCCTTACGGTTGGGATGAGGATAATAAGGTTGAGAAGACGATGGGTAAAAAAAGGTTGAAATTGTCATCATCCACTGATTGGATGTGATTGGATTGTAACCCCATCGCACTAAACTGTTCTCGACCAACACTAGCATCATCTCAAAAGATCGACGAGACTCCACATCTACATCTTGAGTAGACCCCATGAAATGACACCCTCGGACAGTCGTTTTCCCACAAAGGATGTCCAATTCCCTTCTATCAGGGAAGGGTTTCTCCAAGACTTTCTTGAAATCCACGTTAGACTGTGTTATTGAATGAAAGAAAAAATAATTGGGTTACCCAATTAGTAATGACAACCTAAGCGCATACATTTATACATTGAAAAATATATATTTGCCTTATCGCAATGGCTGCTTGCAAACTATCTTCATCTGGAGGCACAGGTAATTCCTTTCGTCATCCCACCCCCACCCAGATCGGTTGCGTATTGTTCACACAAATGATATAGTTTCTTTATGTTCCTCCAACGATTCATTAAGTTGTCTTAGTCTTCCTCACACATGCGGTGTTGTTAAACCGTTCTAAGATGTCTTGGAAAACATGTGTTTTAAAAGTCCCTTGACCAGCGTAATTTTTTTGATACTCATCAATCAACAAATCTAGAAGAATCTTGTCTTGTCGCAGGTCCAGTTTGGTGATCGACCAATCCCCAATGTGTGGCCTGAGGAATTTTTTAATGGACATCCACTTATCAAACATAGAACATACATAAACATTCATAGTGGTCTACAATACATATAAGAGAAGTCGAAATTGATAACATTACACGAAGGAAACAAACTAAATGCACTAAAGAACATCTGGGACAATATTTCAATCAAGGGCCCTCCCAATCACTAAACAATTGCACTAAATCATTGTAATATGCCACACTCCTCCCCTTCAACCATAACCCCAATGGGTTGAACTGCAAAATGATTGGAGAAGAAGTTAGGTTCGGTAACTCAACTTATTTCTTCTACCAATACTACATGTGAAGGACAAACCTCATTATAAGAATTCCACGATATGTCCCTTTCGACGAAGACTTTATTTTTATCATCCCATGTGAATCCGGCATTGTGTTGTAAGTCTTGAGATACCACGTATATGGTTTTATAGAATACTAGTCTACTCCTCAATTGAATCATAGTGACGTGAATATGAAAATGTGTAACAAATATCTCCTTAATCACCTCCCATGCATGATGAGCAACAAAATCTCCACTCTTTACCTCATCGTTAATTAATTGTATTAGGAGTCGGTCCATGTCCAACGTCCACTCAAAACCTAATTGGTCACACACATTGAGCCAACAAACTAATTATGAACGGAATTATGAACAATATTCATAGTCACCTAGTTGATGGTTCCTAATGATAATTGACACAAAATATACCAACACAAAGAGAAGCTTCATATAGAATTAACATAATTTATCTGTGTGCAGGAGAGAGAGAGAGAGACAAAGAGTACTTACCGGTTTGTGACATTGTTGATGCTACAAATGTCGTAGTTTCCAATCCTGCAGGGAGTATTTCCAAAGTAAACCAATCAAATGACTTACAATGAACATCCACTTCATCCCAGTCCCATTATGCATGTTAGCAGATAGCTGGTTCATTTTTGCAGATAAAAGATTTAAAGTATGGCACCATTTAGCACGAAAAGATTTAAAGTATGGCAACATTTTTGCAGGAAAAAATTTAAAGTATGGCACATTATGCATGTCAGCAAATAGCTGGTTCATTTTTGCAGATTATGCATGTTAACAGATGACAAGATTTAAACATTTTAGCACATTTTAGCAGCATACACTCCTAGCACCTAGCACCTTTGATTTTGCAAATCAGTCAAAGAATTTTAAAAAAAAATTAATTGTATTTTAACAGCATACACTCCTAGCACCTTTGATTTTGCCTGCAAATTTGTCTTTTCAACTTCTTTGGCCTGTATCTTCTCTTCTAGTTTCTGGAAGAACTGATCCAGCAGGATCAAGTTAGTTGGCACAATCAGAGTACCCGAACAAACTTTTTTTTTTAATGTGGATTGTACCACAGAATACCCAATAAAACATCAATGTCAAAAAATAATCATCCGTTTTTTGTGCATTCAGAATACAAGTAGCTCCATATTTAGGGATGGTTTTTACTTATGCATGTGCATAAGTGGAAAAAGATGCATGCCAAAGAGCAGGATGTTTAGCAGTGAGAAAATGAGAGTTCACTATGGTAATTAAGGCAAGGGCACAAAATTCAGGAAACACACACCAGTAAGATTGAATACCATTTTTGCAGATTATGCATGTTAACAGATGACAAGATTTAAACATTTTAGCACATTTTAGCAGCATACACTCCTAGCACCTAGCACCTTTGATTTTGCAAATCAGTCAAAGAATTTTAAAAAAAAATTGAATTTTAACAGCATACACTCCTAGCACCTTTGATTTTGCCTGCAAATTTGTCTTTTCAACTTCTTTGGCCTGTATCTTCTCTTCTAGTTTCTGGAAGAACTGATCCAGCAGGATCAAGTTAGTTGGCACAATCAGAGTACCCGAACAAACTTTTTTTTTTAATGTGGATTGTACCACAGAATACCCAAATAAAACATCAATGTCAAAAAATAATCATCTGTTTTTTGTGCATTCAGAATACAAGTAGCTCCATATTTAGGGATGTTTTTTACTTATGCATGTGCATAAGTTATGAAAAAGATGCATGCCAAAGAGCAGGATGTTTAGCAGTGAGAAAATGAGAGTTCACTATGGTAATTAAGGCAAGGGCACAAAATTCAGGAAACACACACCAGTAAGATTGAATACCATTGCCAAAAACAACAACATAATCTCACAATCAGAACAACATAGTGTACATACTATAGTTTTCTTTACTTTTCCATCTGTCTTCATGCGATGCTACATTCAAAAGATAATAGCACCCAGATAAACAAAGTTCAGGTTATAAAGCATAAAACCAGACATCTATCATGATTAGCAAGAGAAATTCAGATTTGGTTATACATCTGCTCAATATCAGTAAGAAGTGATGACCACAAGAATAAGAAGTGATGAGGACATGCTTCACAACTAGGAAAGTAATTACTAGCCCACTATTGCAATTCCTTCTCTGTTTCTGGACACAACTCACGTCTGCCCTGGTCATTAACAAAGAAGTCATACTCCCACAGTATCCAAGAATCTATCATCATTATATACACAAGCAGTCCTTCAGAAAAATTGTACATAGTATCTTTAGTCTTCTAAATGCAAATCGACAGATAATCATATTTCTTAGGGTATCAGCAGAAGATAACATTTTATGTTCACTCATCCACTTTCCTCATCTTATAACATTTTCTGGACAATCCTCCTATTTCTGGTTCATCGTAGACTTAAAAGAGCAAATTAATGAACACAAAATCAGAAAGGAGATTTGGGATGTAATGACAGACCATGTCCACAAAAAAAGCAAGAGATGCAGATACATATAAAAACTACAGAAAACTGAAAGAAAATGAATCATGATTTCTTCACCTTGTAAGGCTTCGAGAACAATTGCTGCTTGGCTAGGATTAGAGAAGCCAGCAACCATAGCACTATGGGATCCCTTCCAGACTGCAAAAAATGAGGATATGATAACCAAAACAAATAGCATACATATGTATGAGCAATGTGATGGTGCCACACATTTTGCTGGCTGGTTTGCCACATTCTTCTTCCACCCATCCACTTTAAATATGGAAGAATCAAAATTAAAGACCAGGTTCACCTCATCTAATAACATTGTATCTTCACTCATAATCCCATTTTGGATTCATCTAAGACTTAAAAAGAGCAAATTATTGATCATTCATGCACAGGTCAGTGGCGTGGTATTATGGAATTAATGTAGACCAGCTTTTCTAACAGCCGATGCTGTAGAAATGTAGGTGCAATGAGTACATAAATCATAGCAATCCGACAGCTAATACGGATCAAAATCCAAACCATCCATCACGAAACAATCAGAGAAGACCTTGTAATGACAGAGCATGACCACAATAAAAGCAGAGATGCAGATACATATAAAACTACAAAAAACTGAAAGAAAATGATCATGATTTCTTCACCTTGTAAGGCTTCGAGAGCAATTGCTGCTTGGCTAGGATTAGAGAAGTCAGTGGGTTCCCTTCCAGACTGCAAGAAATAGCATACATATGAATGAGCAATGTGATGGTTCACCTCATCTAATTGCTGATCACGTGATCAGACAACCAACATCAGTTCAAAAAAGTATGGTGCACCTGATATGCATATATCTATCATCCCAAACATCAATTACAAATGTGCGGTGATGGGAAACAGGGATTACATGAATTGATGAGTACCTGTGCGGTGATGGGAACAGGATTACAATAGTAGCACCCCACGCAGGCAGAAGGAAATTGTTGTCATGGAAGCCCCCAGAACACCACAATAGAAGCACCCCACGCAGGAAGCAGGAAATTGTAGAGGGAAGACCCCAGAACACTACAATGAAGAATGGAATGAGGAAATGCTAACCGTATAAATGGAGAGATATCTGATTTCAAAAACAGGAGCAGTCCTATGGGTCAATGAAATTTCAGTAGTGCATCCTCTAAAGCTACAAAAGTACGTGCGTTGTCGATCGCCGGAGAATACTTTACCTAAGGTCAGAGAAAGCTAAGAGGGGGAGGAGAGATTCACGGATCGCTACCTCATCCGTGGACGGGCTATTGTACAGCCTGCTTCGATGTGCTAGGGATTCACGAGCTCTGCATATGAGCCTGCAAGATTCGCTCACAGGAGGGCTAGGGTAGCAAAGGGAGAGGAGAACATGAAAATTCGGTCACGGGCGACAGTGCGAGAGAGGAAGCCATGGGGCAGAGCTGGGGGGCGTCCGGTCGGAGGTGGAGGCGATTCCGGACGCAGATTGGAGCCATGGGGGACGCAGACGACGCCGGTTGGAGCGATGGGGGACGCAGACGACGCAGATATAGGGGCCACAACGCCGCTCGAAGCTGGGGGCCACGTCGGTCGGAGATGAGGGCGGCGGACGCAGACAACGCGGACGGAGGAGCTTGGGTCGAGCTAAAGGGTTAGGGTTAACCCAACTCTAACTCAGGCATAACTTTACACCGGGTTATAGTACATTTTGGTTTGGTAATACAAAAGTTAACCATAGGTTAAATTGGTTTAACTCATTTTGTATTTTTGTGGTTTGGTAGTTTAAAATGGGTTAACCCTCTACTTTTTTATGGTCTTTCTTAAATACCTTTATGCTCTACCCTCCCTCTCTTTTTTTATTATTTTTTTATTATAGTATGTGGCATCACCTATGTTGTGCTATGTTTCTACTATCATATTAATTTTATTATGAGATATGATGAGATTATTTAATATAGTTTTCAGCATTAATTTTTCTTTATTATATGGTACCAACATATTTATTATATTATATTTTTTGTTATCTAATTTATGTTATATGTTATGCTACCATACTTTTGTTATAAATTACCACATATACCTATATTTTGCCATGTACATACACATGATCATTAAATAAATGATATATCACTACACTATATACTATCATCATATTAATTTGTAACTAAATATAATGACTTTATGACTTATAATATAATATTCATCATTAAAAACGTGGCATATATTGAATAATGAATTTATGTCAGTGGGTACATGTAACCTTTGACATATTTCATATATGTCAATGTCTTCTTATAACTGTTTATATATATATAATATCAACTGTTGCAATAGCCACTGATATATGTTATTTATGTTAGCGGTTATATTAGCCATTGATATATACTTGTTGACATATGTATATTTTTTGTGCAAATTTTATATGAAATATGAATTCAAGATTGTCATGCATAATTGGCCCAAACTCTTATTCTCACACAAAACCTTGGGCAAGGGGTTGTAAAGCACATTATTATGACGAAAAAAATTAGCGTAATGGCACTCAATTTTGCGTGGAATTAATGTAAAAGATTTAAGATTATTGTTCTTAGATTTTTTAATTACTTAGATCGTTTGAAGAAAAATGCTATCGATGAGTACTTGGTATATCACAATTTTTTTTAAGAAAGGGCCCCCAATTTTTTTTAAGAAAAGGGTTAGCCAAGTTTGAGTTAACTCAGAGTTAACTCAAATCTAACCATGTTCATACTGAGTTAACTTTTTTTTACCTACCAAAGTAGATTTTGAGTTAACTCTGAGTTAACTTTGAGTTAACTATGAGTTAACCCTTTACCAAGTGAGGTAAAGTCTATCCTTATACCAATTTGAGTTAATTTTAGCTCTAAATTAAAGTTAATTATACTCAAATAACTTTGAGTTGACTATGAGTCTCCAGTTTCATATAATGGTTTTGGTTAAAATTAACTTTAATTTAGAGCTAAAATTAACTCATTTTTAACTCATTTTTACTTTGTTTACATCTAAGTTAATTTATTTGACTATAGTGAGTTAACTTATTTTTCTCAAATGTATTTTGGTAATAAAAAGTGAGTTAACCTATGTTGGGACAAGAAAAAGTAGCAATTAATATTGTGTACCGTGAGAGCAAAAAGATAGTTAACTCAATAAGTTAACTCCAACCCACCTCCAGAGGTGGGTTGAAAAATTGTGAGTTAACTCATATTTGACTCACCTTTAATCTAACCCACTTGAATTAACTTTATAATCTTTCCAAACTACTTTTTGAGTTAGTTTTGAGTTAACTCTATGTTAACTTTAGTCTAACCCATTACCAAACTCAAGCTTAAGTCTGGGCGCCCGCGCTGGCGCTGCCCAATGAGGCAGCGCCCCAGTGCCCTAGCGCCCAGTAGCTCTCAGGTACGAAACATGGTTTGACGGCACAGATGTACCGTATCATACTTAAATTAGGTGTGTAAACGAGTCGATATATTCGATGAGTAATTTAAAGTTTGATTTGACTTATTTATTTAATTAACTAGTTGAGTTTGAACAAAAAAAAATCAATTCATAAATGAGTTGAGTCTGAACACATGTGAGTTCTGCTCGATTATACTCGTTTAAGAGCTCTATTAAATACTCGTTAAGAACTTCTCTAATTACTTGCTAACATTTCATTTAAATATTTATTTAAATATAATAAGTATGAGAATATATTGATATAAACATTTATTTTTATACAATTATTATTACATTATAAAATACTTATGAGGGCTTAAATGTCATAGACTAAATCCACAGTATATATACACAAATTATGCAAATGAGGGTATATACACAAATCATGTAAATAGGGGTGTGAACACAAATTTTAGTGTTGCAAGGTCTCCCTGCATATCAAGCATCGTCTTCCTCTCGAGACCAGCCTGCGCAGTAGGTGAGCCCCCCGGTGGGGCCGAGGGACGCGTGGTCGGCCACTGGCATCTCCAGCGACCATCGTGGACCATCCGTCGATGGCGGACGGTGCTCTTGACGGCCGTCATACTGTCGCTGATGGTGCAGAAGGGGGGCTCTGGGCGGCGTGTGAAGGGGAGTTGCAACATCGCCCATGTATTGTCGCGCACCGGCCCCCTCCCTTGCAGTGTTTATCTATTAATCCTATATTGTTTGTGACAAATTATGAATATATTTCAAACATTATATTAAAATAGTTAAATTAAGTAACTTATCAATATTATTGAGACATGAGCTTGAAATAAGATAGATTTAGGTCTTATGAATGATCAATTATTTACTTGTAGATTGGATTTGACTTACTTATATATACGAATTCATAAATTCAATTAAGCTCGTTAAGGGCTCGAACTCGAGAGTATTTAAACGAACCAAATTTGAACAGACATTTTCAATACTCGATAAAACTCGAGCTCGATTAAAAATTAACGAACAAATCTTCAGCAGCATACTACTCGACTCGACTCGACTCGCCTCGTTTACATCCCTAACTTGGATCTTACCTCTTATGAGACCCGGCATAGTCGGGTCACCCCGGGTGACTTGTAGTGAGTTGAAACGGTTTACCTCGAATTGGTACGATTCGAGCCAAATTCATAATGAATTTGATCGGGTCCGTAGCGATCCGGTTGGATGTCTATTTAACACCACCACCCCTCCCAACCCTTTTCCATCCCCCCTCCCAACCCCTTTCCATTTTCTCCTATCTCCACTTTCCCAACCCCCCCCCCCAAACGTAGGGAAGAATCTTCTTCCTCTCTTCCTCCTTCCTTCCCCCCTCATTATTTTCATATGTTTTTTTTTCAAATTTATGATCTAATTAGTGTATCTTCTCTCTTTTCAACTTAAAATTCAAAGTTTTTTAAAGGAAAGGCTTCCTCTTCAAGATATATATCATACCTTAGATCTATTCAGTTGTTTTCATTTTCTTTACATTTGAAAGCAAGATTTACGTAGAAAGTTTCAATATAAGTCTTTAGTAATTATTTGCAAGAAGAAAATCTATAGATCCATATTATTTTAGGGATGATTTCCCTAATCGATCAACCATTCTTTAAAAGTTGGTATTCGAAGCTTAGAACTAAAGTTTGGTCGACCAATCTTTAGAATTCGGTCGACTTATATTCATATCTTCTAAAAACTAGTCGCTCTAGGAAGTTCGGTTGATTGAAAATCAGAGTTCGATAGATCGATTTTCATATCTTGAAAAATCAGTCGTTCTGGGGAGTTCGGTCGATCAAAAATCAAGGTTTAGTTGACTATTTTTTATGGTTTGTATTTATATCTACTTGTTAATACATGTCAATAGTATTGTCATGTGTGATTACTATAACATTATAGATGCCTCCACGAGAAAATAGTGATAATATTGGGTGGCAACATGAAAGAATGTTTGTAAGGCCCTCAAATTTTGCCCTCTTAATTAGATGTTTGGTTGTGTAATGTTTAGATGCTTTGTGTGTATAGTTATATGTATATAATATATATATATATATATGTGTATTTTACATATATTATAATTAAATAGGGTTGTACATGTATGTATGTTTGTTTAATTATGTACATATGGTGTTTATGTGATACATTATACATTACATGTATGTATGTACATAGTGTAAGCATGGTTTACTGCATTTTTTTGTTCTGGCCGAAGGACCATTTAACGTCAACATGCATGGACGTTAGACGGTAGTCGACATCCAAATCGATGGACGCCAACTCCCAGTAGACGGCCACCAATGTGGACGTCTATTTCCCCAGATTTCTGCAGTTTGAGATCCGGAAACGCCGCGAATTCTTTGCCCCATGTTGGAAACCTCCGCACAACGGTAGGATACCCTATCTAAGCATACCCCAAAACCCCTTGGCTTATAAAAGCACCTTTCTGCAGTCAGATTGGGTCTTTTGGGCTCTTGTCAAAACCCTAGACTTCTTGTTGAGACCCCGGATTTTTTTCTCTTTTATAATATACGTATGTATATGAATGGCGTTGGAGTATTTGCTTACTGTGTGCTTAGTGTGCGTAGTTCATTGTGCCTACTATAAATTTTATCCTTTTCTTGAACATGAGCATGTGCGTATATCTGTATTTATATATATATAGATACGGGTATATGGTAATTAATGCGGAAGTGAACAACAAACAACTAGAGGTGTATTATGATACCAAGAATCTCTGACTTAGGATACTTGAGTAACACTATGCACGTGCTATCTAAATATTGAATAATATCCTATACTACCTATTTTATGGAACTTTGTATGGAAGTGTATGAAGTACATATGTGTAAGTACGTATGTATGTTATCTTATATGTGTGACAATTGTATACTAATTCTACATGCATAACACCTTGGTGTATTTGCGTATGGATATGTATATTTGGTTGTAAACGTTGTTATTGCATGGTTTAGTTAATGTGTACATTGTACTTCGTGCGTTTCATGTACGTAAAAGTTCAAGCATAGTAGGTGTAATTAGTGGTCATATTGGGATTCTATACTCCTCATGAATAACATGCATATATCTTTATGATGATTAGGTGAGAATAGTCAATTGGATGAATATGCATATAGTGTATATTAAGAAATCCTATACATGTAATACTTAAGTAATGTTAGGTAAAGTTGTGTATTAATCAAATTACTGGTGCGCATATTGTACCCATATGTTTCAATCATATGTACATAAATAGGCTACACCAGTGTGCGTATACTATATATATGTCAAATCAAGTGTGTGCATGCGAGGACTATTTTATCGAATGGATTATTCCTAGCTAGCATAATCATATCACCTCCTAATGATTTGCGAAGCCCTCATAATTCTCGTCATTTAATTTGCCGTGTGTTGAGTCTACTTATGTAAAATATCATGTACGTACAGGTAGGTGTCTACGTACATTTTATCTTAGTATTTATGTATGCTTGTGTATGTATAGATATTTATGTACATATTAATAGTATAATTAATGTGCATATGTTTATATAAAATGTAAATAATTTGTGTAATGAATGGTGATAGTATGTATACCCTACTATATACATAATGCATGTATACATGCATTACATGCATAGTTTCTGCATAAATTAGGGTTCTGGCCAAAGTCACCTTGGCGTCAACCTATGGCCGCCGAGGTGGAGTCAACGTCCAGACCTGGACGCCAAGCCTGACTCAGGCGTCCAGAGATGTGGACGTCAACCTCTCTGACCTGCATGCGCAGCAGAGGTCTGTCTTCTGAAACAAGGCATGGCCACCCATTGGGGGATGTCCCCCAACGGATCTAAGGCTGTCTAATCGCATGTGAGTGGGTGAGGGGCTCTCCTACATCCTGAACCCGAATTGGCCTCTCCCCACTTCTCATTTTCACCCTTGCAAGAGGAGAGGAGAAGAAAGAAACCCTAGAGCATTCTGTGAGAACCCCATTTTAGAACCCTCAATCCGACCCCTTGGAGCTGGATCTGGAGATCTACTGCAACAAGGAGAGGCTAAAGCAAAGGAGAAGGCTTCCCCATCATCCCCTCGGCGTGGAGATCACCCAGAACCCGGAGGAAGGCGATCTTGGAGGCACTTCTGCAACTTCTTGGAACTGCCCAGGGGTCTTCTTTGAGCCACAAATCCCTTGGAGGAATTTTAGGAGGCAAGTGAGCTATCCATGGGTTCCCTTATGAGTCTAGGATGTTTCTATGATTTTTATGGAATTTTCCCTCGAGTCCTAGACCCTCCAATTCACCCAAGATTGAGAGCTCGGTCTGTTTTTTCTGCATAGACCCTGGTTTGACGGCAAGTTCCCTGGACGCCGATATCATGAGCTTGGCGTCCATCGATCCTGCCGCTGACTCTGAGTCAGCGGCCATAGACCACCGTCTAGTTCTTCTGGACAGAACAGTGAGCTGTTCTGTCCCTCTTATACATTAAATTCGGTATGTTTTATGCGATGATGATATATTGTACACCTTATACTCTATGTATATTGTGCATTGTGGTTTGGGCTGAATGTGGTTGGTTTTGGTGAATGTGGGATAATGATATCTTGTAAACATGTGAGCATGCTTGTAGACAATCTTGTAAAATCCATGATTTATGATTAGGGTTTGTGTGAATGCCTTGGTTTCGTTTGATCATGGAAGAGTGGGTCAGCATATGTGTTTGCAAAATTTAGTAGTTTATCCATGCTTGGAAATTGTAAATAAGTTCGGTTCGGTAAAATAAAAACATGCAAAAATGGTTTGTGGTATTGATTTATAGATGTATGAATTAGGGTGATGTTGTATTCTACAATCATGCATATATTAGTAGTCTCTGTGCAAAACAGTAATGGATAAATGCAAAATGTGTTAGACCCATGTTAGCTTAAGTTGTGAATAATATGCTAATTAGGTGTTTGATTTTATGTAAATCCTATTTAGCTCAGAAAAAATCTGAAAATGGAGGGTATGATTTTGAACCCGAAACAGCAGTGGTTAAAATTTCAGGTCAATTGGAATAGTAAATAAAAAGTTATGTGTTTTCATGTGAATGTGATAATTCGTGCATATAATTGTAATGTGGGTTGTTGTTGGTCTAAAGCCAACATGATTAGTGTGGTTACTGTATGTTAACTCTTGAAATCTGTAGTACCATGTTAAGGAAAAAAACAGAAATGTTCATGTGAGTGAGAAAGTGATTGAAATGAGAAGAGTTATGTGTAAAACCATGTGTAAAACGGTAATGTGTAAAAGTGTAAAAATTGTGCCTATGTGACACTGCTACCCTAGAGGCATCGGGAGCCGTATATAGAAAAGTCCCTATAGAAGGCTCCATGGTGATATAAGTTTGTCCCAAAGGCATTGGGAAAATCCCGGAGGTGGACAAGTACCACTGGATAGGGTGGAGAGGGCTTCTCCCGTCTGCGCAGTTACCAAGATTCACCGCTGTATTGCCTAGGTGGTGAGTATGTGTATGAGTTGTGTAAGTGTTGTGTTATGAGTTGTGTTGAGAGCTGTGCTAAGGAATGAGCACGAGCTATGAGATATTTTAGTGTCCTCTACTGGTGGTTAGGACTATGTGTCATGACAAATTGTTTTAAGTAATGAAAATGAGTAAAATGCGAAATATGTAAATATTTCACGTGGTAAGTGCCCAAGATGCCGTGTAAGTGCAATCGATGTGATATGTGATAAGTGAAAGTGAAAGAGAAAATGATGTGGAAATGAGTAAATTGTATAAGTGTGAACATGTGTACGTGTCAAATGTGTAAAAGTGAACAACGTAAATGAGTACGTATGAAATCATGTGAAACCGATAATGTGAGAATGTGTTATCGGAAACCATGTGAAATCAGTAAACTCATGTTGTCATTATCATGCTTATGTGTGCATAAATGCCTAGAATCCATGTAGGGATAATAGTGAAAATGAGTGCAAGATAGCTTGATTACTTGTTCACATGATGTGTTTTATGTATTATTTAGCTCTCATGTGTAGATTTATAGTCATTGAATCATATGAATCAGCAATCTAAAGTATGTGAAAAGGTTCGTGTATTGTTTAAAACTATGTGAAATCCATGCTAGTTTGTGTCCCCTTTCATGTGTGTAATTGTTCATGTCGATAGCGTTCATGTTTTAGCTCTTTAAAAGACTAAAGTTCCTAAGCAAATGAAATGGAGATCATGTGATAGGTGAATTTCATTTTACAAATTTGAAAGCATGAGTTATGTATAAATTGTAGAACTTTCATGATAGGTAGAAACTTGAATTGACTAGCATGCTATGTGTTGTTAATTGTAAAAGTGCATGTAGAAACCACTAAGACTTGTATGTGTATATCATGAGTGTGTCGCTTGCTGAGTCTTTGGACTCACTCTTGCTTCGGCGTACAGGTTGACAGGTATCGTGCACTAGAAGGTAGCGTGGCGAGGATCAATCATTAGAAGACTATTTTGTGGAGCTGTTACCAGTTGTACTTTTCTTTTGCACAAAAAGATTATTGTATGGACAATATTTTGGACATTGTAACTCTCTTTATTTTGTATTAATGTGGACATTGTCTTTCTATCTTGCTATTTAGATTATGGAATGTGTGTTGGTGACGGATTAAGAGTTGAGTTGTTTACTTTATTCCGCTGTACTCTATTGCTATCCAGGTACATATCAACCTATCGACCATTGGTTGGGTAAATGTCCCACTGTGACGACGCCCTTTATACCGATGGGGATTGGTATAATCATACCGTATGAAGAGGGTCGTTGCATCTTGTGTGAAAATTGAGACGTTAGAGACTTTGATCCGTCGACTTGGTGCGTTTTCTGGCGATCTTCATCGACCGGGAGACTCTTTGAACATCTGTGGATCTTCCCCTGAAGGATCGATAAGGATGTGGACAAGATCTAGAAGGGGGGGTTGAATAGATCTATGCCAACTAATGCGGAAGCTAAACCATTTTGAAAGTCCTTTGAATCTGAGTAAATTGAAAGCAATTTCACAGATCTGAAGAGAGTTAAGTGAGAACCCCAAAAAGGTCGGCTAAAACTCCTTCTGGTCAGCAAACCATCTCAGTCGACCAAGTCAAAACCCTTTAGCCAATAAACCCCAAAAAGTCAGCTAAAACTCCTTCTTGGTAGTAAACCATCCTGGTCGACCAAGTCAACCCCTTAGCCAAAAAATCCAAAAAGGTCGGCTAAAACTCCTTCTTGGTCAGTAAACCATCTAGGTCGACCAGGTCAAATTCCTTAGCCAATAAACCCCAAAAAGGTCGGCTAAATCTCCTACTTGGTCAGCAAGCCATCCTGGTCGACCAAGTCAACCCCTTAGCCAATAAACCCCAAAAAGGTCGGCTAAAACTCCTTCTTGGTCAGCAAACCGCGACCAAGTCAAATTCCTTAGCCAATAAACCCCAAAAAGGTCGGCTAAATATCCTTCTTGGTCAGTAAACCATTTAGGTCGACCAAGTCAAATTTCTTAGCCAATAAACCCCAAAAAGGTCGGCTAAAACTCATTCTTGGTCAGCAAACCATTTCGGTCGACCAGGTCAAACCTCTTAACCAATAAACCCCAGAAAGGTCGGCTAAGCAATGCCCCCTCAGCCAGTAAACCTCCTATGGTAGGTTGTGCCGTCTTTGGCCAACTAATCATAATGGTGGGCTAAAGCCAAACGGCGAATCCTAGTCAAGGTTCCGCAACCTCGCTTCGAACTCCAAGCTCCACAAAAAAAAGAGGGACTAAAAATAGAGATGTCCCGGCAGACTTGGCCACTCCCCAAAAAGAGTGCCCAGGGGTAAAAATGTCTAAAATCCAACTGAGGTGAAAACCCGAAAGGGCGCCTCAAACAAAAATAGATAACCCCTCAACGTGAAAACCCGAAAGGGCGCGTTGGAAAAAGCTAGAGGGGGCTGGCTTCTGTGAAAACCCGAAAGGGCACAGGAGTCAATAATGTGAAAAAAAAGGGAGAGAAGAAAAAAAATCAATCAAAAAAAAATCATCACTTATTAAGTCATGTTTCGCGCAGCCAGCAAAACAAAATGCTAGGCTATCCCCTTCGACCAACAAATCCCTATGGTCGGTCAAATCTAAACCTTAGCCAGCAAACCTAAGAAGGTAGGCTATCCCCTTCGACCAACAAACCCCTGTGGTCGGTCAAATCTAAATCTTAGCCAGCAAACCCCGAGAAGGTAGCTATCCCCTTCGACCAACAAACCTCTGCGGTCGGTCAAACCTAAACCTTAGCCAGCAAACCCCAAGAAGGTAGGCTATCCCATTCGACCAACAAACCCCTGTGGTCGGTCAAACCTAAACCTTAGCCAGCAAACCCCAAGAAGGTAGGCTATCCCCTTTGACCAACAAACCCCTGTGGTCGGTCAAATCTAAACCTTAGCCAGCAAACCCCAAGAAGGTAGGCTATCCCCTTTGACCAACAAACCTGTGGTCGGTCAAATCTAAACCTTAGCCAGCAAAACCCCTAGCCAGCAAACCCCAAGAGGCTATCCCCTTTGACCAACAAACCCCTATAGTCGATCAAATCTAAACCTTAGTCAGCAAACCCCGAGAAGGTAGGCTATCCCTTTTGACCAACAAACCCCTATGGTCGGTCAAACCTAAACCTTAGCCAGCAAACCCCGAGAAGGTAGGCTATCCCCTTTGACCAACAAACCCCTGTGGTCGGTCAAACCTAAACCCTTTAGCCAGCAAACCCCAAAATGGTAGGCTAACCCTATACCCCCTTTAGCCAGCAAACCAAAGCGGTAGGCTAACCCTGTATCTCCTTTAGCCAGCAAACCGCAATGGTAGGCTAAGTCCTAGGTGCAGATCTCATGATCGATTGCCCCAAGGTCCGGCCCCGGGCCCTAAAATTTAAAAAAAAGGAAAGAAAAAAAAGGGGGACAAAAAAATAAAGATGTCCCAGCGAACTTGATCATCCCCCGAAGGGGACGTTCAAGGGTAAAAAGGCCCCAAACCCGGCTGAGGTGAAAACCCGAAAGGGTGCCTCAGGCAAAAATGGGTAACCCCTCGGTGTGAGAATCCGAAAGGGCGCACCGGAAAAAGCTAGAGGGGGCTATCCCCGACGAAAACTCGAAAGGGCGCTTGGGATGGTAATGTGAAAAAAAATAAAAAAATATATATGAAATGAAATGAAAAATGAAATGAAATCAACCTCTTTAAGGGGAGGGAAATGTCGCTCGAGCAAGACGGGTCGTACCCATCAAGCAGCCCAAATAAGAAGCGGTCGCCGGACCAAGCCAGAAAAAAGGGCCAGCCCCGGCACCAAAACCTTACATCGAATCTTGAAGAATGCGCGAAATGCAAGATTCAAGAAGAAGGTGTCAAGAAGAAGCCTGAGAAAAGCCGATCAGGCAAATCTCAGAAAGAGAAAATGCAATAGCAGGTCGAGAAGCAAAGCCAGAAAAGGAAAACCTTATCGACTAAATATCAAAGTCAGGTCGTTGGGCAAAGCCCCAAAAGGGCCAGCCCCAGCACCCAAAATGTTGCACCAGATCTAGAAGAATGCCAGAAACGTAAAGTTCAAGCTGATGTCGCCCGGGCCAACGGGCCATACCCGTCGAGTAACTCGAGATCTGAAGTAGTTGTCGGGCAGAGCCCCGAGAAGGCCAGCCCCAGTATCAAGATGTTGCATCAGATCTTGAAGAACGCGAGAAATGCGAAGTCCGAAAGGGGGATGCCAAATGGGACCCCCGAAAAGGCGAAGGAGTGCAGGCAAAGGCTGCGATGGTGCCAAAAGAAATTATGGTCAGCAATATGAAACTTGGCATTCCTTAAATGTAAAGGAGCCCGAGATAAGCCTCATCGGTCAAATGATAAGTCGTTGAGCAAAGTCTCGAAGACAAGTCCCACCGGTCAAACCTCCAACCAAATCAAATTCTCGAGCAAAGCAAAAAGGGCAAGTTTCAGAAGAAGGATGTTGAAACCAGATTCTGAGTAAAGTCAAAGAGGACACGACTCAGATGGAGAAAGCGAAAGTCAACTCCGAACAAAGCCCTGTAGCAACTCTTCAATGAAACTCACCCGTAGGGTTGACCTGGTGGAGCGGGTCCACGTCGCTTCTATGAAGTGATGTACACTCTCCTAGGTCCTCTCGTGGGAACTCTTGAGTTGAAAACAAATCTGAAAAATATGCGAGCGATGAGAGCTGATGGCTTAGCGCGAGAAGCATAGCAAGTTTGATCGCCGGCAAAAACGACGACGATAAATTGTTGTCCAAGTTGCTGGCGACGCTGGACAAATGCTGAAGCGCATTGCTGTGGTTTTCAACCCAACTCCCCACCAAGTCATTAAGACCAAGGGTAGAGTTTGAAGATCGCCACGAGACACCCGCCTTCGTCTTCGTCTCTGATGGATATCCCGTGGGGGGCATTTGTTGAACCCGAAAAATATCGGGATTTAAAAAAGCCCTGGGCGGCAAATTCGCCCGAAAAAGCCACCAATGCCCGGGAATGAACCCCGGCCTCCCTACTCAAACACCTGAGATAAACGGATTCGAGTCCGCGTGTCAACTCGGAACGATCCGGAGTATGACGTTCAAAAGTCCCGTCAACAGCAGAAATACGCACCCCGGACAGCCGAAACTCGATGTCCGGACTCACGTTCAAGACCGTGCCTGACGCGGATGGGTCCGAAAAAATCAAATGCATGTGCCCTCCAAAAACGGAGTCAAACGCACGTGAAACGGGCAAAAACGCACGTTGGATGCACGTCAGATGCACTGGGCGCACATGTGCACGTGCACTGCACGTGCCGTGAACAACCAACAAACCCCAAAAATCCCACAAAGCTCCCTAGGAAATGGCCCAGGCAGGGGGACACCCCGCCAGACCAGGCAGGGGGCCACCCCTCGCCAGACCAGGTAGGGGTGCCACCCCCGCCAGACCAGGCGGGGGGCGCACCCCCGCCAGACCAAGTAGGGGTGCCACCCGCCAGACCATGCGGGGAGCCACCCCCGCCAAACCAGGCGGGCCAGGCAGGGGGACCCCCGTCGAGCCAGGCAGCCCCCCCGGCAGACCAGTCCAATGGTCTGGCGGGCCTGTCTACTGGTGTGCAGGCCTTCCAGCTGGTTCGGCGGGCCTACGGGCTCCCGTGTGCGGGACCCACTAGTCTGGCGGGCGTGTACGTCGGCCCCCGCCAAACCACGGACCCCCGCCAAACCACTTGCCAAAACCCCTATAAATAGAGGGGCAGGGCCTTCATTCTTCCCCCCCCGGCTTCCAGACGTGCGAAGCTCTCGCGCGGAGACCCTCGCCTGCGGGCTCTCTCCCCCGCTCTAGCGAAACTTGGGGCGGACTCTCTGGCGCTGAGGAGAAGTCTCCCTCCTTTGGGAGGGAGACATGTTTATTCCCCGTATGAAGACCCCACGTCCTTGCGGCGCGAGGGATGGCAAAGATAGCTTCACGGTTCGCGCCTCTTGTCCAACCCGGTGGAGCAGGACCCACGTCGCTTCTATGAAATGGCGTGCGCTCTCCTGGGTGTGACTTGAAGCCGGACCCATGGGTATTCTCAGGAAATGTCGCCAAATGACAGGAATGTCCCATGAAACCAGAAAACGGCCGGGATGTCTGAGAAAGCCAGAAAATGACAGGGATGTCCCATAAAGTCAGAAAACGGCCGGGATGTCCGAGAAAGCCAAAAAATGACAAGAATGTCCCATGAAGCCAGAAAACGGCCGGGATACCCGAGAAAGCCAGAAAATGCGCAAACCCCCCGGGAAGGTCCGGAGAAGCCCCTGCTTGCGAGAGCTCTCGTCTTTTCCCGCTGAATTCCCAATCGTTCCGACGTTCGTGGGATCATTCCGTCTGTGCTCCACTCGCCGGAAGCTTGCCGCCCGTTGCCAAGACGCTGCAGGTCACTATACAAACCCCATCATTTGGCAGTGATGTATAAGTCCTCCCGTGTTAGAAAACGACATGCGTAGAGGCAAGTTTGTCCGACGGAGGTACAAACACCCTGTCGTCGACGTAAATGTGAATGTCGTGATATGTAAGCGACCGATGGAGGCACAAATACCCCATTGTGAGCGCGCATTACTTGACATGTTTATGAAGGCTCGACGGAGGTACAAACACTCCGCTGCGGTGCAAGGGTTACCACTGGACCTACATTTTTTTGGAAAAGGAGTGAATGGAAAGAAGGTGAAAAGGCTCCTATGCATAGTTTCTGAGGGAGGGAGGAACCTGAGAGTCCACAGATTCTCCAACCTAGTCCTAGCTATGAGACTGTAACCCAAGAAATTCTCCAAAGCTGGAGCTATTTAGAGAAATATGTGCACTATATTCATAGGACATTAACATACCTCTTGTTCTTACCTTGTCATCTGGTCGTCTGTTGAACCCGAAAAAAATATCGGGATTTAAACAAGCCCCGGGTGGCAAATTCGCGGGGAAGCCACATAAGTCCGGGAATAAACCCCGGCCTCCCCACTCGAACACCTGAGATAAACGGGTTTGAGTCCGCATGTCAACTCGGAACGATCCGGAGTATGACATTCCAAAGGCCCATCAACAGCGGAAATACGCACCCCGGACAGCCGAAACTCGATGCCTGGACTTGCGTCCAAGATCGTGCACAACTCAGATGGGTCTGGAAAGGTCAAATGCACGTGCCCTCAAAAAATGGGGTCAAACGCACGTGAAACGGGCAAAGACGCACGTCGGATGCACGTGGGCGTGCGTGTGTACGTGCACTCCACGTGTCGTGAACAGACAAACCCGGAAATCCCAGAGCTCCCGTGGGAAAAGGCTAAGGGAGGGGGTGGCCCACCCCCTTTTATAGGCGGGCCAGGCGCGCGGCCAGCAGGTGCACCCCCGCGGACTAGGCGGGTGCACCCCCGCCAGGCCAGGCGGGGTGCACCCCCGCCAGACCAGGCGGGGTGCACCCCCGTCGGACCAGCAGGGACCCCCCGCCAGAACAGGCGGGGTGCACCCCTGCCGGACCAGGAGAGGTACACCCCCGCCGGACCAGGCGGGGTACACCCCCGCCGGACCAGGGGCCAAGTCCGGCGCCCCATGGCCCTGGTCTTACTAATTTTTCAATGTATTTTTGTATGCGCTTAGGTTGTCATTGCGGTAAGGCAAATATTATATTTTTCAATGTATAAATGTATGCGCTTAGGTTGTCATTACTAATTTGGGTAACCCAATTATTTTTTCTTTCATTCAATAACGCAGTCTAGCGTGGATTTCAAGAAAGTCTTGGAGAAACCCTTCCCTTATAGAAGAGAATTGGAAATCCTTTGTGGGAAAACGACTGTCCGAGGGTGTCATTTCATGGGGTCTACTCAAGATGTAGATGTGGAGCCTCGCCGATCTTTTGGAGATGATGATAGTGTTGGTCGAGAACAGTTTAGTGCGATGGGGTTACAATCCAATCACATCCAATCAGTGGATGATGACAATTTCAACCTTTTTTTTTACCCATCGTCTTCTCAACCTTATTATCCCTCATCCCAACCAGTAAGGGAAAAGACACCGACAAACAACCAACCGAACGAGGATGAGGCAACATCTCCAGAGAAAAGGCAAAGCACACCAATGTACATGCTTTCCCGAAAGAGAAAGTGACCCAATGGCACTGACACAATATTGCATGTTGAACAATGAACGGATCAATATGGCCAAAAAATTATTCCCAGGCTCCTCCTCAGCACCCTCAGCACAACAAGAGAATTACACGATGAGGGAATGTGTTGTGAGGATGAAGTCATTGTCAAGATATAGCCAGGACTTATTGTTTGCAACGTTAACCCTTTTTGAGAAGCCTAAAAAGAGAGCATGGTTCATGTCACTTGATGAGGAGGATGCATTACCATGGCTTCGTAATGCAACATCGTGAGGTGTATGGGTGTAATAGTCTACTTCATCTATCCTAGCTACTTTTCATTGTCTACTTATGCATGTTTCTAGTATCTCATAGGATTATTGAATTATGTTCATGTACTCTTTTTAAGTTATGTTCCTACCATGTTTTGTCAGATGATCATCAATGCTACTTGTCTTATCTTCTGAGTTCAACTATTATCATGTTGCAGGACACTAGTAATCACGTACTTATGGCCAAATTTAAGTGCTATGTAGTTTGGGTGGGGCGCCGACCAGGAGTATATTATAGTTGGTCGGATTACTATGATCAAGTGAATGGTTATCCAGGGACACAATTTAAGTGGTTCACATCTTTAGAAGAAGGGCAACATGCGTACAATGGAATGTTAAGACGAGCCACGTCTTCTCAAGTACATAGCCAAGCATCATATGCACACCATGAACCACGAGTCCCTACAAGGAGAGGACAACCACCCCATGGCAATCACAATCATGCTATCGTCATGATTATGTTGTTGATCATATTGCTTCTTGTTGTTATCCTCATAGGTTTGGTTGTCGTCGCCATGAGGGCTTAGACATCATTTGAATTTCAGTTTGTAGTGAACAAGTATTTGCACTCTATGCATTGTATGGGACCCGCTGGTCCAGCGCTCGTGCGCTTCGACCCCCGTCGAACCGCGCACCCCCGCCGAACCGCCTTACCAGCGCCCTATAAATAGAGGGGCAACCTCCATTCGAAGCGAAGGGTTTTTTCTTCCCCCACGCTGGAGAGACGCTCTCGCGTCCCGGCGAAACTTGAGGCCGCCTGGCGCTCAAGAATTCTCTCGCGCAGACCCTCAAGAGAAGTCCCCTACCTTTTGGAGGGAGGGGACATGTTGGTTCTCCGTATGAAGACCCCAGTGCGGGACCCGGTTTCTGTAGAATTACACAAAGGCCCCTGGGGAGGAGAAAATCTGTGCATGTGTGTAAAATTGCACATATGCCCTGTACACGGGCCCAAGCTTCTGTGAAATTGCACAAAGCCCCCGAGGATATAAAGTTTGTGTATGTGTACGTCAAAAATACACATATATTCCTGTTATCCAGAAATTTGCGGGAATGTCCTTGTTTCTGAGAAAATTGTAGAAATGTCCCTATGAAGGATAAAATTGCAGAAATGTCCCAATGAAGGATAAAATTGTAGAAATATCCCCGTGAAGGATACAACTGCAGAAATATCCCTACGAAGGATAAAATCGCAGAAGTACCCCTGCTCCCAGAAAATCACGGATACGTCCCCGTGGCATGGAAAATGGCAAAGATAGCCCAACAGTCACGCCTCTTGTCCAGCCCGGTGGAGCGGACCCACGTCGCTTCTATAAAGTGGCGTGCGCTCTCCTGGGTGTGACTTGAAGCCGGACCTGAGGGGGGTCCTCGGGAAATGTCACCAAATGACAGGAATGTCCCATGACGCCAGAAAACGGCCGGGATGTCCGAGAAAGCCAGAAAATGCCAGGGATGTCCTATAAAGCCAGAAAACGGTCGGGACGTCCGAGAAAGCCAAAAAATGCCAGGGATGTCCCGTAAAGCTAGAAAACGGCCGGGATGTCCGAGAAAGCCAGAACATGCCAGGGATGTCCCGTAAAGTCAGAAAACGGCCGGGATGTCCGAGAAAGCCAGAAAATGCCAGAGATGTCCCGTAAAGCCAGAAAACGGTCGGGATGTCCGAGAAAGCCAGAACATGCCAGGGATGTCCCGTAAATCCAGAAAACGGTCGGGATGTCCGAGAAAGCCAGAAAATGCCAGGGATGTCCCGTAAAGCCAGAAAACGGCCGGGATGTCCGAAAAAGTCACCAAATGCCAGGGATGTCCCATAAAGCCAGACAACGGCCGAGATGTCCAAGAAAGTTAAGAAACAACAAGGGCGCGCATACCTGGAAGAGGAGACTTGGAGACACACACCTGAGAGGGAAAGACCCCACATCTCGGAGAGAGGAAGTCCCTGGCACTCTGCGATAGCTCCCGGGCCTCTTGGAGTTTCGTCCGATCCCCCCCCGAAGAGAGGACTGGCTCTCAAAAAAAAAAAGCTCGCGCAAGAAACGCCTGGAGCGCCCTGCGAGAGCTCCGAGCCCTCTCACTCTCGTTCGTTCGGTGTTCGTGGGAGACTCGTTTAAGAGTCCCAGAGACCGTCCGTGCCAAGACGCCGTAGGTTAATACATAAAGCCCGGCATGTATTGGTCCGTGCATAATTCTTTCTGTGTCATAAAAGGACACATGTTGAGGCAAGTTGTGCAAATGTCCAACGGAGACATAAACGCCCCGCCATCGACGTAAATGAAATGACAGGTTTGTAAATGCCCGACTGAGGCAAAAACACCCATTGCGAGCATAAACAAGATGATATATTATGTGAATGTCCGACGGAGGCATAAATACCTCGTCACCGATGTGAATGTCATCGTCATGTTTGTAAACGCCGACGGAGGCACAAACACCCCGTTGCGAGCGTAAATGTAAATGGCACAAATGCCTTTGAATGAAATAGTGGAAATTTTTTTGTCGTCTATTTCCTTTAAGTTTTGGCATATGGTCTTTTAACAAACATATTGCATCGAAGGTCTTCGAGTTTTCACTCGATGTAAATGAAACATCGACTTCAGTCGGTGAGGAGCAGTCCAGTACACAACCACTCCAATCGCCCTGGAAAAAATACGAGCGCATGCGGGAAAACAAATAAATGAAATGAAAAATCCGAGGGCTTCCGGGCTCGCACCCAATGCGCCTCACAAAATAAATCTCTTTGTCTGTTTCGCGTAAACAGTCTGGCACGCCTGTAAGATAAAGGAAAACCCTCTCCTCGAAAGAAAGAGGGGAAGCACACGTCGCGCACGTGATGCATTTAAAGAAATCGTGAAAAAAAAAGAAAAAAAATCCCACGTTCCACATCGTCCTAGAATGTTTTCTTCAGGATGATCTTTGAGAAATTTCCATTCTTGGGTAGATCATCAAGTGTTGTCCTTGTCTGTTGTAAATCTTCTAGTTGTTTTCTTCATCATTCAGAGATGAGCCTTCGAGTTCCTTACTTAAATTTTCTGCTTCACTGTCGTGTTCTTTTTCTTCCTTAATGGAGGGGTTAGTTTCATAAAAAAATTACATGAACAATTTGTTCTATGGTTAGAGTTTGTCTATTTAGGACTCTAAATCATCTTGGTTTAGATACATATCCTAAAAATATACCTTCAGTACCGCATTCATCAAGTTTATCTAGGTTATCTTTTCCATTATTCAAGACATAACATTTGCAACCAAAAGGTTTTAGATGAGATAAGCTAGGCTTTTTACCTTTGAGTAATTCGTATGAAGTTTTCTTGAGTATGGGTCTTATCATGGCACGATTGATGATATAACATGCAGTATTGACAGCTTCAGCCCAGAGATATTTCGGCAGATAGCAATCTGACAGCATAGTCATTGCCATGTCAAGTAATGTTCTATTTTTCCGTTCTACCACTCCATTTTGTTGAGGTGTTCTTGGAGCTGAGAAGTTGTGTTATATTCCATTTTCTTCACAATAATCAGTAAACACTTTGTTTTGAAATTCTCCACCATGATCTGATCGAATACTTATAATGTTGAATTTGTTATCCTTTTCCAGAAATTTGCTGAGCTTAAAAATGCAGGAAATGTATCACTTTTGGATTGCTGGAAGGAGACCCATGTGAATCTTGAATAGTCATCCACTACTACATATCCATATAATTTCCACCAAGGCTAGTAGTTCGCATTGGTCCAAACTGATCCATATGTAATAATTCCAAAGGTTTGGTGGTTGTCACTATGTTCTTTTGCTAGAATGAAGACTTGACTTGTTTTCCTTTAATGCATGCAGAGCAGATCCTTGAATGTTTGTCTTTACATTTGGAAGACCTCTAACTAGATCATACTTTTGAAGTTTCTTTATCACTGAGGGCTAGCATGCCCCAACCTTCGATGCCATAAATCAAAGTCTTCTGAATCTTTAGTTGATAGGCAGTCATTTTCTCTTTAGATCTTCTAGATGTAATATGTACAGGTTTTATGTCTGACTGCTTCAAAAATCTTCTCACTTCCTTTGGCAATGACACATTTATCTTTTAAAAATTGTACCTGATGACCTTTGTCACACAGTGACTTATACTCAAGAGATTGTGCTTCAGCCCTTCAACACATAATACATCTTCAATCAAGAATTTTGATTTTGTTGAGATATTTCCTTGACCAACCACTTTTCCTTTCTGATTATTTCCAAAGATTACTTCCTTTTATCAGATGTGATTGAAAAGAATAACTTCCTATCTCCAGTCATGTGCCTTGAGCATCCACTATCTAAAATCCATTTAGATGCTCTAAGGCTTTCCTTTTATTCAAGATGTGCCATGAAGGCACAGTGTGCTTCTTCTGTGTCAGATTCAGAGCTTGAGGAGCTAGAGCTTGAGTCATCATTTTCCCATGCTGCAGCCATTGCTTTTCTTGATATTTTCTTGTACTTTTGTTGATTGCTCCTTCTGTCTTTTCTTGAAGTTTCTTCTTAACCTTTCTTCTTAATCATAGACAGTCGATCTTGAAATGTCCAGGTTGTTTACATTCATAGCAGACTAGTTCTTTTGGTTTGCTTATTTCTTTTGTACTCTTGCCTGTATTGAATATTTCTTTTTCTTGGGAAGAATCCTCTACAACCTTTTTGATAGCAGTGCTTCTCTTCATCAGTGTCGTCAGTGGTCGATGAACATGTGTCATCACAGCTAGACAAAGGTGGTGCTGCTTTCAAAGCATTGTTTATTCTTTTCTTAGACGAGCTTTCATTTAATCTTTCCATATTGATTTCATGAGCCATTAAGGATCCTATCAATTTTCCATTTGTAGTATTGATAGATCATTAGCTTCTTCTATAACAGTTACTTTAGGGGTCCTTTAATAGTTAGTGATCTTAATATTTCCTAACTGTTTCACTTTGACTAAGTAGTTTACCTAGTGCATTTAATCCATTTATTATATCGGTAAATCTAGTGTACATTTGTGTTATAGAATCATTTTCTTCCCTTTTGAATTGCTCATATTTAGTGATAAGTATATCAATAGTTTCCTTGACTTTCTCGATTCCTTCGTAAGTAACTTTCGGAGTGTCCCACATCTCTTTAGCAGTTTTACATGCTGACACATGATTAAATTCCTTTTTAGATAATACACAGCATATAATACTTCTTGCACGATATTTCTAGATATTAATTCTTATCATCAGCGGTTCATTTAGTTTTATCTTCCGTACTAGGATTTTTATCCCCGTCTTCAATAACTAGTCAAAGGTCAAGATTTATATCTCGCATGAAAAATTCCATGTACGTTTTCCAGTAATTGCAATCTTGTCCATCAAAGAGTGGAGGGCAATTGATTGACTGACCTTCTGTCCAAACTCAACTGCCATCTTCTCGAAATTGTTGGATTTCTTTTTTAGAGAATCCTCTCTGATACCACTTGTTGGATCGTTGACAGTAGAGCTTTTCACCTAGAGGGGGGTGAATAGGTGTTTTTCGTCGCGGAAGACCTTTTAAAATACTTAAGAGCACACGTTAGTTCTGTTAGTCAAACCAAAACAAGGATTTTATCTTAGTTCGGATCTTCTTTTCAATAAAAGTCCTACGTCTAGTCCCTAACTCAAGTTTATGTGATACATTATACATTACATGTATGTATGTACATAGTGTAAGCATGGTTACTGCATTTTTTGTTCTGGCCGAAGGACCATTTAACGTCAACATGCATAGACGTTAGACGGTAGTCGACATCCAAATCGATGGACGCCAACTCCCAGTAGACGGCCACAAATGTGGACGTCTATTTCCCCATATTTCTGCAGTTTGAGATCCAGAAACGGCCGCGAATTCTTTGCCCCATGTTTAGGAAACCTCCACCCAACGGTAGGATACCCTATCTAAGCATACCCCAAAACCCCTTGGCTTATAAAAGCACCTTTCTGCAGTCGGATTGGGTATTTTGGGCTCTTGTCAAAACCCTAGACTTCTTGTGTGAAAATTGAGACTTTAGAGACTTTGATCTGTCGACTTGGTGCGTTTTCTGGCGATCTTCATCGACTGGGAGACTCTTTGAACATCCGTGGATCTTCCCCTGAAGGATCGATAAAGGATGTGGACAAGATCTAGAAGGGGGGGTTGAATAGATCTATATGCCAACTAATGCGGAAGCTAAACAATTTTGAAAGTCCTTTGAATCTGAGTTAGATTGAAAGCAAATTTCACAGATCTGAAGAGAGTTAAGTGAGTTAAGCAATTGGAGTGAGTAAACAAGTTGATTAGATAGATTCAAACGATCCTATGCATTCATCTAACGAGGAGAAAATTCAAACCACAAACAGACCAATGCACAGAGATTTTTAGGTGGTTCGGAAATCACTACATGACTCCTACATCCACCCCTCACACACAGTGAAGATCCACTAAACAACCTGGGTAACACAACCCACACCGGAGCCTGACAACTCCATAAATGAGTTAGACAACTCACACACTACCTAGAGCAAGACTACTCTAGAATCTGAGCAAGACTGCTCAACAAACAACTTGAGTACGACGACTCAAAACCCTGAGCACAGAGGCTCACAACCACATGCTAGAACAAAAACAACAAGATCCAGATCCTCTAGCAATGATCTGATCTATTAAGGCCAATTCAAGAAATTGATGCAATAGATTATGCACAATTTCTAGAATAGCCAAGAAGAAACAAGAAAGACTCAAGACATGAGGTTGACAATTCTTGTTCTTCAAGAAAACTCCCTTGTAGAGGCCGAATGGAAGAATCTTGATCACTTGAAGTCCCTTGGCCGATGCTCTGCAACTTTGATAGTGGGATCTTCCTTGAGTGCTTCGCAATTGCTGGCTTCTACTTGATCTGCCCTTGAAGTTGATCCTAGTGCTTCATGTTGATCAATCTTCGATTCTTGTGCTTGGAGAAGTGTGAATTGGGGTGTGGAGGCACAAGAGGAAGCAAAGCAGGGAGGAGAGACTCTCTTGCCGCCACAAGCAGTTTCTGGAGGCTCTTAGAAGGTTCTCTTGGGATGGGTGCCCAATAAGAGGGTATTTATACCCTAAATATCCGGAAGATACCCTTGGGGTACGTGGGCACAAGATCCAAGATTGATCTGACATCTCCCTAGGGTGCCACGTGTCCAGGAGGAAGTTTAAGTCACAGAGATTCCGGAGTGTGTCGACCTGCCCATGAGGTGTGTCGACACACTGTCCCAGACTGGCAGAACAATTCCCTGGGAGTGGTCTCTAGTGTCGACCTGAGATGATCTCGTGTCGACCTGCTGTCCCAAACATCAAAACAGGCCTTCTGTGAAAGGTATCTAGTGTCGACATGATATGATCGTGTCGACCTGCTGTCCCAGACATCAAAACAGGCCTTCTGGGAAAGGCATCTAGTGTCGACCTGATCACATCTAGTGTCGACCTGAGATTGACATCTGTTGACAAATTTCTGGGATCTGTCACTAGTGTCGACCTGCCCTGGTCTAGTGTCGACACTAGTTGAGCTTTTCTTCACATTTTGCCTTTGTTCTGAGCCATTGTGTCGACACCATAGAGGGTTGTGTCGACACTACCTTTGCAGAAAATATTGTCCCTGAGAAAATAAACACATAAATCATTAGTTAAATATATTATCATAAATATCAATGATAAATGTGCTTGGAAACATACTTTTTGAATATTGTAATTTCAGATGTGATGTATTTTACATGTTCCAATGGTTATGCATTAAAATCACAACTTGTCATCATCAAAATGTGAGGAGGAATGAATTATATTCACACTCAACCCAACAATCTCCCCCTTTTTGATGATGACAACATTAAATTCATATGGAATTGGAAAGTTTCATTGAAATGTGATTTTAAGTATTTTCATTTTCTTTTATTTATACTTGTCAAGGACCTTGAACATTTTTAGTGACATTGAAAGTTATACACATGAAAGATACAATGTTACTAGAAATAAACTATTTTCACACAAAGATCAAGTAGCTTGACAAACATTCATCACATTCACATTCATTCAAAATATTTTTCATTCACATCAAGGCATAAAAATGGGCACACAGAAATTTCTATTCATTTCATTAAGGATGTGAACATTACAAAAAGCATTACATCATTACACATTTCTTGCTATCTTCTCCCCCTTTGACATCATCTAAAGAAATTACATTACTGAGGAGGAGGAGGAGGAGGAATCGATATCAATATTGTCTTAATATCCGTTAATCTCTTTTCCATTGAGGATAGACTACTCTTCATCTGAGCTTGGATAGTTGAGAGCCTTGTGTGCAAAAGATGTTCCAATCTTTCTGAATTTCTGACATTGAAGCTTGAAGTGCACTGAACTCATTTGACACTGGCCTAGAAGAGGAAGAGGAACGAGTTGACCAACCAGGCCTGTTCATGACTTTGAATTCCTTTTTGAGTGCAGGCATTTCTCCATCAATGTGAGCAGAGAGATTCTTCATACTCTCCAAGTCATCCACTAGATGTGCAAAGGATAGTCTTGTCTTTGAGATCTGAGATAGTGTCTCCTTTGTGTTGAAGACATCAGCTTGGGAATTGGCTAAGATTCCCTTCAGGACTGTTTCCAGCTTTTGTTGGTGCTCCTTCAGCTCAATCGAAGCATCTGCCATTGTCCCAATCAACCTGTTGAACCTTTGGGCAGCATAGTCTGAGGCTGCCTTTTGCTCAATGAACTTAGCAGATACTGTGTTCTCCAATCTCTGAATCCTCAACTCAAAATTTGCTGACATGGTCTGAATAGAGGTGTTCAAAGTATCAAAGTTGTCATTTAAGAAGGTGAACAACTCTGGTGGAACAGAAGGTCCACCAAAGGATGAGGATGCATGAACTGGATGTTGTGGAGAAAAGGATGGGATGTGAGTGTCAAAGTTCATGGAGGAGGAAGGCTGAAGTTGAGGTGAATGAGGGGCAATAAAGGGTTCATCACTTGAGCTGCCACATGAGGCTGATCCTCATTTATGGGAGGCTGGTCCTCATGCACTTGAGGCTGGTACTCTTGCACTGGAGGCTGGTCCTCTTGTATTGGAGGCTGTTCCTCATGCATTTGAGGTTGATCCTCTTCCACTACAGGGGCCTCTACTGCAGCTGGCCCTCTCCTCACTTGATCACCACAATCCTAAAGCCCATGAATTTTTGAACATGCTTAAAGCAATAGATGTTGGACTTAGGAATCTTCTCAGATTTCTCATTCTCAAGAGACACACCAAAGTGTTTAAACACTTGAGTCAAATGGGCTGCATAAGGGAGTGATCTATGCAAATCAGCCCTAGTGGTCTCAGAGATTATCTGGTACATGATGACATGAAGGTTTATCTTGATGTCTTTGCTCATACAATATAGAATAAACCTTTGAATATCAGTTAGCCTGTCTCTCCCACCGCTTTGAGGTGTGATGATGGTAGTGAGCATGTGATGGGTAAGCCTCAACGCAGGGGGAAAGGTGTTTGTATTGAATTTGGTGACATGGGTTTGCTTAGGATCAGACTCATCTGCAGGCAAACCAGTCATGATGGTGTAGGCTTCATGGAGATTGAATTCAAAGTTGTGGTAATCTTCTCCTTCTTCTGGAATCTTGAAAATAGTGGCTGCTAAGTCTGTTGGCATGTCTATGACAATTCCTTTGACCTTTTGACATGTACCCTTCATCTGTGCATTCCAAATTCTGATAGAATTCTTGGACAAGTCTAGGGTATATGACACGAAATTCTGATATAAATGATTACCAAGACTGGAATTTGAAGAATTTAAAACTTCAGGGAAAGCAGCAATCAATGCACTGTCATCCAAGTCCACTGCCCTGGGTTTCAAGATGGTCTTCCCTGCACTAAGGGGTTGGAAGGAGGTCTCTTAGAGGGCTGGGAAGACTCTGATGAGGAGGATGAAGATGAGAATGTGGACTTCACAGAAACTTCAGGAGAGGAATCCAAGATTTCCTCCTAGGGTACACAGACCCTTGACCTTGACCAGAAGAGGGTGCCCTACCTCTCTTAGCAGATGAAGATCCTGGCTGCTCTACAGGATCATGGCGTCTCTTGGTTCTCCGCTCAGTAGAAGGAACCTCATCCGCCGAGAGGGCCTTGCCGAAGCCCTTGATTTTGCTCCACGGCGAGGTATTTGCTTGGGTGCCATTGAAGCAGTGTAGAGTGGAATCGGGGATGATGGAGAGAGAGGAATGAGAGAAGACGGATGGAGATGGAATGGAGGAGGGAATAGATGGAAAGGGTTCAAAACGCCTTCCGGAAACCAGGAGGAGGGCGACCGTCGGGTCGACCTGGAGAAGAAAAGGGGGTTTTGAATAACTTACCCCGCAGGAACATCAAACGCTTAACCGGCGCCCACGGGTTAATTGAGTCTGGCAGGGGGTCAGTGTCGACACTAGAGGAGGTGAGTGTTGACCTGAGTAAAAGTGTGTCGACACTAGATGGAGTAGTGTCGACCTAGCCTGATGAAAGTTTTGGATTTGAGTAGGGAAAAATTATGTGACTTTTGGGACATATTTATAATGATAAGAAATGGGTGGAATTATCATTCCAAGGATATTTTAGAGACTAAAAAATCCATTTGTTAAATTTGAAAAAAAATCAACACAATTCAAGATTTACACAATATCCAACAGGATATGAGCATTCAGTGATTGAGTCATTAAAATGATGGTTTGAGGGATATAATACATTTAATAAATCAACTACACACTACCATATTCTTCAAGTCCAAAGAAATAAAAAATCTTTTAGACAGAAATCAAGTGTGTTGAAAGTAAATAATTTTTAAGAACAACTTGATGATGGATAAGAGTGATTCTTTTAAAACAATTCTCCAATGATATACACATTTTGTTTTTGAAACAAACTATCAAATGAGATATATCTTGTTCACTCAAGAACTAATACTTTTCACACACTATAGTCCCTGGATACTAAAGATTTATCCATTATCAAGTCTCAAAGGGGTAAATGATGACCTTTTGACATGAAAATATACGTTTTTTAGACGCCAATATTTCCAGTTACTCAGTCATCATAAAAAAGGAATAGGATAAATTTATTTTGCTTTTCATTTATTTTTTATTTTGAACCCCTTTGAACAGAGATAGCATTAGTGCCTCATGACATACATGGCACTTCATTCATTGTGAAGGTGTGCAGTTTCTCAGCACATGTGCCATTGCTCTGTTGAATTGACAAATTTTGGAGATTTTTGATAAAAAAGGTATCATCTATATCCAACATCAATTGCAAACAAAAACATGTTTAGATTCAAGGCACACATTATCCTTCAGTCTTTGAAAGAAATATGAATTTCTATATTTTGAAGAATATAGGTGAGAGTTGACAATGAATATACTAGATCACTCAAAGGATCATTTTGAGATTGTAGACACCTGAATGAGGACATCATGCAAGGAAATTGATGTAATTCAAGAAAAGTTGTGAATGATTCAAAATATATAACTTGAAATTTCTAGCTCCCCCTGAGATGAGGATTTCAACACTTTTCATCAGAATAAAGATATGCAAGGTTTGAAATCAGAAGTAATTCTCTTGAACAACAAAAGCTCCCCCTTAACAATTGCATATTCATTTCTTGGTACTTGGCGGAGACATATACTCTCGCATAGTGAAAGTGTCCAGACAAGCAGAACTTGTCCTTCTTCAAATCACCATTTGATATACCAAGAAGTTCAACACAATGTGAGGTGAAGTGTTCATTGTCAAAAAGAAATATAAGTGAAATGGAGAGAGATATGATGAATCAAGGAAGCAAATGAGTATGATGATGCAAAGAGCTCCCCCTCAGGAAATGCCTAACACTCAACCCAATCCCAATGGACATTTACAAAGACCAAGTTCTCTCCTTAAAGATGAGAATCTACTATCAGGAAGGGGTTTTGTGAAGATGTCATCTATTTGTTTTTCAGTTTTAATGAAAGGAGTTCAAAGGATTTCTTTGCTACCTCATCTCTCAAGAAATGATGCCTAATTTCAATATGCTTAGTTCTGGAATGCTGAATGAGATTTTTAGACAGATTTATTGCACTTGTGTTATCACAAAGGATGGGAACACAACCTAACTCTTGGTTGTAATCAAGAAGTTGATGTTTCACCCAAAGGATTTGAGTTCCACATCTACCTGCTGCAACATACTCAGCCTCTGCAGTGGACAGAGCAACTGAATGTTGCTTCTTAGAAGCCCAAGAGATTAGGCACCCACCTAAGTACAAACACAAGCCACTTGTGCTTTTTCTATCTAATTTACAACCAGCATAATCAGCATCACAATAGGCAATCAAATCTAACTTGCAATTAGCAGGATACCAAATTCCTAAATCACATGTTCCAACAAAATATTTGAAAATTCTTTTAACAGCTAGCATGTGACTTCTTTAGGATTTGATTGAAATCTAGCACACAAACACACACTAAACTGAATATCAGGTCTAGAAGTTGTAAGATAAAGTAGAGAACCAATCATACCTCTGTAGGTCTTTGGGTCTACTGACTTACCATTGAGTCTTTTCTAGCTTAGCATTAATAGCAATTGGTGTGTTTGAATGCTTGAGGTTCTGGAAGTCAAACCTTTTCAGAAGTTCTTTGACATACTTGGTTTGACTGATGAAGATTCCTCATGTGTTTGGTTAACCTGCAATCCCAAGAAAAACTTTAGATCTCCCATTAAACTCATTTCAAATTCATTTTCATTTGATTGGAAAATTCAGCAGGGCCTTTATTGGTTGATCCAAATATTATGTCATCAACATAAATTTGGACTGCAATTATTTCTTTATTGACTATTTTTGTGAACAATATTTGATCAACATTCCTCTAGAGTATCCTTTTCAAGCAAAAAGAGCTCAAACGGTCATACCAAGCTCTTGGAGCTTGTTTAAGACCATATAGAGCCTTATGAAGCTTGAAAACATGGTTAGGATGTTTTTCATTTTCAAATCCAGGAGGTTGTTCAACAAAAACATTTTCCTTGATATATCCATTCAAAAAAGCACTTTTAACATCCATTTGATAAACTTTGAATTTCATGGAGGATGCAAAAGCAAGGAAAATTCTAACTGCTTTAGTCTAGCTACAGGGGCATATGATTGCTCAAAGTCAATTCCAAACTCTTGATTGTACCCCTTTGCAACTAGCCTAGCTTTATTTCTTATGACATGACCAGATTCATTCAATTATTTCTGAAGACCCATCTAGTGCCAATGACTGTTTGGTCACTAGGTCTAGGTACTAATTCCATACTTGATTTTTTCAAATTGATGAAGTTCATCATGCATGGCATTAATCCAATCAGAACTTGATAAAGCTTCATCAATTGACTTGGGTTCAATTTGGGAAATTAGAGCTAGTGGGTCTTCTTCAATAGCAAGCAGAATGATGATCTAGTCCTAACTCTATCATGCAAATTACCAACTACATTATCAATGGGTGATCTCTCAAAATTCGATGTTCAGTAGTACCTGTTGAGGGTACCTAAATCTGGAGCAATGTTACCTGATCCACTTGAAGATGGTGAAATGTTGTTCAAATTCTCACCACAGTCTTCAAGCTCCTCAACAGTTGGTGAAGAGTCCACAATGAAGTCATCCTCTTCACTGTCTTGTTTTTCCCTGCAAGATTTAGAAGTGTTAGTTGAAAAGGAATTTTCATCAAATATAATATGAGGAGACTCTTCAACAGTTTTGCTTTTGAGAATGTACACTCTGAAAGCTCTTGACACTTCTGAATAGCCAAGGAAGATAGCTTCCTGACTCTTAGCATCAAACTTGTAAAGATTTTCTTTATTATTGTTGTGTACATAACATTTGCACCCAAAGATTTTGAAATAAGAAACAGTTGGCTTCTTGTTTTTCAATAATTCATAGGGGGTTTCTTGATTTTTGTCTGACCAATGCTCTATTGAGAATGTATTTGCTGTATTTACAGCTTCAGCCCAGAAGGATTTGGGCAGATTACTCTCAAGGAGCATGGATCTAGCCATTTCCACAAGAGTTCTGTTCTTTCTTTCCACAACTCCATTTTGTTCTGGAGTTCTTGGTGAAGAAAACTTGTGGAAAATTTGAATTCAGCACATAAATCAGAAAAGGATTGGTTTTCAAATTCTCCCCCATGATCAGTCAAAATATTTTGATTTTATATGAAAAGTTTGTTAAGCAGTGGTACAGAATTTCCTGAATTCAAGGCAAGTATCACTTTTGTGGGACAAGAAGATGACCCAAGTAAATCTAGTAAAATCATCAATGATTACAAACCCATATCTCTTGCCACTTAGACTTAGAACTCTTGTTGGGCCAAAAAGGTCCATGTGAAGTAGTTCTAGTGGCCTAGATGTGAGTACCTCATTGAAGTTCTTAAAAGATTTCCTGGTTTGTTTTCCTTGGGCACAAATCCCACAAACTTGATTTTCAACATTTGAAAAGGATTCAGGAAGACCCTTAACCAGATTCAGCCTTAACAATTTATTCAATGTTCTGAAACTTGCATGGCCAAGTCTTTTGTGCCAAGTCCATGCAATTTCATCTTTATTAGCAACAAAGCAAAGATTTTCAGAAAAGTTTTATTAAGGTCGATCATGTAAACATTGTTTTCTCTTTTTCCACAAATTTGATTTTATCAGTTGATGAATCAATGATCTTACAAAAATTGGATTCAAACACAACTTTGTGACCTTTGTCACATAGTTGGCTAATACTTAGCAGATTGTAATCGAGACCATCAACTAATAAAACACTATCAACAGAGTTAGAGGAAGTTTGACCAACCTTTCCAGATCCAATGATCTTTCCTTTATTTTTACTTCAAATGTTACTGAACCTCCCTCCTTCTAGCAGGAAAGAAAATTTGGGTCTATCTCCAGTCATATGTCGTGAACACCCACTGTCAAGGAACCACACATTTGAATTGGGTGCACGACCTTCCTGCAACATCAATTAGTGGAGAGAAGATTTTGGTACCCAAACAGAGTGGGACCATCAGAAAGTTTGGACAATGTTAACAAATCTTTTCTCACCCAAATTTGACTTGTTTTTGATTTTGTTTTATTAATGTGGTGTTCTCTGCCTTTTTCACTTTCTTCTTTCTTTTGGGATGAAAACACCAGTGTTTTGTTTTGGTTAGGAGGGGAGTTTTCATTTGAGCATGAGAGTTCAGATGAGGAGGTGGAAACAAGGATTTGTTGGTACATCAGAAAGTTTTGATAGAAAATTGAGGATGATACCAACATGGGTTGTTATACCATTGACTCCAAGAATTGGTCCAATCAGCTTGATGTGCTGTCTTGGAGGTCCAAGGTTTTTTATCAATGAGTTTCTTTGGAATTTTCTTTTTTCAGATTTTATTTGAATTGTTTATTTTGTGGTTTGTTTTGTTGCTGTTGAGCAGGTCGACCTCTCCTTGACTGGTGTCGACACAACAACCACAGAAGCCTTCTTCTTGTGGGCTGGTGTCGACCTGTCAGGTGATGTGTCGACCTGGTGTTTGTGTTTGTTCTGAGTTTTTGAACCTTTTTGTGTTGCTTGATTTTGTTGGATTTCTGTATTCTCAAGACTAGGGCCCTTAACAAATTAATTAGTGGTGCTTTATCCTTCTTTTCACCCGATTTGTCTTTCTTAGATTTTTGCTTATCAAACCCTAGTCCATGAGAGATTGATTTCATGTTTGTTCCCAGCAAGGCCTCCAGATTATCCTTACCATTTGTGAATGTTTCAATAACTTCATCTTTTTGTTTAACTGGTTTTTCAAGATTTGATTTCTTCAATCTTTTATTTTTTATCTTGGTTTTCTTTTTCCAGCTTTTTCAGATAGTTCTTTGAATTCATTGGTGGCCTTTTGAGAAGCTAACTTAAGTTCATCAATCAAATTCAGAAGATCTTCTTTTTCTTCATTCAATTCTGTTACTTCATTTTCTAGTTCACAAATTCTTTTGTTGAAGTTTGATTGTGCAAGATGTTTCAACTTTCTTTTTGATGTGTTATTTTCTTTCCTCATTTTAAGTATTTTTCAACAAGTTCTGCATAAGCATCTTGCCAATCTTCAACAGAAAAATCTTTAAAAGATGTGCTTACCTTTCATCTGAGCTATTGGCCATGAAGCAGATTCCTCACTTTCGAGCTTGAGGATTTTCTTCTTCTTCTTCACTTGAGTCTTCATCAGACCAAGTGGCTACCATGGCCTTGGCTTCTTGAATTTGTGAATCTTTTGTGCTTCTCCTTCTTGTTTTCAGGACATTCTCCCTTCATGTCCTGACTTGTTGCACCCGTAACATATGACAACTTCGTCAGATTTTTGATTCTTGTTAAAGTTAGCATTAGAAAAGGAAGTGTTTCTTTTACCTGATGAATATTTCTTTTTGCCAGAATTTTCCTTTTCTATACTTCAAGAATTTTCTGAATTGTCTAGTCATGAGGGCAATTCATCCTCATTGGACTCAGACTCATCAGAACTGGTTTTATCCTGACTTGTCTTTGTTACTAGATGCGGCCTTTAGAGATACTGGCTTGGTTTTACTATATGTTCTTCATTTCTCTTTAGATTGATTTCATATGTCATTAAAGATCCTATCAGCTCATCCAAAGAATTTTGGACAGATCTTTAGAATCTTCAATGACAGTGGCCTTGTGTGCCAAATTGAAGAGAGTGAACGTAGAATCTTTCTTACCAAGTCAGCATCCGTATAGTCCTTACCTAAGGCCTTCAGTCCATTGACTATGATCATAAACCTGGCAAACATTTCAGAGATTGTCTCATTAGATTTCATCATGAACAATTCATATTCAGAGACAAGTATGTTAGCCTTGGTTTCTTTAACCTGAGATGTTCCCTCATAGAGTAACTCAAGTTTATCCCACATCTCTTTGGCAGATTTGCACATTGAGATTCTTGAGTACTCTTTGGGGTGAACAGCAGATTGAATCATATTCATGGCACTGTAATTCAATGTAGCTCTTCTTATTTGTTCCCTAGTTCAGGTTTCTTCCTCTCCTGGTTCTCAAAGGGACCTACTTCCACTACTTTCTAGATTTCATAATTTTGGGCCTAAAAAATACTTGCATTCTATTTTTCCAATAAGAATAGTCCGTTCCATTAAAGAATGGTGGCCTATTTATGGAATGACCCTCAGCTATGAATCCTCTGGAATCCATTTAATTAAAAATGGAGGCAAAGAAGGAAACACTCAGCAAGTAAACTTCAAGCAAACAAATCACACAAAGTACTCAGAAATCACTCAATCAAATCAGATCAGATGTAAACCCTCTCAGATACCAATTGAAGGATCGATAAAGGATGTGGACAAGATCTAGAAGGGGGGGGGGGGGGTTGAATAGATCTATGCCAACTAATGCGGAAGCTAAACCAATTTTGAAAGTCCTTTGAATCAGAGTTAGATTGAAAGCAAATTTCACAGATCTGAAGAGAGTTAAGTGAGTTAAGCAATTGGAGTGAGTAAACAAGTTGATTAGATAGATTCAAATGATCCTATGCATTCATCTAACGAGGAGAAAATTCAAACCACAAACAGACCAATGCATAGAGATTTTTTAGGTGGTTCGGAAATCACACCACGTGACTCCTACATCCACCCCTCACACACAGTGAGGATCCACTAAACAACCTGGGTAACACAACCCACATCGGAGCCTGACAACTCCACAAATGAGTTAGACAACTCACACACTACCTAGAGCAAGACTACTCTAGAATCTGAGCAAGACTGCTCAACAACACAACTTGAGTACGACGACTCAAAACCTGAGCACAGAGGCTCACAACCACTTGCTAGAACAAAAACAACAAGATCCAGATCCTCTAGCAATGATCTGATCTATTAAGGCCAATTCAAGAAAATTGATGCAATAGATTATGCACAATTTCTAGAATAGCCAAGAAGAAACAAGAAAGACTCAAGACATGAGGTTGACATTCTTGTTCTTCAAGAAAACTCCCTTGTAGAGGCGAATTGGAGAAATCTTGATCACTTGAAGTCCCTTGGCCGATGCTCTGCAACTTTGATAGTGGGATCTTCCTTGAGTGCTTCGCAATTGCTGGCTTCTACTTGATCTGCTCCCTTGAAGTTGATCCTAGTGCTTCATGTTGATCAATCTTCGATTCTTGTGCTTGGAGAAGTGTGAATTGGGGTGTGGAGCACAAGAGGAAGCAAAGCAGGGAGGAGAGACTCTCTTGCCGCCACAAGCAGTTTCTGGAGGCTTAGAAGGTTCTCTTGGGATGGGTGCCCAATAAGAGGGTATTTATACCCTAAATATCCGGAAGATACCCTTGGGGTACGTGGGCACAAGATCCAAGATTGATCTGACATCTCCCTAGGGGCCACGTGTCCAGGAGGAAGTTTAAGTCACAGAGATTCCGGAGTGTGTCGACCTGCCCATGAGTGTGTCGACACACTGTCCCAGACTGGCAGAACAATTCCCTGGGAGTGGTCTCTAGTGTCGACCTGAGATGATCTCGTGTCGACCTGCTGTCCCAAACATCAAAACAGGCCTTCTGTGAAAGGTATCTAGTGTCGACATGATATGATCTCGTGTCGACCTGCTGTCCCCGACATCAAAACAGGCCTTCTGGGAAGGCATCTAGTGTCGACCTGATCACATCTAGTGTCGACCTGAGATGACATCTGTTGACAAATTTCTCTGGGATCTGTCACTAGTGTCGACCTGCCCTGGTCTAGTGTCGACACTAGTTGAGCTTTTCTTCACATTTCTGCCTTTGTTCTGAGCCATTGTGTCGACACCATAGGGGTTGTATCGACACTACCTTTGCAGAAAATATTGTCCCTGAGAAAATAAACACATAAATCATTAGTTAAATATATTATCATGAATATCAATGATAAATGTGCTTGGAAACATGCTTTTTGAATATTGTAATTTCAGATGTGATGTATTTTACATGTTCCAATGGTTATGCATTAAAATCACAACTTGTCATCATCAAAATGTGAGGAGGAATGAATTATATTCACACTCAACCCAACATCCCCGACGCCGGTGTCATCCAGTACCATCAACAGAACCGGTCAGGAGGGGATTTGAGCACTTCTTGGCTTAGCCAAGGAGGGCTTCTTTAGCTTGATTCAACGGTTGTGAATTTCGATAAGGCAAGTAACCCTTGGATCTCATCCATACCCATGTCTAGTAGGTCCCAGGTATTTTTACAGATTTTTTCCTCATATCCTGGAACCCCCATTCACCATGATTTTATGCGTTCAGTCTGTGTTTGCAGACAGGAACTTAACGACAACATCTAGTGCCGTTAAGATCCTGGGTCAACGGCCACATGTTATGCCGTTAACCGATGTTGGCGGCAGCATCAGTGCCACCAAGTTCTTCAAATTTATACAGAAAGCATGTTTGATCTTTGAGATTTACTTTCCATACTTCTGAGTATAATTATATGTTGTAGATTTTATACGTCACTCAGTACATGCAATAGGTCACATCATCAGGCTGGAACAAATTTGTGTATATAGGTTTAATTATGTAAATTTCTGTAAATAGATTGTGATCATGAAATAATGCTGAAATTTTTTGAATAAATAGATTTTTGGCACATTAGGGTTTCATAATATTTCCATGTATTCTTAATGACTGTTAGCAGGTTCTAAAACTGTTTTACATGACTGTCCTATTGTGTGCCATGTGTAGATGAATTTAGTGGTAAATGTGACAAAATCATGTTTTAATTATCATAATTAGTGTATAATCCCGAAAAATATGAGAAATTAAGCATATGATGTGTTATTTGTTTTCAACCTGTGATAAAATTCCGTCCTGTTTGGGTGATAGTAAGTGTGGTGTTAATTTAACAATGAATACTTGTCAAGTTGAACATGTTAATTTAATTCTTGTATAATGCCATGATTTCAGCATGATTCAGACTGTGGTATGAGTTATCTAGTACTATGACCAGTGGCATCATGTTAGAAAAGAACTGAACCATGTGTGTGTGTTTAAGTGCATGTGAACATGTAAGTAAATAGGTAATTTAAGTGAAATGTGTTTAAAATGTGTCGTATGTGACACTGCTACCATTGAGGCTGTGGAACTGTACCGTAGTAAAGTCCCTACAAGAAGGTTCATTGTGTGTGAAATCCTATGGGGAATTAGGATGAAATCCTGGAGGTGGACAAGTACCACTGCAAGTACGTGCCATGCCAAGCACCAATCATGATTCCGCACCACACCAGGCACACGACTTTGTTAGGGGATCAGTCTATCAATCAACTCCTGGGGTAACGAACATCTTTGGGAAATTGAGCAATCAACACCTTGGGGTAAACATGACTTTGTCGGGGGGTGAATTCGACAATCACCGGTAACAGAACTTTGCCAGAATCTCCAGGACTAGATACGGGCCCTCAGTCAGGTTCGTATTGCGCAACACTGGCATGTGTCCCAATGAGCTCGTCGACTCATGGGTGACAAGAATGAGTTTTGAGTCCATGACTCCAATATCATTAATGTACTTCAAGAATGTATCACAAGAAGGCAATGTGTGTCAATAAGGATGGACTGGTCAAGAGAGTTCAAGACTATTATGTCAAGGACAAAGATTCAAGATCATGATTGTAAAGAGAGTGATCAGGCGTAATTTAAGTTTAAAAATTCACTAATGTCTTTGTCATTCAATTTGGACTAATGCCGAGAGAGTAATATGAGAAAGAAAAGTGTACACTATCTCTTGGGAACTTCAATGGTACAACCAGCTCAGTCTCCATGAGAGAATTCACGGAGTACAGAGACTTACGGAGCTCTTAACAAAAAGGTTCCTAGTTTTCCAGAACGGAATGTCCAACAGAGAGGTTCCAATTCGTCAAGAAGGGGTTGCCTAACTTGTGCAAGTGTACAAGTGTAACGTGTATCGAAAACTTGCCAAATCAAGTGTGCTATAGAATAACAAGGGAATTATGACAACCATGGGAAGTAACTAATAAGACAAGTTGAAAATCAAGAAACTCCAAAATAAGTAAGACCATTATGTAACATGTAGAATATATTAAAATCTTTGCATAGTTAAGGTAAGGTTCTCTACATGCCATTATCACCAAGCCAATTTTCATTCAAGTTTAAGTTATCATTTTAACCATAACTGAACATAAGATGATGAATCAGATCAATCATATGGTAATAGAGACATGATCATACCATTAAAAATATTAGAATAAGAGTTTCAGTTATAATGTTTTTACAAATGGGTTAAACAAATTTTATATTGCTGGAAGTATGAAAATCATGCTTAATAAAAGTAATCAAGCGTAATAATGGCTTAATCATGCTTAATTAATCTTAATCAAGGTTAATAGATATTAACAAGACTTAATTAGAGTTAATTAGGACTTAATAAAACTTAATCAAGCTTAATTAAACTTCATTCAAGCTTAATCAAGCTTAATTAGAGCTTAATCAGACTAGTTAGGTCTTAATAACACTTAATCAAGCTTAATCAGACTTAATAGACTTAATCTGGCTTAATCATACTAAAACAGTGCTAATCAAGCTAAACTAGGGTTAAACATGCTTAAATAGTACTTAATTAGGTTTAATATGACTTAATTTAACTTAAAAATGTTACTGGATAACATGTTCCACTAAATAAATGAGTTACAAAGACTTCTGCGCAATAGATCAATAAAAAAACACTAAAACAAAGGGGTATATGGCTCAAAGGGGAGCTCAGTCTAGTGTGCCAGGGAGAAGAGGACAGACCAAAGATAGACACCTGGTTCACTGTGCCAATCAAGACAGACAGCACAGAAGGGTGCTGTGCGCCGCCAGAAGGAGGGCTTTTTTGGTGGGAATCAAATTTCAAATGGGAGTGTCGTGGTGTGCCAAGCAGGGAGGCCCATCTTTTGTGGCGCAATGCGCCAGGTCGAACTATCAAAGGCAGCAATGCGAGTTCAAAGAAAAATGCTTATAACTCTCTCTCTATTTCGTTTTAGACAAAACTTTCAACATAAAACTTGTTCTAAACAAGATCGAGAAGATATCTATGCATTTTATTTGCATCAATTTGACTTAGGGATGCGTAAATTTTAATTTTATGACCAAAAAGCCCTAATTCGCAGTATGCTTGGAAAACGCTTAATACGATCAAACCAATCATAAAAATTGGGGAAAATAGAGAAGAATCCTTCCCAACATGTTGAATAATATTTAGTCAAAGTTTCATGAATTTTAGATAAGGGGTTTAAAAGATACAATACCAAGAACATGTGACTCGTATGAACACGAAAATTGAAACTTTGAGGCTTTAATTCGATGCATATGCATGATATAAATTGGGGAAAGCTTGTCTAACATGTTTGGGACATGAAGAGGTATCTATGAACAAGTTTAATTAGAGTTTGGCCCGAGATTACCTATCTTTTGAATGTCTTTTTGCAAAGGGAATGAAGAACCACATTTTTTGATGAAGAACACCCAAATCGTTGCTCTAGAGCTCCTCTTCTTGCTCCTAGCCGATCCACCCACATCTAGCAAGGTTGGGGGCGGACATGGGGGGCTTATGATGTATTTATAAGGGTAGGGTTGTGCAAAAATGAGTTTAAGTTTCCTAATCTCACTACAAAGAAAAGGACATATGTTAGCGGCTAAAGTTTGTTGACAAAAGTACAAGAACCATTACATAACTTTATGTCAACGACTTTAGAGCCGTTGACAAATTCGTCGACAAATGGGTTGTCGATTTATGTTTGTCAACGGCTGCTTAAGAACGTTGACATATGAGATATATGTCAGCTGCTATAAATCGCTTACATAAATTTGATATGTCAACAGATGAAAACTGTGACATATGTGTCTTATGTCTACGACTTTTTTTTTTATATACATATCAAACATATGCCATTGGCTTCTACAGCCACTGACAAAGTTATATTTTGGAGGAAAAAATATAATCAGGGAGATGCCCGCCGCCTGCACCTGCCCCAACAACGAGTTGTGCGACAGGTCTATCGCCCTCAGGCTGCCCATCCTCTGCAGGCTCCCCGTCAGGATCTCCCCAGATAGGTTGCAATGACCCTCTCAAGTGCAGTCGTGGAAAAGGCCGAGGATGAACTCTGCGGCATGCGGTGCAGCAGACATGTTGAGCTGCCACGAGAGGAACGGTAGGGCGGCGGCCCCATCCATCGTTGCCGTCATCTGCGGCGGAGATGGCAGAGATGAAGGTAGGAGTACTCGCAGCCTTTCGTGCCGTTGCCTGGAGTGCCGCCGCAGGATAGTACCAATGGTTCTGGTAGTAGTTGTAGCCCGTTAGATGTTAGTGGTGTTGCGCAGGCGATGACTCCATGTGTGAAGCCGCGGAGATCGCTAACGAGGTTGAACAGGAAGAGGTCGACGGCAGAGTGGCCACGGCGGAACAAGCCCGCCTCTCTTCCTTCTTGTAGTGGATGCCGCACGCGTTGAAGAGGGACTACAGGATCAAACAAGAGCATATGAGAGAGAGAGAGAGAGAGAGAGAGAGAGAGCGAGAGAGAGAGAGAGAGAGAGAGAAGCGAAGCTAGCTATACCTTGGGACTGTGAGGACCATTCCTCCATAGTGGTGTGAGGTGGGTCACAGTGGCACACCTCCGAGCTAACAGGTGGTCTCCTCCAAGTTTCAGGCCGCCACCGCCAGGCTCCTGCTCTGAGCACAGACGTAGCACCACCAACGGAGGCAGCTACCTGAGTCTGCTTCTTCTGGGAAGCCATGAAATCCCAGGGCAGGCTTTTGTTGGCGCGCTACTGGTTCTAGATCACAAGAGAGGTGTGATGTCGTGGCACGTGGAGGGCGTCCCCAGAGAGAGGGTGCAGTCCACCGTCAAGGAGTAGGAGCCACAGTAAGGATCTCTGTCATCCTCCGGTGGCTGCTCGTTGATGGCGCCAGAGGTGGCGAAGAAGATGGAAAAGGTCCCAGGGCCACAGTCGTGGGAAATGGGGAGGAGGGACATGGGAAGGGAAGGTTGGGTCGTGGAGGCAGAGCAAGGGCTCGCAGCTGTACGGCGGCACGGCGGCGGCGTGTGCGATAGGGGGAAAGAGGTGCTGGGAAGGGTAGTGGAACTCGGGGTCATGGTGGCGCGGGAAGGGCTCGCGGCAGGCGGCGACACAGCAGCGATGCAACGGCAAGACAACGCGGGAAGGGCTCGCGCCAGAAGACGAGCGAGAGGGGCGGGGTGGGAGAGAGCAGAGAGGCGGCGTGGTGGGAGAGAGAAAGAAGGGGGCGGATGGTCTTTTAGATTTTTTTTAAGTATATGTCAACGGTTACTAAAAGCCGCTGATAAATGAGACATATGTCAACGGTTATTAAGAGCCGCTGACAAATATTGAGAACTTGGCGAGAAAAATCCCGCCATTTTTTATCAACATATGTCAACGGCTATTAACATCTGTTGACATATGTAGTTTATGTCAACGGATCTTAAAAACTGTTGACATATGTTAAGCTTTTGTCAACGACTATATGAGGCTGTTGACATATGTTGAGCTTATGTCAACGGCTACCAGAGGCCGTTGACATATGTTACTTATGTCAACGGCTTTATAAAGTCGTTGACATATGTTGATCATATTCAACGGCCTCAAGTAGCCGTTGGCATATATCTTATATATCAACAATTTTTTTAGCCACTGACATAAAGTCGTTGACAAATCTTATTTTTCTTGTAGTGTCTTGAGGGTAGGAGTCCTACTATGATTAGAGCTCTTTTATATAGCTATTTCCTTCTAATCTCACCCCAATTAAGAGGATAAGTGGAAGCAAATTCGTGCTCCTCAATTGGGCTAGGGTTTAAACTTGTATCATGGCCCATTTGACACACTTTTATGCTTAATTAACCAAATTTAAGGATGGTTGTTGGGTTATCACAAATTTTAAATATTAATTTATTATATTTGGCTTCCTATTGAGCTCAATAAACATTATGGAACATTAAACATCTATTCACATGACTTAGTTTCCTATGATAATGAGTTTTCGACATTATCAGATTTTATCACCTTAAGTCGAAGTTTACGATTTTACTAATCTAAATATATTTGTTTGACTCTAATTTCTTTATTATTATTTGTATTCTATTATTTAATTTGTTATCCTAAAATTTAGTGTGATTTCGAGTTGGTTTGCACATGCAATAATGACTTTTATCATTGTCGGATTTATTCATCTTAAGACTTTGTTTAGTGTTGACCAACCTAATTATTTTTTTGACTCACATTCTTTATCACTCCTTATTATTTAATATCTGAACACAAATCTTCATTTAATTCTATAGAAGTATCCCAAATGTGATAATAAATTTTTTTATTTATTTATATTTAAAAATTTGGGTTGCTACACTTTCACTTGTTTCTCTGCTTCCTGTCGGTTCGCACCTTTCGGTGGCCATCCTCTTTCTGTACCCTCGCCGCCCTCCATGGTTTCTCCGGCGATGAGCCAATAACATTGTTTGCCTCTCTCGACCTAATATTTAGTACTTTAGCATCTTCTCTGGTTTTTTTTAGGAAATGTGATCTCTATGTTTTGGTTTGGATGGTAGTGGATGACTGCTACCATACTTATGTCAGCAAGGTATGAACAACCACGCTCCCTCTTGTCCTCTGTACTTCTCTTTTATTTTAATATAATATCCTATTGTCTTGTGAGATAAAAAAATGTCACTGAAGAAATATTTATTACATGATCAATCTTATAATAATGCTGACATAGATTATAAAAAAGTAATTGATTGGTTATGAAAAAGAGAGAAATATCTGATTTTGACCAATGGAATGATTTTTTTTTTTTGCAAATCATGTTAGTATTATTACAAAATTATTTTACAATAAGTATTTTCAACACTTTCAGAATAAAGGAAGCCATCATTATCCTGAACAAGTGACACGTCTTATGAGGCATTTGATCTAAAATCAACGACAATGATGCAGAAATAAGTTGGATAGAAGGAAACATACTGTTAAGTGTTAACCTAGGATCTCTATGCAGAAATAAGGTGGTTAAAAGGAAACATATTGTTAACCATTAACCTAGGATATCTAGTATAGCGACTCTGGATATTTATGTCCAACAAGGCTCCATATCCAGATCCGTCTCCCGCGAACAGATCGAAGTCTCGCCAGGGATATCTACACAAGCGTCTAGTAAGAATATAAAAGACAACCACATGAATATAAGACACAAGAAAGCACATGTTCTTATATTCATTCATAACACATTACATTGTCCTAATACATTATTACATGTCCAAGAGAAAAAGTAAAACTACATGGGGCATATCTCGAGGGAGCAAAGCTCACACAATGGTAACTACTATGCAATTGCTGGTGGTACAAGTCTCCCTCATACGCCACTGTGAGCTAACCCTAAAAAGAACTGTAAGGGAGTGAGCCTCAACAAGTCACAGGCTCAACAGAGACCTCCCAAAACAACAACTGAAAATAGAGACCTCAACCACAAAGGGTCTCACTGGCAACACCGATAGCCAAACCACAACATAATTACATTAAACATAATTAAATAAAACTCACTACCTAATGCAGTGGAGAAAACAAAGAAACCAACAAGACTGGTATAGAAACACCAGTCCACAACAGAAAGAGCAATGCCTAGGCCACAAGAATCATAAGCGAACCACAAGCACAAGGGTAACAGGACTGTCAACAAGGACCTAGTTTACTATACCCTAAAACAACGAACACCCGGAAACTACCTTCAAAAGGGTACAACATAACAAATGGAAGGTCCTACATCACGACCTCTGTGGAGCACACCTCCACCTCAACACCTAAAAAAGCTGATACACGGCGTACCACAACAAACGACTACCCACACAGGGTACAGATACCTACCACCACGAGGTACCACCACAAAAACCACAACCAGCACATTGCCACAACATGGCACACCACAACAAGTCGAAAACACAACTGGTAAACCACGTCATAAGCCCAACAACTACTGGCAAAGCACGAGTCGAAAAAAAAAGGAACGACGCCACCATACGAGAACATACTACTGGTTCATGATGCCAGTATCCAACCCGGAACACAACAGAAGAAATACCTCTCATCTCGCAGTCAAGGACAAAAGGTCCAACTGCCGCTCCACAAGCGCACAGTAAAGCCAAAGAATGGTGGAGCCTAACCAACACCACACCTGCCGACCACACACTGCAGGCCCATGCCTGGCACCTTTAAGGAGTCTGGCTGAGGCACTGCAAACACAGGACTAGCTGGGGACCAGTACAACTACTAGTGTTCGTCCCCCAACCACGAGCGCACTACAAGTGACCAAGTACACCCACAACACACACGAGTCGCTACCTCTTGCCGTCTTTCCCTCCGCCAGACGTACAACTCAAACATAGAAGTGAGGGTGTCCAGGAAGACGACACAGACCTCGGCGGTACACATAGTACTGGGAAAAACCTTGAGCACAACAAACACAATGAGCCTGGCTCACAGAGAACCTAGGGTACCCGACTAGAGAGGCATTACAAAATAGGCGCTGGACCACCACACTCGGCAACACACAAACCACTCTGAACACTTAACATACCGATAAAACTTATACCACGATACACTTAACATAACTGGCTCGTCACTGGTCACCATGTGGCCTCCAAGCAACTAGACACCATTATACATATGAACCACTTGACCATACTATAACCTTGCCTGTCATTGGTCATTTCATGACCTCCATAGCAACACACTTTTACGTACATAAACCACAACATTAATATAATTAACATAAATGACGTAATCAACATAACTTATCAATTAACCAAGCCATTAAACCTATAACATGCTTTACTAACAATAATCAACTTAAAACAACTTAAAACAACCTTAAACAGCCAAGACTAGGTCCACACCAGACCGTCATAGCCCAACCATCACAAACACACCTCGGAAGCTTAATCGCGATGGACACAGACCTCGCTTATCAAATTGCGACGACCCTTCTGGTCGCGTCAACAAGCTTAATGCGACAGGGCTCACGGTTGCGACATAAACACGACAGCCCGATACGTCACCTTCAAGCCAAACACTACCACGTCGACAGTCAGAGTGTAAATCACGACGGCCCACTCTGTCGCGATTACATCAAACCACTCAAAACAGAAGAAACACGACGACCCAGAGTGTCACGTCACATACAGTCGATACAAAAACGTGACAGACCTACCGGCCGCGTTTCAGACAACCGATATAAGCTAAAAAGTCGGAAGAGAAACGCGACGGACCATCCCGTCGCGTTCTCATCAAAACGCGATGGTTCAAACCGTCGCCTTACCTGGCAAACGGCTGAACCCATTCCCTCTATAGAAACCCATCCACACACCATGCAACTCACACATAAGCTTGTAAAACGAAGGCTGAGCTACCATACACCATCATATCATGTTTTTAAAGCTGTAAACCACTTAAATAAATCGAAATAAAAGAGGAAGTCTCCCTACCAACTAGAAGAACCCGCAGAATGCAAGAAACGCCACACCGCCGGCAAGTCCACACTCGAGCCTCCTCCTCGCGTGGAACCCGCGCCGAGTCAGCCACCGAAAGCCGAAAACACCAAAGAGCTGCAAAAACTCTCCTCCTCCACTCGGTCGGACAACGCCACCCTGCTCCGCTGGCCAAAAACAGAGCATTAATTCACATTCAAAATCGCGACGGAGGCAGACATCGTATTTATCATGAATTAAATGTGACGGACCAATCATTGCCAAACGCGCGTGCACCGGAAAGATGGTTTAGTGAATCGCGACGGGGGTAGCCGTCACGTTTTGAACGCGACGACCTACTCCGTCGCCCATCACACCAAAAAATAGCAGGCTAAATGGGCTGAACCCAGGCCCACGAACTCACACAACAACCGAAAGCCACAACAAGGCCTAATGACCCCACATTGACCAAGGGCACCACACCGGACCCATTAAACACGGATCTAAAAAATCGTGATGTTACAGTACTATCACTAAAAAGATATGTCATCCTCGACATTCAGAACAAAATCACGGCAAGCCAAACTATCACCTAAAAAGAAATAAAGTCAGTCACAGAACAAGAAGGATACACTTCATGGCTTTTAAACTACTTCTAAGAGTTTCTACTCTGCTTGCCTTAATCAATTCAGTTTTTCTTCTTTCTGTTTTACTTCTTTCATAGCTCGAGCAATACCATCCTGCTGTAGGCTTTATCTCTTTGACTTAACCTGCTGCCACAATTCTAGCTATGTTTTCAATCTTTTCCAGTGCCATTCTGCTTATTGAAAATCTGTTATTTTTAATCATTGCTACTGTTCTTTCTGCCGTATCAAACCATTTTCTCATACATCATTTCTCAGTGTTGACCTTTTCTTAACCATAACTCTACTTTCATTTGACTTACATTTCACTGACATATATGTGCTCAACACATTATCAATAACTGACATATCAATCTGAAATTATATTTCTTCATATTTATTGAAATCAAACTCTTCTTTAATTAACCAAATCTGTGATATTGTACTTCCTGTGTTATTTATTTATTTATTATTATTATTGAACTAAACTGCCCAGAAAATACCATACACATTCCACTGTAAACTCTGTTAATTCATCCTGGACTCAATTAACTTTAATTCTCTGAACTTTGCCTGATAACTTTTGGAACCTTCTGCCTTTATTTATTTAACTGATCACTAACTAACTTTCACACTTGTTGAGATCTGCTTTCACTTATATAAATCATTTGTACTTTTCTTTGTACTCAATTCCTTTAACTCACAACTGTAACATTCTGTTACTTTGCGAATTTCTGCCTGTAACCAATTACCATGACTGCCCCTTTCATATTACTTGACATTCTGCCAATCATCCTTTAACCCTTTTTTTTTAAACATCTTACTAACTGATTGCAAATGCACTTTGTGACCATTACCATATTCAACTAATTAAACAAAACCTTTAGCTGATCCTTTATCACATACAAATCCCAATTGAAACACTGAAATTTCCACAATTCTCAATATGATTCTTTAAAACATTATGCTCTTCTCTTTTTCATAATACTGTTGCACTGTTACTTACTGACAATCTTATAATCCTCATTCTTTCTCTTCCCTAAACCAGTCTTTCTCTTTCCATTCCATTCGCTTTACAAAAAATCTTAACTCCAAATTCACAAAAGTCGAAACACCCTTCTTGATTTCTATTCCGATCTTACTGGATCCTTAAATCTTACTCAAATTAGCATTAGCCCCACTTACCTGATCTCATACCATTACTCTGCCTGCATTGTTACCATACACTGAACATTTCCGCAGAACATAACAAAATCTGCATGTACCATTACCACATATAACAAATACTTCTGCTAACAACCACAATCTGCCATTCATAACTACCATCTGCTTACCCATTAATGATCTTTAACTAGTTTTAGAAACTTGTACCAACTCAACAACCTGTTCATTCATTCTTTCCTTTAATTAACAATTCTTATCCCTGTACATTTCACAGCCTTAAACAAATCCCTCTAACACTGATAAACATTTAAGATCACATAACTCACTTAATTCCATTGTTACTAATTACTGCTCCTCTCTTTTCTAATATCTCATTTGAAGCTAATCTGAATCATTTAGCTATCTGAAATCTTCCATACTGCTAACCACACTATTAATTGGATCACTTCTCATTGTCAATTGGCACAAATCACAACTATAACTGTAACGTCGCGCGTTTTTCAGATCTTCGTGGATCCTTGCTTAGAGGGTTTGGTGGCCAATGTGTGGCCCATTAGCTTGTGTTTCAGGTGGCCGCGCGTGTTGTGAGGCTTGGGTCGCGTTCTTAACGCGACGGCTCTGAGGGTCGCGTTCACGTTGCGCTGGTTGGCGGTTTTCGTCTGCATGGCTGCCCCGTGCGCGCGCAGGCAGTCAACTGACGTCGGCCTTGGGAAGGCGACGGTCACCTAGGTTGCGATCAGGTGGACCAAGATGCATGTTGCGTTCCCAACCGCTGTGCGTTTTTAAAGGGGTTTCCGCCGAACAGAGCAGGGGAAGCTCTGCTCGGCCAGGGGGAGTTGCTGCGGGGTTTCTTTGGGCGGCTCGAGGTGCAGGAGGTGCGTGCGGCGTGTTCTCGCCGCGAGGAAGTCACGTGGAGCGGGGGAAACGTCGAGCGATCACCGGTTTTCGTGTTCTTCGTAAAGGTAGGGTGTTTCCACCTTGTTTGATTATGTGGATTGCTCGTGGTGTGGATTTGATTTGTTTAAAGCTTTAAGAACAGTAGATACCATGTTAGGGTATCCATTAAAGCATGAAAAATGTAAATTAAGCATGGTTTGAATGGTCCGAAATGGTAATCGTGGAGTTGCTCCCGGATTAGGATTTGCGCCTGCGAAGGCGACGACCCAGGGTGTCGCGGACGTTGTCGCGACAGCCGATCCGTCGCATTCGGGTTTTGTGGCGACGTATAGGTGGGTCGCGATCTGATGGGGCCCAGGTTCCTGTCGCGACTGGTTACGACAAGTGAACCCGTTGCGTTAGCATTTCCCATCGTGACATGTTTGGGTGGCGCGATATCATTGCACCGTTGCTCCCTGTCGCGTTAAGGTTTCTGATCGCGGTCATCGGGGTGTCGCGACCTGGTTGTGATAGTACCCCATGTCGCGACCTCAGCTGAGAGGTATGTTTATGCATGCTTTCAGTGTTAATTATGCAATTATTGTACTTGTTGTGCATGGCAATGACAGGTGGAGCCAGTGCACTGTTACACTCATGGAGGTATTGCTCACGAGGTGGCATGTTTTACGTGGTTAATGTGTTGTATGCGTAATCGGCTTGGTGTTTATGTAGTATTTGTGGTGCGTTGGCACCGTAGCGCTCTCGAAGCGTGTTGTCCATGTGTGGACATGTTGTTTATGTGAATGACGTGTGGTACACCTGGTTGGTGTATTATACACGTGGTGTCTATGTGGTTTGGATGCCGTCCATGTGGTTGTGTGTGCATGGCACATCGTACATCATTGTGTTTATTGTATCTTAATTATTATGGTTAGTCCGTGGTGTTGTGGCGATGAGGTTCATGTCTGAACCTAGCCTCGATCCTTTAGGATCTTTTATAGATTATCCTAGATTGATAATTAGTAAAGTGTAAGTATGATATTATGTGATTATCGTGGTCAGTGTTTAGTGTGACCTCACTGTCGCAAGGTGACCGAGACAGGCCGTGGTGTTATTATTAATATGGTTTAATGTGTGTGATTGTGTAAGTTAGCTTGTAAGTCACAAGGTGACTGGAACAAGCTATTCCTAACATATGTACCGTGTTTGTAATAGAAAGTGTTTGTGTATATATCGTGGTTTGTGTGCTATCGTGGTCAGTGTTTAGTGTGACCTTCACTGTCGCAAGGTGACGATGACAGGCCGTGGTGTTATTATTAATATGGTTTAATGTGTGTGATTGTGTAAGTTAGCTTGTAAGTCACAAGGTGATGGAAAAAGCTATTCCAACATATACCGTGTTTGGTAATAGAAAGTGTTTGTGTATATATCGTGGTTTGTGTGCTAGCCGAGTGTGGTGGTCCGGCGCCTATTCCGGAATGCCTCTCTAGTCGGGTACCCCAGGTTCTGTGTGAGCCAGGCACGTGTGTTTCTTGTGCTCGGGGTTTGTCCCGGTACAGTATGGTACCGTTGAGGTCGTGTTGTCTTACTGGACACCCTCATCCTGAGTTTAAGTTGTACATCCGGCTGAGGGAAAGACGACAGTAGGGCAGCGGCTTGTGTTTGTGGGTGTGCAGTCGCTTGTAGCGCGCTCGTAGTTGGGGGTACGGACACCAGTAGTCGACACTAGTCCCTATAGTCCTGTTTTCCAATACCTCACTTTAGGGAGCTTAGGCCAGAGTCCCTAGAGGTGCCAGGCATGGGCCTGCAACTGTGTGGTCTGCAGATGTGGTGTGGTTGGTCTCCACAGTTGTTTGACTTGTACTCATGAAGGACAGTTGGACCCTTCGTCCGTGACTGCGAGACTGAGAGGTTGTTCTTTTGTTGTGTTGTCCGGGTTGGATACTGGCCTGATCAGCCAGCAGTCCATCCCGTGTGGTGGCGTCGTTCCTTTCCGACTCGTGCTTTGCCACGGTTGTGGCTTTTGTGTTGTTACTTGTTGGTTGAGGTTTTCTCTGTGAGGTGTGCCCTGGTGTTGGCACAATTGTAATTGAGATTAGTGAGCGGAGGACTCACTGGTTGTGGTTTACTTGTGTGGAGTGCTCGTCGTTGGCACATGTGTTGAGGTTTATCGTGATGGAGTGCCTTGTGTGTGGCACTGGTGTGGTTGTGATTTCCGTAGTGGTACCTCGTGGTAGTAGGTACCTGTACTCTATAGGGTACTGTTTTGTGGTGGTACCTCTTGGTGGTAGGTACCGTACCCTTTATGGTTATTTGTTCTCGTGGTACATTGTGTACCAGTCTTTTCAGATGTTGTGGTGGATTGGCTTGTGGTTGCCAATCCTGTTACCCTTTGTGGGTAATTGCCGATGAGGCTTGTAGCCTAGGCGTACTGTGGTTTGGTAGAGCTGTGCTCCGTGGAGGTCATGTGATGGGACCTTCCACTTGTGGTGTTTCACCTTTCTTTAGGTAAGCTTTCATTTATGATTTGTAGTATGTGATGGATTGGCCCGCTGTAGCGATCAGTATGTTACCTGGTGTGTGTAGCTTCTGATATATCGTGGTTTGGGGTTTAATGGACCAGCACTTGGTTGGCTGTCCTATTACCCACGAAGTTGGGGTTGCCTGGGAAGCTGCAGCCTAGGCAGTGACTTGCCTGTGTGGCTTAAAGCATAGGCGACCAGTTGTTGTAGCAGTGTGCTGGTGAGGCTGTGGCTTGGGCACTTTAGTTGTTGGGCGGACTAGTAGTGTTGTACTAGTCTTGTAGTCCCACGTTTCTTTCAAGGACTTTATATTCATTATTATGTTATTTTAATTGTTATTATTGAATTGTTGTGAGCATGCTATGGTTAGGCTTTCAGTGTTGCCAGTGAGACCCTCTGGGGTTGAGGTCTCTTCAGTTTGGTTGTTGAGGTTTTTGGGTGGTCCCCTACTGATCCTGTGACTTGTTGAGGCTCACTCCCCTACAGTTTCTTTTAGGACTTGCCGTGTGATTGGCTTGCTGTCAGACTTGTACCACCAGCAGTAGTGTAGTAGTTAGTTTGTGTGAGCTTGAGCTCCCTCGGGGTATGCCCCAGGTAGTTGTACTTTTTAATTGGACATGTAATAATGTAATGTGACAGTTGTAAATTGTTATATGCAGGTATGAGCACATGTACTTTCTTGTGTTTTATACTGTGTAGTTGTCTTTTATATTCTTACTGGACACGGTGTGTGAGATATCCCTTACGAGACTTCGTCCGTTCGCGGGAGGCGGATTTGGATATGGAGCCTTATCGGGCATAATATTCCGGTCCGTCACAATAACACTTACCTTTATCAAATTGCTCAATCCATTACAGTTGACAATCTCTAACATAACACTGTTCCATCCTGACACACTATCTTCACTGTAACTCTATCACACTATTACTGTCATAATAAATTCCTTTTACACTTTGTCCAACCATTTTCTTATACCTGTTTCTGTTGATCCTCTATTTCATTAAAATACCGTCGCTGTACTAAATCATATTCTTCTCAAAAAAAAATGTACCATTACTAAATAATACAACTGAATTACCAATTCTTTCTCTATTCCCACTGCTCCCAAATCAACTCACAACAACTCACATTTGTATATACTTTCGCTAATCTTTATATCGAATTGCAAAGCATTACTATCTCTTTTAGTAACCATATCCTCAAATTCACTGCTACACTTGCTCTCTGATCAATTGTACTTTATCTGAAAATCAATTTATTCATATCTTGTGACGAAACGCCTCGTCCAAGTCCGTTAAACCAGTAACGTACTTGATTCGAGTCCGTCTCCCGCGAACGGGCCGTAGTCTCGCAAGGGATAACAACCATAGTCCGTGTAAACACAAAGGAACACACCATTTCATATATATATTTCACAAGTTTACATAGCCATATTTCCAAGAAAAGAAAAGAAAGTACAAGAGCCTGAGGCATACCCCGAGGTACAACTGGAAGAAGTAAACAACTAGCAGTACTACTACTGCCACACTACACTGCTGGAGCTGCTACTACACAGCTGGAGGTACTGACCTTGCACCGCTACGACGCAGCTCTGAACTGGACGACGGTCGAGAGACGTCCTCCTCGCCTTCACCTGTGGGGGTAGGGGTGAGCCTCGCTAGTCACTGGCTCAGTAGGGAACTCCTCCAAAAATCGAGCAAACCAAAAACGCAGGTACAAAAGCAGTAAACTGTGCTAACAACTTAGAGAACAACTAAACAGAATATAAAGCTATAAATATACTCACCGTCTGCCGACTACATACAACAACTATAATAAAAAAACGGCAAACCCAAACAGGGTACGAGCTATAGTAGAGACCGCCACACACGAGCCACGTGAACTGGTTCGCGACACCAGAGACTGACTCGGACAAGCTAACACAGGTCTACCTCTCAGTCTCGCAGCCACGGACGAAAGGTCCAGCTGCCGCTTCACGTGAAAAGGTCAAGCAACTGTGGAGACCAACTAAACACCCCCACCTGCGGACCACACGGTTGCAGGCCCATGCCTGACACCTCTAGAGACCCTGGCCTGGGCTCGCTAGAGTGAGGCACTGGAAAAGGACTAGCTGGGGACCAGTGTCGACTACTGATGTCCGTACCCCCAACTACGAGCGCGCTACAAGTGACTAAAAGACAAGTACGACAGTCACTGTCCCTGTCGTCTTTCCCTCAGCCGGACGTACAACTCAAACAAAGGAGTGAGGGTGTCCAGGTCAGACGACACAGACCTTGACGTATGGCACAAGTACCGGGACAAAGGCTCGAGCTAACAGCTGGCTCACAAAAAACCTGGGGCACCCAACTGGAGAGGTAACCACGGTAGGCGTCTACTACTCGCCACGTACACAAAACCACGTGCACGTCACACAAACCATGTGAAGACTCACGTAAACCACGTGCACTAGTAGTCCACTACACGTGAACACCACGTAGACACGTAAAGAACCAGCCAACTGCGTACCAGTACGCTAATCTCATACCACGTGCACTTAGTGCACCACAGTTACCATTACACCTCGGTATTGTTGATATTCAACATAACAATATTTAAATAAAAGCATGCTGGCGGCAACATCGACTGCCGTCGATGGGATATAGACGGCAAGGAATCTGGCCGTCTAGTTCCCAGCTGAAGAACCTGGCGTCAATCGATGTTGACGCCAAGCTCCTCAACTCCAGTTCATGTAAAACCCTAAACCGATTCTACATTATTCTTGGTCCCGAACCATCAAGAAAACATGAGGAAATACTTCCTCTAACATCCACACACTATAACCAAACCGTAACGCATGTTTTGCTACTAAATAATCAAACAACCCTTTAAACCGCATGGATCACTTCCTTCCCAGAAACGCTGATTATCACATCATTTCATGTTTTTAGAACACATTAAAGCGATTAGAATGAACTAAAGGGATCGTCCCTACCTCAATACGCGCTTAAACCTCCTAAATTCTCCTGCTTCGCACCAAACCCTCCGCGAGCTCCTACGGCGATTACACCTCGCTTCGGCGTTTCCTTGGACGATTCGTCACCACCTCACGTTCCACGATCCTCCAATTAGCCTTCTGCAACCGTTGGAAGTAGTGGGGAAGCAAGGGGCATGAAAATAGGGCGAGGGAGAGGGAGAATGAGTTGAGGGAACTGTCCTCGGGTAGACCGATATTCTGCAGGTCGCACAGGTTGGCGTCAACCCTAATGCCGTTTAGGGAACCGTCACAATAAACGTCCACAAAGTCTGACGTTAAGTTCATAAGGTTGACGTCACCTTCGATGGTCGCCAAGACAGTCAACGTCCAGATCTGGCCGTTTAACTCCTATCAACTAAAACATGTTCTATTTATCTCAGGACCAAACCTGTACCACACCTGCACACACCACACGACCAAACCCACTGGCCTCACAATGGCACCACAACCAACAACACATGATCCATAAGATCCGAAAAGCACGCAATGTTACATATCTTGTCCTCTATCTTTCAAAACACTGGTCATTCTACCTTCTGACTTACTATTCAACATTTATTAATACCTGCAACAAACATTTCAAAAATCTTCACTATAATTCTTTCAATTCTTTGGCTAAGAACCTTCAAATAACCACACCTTTCTGTAACAAACTGACATATTGATATATCCACATAAACTGCACCACTATTGTAACACCCCAGAAATTTAGTAATTAGAAAATAGAAATAAATTGAAAATGATAAAATTTAAATAGCAAAAACGTACGTGCCATTAACGTTCATACAAAAACCCATTATAAAATCCGTAGAAATCATAGCTCAACTCTACATAATACTCCCTAATGACCCACGAAGAAATTCGTGCATAGGAAAATCGGATGGTACAAGTTTAAGGCGTTTGCGACTGAGTATCGTAATCAGGGAATAAGTCGAGAAATTATTATCACACATACTTAGATGAGTCAGAAAATTAAATGAAAATAATAGATGAACTTCAAATAATATCCTATAATGATCCATCAAGAAATTTGGGTCAATAAAAATCATTTGGGGTAGGTTTAAGAGTTATTGTGACTTATTATCGTAATTAAGAAATAAGTTAGAAAATCCATTCATGTGTATAAAATGTGATCATAAACTAAATTAAAAATGATGGGTGGACTTTAAAAAACATGGATTGATAGCCCATTATCGGAATGGTGTAGCATCCCGGAAAAGTCAGTGATTTAAAAATTGTAAATAAATGAAAGAAATAATTTTCGTATTATCGGAATGGTAGAACGTACGTACCACTATCATACGTGTAAGAACACATCAAAAGTTCCGTAAAAATATAAATCAACTCCAAACATTATTCTAAATGTTCCACAAAGAAATTGTGCAACGAAAAATCGAATTGACCAAGTGTACGTTACAATGTGACTAATTACCCAAATTAGGATACTAAGTTGGAAAACTATTAACGCGGAAATATAACACGATCATAAATTAAATAAACATGTTGGAGAGAGTTCCAACATCATGTTTTGATGACCTATTATCAAAATGGGCCAATGGATCACTTTTGGCCCAAGAATAAAATGGAGTAAGAAAAATACCCAAAAATTCGTACATGTAATTAGGTGGTAATTAAGAAGGGTAAATTAGGGTTAAAACATGAGGGATTAGCCATGGATGGCAGTCCAATTCGTGAATAACAAGCTAGGACCTTCCTAATGGTATTTCTACCTCTATTGGCCGGAGAATTTCCAAAATATGGCAACTACCCATGCATGAACCACACCTTGCCTTCCTTCACCCAATGAGACTTCTAAAACACACTAGATGCATATATAAATGCTATGAAACCCTAGGGGACGAGTTTACACATTGTTGGGGTCGTGGGAGGCTGTTCTTGAGCACCAAAGGAGGAGGAAACCGCCCCAACTCGGAGCTCTCTCTGTTGCGTTCTGCATCAACCTGTGCAGATAGCTCTCATTGGTGTCGATCAAAGGTAGGCCAAACCTAAACCAAATCGTGCAAGACTTATACCCCTGGAAAGAGGGTTGAGCCTAGTTCCTAATCCCACTGGTTTGTCTATTTTTCATTCAGTAGATCGGGTTGCAGTAAGCATTCTCCTCCAAGTAGTCTGAACGTGGGTTTTCTGGAAAAATGTGACTTCTTCAACCCAAAAGGTAGGTGATCTCGGGCCAAATACTGATAAATCATATACCAATGTGTAGAGAATCGAGTCTACTTTCATGTCCAAGTGGTTTCATCGAATTTCATTAAGTATATCTCGAGTTATAAGCATTTTACCAAAGTTGCGCATGTTAATTATATTTTATGTTTGTGAGGATTTATCATGCATCTCGAGGCCGTTTTTAATGATTCCAAAACCATAGCTCTCTTTTATTCCATGTTCCCAACAAGTTTCATGTTGACACTTTTCTCCAAAAGCTCTAGATTAGGAGTTATAAGCGTTGCATGAATCATGTGCCTGCTTTCTGCGTTTTCGGGTAAGAACTCAAAACGCGACGGGATCAGACGTCGCGTCCTTGCATGCATGAACACGACGTACTAGTCCGACATGTTCATGTGAAATGCGACCATGCCGTACGTCATGATTTTGACCATGACGTGACGTTTTTGATGTGTTAAACTGTGTGCTGCATGGTTTTCAGCGCCAGTCATGAACGCAATGGCATAGGCCGTCATGATTATATTCATTTCCGCCCAAAGATTCTACTGTATTTTTATATTCATTTTTTTAAACCTATCTCATGAATGCGACGGGCGACCCATCGCGATTCAGAGAGAGATGTGAACGTGACAGTGGTGACCGTTGCGATTCAAGGATGTTGGCGACACTGTACCTGTCGCATTATGAACGGGAATGGTTGTCCGTCGCGATTTGATCATGAAGGCGACGCTATAGTACGTCGCGATTTTGTACTTGTTGCAGAATCGGTATTTGTTTGTGTACGGTTTCTTGAAGTGCATCCATAGTTCAGACGCGATTTTAGAGCCGACTCGAGACTGCTTTATTGAACTATCCAGTCTAGTTTATGCATGTCTTAAGTTACACCATGTCATATAGTTATGCAATGGCCTAAAAGTGTTAACCTACATGAAAATCGTAAGAGTATGAACATCTATTCTATGTGTAAATGATTGATTGAATACATCCATGTGATCATGTGATTGTTACATGCTATGATTATATTCCGTCTTGTCCATAAAATTGAGAAGTGATTATATGCTAAAAGCACTGCAACATGTCATACATGTTTGTAATTGCTTTTCGTCTCATTTTAACCGGTGGATTGTGGATTGAGACACGCTCTACACGTCACTTTGCACATATAGCCAGCCCTTTCTTGGGGATTGGAAGCTCTCTGTCGGTCATTCCGTATCGATAGACTAGCGACCTTTTCTCTAAGACCTCCGTAAATCTCTGTACTTCATGGAATCCCTCATGAAGACCGAGTTGGTTGTACCAATGAAGTACCCGGAAGATAAAATGCACTTCCTTTCTTATCTATTTCTCGAGAGAGTGATTTGATAACATTGAAACCAAGCCATTAAGTATAAAGATTGAACTAATGAGAACAAGCCGTTATGCTGTCGAAATTAATCTGGATCATGTCCCTTGCATTGTTCTCTATCATCATTGACATGATCATTAGTTCATCATTATCCATTACTTGAAAAATCATGTTGGCCATAGGTGAATGAATGGAATTACCAAAAACTATTGGAACTTCGGTTCACAACTATGCAAACAAGAAATTACCTAGGCTTTCCTTTAAGTTCTAGGCGAACAGGAAGTTGTTAAGCTTAGTCAAATCAAACCATGTGTCGACTTGTCAAAAATCAACTGTGATATTGGGGTAGAAACACGAGATAAGTCATTTAGATAGAATTAAGTTGTGATAAAGTTAATATCTAATGAACATAATGTGGTTATCTTGAAGGATTGCAATGGCACTACACGTGAGAGAGATTTTCAACGGACAATCAACACTGACCCATGCATTACTTCAGGCCATTCAGGGTAGAACTGAGACTCAGGGAGATCTCCACAGGAACTTCCGGAGTATGAACCCACCCAGGTTCGGGGGTAGTATTGACCCGGACGAGGCTGAGCATTGGCTCAAATAAATTGAGCATGCGTTCCGCGTGATGAGATTCACCGATGGGATAAGGTTACTCTAGCTGCTTATCGGCTAGAGAGAGAAGCACGTACCTAGTGAGGGTCAATTGAGGCTACACTAGGAGATGCCCAGGCAACTGGGAACAGTTCAAGGAGTACTTCACAACAAGTACTTCTCTAATAGAGTACAAGAGAGAAAAGCAGCGGAGTTCGCCAAACTGAAACAATGGAGTCTGTCCGCAGCTGAGTATGAGGCCCAGTCCTCTAAACTAGCTCGTTATGCCCCACACTTGGTCCAAACTAAACTGTTAAAGGCCAACGATTTCTAAACGGACTCAAGCCTCAATATATCACCCAATTGGGGCCAATGGATCTGCAGACATATCCAAAGATGGTTAGAAAGGCGTTACTATTTGAGGACTCACTAGCCTTAACCGAAAACATTATGAGCAACATGGTGAGCATGGGAGCATTCAACACTACTAGAATTCCTCACTCCAACCACAATGAAAACAAGAGACCAAATGGGGGACTCTAAATGTCGTGTCAAGCAGGACTCCCTACAGAAGGAGGTATGATGGAATATGTCATTCTTGTTAAACCTTTAGATCAGTCTATGATAATCTTCTTGTTGGTATATCAATCTTAAGTAGGAGAGATGATTTGAGATCAGATCAACCCCGTATCAAAACTTGGTTCCCAAAGATAGCTAAATGAGTAGATAGAACTCTACCGATACATGTGCGGTGTTTGTAGTTTATACTTTGATCTAAGGAATTAAACCAAATTAGGAAACCGAATTACCTGGTTCACATTACTACACTAATGAATTTGGGGACCAAATTCTTTTAAGTGGAGGAGGATGTAACACTCCAGAAATTCAGTAATTGGAAAAATAGAAATAAATTGAAAATGATAAAATTTAAATAGCAAAAACGTACGTGCCATTAACGTACATACAAAAACCCATTAGAAAATTCTGTAGAATCATAGCTCAACTCTACATAATACTCCCTAATGACCCACGAAGAAATTCGTGCAAAGGAAAATCGGATGGCCCAAGTTTAAGGCATTTTGCGACTGAGTATCGTAATCAGGGAATAAGTCGAGAAATCATTATCACACATACTTAGATGAGTCAGAAAATTAAATAAAAATAATAGATGGACTTCAAAGAATATCCTCTAATGATCCATCAAGAAATTTTGGTCAATAAAAATCATTTGGGGTAGGTTTAAGAGTTATTGTGACTTATTATCGTAATAAGAAATAAGTTGGAAAATCCATTATCATGTGTATATAAAATGTTATCATAAACTAAATTAAAATGATGGGTGGACTTTAACAACATGGATTGATAGCCCATTATCGGAATGGTGGAGCACCTCGAAAAAGTCAGTGATTAAAAATTGTAAATAAATGGAAAGAAATAATTTTGTATTATCGGAATGGTAGAACGTACGTACCACTATCGTACATGTAAGAACACATCGGAAAATTTGTAAAAATTATAATCAGCCCCAACATTATTCCTAAATGTTCCACGAAGAATTCGTGCAACGAAAAATCGAATTGACCAAGTGTACGTCACAATGTGACTAATATCCAAATTAGGAAACTAAGTTGGAAAACCGTTAACGCGGAAATATAGCACGATCATAAATTAAATAAACATGTTGGAGAGACTTCCAACATCATGTATTGATGACCATTATCAAAATTGGGCCAATGGATCACGTTTGGCCAAGAATAAAATGGAGTAAGAAAATTACCCAAAATTCGTACCTGTAATTAGGTGGTAATTGAGAAGGGTAATTAGGGTTAAAACATGAGGGATTAGCCATGGATGGCAGTCCAATTCGTGCATAACCAAGCTAGGAACCTTCCTAATGGTATTTCTACCTCTATTGGCTGGAGAATTCCAAAATATGGCAAACTACCCATGCATGAACCGCACCTTGCCTTTCCTTCACCCAATGAGACTTCTAAAACACACTAGATGCATATATACATGCTATGAAACCCTAAGGGACGAGTTTACACATTGTTGGGGTCGTGGGAGGCTGTTCTTGAGCACCCAAAGGAGGAGGAAACCGCCCCAACTCGGAGCTTTTTCTCTGTTGCGTTCTGCATCACCTGTTCAGATAGCTCTCGTTGGAGTCGACCAAGGTAGGCAAACCTAAACCAAATTGTGCAAGACTTATACCCCTAGAAAGAGGGTCGAGTCTAGTCCTAATCCCACTGGTTTGTCTATTTTTCATTCAGTAGATCGGGTGCAATAAGCGTTCTCCTCCAAGTAGTCTGAACTTAGGTTTTCTAGAAAAATGTGACTTCTTCAACCCAAAAGGTAGGTGATCTCGGGCCAAATACTGAATGAATCATATATCAATGTGTAGAGCATCGAGTCTACTTTCATGTCCAAGTGGTTTCATCAAATTTCATTGAGTATATCTCGAGTTATAAGCGTTTTGCCAAAGTCACGCATGTTAATCGGGTTTTATGTTTGTGAGGATTTCTCACATTCGGAGGCCGTTTTTAATGATTCCAAAACTATAGTTCTCTTCTACTCCATGTTCCCAACAAGTTTCATGTTGACACTTTTGTCCCAAAAGCCTAGATTAGGAGTTATAAGTGTTGCATAAATCATGTGCCTATTTTCTGTGTTTTCGGGTAAGAACCCAAAACGCGACGGGATCAGACGTCGCGTTCTGCATGCATGAACGCGATGTACTAGTCCGACGCATTCATGTGAAATGCGACCGTGCCCTATGTCGCAATTTTGACCCTGACGTGGACCGTTCTGACGTGTTAAACTGTGCACTGCATGGTTTTCAGCGCAGTCATGAGCGCGACGACATAGGCCATGCGATTATATTCCCCGCCCAAAGATTCTACGTATTTTATATTCATTTTTTTAAACCTATCTCATGAACGCGACGGGTCGACCCTTCGCTATTCAGAGAGAGATGTGAACGCGACAGTGGTGACCGTCGCAATTCAAGGATGTGGGCGACACTGTACCTGTCTAGTATGAACGCGATAGGGATGTCCGTCACGATTTGATCATGAAGGCGACGCTATAGTATGTCGTGTGATTTTATTACTTGTTGTAGAACCGATATATTTGTCTGTGTACGGTTTCTTGAGTGCGTCCACTAGTTCGGACGCGATTTCAAAGCCGACCCGAGACTGCTTTAATGAACTGTCCAGTCTAGTTTATGCATGTTCTTAAGTTACATCATGTCATATAGTTATGCAATGGCCTAAAAGTTTAAACCTACATGAAAATCATAAGAGTATGAACATCTATTCTATGTGTAAATGATTGATTGAATACATCCATGTGATCATGTGATTGTTACATGCTATGATTATATCCATCTTGTCCATAAATTGTGAAGTGATTATATGCTAAAAGCATGACAACCATGTATAGAATTGAATTGCATACATGTCATGCATGTTTGTTAATTGCTTTCCGTCTCGTTTTAACTGGTGGATTGTGGATTGAGACACGCTCTACACGTCACTTGCCACATATAGGCAGCCTTTTTTTTGGGGATTTGAAAGCTCTCGGTCGGTCATTCCGTATCGATAAACTAGCGACCTTTTCTCTAAGACCTCCGTAAATCTCCGTACTCATGGATTCCCTCATGAAGATCGAGTTGGTTGTACCAATGAAGTACCCAGGAGATAGAATGCATTCCTTTCTTATCTACTTCTCGAGAGAGTGATTTGATAACATTGAAACCAAGCCATTAATGTAAAGATTGAACTAATGAGAATAAGCCGTTATGCTGCCGAAATTAATCTGGATCATGTCCCCTTGTATTGTTCTCTATCATCATTGACATGATCATTAGTTCATCATTGTCCATTACTTGAAAAATCATGTTGGCCATAAGGAATGAATGGACTTACAAAAAACTATTGGAATTTCGGTTCACAACTATGCCTGTGCAAATAGTGCCCTGTTTGGTCCTGGGAGGAGCACCAAAATACTTAATCGCGAGGGTATATAACCCAATGAGGTGTCCGGCAATCACCTAATTGAATGTAAGATTGATCTGAGTAATTTCCAAATTGTTATTGATTGATTGATTGATTGATTGACGATTATATGTTAAATGGCCAATTCTATTGTACTCATCATCGTTATTGAATCCTACATGTCATTGTCCATTAGAATTCTACGGAATTCAACTTGAGAAAATCTATTGTACATGCTACATGCTATGAATTTCCCCTACATGTTAAGTGACCCTTCTGCTATCTATCTCATTGATAATCGTTCCGTCCTACATGAGAATCGTCATACTCGTACTTGTTATCATTTGGATTTGTCACTATAGTTTTGTTATGAGTATTGCATAATAGTATTGTTAATGTTAACATGTTAACTTCGTAAAGCATGCCCGTACCATGAGATGTAAATCCTATTGGGCGCTAGTGCGCTCACACCTACTTTCCTTAACATTTTCAGGTGATGAATATGAAGAGCTAGAGAATGATGGGATTGGGGACGAGTGATGAGCTGTTCAAGCGTACCAGTCTACTTAGCATGTCAGCCATTGAAGTTAGAGTTCATAGAATCTGTAATAGTTAGGTTTCTTTTATTGAGTCAAATGTATTTGAGGAACAATATTGGGCACAATATTGGCTCTAACTATGTAAGCCGTCTATACTAGTGTTGGAATGAAATAAAGATATGTTGGCTGGCAATATTATTGTCTCATATCATGTGTTATATTTAGTGTTACTTTGATTATTCGACTGTGATACGTAACTTGTATCGCTCACGCTCTCGACGTTTATTTTTCGCTGCTAATGTCGGGGCGTGACAGTTAACCACACTAATTCTTAGCAAACCACTTAAAAGCTACCAACCACACAAAACCATACACACAATTATACACAAGTTACACACCCGAAAACCCATGCCACCACGTAAAACCATAGACTTACTACCAGCAATGGGACAATAAACCATGTCTTGGGACATTGTAACCTTAATATCATTTCATATTCTCACTGGACCATGCTCTGATACCAACTATATCGACCCTGGATGTTTATGCTCAACAATGCTCCTTATCCAGACCCGCCTCCCGCGAATAGACGAAGTCTCGCCAGAGATATCTCACACAAGCGTCCAGTAAGAATATAAAAGGCAACCACATGAATATAAGACACAAGAAAGTATACGTTTATATCATTCATAACATTCATTACACTATCCCAATTATTACATGTTTAAAAGAAAAAGTACAACTACTTAGGGCATACCCCGAGGGAGCAAAGCTTACACAACGCTAACTACTACTCAACTGCTGGTGGTACAAGTCTCTCATATGCCACTGCGAGCCAACACATAGCAACCCTGAAAAGAACTGTAAGGGAGTGAGCCTCAACAAGTCACAGACTCAGCAGAGACCTCTCAAAACAACAACTGAAAACTGAAGAGACCTCACCACAAAGGGTCTCACTGGCAACACCGATAGCCAAACCACAACATAATTGCATTAAACATATTAAATTGTAATTAAATAAAACTCACTACCTAACGTAGTCTATAGAAACTAAAGAAACCAACATGACTGGTATAGACACACAGTCCATAACAAAAAGAGCAATGCCTAGGCTACAAGCCTCATAGGCGAACCGCAAGCACAAGGGTAGCAGGACTGCCAAGAAGGACCTAGTCCACTATACCCTAAAACAACGAAACCCCGGAAGAATACCTTCAAAAGGGTACAACATAACAAATGGAAGGTCCTACAACATGACCTCCACGGAGCACAACTCTACCTCAACACCTAAAAAGACTGGTACACGGCGTACCACAACAAACGACTAACCACACAGGGCACATGTACCTACCACCACAAGGTACCACCACAGAAACCACACCACCACAGTGCCACAACAGGGCACACCACAACAAGTCAGAAATACAACTGGTAAACCACCGCTCACAAGCCACAACTATTGGCAAAACACGAGTAGGAAAGGAACGACGCCCACACGGGAACAGACTACTGGTTCATAATGCCAGTATCCATCTCGGGATAACACAAGAACTACCTCTCAGTCTCGCAGTCAAGGACAAAAGGTCCAACTGCCGGTCCACAAGCACACAATAAAGCCAAAGAATGGTGGAGCCTAACCAACACCACACCTGCGACCACACACTGCAGGCCCATGCTTGGCACCTTAAGGACTCCGGCCCGAGCTCCCTAAAGTGAGGCACTGGAAACACAGGACTGGCTGGGGACCAGTACGTCATTGGTGTCCGTCCCCCAACCACGAGTGCAATAAAGCGACCGAGTACACCCACAACACACACGAGTCGTTGCCCAATGTTGTCTTTCCGCTGCCAGACATACAACTCAAACATAGGAGTGAAGGTGTTCAAGAAGACGACACAGACCTCGGCAGGACACACAGTACCAGGACAAACACCGAGCACAACGAACACAACATGCCTGGCTTACAGAGAACCTAGGGTACCCGGACTAGAGAGACATCTAGAATAGGCACCGGACCACCACACTCAGCAACACACAAACACACGATCACTTAACACACCGATAAAATTTATACCACGATACACTTAACATAACTGGCTCGTCACTGGTCACATGTGACCTCCAAGCAACTAGACACCATTATACACACGAACCACTTGACCATACTATAACCTTGCCTGTCATTGATAATTTCATGACCTCCATAGCAGCACACTTTTACGTACATAAACCACAACATTAACATAATTAACATAAACGACGTAATCAACATAACTTATCAATAACCAAGCCATTAAACCTATAACATGCTTCACTAACAATAATCAACTATAAAAACACCTTAAACAACCAAGACTAGGTCCACACCAGACGTCATAGCCCAACCATCACAAAACACACCTCAGAAGCTGAATCACGATGGACACATACATCGATTATCAAATTGTAACGACCTTTTTAGTCGCGTCAACAAGCTTAATGTGACAGGGCCCACGGTCGCGACATAAACACAACAGCCTGATACGTCGCCTTCAAGCCAAAACACTACCACATCGACAGTCGAAGTGTAAATCGCGACGGCCACCACTCTGTCGCGATTACACCAAACCACTCAAATAGAAGAAACGCGATGCCCCAGAGCGTCGCCTCACAGACAGTCGATACAGAAACGCGACAGACCTACCACTCGCGTTTCAGACAACCGATACAAGCTAAAAAGTCGAAAGAGAAGCACGACAGACATCCCGTTGCGTTCTCATCAAAACGCGACGGTTCAAAACCGTCACCTTACCAGGCGAACGACTGAACCCCATTCCCTCTTAGAAAACCCATCCACACACCATGCAACTCACAACTAAGCTCATAAAATGAAGGCTGAGCTACCATACACCATCATATCATGCTTTTAAAGTTGTAAACCACTTAAATAACTTAAAATAAAAGAGGAAGTTCTCCCTACCAACTCGAAGAACCTACAGAACACAAGAAACGCCACACTACCGGCAAGTCCACACTCCGAGCCTCCTCCTCGCGTGAAACCCGAGCTGAGCCAGCCACCTAAAAGCCGAAAACACCAAAAGAGCTGCAAAACCTCCTCACCTCCGACGGGTAGAGCCACCCACTATGTCTGGCCCGAAACAGAGCATTAAGTTCACATTCAAAATCGTGACGGAGGCAGACATCGCGTTTAACATGTATTAAACGTGACGGACCAAACGTCGCCAAACGTGCTGCACATCGAAAAGGTGGTTTGGTGAATCACGAGGGGGTAGCCGTTGCATTTTGAACGTGACGACCTACTCCGTCGCCATTCACACCAGAAAACCAGCGAGCTAAATGGGCTGAAACCTCAGGCCCACGACACCCGCACAACAACCGAAAGCTACAACCAAGGCCCAGGACCTCACATTGGCCAAGGGCATCACACCCGAACCTATTAAACACGGATCCGAAAATTACGACGTGGAGAAATCATCATCCCATTAGACCCTCCATCCTCTTAATGCCCATTGCTGAAATGTCGCTTGTGGCCAAAATTTTGAGGAAAAAATACTTACTACAAGACCAATTGGTAAGAGATGGATTTGCACGTCTTATGTGGGCATATACTATCGGAGTTTGGGGGTTGGGTATTGAGGTGGACAATATTTTCTAAGGAGAAAGATTTAGTGCACTTTCATATTACACTTAAGTGCATATGATTAGGTACTAAATCTATGTGACATTTAATAATTGGGGTTGACACTTTATCACTCCCTATGTGAGGGGTGCATATAAACTTAGTGCCTAGTCATCTTGCACTTAAGTGCAATAAGAAAGTGCACTAAACCTTTCTCTTTCTCCAAGGCATTCACAAATATTTTCTCATCTTGTAATAATACACACATGGCTTGCAAGAAACCAGATATATGGTCAAAAATAAATATTTCTCTCTCTTCTCAACAAAGAAGATTGCTTTCTTTGCAAGATTAACCTTGGCAACACGTATTTTTCATTTTTGAGATAGAAGCATATCATTCATACCCAATTTTTTTGAAGGCATTAGCACAAGATAAGCACTTACTGCAAGAGGGCAGGCACTTGTCTGACGTGCAACAATTCGCATGCTGGCCAGCCAATGCGTGCCATGTAAGTGGAGTGTGTTTCGCCACTTTTGCAATATGTGTTTCTCTTACCATAATCATGCCCCTCAAGTAACCAGCAAGTTCCTTTCTTTTGGTATCCTAAAAAAGTCCACTCAAACACGTTCTTCTAAGCTGAAACATGCTTTCCTTCCACAAAGGGATCCGAGAAACAAACGGCTAAAAAGCAATTTCATCACATTGATTACAATACACACAAAATGCTCGACCATAAACAAACAGCTGCAAATTGCTCGACCGAATCACTACATGTGATACAAATTTCGAACTCCAAAACGGGGACAGAAAAATCAATATTTGCAGGAGTCGATCAAAATGCAGAACTACACTAAGCGAAACACCGTGTGCACACAAATACACAAACGAATCGCTAGATGAACTTGCCATTCATCCCCACCCTCTTCTTATTTGTAACTAATTTGTATCAAGAATGTAGGGCATAAATATGTGCACATAAATACACATCAAAAGGGATTTCTTTTGTAAGTGGTGAAAAAAACAAGCCTAAATGATGTTGCTTTTTCAAATCTGGTTCCTAATTGTATAGGGAACGTCTCACCATGTCTTTAAATACTAAAAGAAAAAGAAATCATGTCTTCTTATCATGCTTCTATGACTATGTGGTATAACATAGGCAGGAACAAGTCAGGAACAACAAATGTAACCCAAGATCTTTTGGACTCTCCTCACAAAGTACCAAAAACCCATGAACAATAGACCAACCTGTGATATATTACATTCAGACATCAATTAACCACCTTCCGGTAAGAAGAGTGTGAAAAAAAGAAAATTCACATCAGGTACCATAAAAAAAAATCAAAGCACAGAACCAACAGGCTGAAACAAATAAACTACACATCAAGAAACTTCGCAATCACGGTAATCAATCTCATCCATTCCAACCAAAACTTGCCGGGATACCCCTTAAGGTGAAAATGGAATGAACACTTAACTGTCTGTCTCTCGCTGGGTGTCCAGTTGATCCCATCTGCTTTATCAGCTAGTCCTCTGGCAGAATCTTTCAAGCGCCTTGGTCCCTTTCGTCAAAATTAACAAGGTTAACTCTTTGATGTGATTTCAGTTTCTATACGTACTTGTTGAGATATATGGGTGAGAGCTTTGGGATGCTATCCCAGAAATAGGATTGACCAACTGCCATAGGATTGACGACTATGTGTATATGTGCTTGCAATAGTATAGTAAGTGCGGACGCCCTGCAAAACTTATTATGGATTGTTTTGCTTATAAGAATGTAACAAGTGAGCACACAAAAAGATAACTATCAGAGGTCACTGTTTACAATTAAGATATCTGCCCCGGTGGAAACATTAAGAACTGGAGTTCAAATAAACGTATAACATATCAAAATTGATCCTATTAATTCCACAGTTGACTAAATTTGTTTCCTGGCATGAGATCATACAACGATTAGTGCCAGGTTTAAAACATCTCGTTTTGAGCTAAACAAGGATACTCCAAGGAGGCGGGTAAACCGAAGAATTTCCTAAAAAAGAACAAGAAAATTGTTTACTGTTATAAGCAGATACATGATGAACAGTCCTTGTAAATCATACACATACTCCATTAAAACAAGAAAACTACAAAAAAAAGGAATATACAACAGAAAATCGTGACAGCTAAATAGCTACACAACCAAAGCACAATAGCACGTTACCAAATATCAGTGCGAAATAAAAAAAAATACATTAAAACGTTAATTGCATCAATTACTGCACAAAAAAACAGCAGACTAAGCAAAGGATCATTAATGTACCAATCTTAGCAGCAAAGATTGATGCCATAAATTTTTAAAGTATTTGCAACGTCACACAATTAATATTTTTCTTATAACCGAACTACCGAGGGAAGATCTCATCGCAGTTTTTTATTCCAAAAATGGTATCAATATTCCCACAACAACTTCCCCCATACTTGGTGAGTGGGTGGTATGAAGCAACGCAAGACAACCAAGACAAATGTAAAGCTCAAGTAGATCATACATCTCAAAGCCCCCAACCTCCTCCCTCAAGGAAAACTGAGGGAGGGTGGACAGACAAGCATTCATATAGAGGAATCAGAATTTGAGGCCTATGTGCAAGGGCAGTGAAACAAAAATTCAGTTGGAAAGTTAACTACTTCGGCAGCCAGAGTAGTGTGGAATGCAAGGCACAAACGTCAAAAACTCCAAACTGGTGATCTAAAAAAGACATTGCATATCGAAAGAACTTCCAACAGAAAGAAAATTGTATAACACATGATAATCCTTTAAAAGACAGTGGCACAGAGACTTACGCTGGATTGTTCAATAATATTATGGTACATCAGAATTTCCAGCTTCCAATATTGGCCCTCGTTATACTAATGCCCAACTGACTTAAGACTGATAAGTGGACTTTGTATGAACTTAAAATACATTAAATTATGGCTAACAGTTGTGCACCCAATTCAAATGTGATTGAAACTGTTTAAAAATGGCATGCACGCACACACAAACAGTTGACGTAACATACAAATTTTTGGGGCCATTTCCTATTTTCAGCTTGGACAAGATAATCCAAAGAGAGGGCAGACTCGAAAGAAGGGGATTTTGCTTCACCAGTTCAACATAAAATTCCTCCACAATCCGTTGCTCTGTCAAGAGGAGAAGGGTGGCCAATCTCACACACATGACATAAGAAAGAATAATTGGGTAACAACGTAGTCAGTTAATGTATTCAAGAAGATTGTCCAGATAACAACAGTCCACAAAGGAGATGGAGCGAGTACTAAGCATAACAACAATACATGATGAATAAAAGCAATTCAAGTCATTTGCATATCGTCCGTTCAGTAGAAACTACAAAGAGCATTGTTCCGCGGGTCAGTTTGAGTAACTAAACCAGCAAAGCCACAATAGCACATCCTGTCAACGCAGAAAAAGTGAAGCACATAAATACCCAAAACATTAATTCATCTATTAGTACACCAGCAAAGGACCTGTGAACAAAATATCAAGAACATAAATGCAAGTAGGAACAACCTGCCACAGAAAGATAGATGGGTTGGGAGGCAGACCAAAGCATATTATAGATTTCCGGATTATGATGATGCCATATTGGAGAAGGAAGTGCATCGTCCACATAAAGTGGCATTACAGTCGTTATCAAGAAGGGAAACTACAAAA
>CM024758.1:98325180-98394551 GCA_014218235.1 Colocasia esculenta | reverse complement strand
TTCACTTTCACATTAACACATGAACTGTGACGGCCCTCATTATACCGGTACGGTTATACCAACCCACGTCGGTATAGCGAGTGCTGCCACCACAGTGGGACATTTACCCAACGATACAAACAGCTGAGATACACGCGAATATATATAATAGAGTAGCGGAAGTAAAAGAGAACTATCTCCATTCATTCATCATCCACATTAAACATACATGCAGTTTACAAATTGCAAAAAGGAACTAAAATTCACATGATTTAAATTGCTGAAATAGAGATACAAAATGTCCACATATTACATTCTTTTAATGATAATCCTAATACAATGTTCAAGTACATACTAAGAAGTACACAATCACAAGGATCTCAAAAACTGGCTAGTCTCCCGCTCGGAGTCCGTCTCTGCTGCCTCCTCCGAGGGTACTGTGTCACCAACTATAACCTGTACGCCGAAGCAAGGAGTGAGTCCAGGGACTCAGCAAGTCAAACACTATGCATGATATACACGTACAAGTCCTAGTGGTTTCTACACGCACATTACACTTTGCAACACATAGCATGCTAGTCCATTCAAGTTTTCAACCTATCATGAAGGTTCACAATTTTATACAAAACGCATGCTTTCAGTTTTCAAAAAAACATTCACCTATCACATGGTTTCTATTCAATTCACTCATGAGACTTTAATCCAAAAAGTGAGAGCTATTGACTGAACAATTACATACATGAACGGGGAACATAATTAGCATGGATTTCACATGTCTTAAGTACATACCTAACTTTTTCACATGCTTAAGGTTGTTGATTTCTTATGGTTCAAGACTATAAACCTACACATGAAAGCTACAACGTTGCTTAAACATAAATGTAACAATCCATTATGCCATTTTACTCACATACTCATTTGTTGTTCCTAACATGGATTCTAAACACTTTTGCACACATAAACATGAGAATAATAACATGCATTTTCTGAATTCACTTGGTTTCAGATTTAGTTTCACATGGTTTCTATAACACATTTACATATCTAAGATTTCACATTTTTCTTTACACTAGTTCCTCTTTCACATGGTTCACTTTACACATACACATTTACATATCACTTACACATGGTCACATACACTTTACACATTACACTTACACATATTTTAGTGCCGTGACACATAGTCCAAACCACAAAGAAGGACACAAACCACACATCACATAGACGCCATCTAGGCAATACAATGGCGACTCTTGGACTGCGCAGACCGGTGAAACAAGTCTCCACCCTAACCAGTGGTACTTGTCCACCTCCAGGATTTCCCCCTAATGCCCTTAGGGTCACTTAACACAATGAACTTTCTCAGGGGACTTTTCCCTGATACGGCTCCACTGCCTTCTCGGAAGCAGTATCACATTGGCACAGTTTACGCTTTACACCTTTACCGGTTTACACATGGTTTTACACTTGACACTCTTCATCACATTTACACTTTCTTACTCACATGAACACTCTGTTTTTCTAACATGGTACTACAGAGTTTTCAAGGTTCAACACACAGTAAACACACCAATCATGCTGGGTTTTAACAAAAATCAAATCACATTTCGATCATATGTACGAATTATTCACATTTCACATGAAAACGTATAACTTTTTATTTACTGTTCCAATTGACCTGAAATGTTAACCACATGCTGTTTTTGGGTTCCAAATATACCCTCAATTTTCAGATTTTTCTGAGCTAAATGGGATTTACAGAAAATCAAACACTAATTAGCATATTATTCACAATTTAAGCTAACATGGGTCTAACACATTTGAAATTTATCCACTTACTGTTTTGCACAGAAAACACTAATGCATGATTTAGAATACAACATCATCCTAATTCATACATCTATAAATCCGTTACCACAAACCATTTTTACATGCTTTCATTTTACCGAATCGAACTTACTAGCAATTCCACAAGTACGCATAAATTCCAAGAATTCAGAACACACAATACATGTCCCAAAATTCTTCATGAATAGACTGAAAACAAGACATTCAACTAATCCTATCATGGAACATTAATTTGCAAAAATATCTACGAGTTATGTTCACAATTTTACAAGATGTCATTACCACATTCACCATAATCACATTCATTCACAACCACAATGCACAATATACATAGAGTATAAGGTGTACAATGATCCTCATCGCATAAAACATACCGAAATTAATATACAAGAGAGACAGAACAGCTCACTGTTCTGTTCAGAAGAACTAGACGACGGTCTCTGGCCGCACTCATAGTCAGCGGCATGGTCGATGGACGCCAAGGAAGAACTGGGTGTCCAGGACCTTGCCGTTTACTCAGGTCTGTGCAGAAACACAGACCCGAGCTCTGAAAATTGGGTGAAATGGAGGGTCTAGGACTCGAGATAAATTCATAAAAATCATAAAAACTTCTAGACTCATACGGGGACACCATAGATAGGTCACTTGCCTCTCAAAAATCCTCCAAGAGATTTATGGCTCGAAGAGAAGACCTCCTTGGGTAGTTCCAAGAAGTTGCAGAAGTGCCTCCAAGATGCCTTCCTCCGAGCTCCTGGTTGATCTCCACGCCGAGGGGATGATGGGGAGGCCTTCCTCATGCTTCAGCTTCTCCTTGATGCAGAAGATCTTCAAATGAACCTCCAAGGGGTCGGATTGGGGGTTCAAAAAGGGTTCTTCTCAAAGCTCACCTAGGGTTTTTCTTTCTCACTTCTCTCCTCTTGCAAGGGTGAAGGGAAAGAGTGGGGAGAGCCATTTCGGGTTCAGACCTAAAGAGGGTCTTTCTCCCACTCACTAGGGTGATGGGACAACCTCAGCGGTTGGGGGACATCCCCCCAATGGTTGCCATGCCTTGCTTCAGAAGACAGCAGCTCTGCTGCGCATGCAGGCAGAGAAGTCGATGTCCAGATCGCTAGACGCCGGAATTAGGTTGGCATCCAGGGCTGGACGCTAACCACCTCAACGCCTGGGATTGACGCCAAAAGGGCCTTCGGCCAGAACCCTAATTTATGCAGAAAACCATGCATACCAAGCTTCTATACATGCAATAAGTCATGGTATTATATTCACACTATCATCATGCAATACATACATTATTTACGTTTAATATAAACACATGTACACGTAATTATACTATTTAATCTTCGTAAATAGTACATACATACTCAACACAATATACACACACAAATACGAGAAAAAAAAATATGACGGAAATTCGAGGGTCTTACACCCCTCCCCTTAAAGAAACTTTGTCTCGAAGGTTAGAACGACACTATCCAAACAAAAGGGGATACTTCTCTCATCGCATCCTCAAGCTCCCACGTAGCCTCCTCACGTGAGAAGTTCCGCCATAGAACTTTCACCGACGCGATACTCTTGTTCCGGAGATGCTGAACCTTCCGGTCAAGAATGGCTACTGGTGCTCAACATACGAAAGATCTGGCTGGATCTCCAATGGTTCATGACTAATCACATGAGACGGATCTCGGACATACTTCCTGAGCATAGATACATGGAATACGGGTGAACGCTAGCCAAAGCTGGGGGTAAAGCAAGCTCGTACGCCACGTTGCCCAAACGTCTGAGAATCTCATATGGACCAATGAAACCTAGGGCTTAGCTTGCTATGCCTGCCAAATCTGACAATCCACGAGTAGGCGATATCTTCAAGAAGACATGATCGCCAACCTCGAACTCCAAATCCTTTCTCCTGTTGTCGGCATAACTCTTCTGCCTATCCTGTGCGCGCAACAAGCCTTTTCCTAATAAGCTGAATCTTATCCGAAGTTTCCTGAAACCAACTCCGGTCCGATCAACTGCCTATCACCAGTCTCTCCCAACATAAAGTAGATCTGCAGGGCCTACCAAACAACGCCTCGAATGGAGCCATTCCAATACTAGCATGAAAGCTGGTTGTTGTATGCGAACTCCACAAGAGGTAAATGACGCTCCCAATCATCCTTCCAATCCAGAACACACGCTCTCAACATATCCTCGAGCGTCTGGATAGTCCTCTCGGACTGTCCTCGGTCTTGGGATGAAACGCCGAACTGAGCTTAAGCTCCGACCTAACGCATCCTGAAGACCCTTCCACAATCTCGAAGTAAATCTCGGATCTCGATCCGAAATGATCGACTTCGGCACACCATGCAATCTACGATACCGCTAACATACATCTAGCTAAGCTCTCTACTGACTGCTTCTTCTTCAAAGGCAGAAATGAGCAGTCTTCGAGAATCTATCTACAACTACCCAAATCGAGTCATTGCCCCTCTAGATCGAGGCAAACCGACACAAATCCATAGTGACAGCTTCCCACTTCCATACGGGAATGTCCATCCTCTGCATAGGCCGGATGGTCGCTGCCGTTGGCTTTCACCTGCTGACATACTAGGCATCTAGACACATAATCCGCAACATCCTTCTTCATGCCGGACCACCAAATGATCTCTTCAGGTCTTGATACATCTTAGTGTTACCCGTATTTAGAAAATCGCGATCTATGAGCCTCCGCTAACACATGCTCACAGGACATCTACACATCAGGGCACGACAACTCGGTGCTGAAATCTAATCACACCGTCCTCATCACGAGAATGCCCGCCTTACCCACCTACTCTAACAATCTAGGATTCGGCTTTCTGCTGCTCAATCACCTCATCCAAGACTGAGGATCTAGAGATAGCTGAGCTACAGAAGCCTGACACAACGATGGCTCTAAACTCGGTCATAGAGCCCTGCATCCTCCAACATCTTCCCATCTACTGGAGCGAAGACCTCGGCCGACTAAGAGCATCCCTCGACGTTCGCCTTTCACATGAATGAAGGTCGAAGTCAAGTCCACAAGATTCCAACCGGATTTGTTCCCTAATTCCTAATTCTTCTCCATTTCATAATTTCCATTCCATCGTGTGTGTGTGTGGTTGTGTTTCGAGCATCCCTTGTGCTTGATTCACGTATTTGTGGTTGTTCTGATCGTGCTTCATCAGACAACGTGTGTGTGGTTGAGTTGTAGTGTTGAACTCGCTCATAAGCAGTCGTTTCTGCGTGTGTGTGTGGACGGTGGATGTAGGATACACGAGTTGTGTACTCCGAACCACCTTAAATCATCGTGTTCTGTGGTTTGTTCGCGTTTTGCGATAGATGATTGGTAGGCACGGTGTTCATACGCACGTTTGATTCCCTGTTCTCTTTTAGATCAACTCAAGCGGTCTCATACTTAATCGAATTTGAATCAAATTTCATTAAGATCGCTGTAGCATCGAAAAGAAGCCATCAATAGTTTAAATTGCCGTAATCTATTCAACCCCCCCCCCCCTTCTAGATTACCGTATTGTGTATTTCCGCATAACTCTTCAATTGGTATCAGAGCGGGTTTCTCCGATTTACTGTTGTTCGTCATTTGATCTAGCGATCAGGAGATTTTCGATCTTATGGATTCTAGCAAAGGGTATATGGCCGAGGGACATTCAGTAACCAGGCCACCCTATTTTGATGGCACTGACTATCCTTATTGGAAAAACCGTATGCAGGTATTTTTGAGAGCTCAAAATTACGAGCTGTGGAAGATAGTCAGCAAGGGACCATACGTGTTGCCCGAGGACGAAGACACCTGGACGAAAGACCAAATAGCTAAAGGAACTCTCAACTGGAGCGCACTAAACATGATGCAATGTGCGGTGCATCCAAAGGAGTTCTCAAGAGTCTCCACATGCTCAACAGCAAAGAGATGTGGGACAAGCTTGAACTCATTTACGAAGGTACGTCCGAGGTAAGGGAAACTAAAGTTAGCATGTTAGTGTCTGAATATGAAATGTTCAAGATGAAAACTGATGAAACCGTATCAGACATGTTTGCAAGATTCATGCTAATAGTTAACGGGCTAAAAGGTCTTAAGAAGGAATACTCTGAAAGTGACTTAGTAAGAAAGATCCTTCGTCTCTTACTTCATCTTGGAATACTAAGGCCACTGTCATTGAGGATTCCAAAGACCTTTCCAAAATGAAATTGGATGAACTAATTGGCTCTCTAATGACATATGAAATCAACATCAAAAGAAAAGAATTAGAAGAAAATCCTAGGAAGTCAATTGCTCTAAAAGCATCCAATAAACATCAACAAGTTCCAAGAAATCCATTCAACAAGATAGTGATGAGCAAGAAACGTCTAGTGAGAGTGATGATGATGAAATGGCAATGCTCACTAGACAATTCAAGAAATTTCTCAAGTTCAAGAGGAGACACAGGTAACTCCAAACCCTTTCTAAGAAAAATTTTTCACAGAAATATGAGTCCAACAAAAAATCTGACATTGTTTGTTATGAATGCAAGAAACAGGGGCATATGAGAGGAGAATGCCCGGAACTCAAGAAGAAGCTGAAGAAAGAAAAATTCACCTCCAAAGGCCAAAGCAATGTTGGCCACCTGGAGTGATGAAGATGAAGATGAAGATGCACAAGAAACATCCGATGATGAAGAGTGAAATGCTTGATGGCCAGGAGTGATGACTCCAGCGAGGTAAATTTCTCATTTGATGATTTCACTGCAAGTGAATGGGAGGAAGCATACACTACTTTATTTGAAAAATTTCGTGAATATAGATCTGAGAATAGAGCATTAAAAAAGAAATGCAACTCCCTTGTGCATGATAAGAACAATGATGAACGAATTGCATTCCTGACAAAAGAATTAGAAATGATGAAAGTTGATGAAAGACTCATAATGAAGAAATGGATTGCTTGAAAATGAATTGCAAGAAATACAAAAGAAAAAGACTGTTTAAGCCATTCCATTGAATTCCTTCAAGAAGAACAATTGGAAACCAAGAAAAAGTTGGAACAAACTGAAAAGGAATTGAAAGAAAAATCTGAGGACTTAATGAATTTGTAAAAGGGAAGCAAAATCTAGATGCGGTTTTGGGCGCCAAATACATGTAACCAAGCATGGATTAGGATATCAACCTGTCAAACAAAGAAAATAGGAGAGTCATTGATAACTTCATTTGTTGATCCTAGCCCAAGCACAACCAAGCATGCTCCCACAAAGCATAATTCAAGAAAGTCTCAGACCAAGCAATACTACACAAACAAAATGTTCCCAAACAAAAGAAAAAGCCACCTGTCGACAGATACAATGGTGCCTGTCGACAGACAAGAACAGTTTCAATGATAAACAGTCTATCAAGCAACAGAAAATTGAAAAGAAATTCCTTCATGCAATGTGTGTAAAAAGATTGGTCATGATGAAAAACAATGTTGGAATAATCCAAAGAAACAAAAGTCAAACAAGTTTGGATTCCTAAACATCTACTTTGTTGCATGAATGAAATTTTGGGACCCAAAGTAATTTGGGTACCAAAACCTCTTGTCTGATCACATTTGCAGGAATGCCTAGCAGCCCAACATCAAAACAAATGGTACTTGGATAGCGGCTGTTCGAGGCACATGACGGGCGACAAAGGTAAATTCTGTTTCCTAGTGGAGAAAGACGGAGGACAAGTCATTTTTGGAGGTAACAACAAAGGCCAAATCATTGGCACAGGTAATGTTGGTAAGTGTACCTCCAATTCAATTGAAAATGTACTGTTGGTTGATGGCCTTAATCACAATTTGCTTAGCATAAGTCAATTATGTGATAGAGGTCACAACGTCATTTTTGAATCAAATTCATGTCAAATTGTTGATAAAGAAACAGGAAGTGTGAAATTTTTGGAAAAAGAGTGAATAACATTTACTTAGTTGACTTAGATGATCCAGAGAATGACAACTTGTGTCTTGTTGCAAATAGACAGGATGAATTGACCTTGTGGCATCGTAGGCTTGGCCATGCGAGCTACAACGTGTTGCACAAGATCATGAAGCTCAAATTGGTAAGTGGACTTCCTGACATTTCTTTTAGCAACAATGAAAGTTTTTGTGATGCATGTGCACAGGGAAAACAGACCCGGAAGTCTTTCAAATCTAAAGCACCGGTAAGCACATCTAAACCATTTGAACTGTTGCACATGGACCTTTTTGGACCAACTAGAACTCTAAGTCTCAATGGCAAACGTTTTGGTTTTGTCATTGTAGATGATTTTTCTAGGTTCACATGGGTCAAATTCTTGGCACACAAAAGTGAAACACTTTCAATCTTCCAAGAATTCTTTAACAAGATTGAGCATGGCAATGTGAATAAAATATGCTCAATCCGCACCGATCACGGGGGAGAATTTGATAACAATGCATTTTCTGATTTTTGCAGGCACCAGGGATTGAACATCTGTTCTCTTCCCCAAGGACTCCAGAACAAAATGGAGTAGTGGAGAGGAAAAACAGAACATTGGTGGAAATGGCTCGCACTCTTCTGGTGAAGGCCAACTCTCCAAAAGATTTTGGGCAGAAGCAGTGAACACTTCGTGCTACATTCTAAACAGAGCCATGGTAAGACCTGTGATAAAGAAACCCCCTACCAGTTGTTGAAAGGTAAGAAACCCAACCTTGGGTACTTCCGAGTTTTTGGCTCAAAGGTATTTATTCATAACAATGATAAATCTGATTTAGATAAATTTGAAGCCAAAAGTGATCAAGGTGTTTTTCTAGGCTACTCAGAACACTCTAGGGCATATAGGGTGTTTAACAATAAAACACGCACTGTGGAAGAAACTCCACATGTCATCTTTGATGAGACTTATGCCAAATCTAACTGTTTGAATATTAACAGGACTGAAAAGAGGATGAAGGAACATCACTTAAGGATCTTCAAGTCAAAGCAAAAGACAAATCTGAAGAAGATTCCAAGACCAAAGGTGGATATCTTCACAGGGACTACGATGAAGATGATGAAATAGCATTCAGAAACCAGATGAAACACTTGAAGAGAATCCACCAGAAAGTGAACCTCCTGAAGATCGACACTCACAAGATCAAATTCCTCAAGGACAAGATACTCCCGGCCCTTCAACAATCACAAATGTGAGGTATTCCAAAGATCACCCACTTGATGATGTGATAGGTAGTTAAATGATTCTGTTCAAACACGGTCTCAAGTAAGAAAAATAATTGAACATGATCTTTTTGCTTTTGTTTCTCAAGTGGAACCCAAAATGTTGAAGCCTTAAAAGACAACTCATGGATTGATGCTATGCATGAGGAACTTGGTCAATTTCAAAGAAACAATGTATGGAGTTTAGTTCCTAAACCCCTGAAATCTCTATCATAGGAACTAGATGGGTGTTTAGGAATAAACTTAATGAAGAAGGAAAAGTGATCAGAAATAAAGCAAGACTCGTAGCAAAAGGATATAGTCAAGTTTGGTGTAGACTTTGAAGAGTCCTTTGCTCCTGTAGCCAGGTTAGAAGCAGTCAGAATTTTATTGGCATATGCATGCTCCCATAAGTTCAAACTCTATCAAATGGATGTTAAAACTGCTTTCTTAAATGGCTATATCAAAGAAGAAGTCTATGTCTCTCAACCACCAGGTTTTGAAAATTCTGAAATGCCTAACCATGTGTATAAATTGCACAAAGCTCTTTATGGTTTGAAACAGGCACCTCGAGCTTGGTATGATAGACTAAGCAATTTTCTGGTAAGCAAGAACTACTCAAGAGGTAAAGTAGACCAAACACTCTTCACTAAGAAGGTTCGCAATCACATAATTGTTGTTCAAGTTTATGTGGACGATATAATATTTGGTTCTACTAACCCTTCACTGTGTGAAGAATTTTCTAAACACATGCACAGTGAATTTGAGATGAGTCTAATGGGGGAGCTTCAATTCTTTCTTGGTTTGCAGGTGAAACAACATAAAGACGGATTCTTCATAAATCAAGAAAAGTATGTCAAAGAGCTTCTCAAACGATTTCAATTTGAGCAAGCTAAACCGGCCTCCACCCCAATGAGCACAAGCATCAAATTGGAAATGATGAGAAAGGTAAACCGGTAGATGCAAAGCACTTCCGAGGTATGATTGGCTCACTCCTTTATCTTACTGCAAGTAGACCGGATATTCAATTCAGTGTTTGCCTTTGTGCTAGATATCAATCTAGTCCAAAGGAAAGCCATTTAATTGCAGTCAAGAGAATTTTCCGATATCTCTCAGGCACATGCAATTTGGGTTTTTGGTACCCAGCAGGCAGTAGCTTTGATTTGATTTCATATTCTGATGCTGACTATGCTGGATGTAAAATTGATAGAAAAAGCACTAGTGGATATTGCCAATTCCTTGGCGGTTGCATGGTTTCGTGGGCATCCAAGAAACAACACTCGGTTGCACTCTCCACTGCAGAGGCAGAATATGTCGCTGCAGGAAGTTGTGCAGCTCAAGTGTTGTGGATCAAAAGTCAGTTAGCTGACTATAATGTTCAAATTGGATGCACACCTATCCTATGTGACAACACAAGTGCTATCAACCTTTCAAAAACCCTGTCCAACACTCACGGACTAAACACATAGAAATCCGTCATCATTTCTTGAGAGATGAAGTTGCCAATAAAACCTTGGAACTTATTTTCATTCCCACAGAAAAACAATTGGCTGATATTTTCACCAAACCCTTGTCTGAAGATAGATTCACATCCTTAAGAAGAGAATTGGGTTTGTGTAAAATGCAATGAAACTGCTATCCATATTGGAGTACATGCTCTTTATGTGTGAATGACTATGTGGTATATCAAATGGTGAACTGTGGAAGAACAAGTTCGGCTTGTTTGGAAACTATCATCATGCGTGAGAAATATTCTCCGCCAAGTATCAATAGTCCCATTCCATATAAAGGCCCTGTACTTCACATAGGATTTTTAGTTTCCTTACATTTTATCATGTTAACTCCATGAAACAATGTTTTTTCTGTGACCATGTGCTTGTGTATGACCTTCCTTTCATAACATGTTTGTCTTGTATCAAGTGCTTGTGTGAATCCTTGCTTAATGTTGTGTCAACACGTGCACACACTATGGGGGAGTAAGTTAAGGATTGTTGAGTATTTTCTTGAGGAAACTCTTCAACATCTACTTGTGGAATTCTCACTTCCTTGAACTCAATGAGCAATCAATCTGAAACCAGAAAAATCCACTCTGTTCATATCTGTCGACAGACTTCCATCTGTCGACAGATACCTCAGTCTTGTTCTGGCAGAAACTTCAATTCTTCAGTCTGTGTGATCTGTCGACAGACAGATTCCTTCTGTCGACAGATACACACATTCTTCCTTTTTTCAATTCCTTCTTCATACTTTTCAAGAAAGTGTTCCTTACTTGATTTAAAGGTAAACCATTGGTTTGTTGTGTGCAATATAACCTTTCATATCCACTTCATGTCAAAGTCGTGAACCAAGTCTAAATGTTCTTTGATGCAATACTTGATCGAGGTCTTTTTAGATCATTTTGAACACAATGAGCAAACCAAATGATTTTTAAACATCTCCTTGAATAACTCCCTTGTCGTTAAACATGAATCCAAAATGATTTGAAAAATCAGAAAGCTCTTGAATTTAATGTTCTACATTACAACTTGCCTAAAGAAATCTCATGTACTTGACAAAAAGCAAAAATATAAAAAAAAAAGGGAGAAAAGCTACCTATTTCTTCGGTTCAATCAACAATTTGTTTTCATTTGTGGGATGGAGGTAGAGCAATGATGAAAATCACTAAGTAACCGGGGACATGGGCATCACCAATGTCAGTCTTCGCGTCAAAAGGTTATTTCATTATCTCTATACAATGGCTTGACGGACACTCACATTGAGTAACTGGGGGTATTGGCATCACAAATGTCTACCTTCACATGAAAAAGTGAAAGTGCTCCTCATTGCCACTCTTTTCCATCTTCGTTGTTTAAAGATTCTAAATCATACCAGAAATAGAGTGAAGCCTCCGAAATTTTTATGTCAAGTCCAATGTGTTTCTTCGGTAAGACGTTCTTGTGGCCATTTAATTCAATTGTCATCTGACTATCATCTCTATTAAGATGCATGTTTTCTTCAACGGCCTTAATCAAAAGAGTTATTTAATTTTCACTGGCTTTTGTGAAATGTGTTCCTCATGATCTAATTAAAGAACTTATCGGTTTAATTCAAAATCATTTAGATTTGTGTCATGTCTTCATCTTAATGGATATGAATTTTTGTCTTGCACATACACCCATTTTGCCTTAAAACAACAAATGAACACTTGTCCCTTTGAAAATTTTGACAAAAATCAAGTTTTCACCAAAAAGGAGCTATCTGTCGACAGATAGACTGTCATCTGTCGACAGACGATGGCGCAGATCCGTTTTTGAACCAACCCTCGCGCCGGTTCACATCCTTTTTGTGGGGCCTCTCTTTTAAAACCTCTAAACCCATTCTAAGGCCACCCACGACCCATTCTCACCCCTCCTCTCTTGTTCCCTCCTCCTCCTCTCCAACCCCCTCTCTTTCCCCCTTCAGGGCTCCGTCTCCGACGATCCTGCTCCTCGTCTGGGATCCCTCCACTCTCCCTTCACACCATTCTCATCCTTCCTCCTGCGATGGCACCCAAATCGAAGCTTCTCGCTCGCCGTCGTCGCGCTCCGACGGACGCCGGAGAAAGCTCCAGGGCTCCTTCCGAACGCCGCAGCAAGCATCGTGAGGATCGGTTGCCGGAACTCATCGTTCCTCAAGGTCTCCGTCTTATCCGACCCAACGGCACCTTCAAGAAGATTGTCCAATCCCGGTATGTGGACTTCGAGTCCTTAGCACCGATGTTCCCCTCACTCCTACCTATTTTGACACTCAAGGGTGGACATCCTTCTTATACTCCCACTTGCAATACTCTCCAACTGCCGTATCCGAGTTCTACAATAACTTAGGGCTTTCCGATCAGGGAGATATCTACTCTTCGGTGAAAGGCACTCGTTTTCGCCTCACCGCAAATCTTCTCTCCACAGCCCTTGAAATTCCAAACTCAGGAGTTGAAATCTTCAACTACAATCCCTCTGCTTCTGAGTACTATGAGCTTCTCACGTTGGAACCTTATGACACTACCAAGAGATTGCTCGTCTCAACGCCAACTCCTTTCCTCCCTTGATCCGGATGATCCATCACATCTTCACTACCTTGATCGTCCCGAAGGATGGAAGTCGAGAGTTAGTCACCGAGGTCCATAAATCCCTATTCATATTTTTCCTCAAGTGTCAAGAAATCAATCTTCCTGAACTCATGATAAGCCTCATCCGTCGGTGTTTCTCTAACACCAAACATGCCATATGCTTGCCCCATCACTTCTCTTCTTATTTTCCTTGGCATTCCTATCCCTCCAAGTGAGCTCATCTCACTAAAATCCCGAAGTGCCTTTGACCTCACTGCCGCCAACCGCATGGGCTACAAGATTGTAGACGGTGTCGTCACAAGGACTCTCAAGGGAAAGGAACCACAAGGAGCTGAAGTGTCAACTGGTGAAGAAGACAATGAAGATGATGAAGCAAATGAAGGCAGTGATGAAGACCCTCAGGATGAGCAAATGCCTGACCAAGCTCAAGAGTTTGATGATGTACCTGTGCCTCCACAACAATCCATTCGTGATTACTTGGCACAAATCCATCAAGAAATGATCTCAGGATTTGCTCACATGACGTCAAGATTTGATCAAGTGGACGCTCGCCTCAACACTTTAGATGACCGTCTTGACCACCTCTACTCCGAGAGAGATGAATCCCGTCACCCTCCTCCTGCTGGACATGACATGAATAGAGGGTCTCAGGGTCATTAGAGGTCACTAAGAGTCTTAGATGGGAATTAGTCTCACTTGTCTTGTCATCTTTTGCTTGTTCATGTTATTTCCCTTTCTTTTTATTGAGTCATGTAATGATTATCAAATGTACTGTGAAATTTCAATGATCAATCAATGAAAACTCAGTTCATGTTTATTTGTCTCTAAATGTGCATGACTTGACCTTTTGCATGTTGTCAAAAAGGGGGAGAACATCAATATATGCATCAATTGAATGTTTTGTCATCATCAAAAAGGGGGAGATTGTTGGGTTTTTCATATATCATGTTTTTGATGATCACATTAACATCCTTGAACATTGATTTAATGCAAAATTGATGTGCTAACTAACATGAAAAACACCATGAAAGTGATTGAGTTAAACATTGCTAAATCATACAATGTATATCACTAACAATGTATTTGCATGTAGGTGCACAAGCATGAAACATGGAGCATTGAAGAGGCATTGAAAATGAGCAAAAAGCACAAATATCTGTCAAAGAGGTGTATCTGTCGACAGATGCAATGTACCTGTCGACAGATTCACACAGTCATCCAAGACAGAACTCAGGTTTGCATCTCTGAGTGCATCTGTCGACAGATGAATGTACCTGTCGACAGATACACACAGTCAACCCAGGACAGAGCTCAGGTTTTCTATTCCTGAGTGCATCTGTCGACAGATGCAAACTGCCTGTCGACAGATACACTCAGAAACTCAATTTCCTGAAACCCAGTTCTCAGCCTGAGTGCGCCTGTCGACAGATGCAAGTGCACCTGTCGACAGACGACGGAAACATGAGATTTTGTGTTTCCAAATCCGGCCCCACTTGGGTGTTTCCTTCCTCCACGACCCCCACCTTTACCTAACACTATATAAGCATCCTTTTGGAGCCAAATTCGCAGAGAGCAGCCTCCCATCCAAGAGCCTCCAAGGGACCAAGAGGAAAAGCCCCAAATTGCTGCTCTGCTTCAACTTTCCGCCCAGATCGTCGTGGAATCACCATCTATGCGGAGCTGAAGCCGGATCGTCATCAATTCAACCTTCTACATCGATCAATCTACATCCAATCGAAGTTTGAAGAGCGTTTGGACGATCCACGAGAAGAATTCCAACCGGATTTGTTCCCTAATTCCTAATTCTTCTCCATTTCATAATTTCCATTCCATCGTGTGTGTGTGTGGTTGTGTTTCGAGCATCCCTTGTGCTTGATTCACGTATTTGTGGTTGTTCTGATCGTGCTTCATCAGACAACGTGTGTGTGGTTGAGTTGTAGTGTTGAACTCGCTCATAAGCAGTCGTTTCTGTGTGTGTGTGTGGACGGTGGATGTAGGATACACGAGTTGTGTACTCCGAACCACCTTAAATCATCGTGTTCTGTGGTTTGTTCGCGTTTTGCGATAGATGATTGGTAGGCACGGTGTTCATACGCACGTTTGATTCCTGTTCTTTTAGATCAACTCAAGCGGTCTCATACTTAATCGAATTTGAATCAAATTTCATTAAGATCGCTGTAGCATCGAAAAGAAGCCATCAATAGTTTAAAATTGCCGTAATCTATTCAACCCCCCTTCTAGATTACCGTATTGTGTATTTCCGCATAACTCTTCAGATGGGACACCCTCAAGAGCCGTTGGGACATCCCCCCAATGGTTGCCAATGCCTTGCTTCAGAAGACATCAGCTCCTGCTGCGCATGCAGGCCAGAGAATCGATGTCCAGATCGCTAGACGCCGGAATTAGGTTGCGTCCAGGCTGGACGCTAACACCACCTCAACGGCCTGGGGATTGACGCCAAAAGGGCCTTCGGCCAGAACCCTAATTATTCAGAAAACCATGCATACCAAGCTTCTATACATGCAATAAGTACATGGTATATATTCACACTATCATATGCAATACATACATATTTACGTTTAATTAACACATGTACACGTAATTATACTATTTAATATCTTCGTAAATACGTACATACATACTCAACACAATATACACACACAAATACGAAAAAAAATATACGAAAATTCGAGTCTTACATGAACACATGCACATTTACACATTCACATTTCACTTTCACATTTAGTGCCGTGACACATAGTCCAAACCACCAAAGAGACATAACACATCACATCACATAGACGCCATCTAGGCATACAATGGCGACTCTAGACTGCGCGACCGGGAGAACAATCTCCACCCTAACCAGTGGTACTTGTCCACCTCCAAGATTTCCCCCTAATGCCCTTAGGGTCACTTACACTTTGAACCTTCTTAGGGGGACTTTTCCCCGATACGGTTCCACTGCCCTCTGTGGAAGCAATGTCACACTTGGCACAATTTACACATTACACGTTTTCCGCTTTAAGCACTTAGTTTAGCACATGACTTCACATTTTACTCTTCACTCATTTAACACCCATGGTGCTCTGCTTTCCTGACATGTCACTATAATCACAGAATTCTAGTGTTCAGGAGATTTCACAAATCAGGTTGACACATACAACATCAAATTATCTTACAAAGGCATGCATTAGTTTCACATTTTTCATGGAAAATTCATATTGCATCATATACTGGTCCAAATGACTAGAATTTTAACCACAGGCTGATTTCGGGTTTAGGATTCCTCATGCAAATTTTCAGATTTTTCTGAACTAAAACGAATTACAAAAAATCTAACATTAATTTATCATGCTATCCTCAATTCTATTTATCATGGAGTTAAACACCAACACAGTTTTAACCACTCACTGCCTGAACCCTAACAGGCATGGAACTACAGAATTATTTCCTGAATTTATTGGACAATCCATTAATTTATGGAAGACTTATGATGACCTAGCATGATCTCTATTTTTTTCCTAAACAATTTCGTAATAATTCACACAAGCATGGGAATAATCTCAGAAATTTAGAACAGGGACTGAACCTCACATGCATAATCCTCATAAATAGGGCATTTAGACTTGTCCTAAATCATGCAAACATGGTTTAACAAGATCAAAGCTCATCACACATGTATTTTCATGAAATAATTAAGCTCTATCATTCATGATAATCCATCCACACACCACATTCATCACATCAACAATATACATAGCATATAAATGATTTACAGTATATCCTCATCGTGAAACATATCGAATAGTCGTATAGAAGGGCAGAACAGGTCACTGTTCTGTCCAGATGAACTTGGCGGCGGTCTCTGGCCGCTAATTCAAGGTCAACGGCATAGTCGATGGATGCTAAGCATAATCTTAGCGGCAAGGGACATTGACGTCAATGCCAGGTCTGTGCAGAACACAGACCCGAGCTCCAAAGATGGGGTGAATTTGGGGTCTAGGACACGAGGGAAAATATACAAAATAGTAAAACCATCCTAGACACATACAGGACGTTATGAATGGGGTACTTGCCTCTAGAAAAACTCCAAGGGATCTAAATGGGTCAGGAGGCTCTCCTTGGGCAGTCCCAAGAAGCATCCAAAAGAGCTCTCCTCCGGGTTCTAGGTCGATGCAGGTGCTGCAGCAATGGTGGGAAGCCTTCCTCGATGATCCAGCAAGCTCCTTGTTGCAGCAGGTGGCCGGATCAAGCTCCAGAAGCTCGGATTTTGGGTTCCAAAGTGGGGCTTTTCCTCAGTTCAGAAGTAGGGTTTTCTTCTTCTTTCTCTCTTGTAAAGAGGCAAAGTGAGGGGTTGGGGAAGCAAATTTGAGTTTAGATATATGGAGAGGCTTCTCTCCCACGCACAGGTGATAGGATGGCTCTCAGACCGTTGGGAGACAGCTCCCCAATGGGTGAGTTGCCTTGCCTCCGGATTTCTGGCTCTGCAACGCATGCAGGTCAGAGAAGTTGGCGTCCATATCGTTGGACGCTGGGATTAGTGTTGGCGTCCATGGGTTGACGCTGACACCACATAAACGGCTATGGGATTGACGCCAATCTGGCCTTCGGCCAGAAGTCTAAACATGCAGAAACCCATGTACATCAGGCATATATACATGTAATACCTATATAGTTTTGTGTACACACTACCATCAAGCAATACATACATTATTATTATATACATACACACATAAGTACACTAATAAATACATACGTAGATACATACATACGTACATATATGACCGAATTATTTACATGCAAAAATCCAGAAAAATTCGAGGGCCTTACACCCTCTCCCCCCTTAAAACAAACTTCGTCCTCGAAGTTAGAACGACACTACTCAAACAAAAGGGGATACTTCTTCTTCATCGCATCCTCAGCTCCCAAGTAGCCTCCTCTCATGAGAGGTTCCGCCATAGGACCTTCACCGACGCAATACTCTTGTTCCGGAGATGCTGAACCTTCCGGTCAGAATAGCTACTGGTTGCTCGACATACGAAAGATCTGGCTGGATCTCCACTGGCTCATGACTAATCACATGAGACGGATCTCGACATACTTCCTGAGCATCAATACGTGAACACAGGTGAACGCTAGCCAAAGCTAGGGGTAGTGCTAGCTCATATGCCACGCTGCCCAAACGTCTGAGAATCTCATATGGGCCAATGAACCTAGGGCTCACTTACTATGCCTGCCAAATCTGACAACACCTCGAGTAGGCGATATCTTCAAGAAGACATGATCGCCACCTCGAACTCCAAATCCTTCCTCCTGTTGTCGGCATAGCTCTTCTGCCTATCCTGTGCCGCAACAAGCCTCTTCCTGATAAGCTAGATCTTATCCGAAGTTTCCTGAACTAACTCCGGTCCGATCAACTGCCTATCACTAGTCTCCTCCCAACACAACGGAGATCTGCAGGGCCTACCATACAACGCCTCGAATGGAGCCATACCAACTAGCATGAAAGCTGTTGTTGTATGCGAACTCCACAAGAGGTAAATGACGCTCCCAATCATCCTTCCAATCCAGAACACACGCTCTCAACATATCCTCGAGCGTCTGGATAGTCCTCTCGGACTGTCCATCGGTCTGGGGATGAAACGCCGAACTGAGCTTCAGCTCCGAACCTAAAGCATCCTGAAGACCCTTCCACAACCTCGAAGTAAATCTCGGATCTCGATCCGAAATGATCGACTTCGGCACGCCATGCAATCTAATGACCTACTAACATACAATCTAGCTAACTCTCTCTACTGACTGCTTCTTCTTCATAGGCAAGAAATGAGCAGTCTTCGAGAATCTATCTACAACTACCCAATCGAGTCATTGCCCCTTCTAGATCAAGGCAACCCCGAAAGACGAAGTCCATAGTGACAGCTTCCCACTTCCACAATGGGATATCCATCCTCTGCATAAGGCCAGATGGTCGCTGTCGCTCGGCCTTCACTTGCTGACACACTAGACATCTAGACACATAATCCGCAACATCCTTCTTCATGCTGGACCACCAAAATGATCTCTTCAGGTCTTGATACATCTTAGTGTTACCTGGATGAATAGAGAATCGCGACCTATGAGCCTCCGCTAACACATGCTCACGGACATCTACTAAATCAGGGACACAAACACGGTGCTGAAATCTAATCACACGTCCTCATCACGAGCAATGCCTGCCTTGCCCACTAACTCTAAGAGTCTAGGGTCGGCTCCCTGCTGCTCGATCACCTCATCCAAAACCGAGAACCTAAGAGATAACTGAGCTACAAAAGCCTGACATAGCGATGGCTCTAACTCAGTCAATGTGCAGCCGCATCTTCCAACATCTTCCAGTCCTGCTGGAGGGATGGCCTCTTTCTACTCAGGGCATCCGCTACGACATTCGCCTTTCCAGGGTGATACTGAAGGTCGAAGTCATAGTCCTTCAAGAACTCATCCATCTTCTCTGCCTCAGGTTTAATTCCTTTTGGGAGAAAAGATACTTCAAGCTCTTGTGGTCGGTAAACACCTCAAATCTAACACCATAAAGATAGTGCCTCCAGATCTTTAGCATGAACCACTGCTGCAGCTCCAAATCATGAGTCGGATAGTTCTTCTCATGCTCCTTTAATTGACGAGAAGCATAAGCCACTACCCTTTCTTGCTGCATTAGCACACAGCCCAAACCAATCTGAGACGCATCCGTATAAATGGCAAAGCCCTCTAGACCACTAGGCAATACCAATACCGGAGCAGAAGTAAGCTTAGCCTTCAATAGCTGGAAGCTACGCTCACATGCCTCAGACCATACGAACTTCTCACCCTTCCTGGTCAGCTTTGTCAAGGGGGCGGCGATGGATGAGAAACCCTCAATGAATCGCCGATAGTAACCAGCTAACCCAATAAAACTACGAATCTCCGAAGGGGTCTTGGGAACCTCCCAATCCATAACTGCCTGGACCTTCGCTGGATCAACTGCAACACAGCGCCGGAGATAACATGCCCGAGGAAATGAACCTCGCGCAACCAAAATCGCACTTGCTGATTTTGCATACAGCTTGTGCTCACGAAGAACCTCTAACACTAACCTCAGATGCTGACGGTGCGTGGCCTCATCCGGAGAGTAGACCAACACATCGTCAATAAACACTACGACAAAGCTATCTATGTAAGGCCTAAACACCATGTTCATGAGATCCATGATGCTGCAGGGGCATTGGTCAATCCGAAAGGAAGGACCAAGAACTCATAATGTCCATAACGGGTTCTAAACGCCGTCTTGGACACATCCTCACTCGAATCCTCAACTGATGATAACAGATCGCAATCAATCTTAGAAAAGACTGATGCCTCTCGCAACTGGTCAAACAAGTCATCAATACGAGGTAAGGGATACCTGTTCTTCACAGTCACTTGGTTCAACTTCCTATAGTCAATGCACAACCTAAGTGACCCGTCTTTCTTCTTGACGAATAATACAGGTGCGCCCCAAGGGGACACACTAGGGCGAATAAATCCCTTATCAAGCAACTCCTGCAACTGCCTCCTCAACTCGGCTAACTCCGCAGGTGCCATCCGATATGGAGCCTTCGAGATAGGAGAGGTGCCCGGAAGCAACTCTATGGTAAACTCTATCTCTCTATCCGGTGGCAATCCAGACAAATCATCAGGGAAGACGTCTGGAAAATCCTGCACTACCTCAATCTCCGCAAGAGTAGGTGACTCATCAGCCTCTGGCACTAACACCACGCTGGCAAGAAAAGTGTCACAACCCTTGTTCACCATGCGCATCGCCTTCATGGCAGAGATGACCATCTTTCCTGCCCAGTTCCTTGGCAAGGGGTGAGAGACTCATCCTCACCAGGAATGCGAAAAACGATCCTCTCTCCGACGACAATCCACTAATGCATAGTGCTCCTCTAGCCAATCCAGACCAAGAATAGCATCATAGTCCTTCATCTCTAGCAAGAAGAAACACCCATCTAGGATTCTATCCTCAATGCACACAGGTAACGACAGAATACACTTCCTAGTCGATACCGTACCCGCAGGGGTGTGCACAGACAAAGGGACCTCTACTCCTCAGACTCTATGCCTGACTCTAGGGCTAACTGCCTAGCGAACCTCTCGGAAATGAACGAGTGAGTAGCACCCGTATCAAACAAAACCCGAGCGTGCACACCTAAAAGCAAAACTGTACCTTCGGTGACATGCTCCGCCTGCTCGGCGTCCTCACGAGCTAAAGCAACACTCGAGCTGGGGCTCGAGGCCTTCCTGGTCTTCCTGTAGCTGGCGCGACTGCCGCTACTGCTGGGGCTGGCGCTCCGCGCTGAACTCCTTGCTGAAGTCTTGGGCAATCTTTGATGTTGTGGTCGCTGCTCCCGCACTTCAAGCATCTACCCGCTACCAACCAACACTCGGAACCACCGTGTGTCTTCCCGCAATGGGGACACTCTTTCTTCACACCAGGGGAACGTACAGAAGGTACCTGTGAACTGCCGACTGCACGGTTTGCTGCGTTGTCTGGTACACCATTTTCTTCTTATCTTGCCGTTGGAATGTTGCCGCTGGCCTCTTCTGCTGCGAGCTTCTTTTCTCCAGATATTGCTCCATCTCTCCTCCTGCCTACAAGCAGCACTGAGGGCCTCGTCCAGCGTGCGGTGGTCAAACGCCACGAGTCTCGTCCGCAGTGATGGCTTAAGTCCCATCACGAACTTCTTGGTCTTCCTCCGCTCGTCTGCCACGATATGAGGTGCATATTTAGAAAGTTCAAAAAATCTTACCTCATATTCCAGCACGGTCATGGAGCCTTGAGCCAAAGATAGAAATTCTTGCTGCATCCGATCTTGCACATGCTCGGGGACGAACTTGGCCCGAAAGAGCCTCACGAACTCGTCCCAAGCAACGTCGATAGCTCCGTCCTCGAACCGGGTACGCAGCAATGAAGCCCACCAAACATCAGCTCTTTCCTGCAGTACAACCGTTCATAAGCACCGTCTAAAACAACTAACTTAATAGAACATACAAGCATAACTAAGGCATACCTGTAGCATGTAGGTGGCTAACGTAACCTTATCGTCATCTGCACACCTGATGGCTCGAAGATCTTCTCTATCTCCCTCATCCAGCTTTCTGCCCATTAACAGGTCGCTCTCCCCCTTAAAAGAGGGTGGTAGCATCCTCTTGAATCTCTCCATGGTAGAAGCCCACCATGGTCCTGAGCTGGTACTTGAGCCTGCTACAGCACACATCAAGCAATATACAATCAACATAATATCACATAAGCAATTAAAACAGACTATTAGTCTTTTATTAATCTAACCTGAGCCTCCAACTGTGCCTGGAGTGCTGCCTGGGTATGAGCCTGGGTCTGCATGGCTTGCACCAGACCTTGCATGAATACTCTGGTCCACAGGTGGCGGTGGGGGAAGTATAGGACCTGGCGGTGTCCTGCGGGCCTGTTGCTCCGCCCGCTCATCACGTCGCGGCTCGTCCTCACGGGCCGACGCTCCACCACACGCCTACCTCTTGAAGCTATGGCTGTAATAAAACTTCAGCCACCATTAGAGCTAGGTTACTAAGTTTCCTAACCATTTTCTTATCTATCTTTCACTTCTTATTAGTGTTTTCTACACATGTAGACATACTTAGCATGCAATGGGGATGATGACTTAGGTATATTCATGTGCAATCTCAACCGGTTGCTCTGATACCATCTCTGTGACGGCCCTCATTATACTGGTACGGTTATACCACCCACGTCGGTATAGCAAGCGTCATCACAGTGGGACATTTACCCAATGATACATTCAGCTTAGATACACGTGAATATAGAATAGAGTAGCGGAAGTAAAAGAACTACTGTCTTCATTCATTCATCATCCACATTTAGCATACATGAAATTTCAATAACATTTAAGAACTTAAAAGTTCACATGATTTAAATTGCTGAAAATTGATACACAATGTCCACACTTATACAATCCCTTTCCATAATAATGCTAGTACAATGTTGCAATTACATACTATGAGAATCTCAAAATGTCACAAGAATTTCAGCAACGCCTCTAATCTCCGCGCTCGGAGTCCGTCTCCACCGTCTCCTCCAATGGTGCCACGTCACCAACTACACCTGTACGCCGAAGCAGTAGTGAGTCTAAAGACTCAGCAAGTAACACCACTCATACCATACACGTATATGTCATAGTAGGCTCTACACACACCATTGCAAAAACTCAACCTGTATCATGCTTAACGTTGAATGAATACCAACCATGATAATTCTATAAGTAAACACATGATGCATGCTTTCAGATTTCCTTATCAAGATAATTCCTAACACATGTTCTCTAATCATTCCTACTCATGAAATTCTACTTTGCATTTTAACTAAAACATGAAAGCACTTGGCATGATTATCCTACGTACATGAACAAAACACACCTAGCATGGAATCTACACATTCTGTGCATGTACACACGAACGTTTTACACACTTTAACTTGCTGGTTTTCACATGATTTAGCAACCATAACCCTACACATGAGAGCTACAACGTTATGTAAAATACACATGTGAACAACCAAACATGGAATTTTGTGCACATACTTGTTAATTATCCCTAGCATGGATTCTAGGCATTTAACATATAAACATGATCCTAACATAATGAAGCTACTGATTTAACATGGTTTCAGATTTGTCACAACATGGATTAAAATATCATATCTCTCACATTTTGGTCTCACATTTTCTTTACATAATTTCCATTCACATAACTTGCACTTTCACATACACATTACACATTGTTCACTTTCACATTACACACATGAACACATGCACATTTATACATTCACATTTACACTTTCCATATAGTGCCGTGACACATAGTCTAAACCACCAAAGAAGGACACAACACATCACATCACATAGACGCCATCTAGGCAATACAATGGCGACTCTTGGACTGCGCAGACCGGGAGAACAAGTCTCCACCCTAACCAGTGGTACTTGTCCACCTCCAGGATTTCCCCTAATGCCCTTAGGGTCACTTACACTTGAACCATCTCAGGGGGACTTTTCCTCGATACGGTTCCACTGCCCTCTGTGGAAGCAATGTCACACTTGGCACAATTTACACATTACACGTTTTCCGCTTTAAGCACTTAGTTTAGCACATGACATTCACATTTTTCATTCACTTCACTCATTTACACACATGGTGCTCTGTTTCCTGTCACTATAATCACAGAAATCTAGTGTTCAGGAGATTTCACAAATCAGGTTGACACATACAACATCAATTATCTTACAAAGGCATGCATTAGTTTCACATTTCATGGAAAATTCATATTGCATCATATACTGGTCCAAATGACCTGAAATTTAACCACATGCTGATTTCGGGTTTTAGAATTCCTCATGCAAATTTTCAGATTTTTATGAACTAAAACGAAATTACAGAAAATCTAACATTAATTTCTCATGCTATCCTCAATTCGATTTATCATGGAGTTAAACACAAACACAGTTTTAACCAACCACTGTCTGAACCCTAACAGGTATGGAACTACAAATTTATTCCTGAATTTATTGGACAATCCATTAATTTATGGAAGACTTATGATGACCTAGCATGATCTCTAATTTTTTTCCTAAACAATTTCGCAATAATTCACACAAGCATGGGAATAATCTCAGAAATTTAGAACAGGGACTGAACCTCACATGCATAATCCTCATAAATTAGGGCATTTAGACTTGTCCTAAATCATGCAAACATGGTTTAACAAGATGAAAGCTCATCACACATGTATTTCATGAAATAATTAAGCTCTATCATTCATGATAATCCATCCACACACCACATTCATCACATCAACAATATACATAGCATATAAATGATTTACAGTATATCCTCATCGTGAAACATATCGAAAATAGTCGTATAGAAGGGCAAAACAGGTCACTATTCTGTCCAGATGAACTTGGCGGCGGTCTCTGGCCGCTAATTCAGGTCAACGGCATAGTCGATGGACGCTAAGCATAATCTTAGCGGCAAGGGACATTGCCGTCAATGCCAAGTCTGTGCAGAACACAGACCCGAGCTCTAAAGATGGGGTGAATTTGGGGGTCTAGGACACCAGGAAAAATACAAAAATAGTAAAACCATCCTAGACACATACAGGGACGTTATGAATGGGGTACTTGCCTCTAGACAAACTCCAAGGGATCTAAATGGGTCGGAGAGCTCTCCTTGGCCTGGGCAGTCCAAGAAGCTTCCAAAAGCTCTCCTCCGGCTTCTAGGTCGATGCAGGTGCTGCAGCAGTGGTGGGGAAGCCTTCCTCGATGATCCAGCAAGCTCCTTGTTGCAGCAGGTGGCCGGATCAAGCTCCAGAAGCTCGGATTGGGTTCCAAAGTGGGGGTCTTCCTCAGTTCAGAAAGTAGGGTTTTCTTCTTCTTCTCTCTTGTAAGAGGCAAAGAGAGGGGTTGGGAAGCAAATTCGGGTTTAGATATATGGGAGAGGCTTCTCTCCCACGCACAGGTGATAGGGTGGCTCTCAGACCGTTGGGAGACAGCTCCCCAATGGGTGAGTTGCCTTGCCTCCGGAATTTCTGGCTCTGCAACGCATGCAGGTCAGAGAAGTTGGCGTCCATATCGCTGGACGCTGGGATTAGTGTTGGCGTCCATGGGGTTGACGCTGACACCACATAAACGGCTATGGGATTGATGCCAATCTGGCCTTCGGCCTGAAGTCTAAAACATGCAGAAACCATGTACATCAGACATATATACATGTAATACCTATATAGTTTTGTGTACGCACTACCATCAAGCATACATACATTATTTATTATATACATACACACATAAGTACACTAATTAATACATACGTACATATACGACACGAATTATTTACATGTAAAAATCTAGAAAACTTCGAGGGCCTTACACCAAGACTCTTCTTCTACCACTGACTGCACAGGTTCAGACTCCAATGGCCCTGATGGCCCTGACACCTTCTCAGCCGGCCCTGGAGGCCCTTCAACTTGCTCAGCTGGCCCAGATGGCCCTTGCTCATTGACCTATGCCTCTACTGCTGCTGCTGCTGCTGGTGGTGCCGGCCCTGATGGCTCGGACACAGGAACTGACGGCCCTGATGGCCTAGAAGTATCAGCATCCAAGTTCTGATCTGCCAGAGGTGCAGGAGGAGGAGGAGCTTGAGCTCCAATTGCCTTCAGAATCTCAGCTAGCATAGACTTCATGCTGCCCATCTCTTTGTTGAACCATTTCATGGCATTTCTTATTTGAGAGATTTCCTAAGTGGTGGATGCTTGGCTGATAAAAATAGAGTTCACATCACATTTAAGAGAGCACAAGATCTCACCTTGAGCATCTAATCTTTCAACGACAGGTTTCAAATTAATGATAATTTTCTGTCTCACCTGCCTCTCGAAAGGAGTATCTACTAAGAGTGGAACTTCGGAAACCACTTCTTTTCCTTTCTGCCTTGCCTCTGAAGCTGGAGGCTGCTGATCATCATCTGATTCTGAGGAGCTGGCTATCTCCCCGTCTCCAAGATCATTACCTGGGGATTGTCATGTTCCTCCCCCTGAGTGCCATCATCTTGTGAACTGGCAAAGACTTCATCAGCAGGCACACTACCCATAGGCTCATCACATTGTGCTGCTTCTGCTGGTCCACCCTTTATTGCTCCCCCTCAGTAGGAGCATCTTCTTCCATGACTCTTGCTCCCCCTGAATGGGATCATCTTCCATAACAATGTCTTCAGGAGCAACTGATTCCTCAATGTGGCCTGATGCCACAACCTCTTTCTCTGGATTTCCACCAACCTCTGGAGTGACTGGGGTGGAATGAATAGAATCCAACATCTCTCTAAGGATGGAGGCAACAATGGAGGTGGGCAAAGGATCTGCTGCACCTACCACTGCTTCTCCTACTGGTGCTTCTGGAGGTGAGATTCGACTGACACTTCAGGGGACCCTGCTAGCTCTGCTGTCCCTGCTACTTGAGCTGCTAATTCAGATGGTCCTACTGCCTCTTGAACTGCTGATACAACAACTGCTCCCTCAACTTCTGTGCTAATGCTACTGCTGCTAGTTCTACTAATGCTTCTGGCACTTCTTCCTGAATATCTGGAATATCTCCTATAATCCTCTCCCTCTACCACAGAGGTCTTAGACCAAACTCCACCAACAACTGAGAACCCACTCTTCCTCAGATTTCTTGACCTAATGTGTGTTGTTTTGAGTGTGAATATAATTCATTCTCCTCACATTTTGATGATGACAAGTTGTGATTTTAATGCATAACACTTGGAACATGTGAAATAAAACACACCTGAAATAACAATATTCAAAAAGCATGTTCCAAACACATTTATCATTTATTTCACGATAATACATTTGACTAATGATTTATGTGTTTATTTCTCAAGGACAAACATTTATTGCAAGGGTAGGTCGACACACCCCACACTGGTGTCGACACAATGCTCAAAGCCCTAGGCCAAAATATGAAGAATTGGTCCAACTAGTGTCGACACTAAACCAGGGCAGGTCGACACTAGAGACAGATCCCAGAGAAACAAATCATATGCATCTATCTCAGGTCGACACCAAATGCAGTCAGGTCTTTCAGCTGACAATGGCAGGTCGACACTACTCAATCTCAGGTCGACACTAGATGCCTCTCCCAGGGAACTGTTTTGCCCAGTCTGGGACAGTGTGTCGACACACCCTATGGGCAGGTCGACACACTCCGGAAACTTTTTGACTTAAAGTCTCTCTGGACACGTGGCACACCTGAAAGAGATGTGGAATCCCTAAATGGTAATCTAGAAGGGGGGTCGAATAGATTACGGACAATTTAAAAGCTTAACGCCCTCTTTTTGCAATAGCACAGACAATTAAGTGTTAGCAATGATCAGACTATGTGTGGATGTGTATGAGTGATTGATAGATGGATAAGCAAGTACTCAAACGTGTATAAATGTGTCGTGCCTACCAAACATCTAACGCAATTCGTGCAACCACGAGACATGTAGATTTTACGTGGTTCGGAGTACACAACTCGTGTATCCTACATCCACGGGCCACACACACACGCAGAATCACCTGCTTATGAGCTAGTTCACGAACTACAACTCACACACGGTGTTTATCTGATGTGAACCCACGATCAGAACACACACACACAGTGTATCAAGCACACAACCGCTTGAAAAAACCACACACACACACACAAGTATGGAATAGAAAGAACAGGGAAGAGTTTGAGAGTTGAAGAACAAATCCATAAGCAAACTCTTCCTCTGAACGTCCTCCTGGAGTCCAAGCTTCGACTTTGAGATCAGATATTGATGTAGATGCTTGAATCCAAGACGTCCGGACTTCACCTTCCGCTGCAAAAGTCTTCCGTTCTTGGTTCTGGGCGGTAGGTTGAAGCAAAGCAGCAGAACAGAGGTTTTCTGGAGAGCTCTTTAGGGTTCTTTGAAGGAGGCTGCTTGTGTACGAGATTTGTTGCAAAAGGTTGCTTATATATGAGTGTTAACATATGGAGAGTCGTACTCCATAGAAACACTAAGTTTGGCAACTTGCAAACTTCCCGTAATGTTTTTCGTTTGTCTGTCGACAGGTCTTGCACCTGCTGTCGACAGGCGTAGACTTTGTGAAGAACCAGAAGGCTGAAGGCTCTGACTGTGTGCATCTGTCGACAGGCACAGGCCCTTCCAGAGCTTTTGATCTTCGGACTGGTTGCATCTGTCGACAGGGGCACTCCTGCTGTCGACAGGCAATGCCTTGGCAGAACTGGTTGCTTTCTGACTGTTGTATCTGTCGACAGGTCCTTGCTTGCTGTCGACAGGTACCTTGTCTTTTGACTTTTTCTTGATCTTTCAAGCTTGTTTTTGGCACATGTCTTGCATGGTATATCTCCTACAAAAGTAAACATAATTAGTGAGATATTATGAGCATAAAATCAAGCATTGTACCAAGTTGTTATGACAAGTTATTGTTTGAAGATCTCATGCATTTAAAACTCAATTCACATTGTTTATCACTTGTTTGCATTGTACATCATTGCACATCAATGTTCATCATCATAATCAAAAACATGTTGTATTGATTAATTAGAATGTGAGCTCAATCTTCTCAACATGAGAACCCAACATTCTCCCCTTTTTGATGATGACAAAATTAATCAATTAATGCACAATTGAGTTTTTCTCCCCTTTTGACAACATCCAAAAGCACACCATAGACACAAGTAGAATGCACAGAACAAAGATTTTCATTGATTTTCATGAGTGCATACACATTACATTGGGTGCTAATGAAAGGAAATAACAAGTAAAGGGAAAGTCATGGCATGATGACCATAGAAAAAGCAAAATTACATTAAACATGACATGAATAAAATGAAACTGAGACTACAGGACTAGACCCAATCCTAGACAACTAAGCTATCTAAGCATCTTCATCAGCGGGCTGTGAAGGAGCCGGTTGATCAGCATGACGCTCAGGAGCAACGTGGTCCAGACGTGAATCTAGAGCTGCAATGCTAGATTCCATAGTATCCAATCTTGCATTGAGGCTTGCAAAACCTGGTCATCTGAAGTTGCAACTGAGCTAGTAGTTGACGGATGGACGGCTCAGTAGCACCAACAGTGACATCTCCCGGAGCATCAAATGACTCAGAGTGGGAGTCATCTTCATCTTCAGCATCTTCCTCAGCTTCATCTTGTTCTTCATTTACCTCTTCAACACCAACACCAACCTCTTCAGCTACAGCTGCTCCCTTGCCCTTTAGATCTCTTGAAACTATCCCATCGACTAGCTTGTAGCCCATCCTCTGAGCTGCGGTGAGGTCATAGGAGCTACGGGAAGAAGATCCGTCATCTCCTCCTTTGGGATGTGGATGCCAATAAAGAGGAATAGAGATGTGAGTTGGCATGCATAGGGCATTGATCTCTTTGAACTTCGAACGCACTGGCGAAAGATAGAGATCATGAGGAGTGGAAGGTTGATGAGTTCAGTTTGGAGGAATTGGTGAAGCAGAGACTTGTGAAGGGAGGTCACAAGTTCACGGCTTCCATCCTTTGGAACAATTAGTGTGGTGAAGATGTGATGGATTAGGCGATGAAGTGGAGGGAAAGAGTTGGCATTCAATTGCTTACGACTGGTGGGGTCGTAAGGCTGCCGAACGATGAGAGTGTGGAACTCCTCGGGAGTTGGATGATAGGTTTTGATGTCAACTCCTGTATTGGGGATTTGGAGGGCAGTGGATAAAGGTTTGGAGTTACAAAGGGAGTGTCTTTGACTTTGGTGATGAGCTTGCCATCGGTGGACACTCGAAGGTTGGTATAGAAATCCGTCACAGCGGTGGGAGAGTACCGCTTGTGATTGTAACAGAAGGGTGCCCACCCCTGGACATCAAAAGAGGCTGGAGGCCGGAAACATGTCCTCCAAAGAGATGAAGTCGACGTAGCGGGCTGCGCGACTTTCGTGAAGGTGCCATGGGTGAGAGAGTTGGAGATTTGGCGGGATCACGAGCTCCGGCAAGCGATCCTCCCGTGCTTCGTGCGACGCTCAGTGGGCGCCCTGGAGCCCTGGCCTGGTTCGGGAGATCTTGCACGGCGACGAGATGTCATCTTCTTCGCCGGTGGAGCCATGAGATGATGATCCTCGTGTAGGAGGGAGAGGGTGGAGGAAGAAGACACGGGACAGAGAATCCGCAAGGGAGGCGGGATCTCTTCCTGCGCCCTGGAGAGGGAGGGTTTTGGGTGGAAGGAGGGAGGGGAAGGGTTTTTGGAAGGAGGTAGAAGGGGAAAGGGGTGTGGGATCCTTTTAAAGAGTTTAGAAAGGATTTGAAAGGTTGGTCCCACAAAAACCCGTTTAAACCCTTGCCCTTTGGGCTTCCCGTTTGGTTCTGGCCGCCTGCTGTCGACAGGGCCCTTGGTGCCTGTCGACAGGCGCATTCAGAAAATGGCCAATTTTGTGTTTTTGGTGATTTGTGAACTGAAGCTCTGAGCAATGTCTTCCAGGTGTTTGATGAAGGTATAAGAGGTGAATCATGTATGTTAACCTACCATATGCAAGGATATAATAAACCATATCATTTTCCTCAATGGTTTTAACATAATACCCAAGGAATTTAGGTTTAGGTTAAGCAAAAAACTCACGTAAATAAAGAACAATGCACACTCACCCTTCGTTGTATAAATGCAATGTAAGACAACACAATCCCCATTTTGTTGATAGGCAAATGATGCATGAAATGATATCTATATGTCAAGACAATCACAAGACCAATGACCTTGGAAATTATGACTCAGTGGAGGCTTCACACTATTTCCTTTTTTTTTGTTTTTTAGAAAAACAATGGGAAGAAATGGTACTTAAGAAGACGTCACACCTTTTGACGTGAGGATAACATTACAAGTGCCCATACCCCCAGTTACTCAGTGGAAGTTTCTATCATACCGTTGTACAGAGATGATGAGTTAGCCTTTTGACGCGAGGGCAGACATTTGTGATGCCCATCACCCCGTTACTCAGCATAACCCAACATTGCTCTATATTCATCCCAATTTAAAGTTGATTTTCATTATTTATATTATAATTTTTTTGTTTTCCTTGTGAAAGATTTTTCAGAAATAGGTAGCTTTTCTCCAAGTATTGTTGTAAAAGCCAATATCAAGTAGGTGATATGATTACCTATCAATATTAGACATGCACTTTCATGACCAAAAGGCTTATCAAGTAAATTGAGACTATGTTTGCCCACAAAGAATTGATTTAGAGGAGTGAGGTGGATATCCTTTAGAGTTATGAAATGTTTCCAAAATGATAGAACCTAAATCCAAACATGAATAGTATGTGAAAATCATAGTGGTATAAAGAATAGCTTAAATATCATTTGTATATAGTGTGGTCAAACATGCATTAACACCTTATAGACACCTTATATGTTAATCATGAAGTTGCTCACTGAATGGGTGAAGAAATAAGCATGAAGTTCCAAAATTCAGTGTCTGTCGACAGGGAGAAAGGGCCTGTCGACAGGAGCACACAAACAGAAGTTGGAGATTTCGGGGAGGCAAAACTGTGTGCATCTGTCGACAGCAGGTAGAGGGCCTGTCGACAGATGTACACAGACAGAAGATTGAGAGTTCTGTCTGGGCTGAGCTGTCGACAGGGCCCATGTAGCCTGTCGACAGGGACATGTTCAAAGCAGTTTTAAGGGTAGAATGAAGGTCTGAAATGATTAATGGTTGTGAGGGAGTTGAGATGGACAAAGTTGAATAATTTCCTTCACATTTGCATTCATCTAACCCTAACTTGCTCCCCCATAATGTGTGCCATTTGATACAAAAGGACTCAAGTTCATGAAGACAAATATGCACACAAAGACCAAGCAATTAAGAACACCAAGCATGTAGAAAGACAAACCAACAAGTGTTTTCAAAATTTTAAAGAGAGTTTTGAATAGGCAAAATTGTAAAGAAACTAATTCCAAATGTAGAGTACATGTCCCTTTTATGTCACATGACTATGGATACTTGGCGGAGAATATTTCTCACGCATAATGAGAGTTTCCAAACAAGCATGACTTGTTCTTTCACACATCACCATTTGATATACCTCACAGTTAGTGCACACAAGGGACATATGCTTAACATTTGTGTTAAGTTTCATTGCAATTTGCACACCCCAACTCTCTTCGCAATGTGGTGAATCTATCTTCAGCTAGAGTTTGGTAAAGATATCAGCCAACTTTTCTCTGTGGGTATGAAACTGATTTCCAATGATCTATTGGCTACCTCATCTCTCAAGAAATGATGACGAATTTCTATGTGTTCGTCCTGGAATGTTGAATGGGATTCTTTGATAGATTGATTGCACTAGTGTTGTCACATAGGATAGGTGTGCATCCAATATCGATGTTATAGTCACAACTGACTTTTTATCCACAACACTTGTGTTGCACAACTCCCTGCAGCAACATATTCTGCCTCTGCAGTAGTGAGTGCAACCGAGTGTTGCTTCTTGGATGCCCAAGAAACCATGCAACCACCAAGCATTTGGCAATAGCCACTAGTGCTTTTCCTATCAATTTTACAACCAGCGTAGTCTGCATCAGAATAAAAAATCAATTCAAAACTACTACCAGCTGGATACCAAAGACCCAAGTCATGCGTACCTGAGAGATATCTGAAGATTCTCTTGACTGCAATTAAATGGCTTTCCTTTGGACTAGATTGGTATCTAGCACAAAGGCAAACACTGAATTGTATGTCGGTCTACTTGCAGTAAGATAAAGGAGTGAGCCAATCATACCTCGAAATTGTTTGGCATCTACCGGTTTACCTTTCTCATCACTTTCTAGCTAATGCTTGTGCTCATTGGTGTTGAAGTGGGCTTGGCTTGTTCGAACTGAAACCTTTTGAGCAGTTCTTTTACATATTTCTCTTGGTTTATAAAGAATCCATCTTCAAGCTGCTTGACCTGCAAACCAAGAAAAAATTGAAGCTCCCCCATTAAGCTCATCTCAAATTCACTGTGCATGTGTTGTGAAAATTCTTCACACAGTGTGGGATTAGTGGAACCAAAGATAATGTCGTCCACATAAACTTGAACAACAATTATGTGATTGCGAACTTTCTTTGTAAAGAGAGTTTGGTCCACCTTACCTCTTGAGTAGTTTTTGCTTACCAGATAGGTGCTCAGCCTGTCGTACCAAGCTCGGGGTGCCTGTTTCAAACCATAGAGAGCTTTGTGCAATTTAAATACATGGTTGGTTTATCATGGTCCTCAAAGCCAGGTGGTTGAGAGACATAGACTTCCTCTTTTATGTAGCCATTCAAGAAGGCAGTTTTGACATCCATTTGAAATAATTTGAACTTGTTTGAACATGCATATGCTAACAAGATCCTAACTGCTTCTAGTCTAGCTACAGGTGCAAAGGATTCTTCAAAGTCTATACCAAATTCCGATTGTATCCTTTTGCAACTAGTCTAGCCTTGTTTCTCACCACCTTACCCTCTTCATTTAGTTTATTCCTAAAGACCCATCTCGTCCCTATGACAGAAATTTCAGGGGTTCTAGGAACTAAACTCCAGACATTATTTCTTTGAAACTGCCCAAGCTCCTCATGCATGGCATCAATCCAAGAGTTTTCTTTTAGTGCTTCTTCAACAGTTTTGGGTTCCACTTGAGATACAAAGGCTAAATGATCCTGTTCAACTATTTGATTTACCTGAGACCTAGTTTGAACTGAATCATTTATGTTACCTATGACATTCTCAAGTGGATGAGCTTTAGAGTACCTCACATTAGTGATTGTTGAAGGCCCGGGTGATCTTGCAATTGAGGAGGATGTTCTGGAGGAGGGGTGGCTGGAGGACTTTCATCTTGAGGTTGTTCTTCTTGTTGTGGATCTTCAGCAGGAACTTCATCATGATTTTGATCAAACAACCGTCATCTTCATCATCGTACCTGCGAAGAAATCCACTCTTTCCTTTTGAAACTTCTTGAGTTTTTCCTTTTCTTTTCTTTGAAGTTCCTCAAGTGTTGTCCCTTCCATGTCATCAAACCTGTAGGAATTTACAATGTTAGGCTTGATTTGAGATTCATCAAAAATGACATGTGGAGTTTCTTCCACAGTTCTAGTTTTCAGATTGAACACCCTATATGCTCTAGAATGTTCAGAGTATCCAAGAAAAATACCTTGATCGCTTTTGGCTTCAAACTTGTCCAAGTCATTTTTATCATTGTTATGTATAAACACCTTTGAACCAAAAACTTTAAAGTACCCAATGGTGGGTTTCTTACCTTTCAGAAGTTCGTAAGGAGTTTTCTTGAATACGGGTCTTACCATGGCTCGGTTAAGGATGTAGCAAGATGTGTTTACCGCTTCTGCCCAAAAGGTTCGTGCTAATTGATTCTCGACCAGAAGCGTACGAGCCATCTCCACCAAGGTTCTATTCTTCCTCTCCACAACTCCATTTTGCTCGGGAGTTCTCGGGGAGGAAAACAGGTGGTCTATACCTTGGTTCCTGCAAAATTCGGAGAAGGAATTATTGTCAAATTCTCCCCCGTGATCAGTGCGGATGGAGCAGATTTTATTGACATTCCCATGCTCAATTTTGTTGAAGAATTCTTCAAAAACACTTAATGCTTCATTCTTGTGAGCCAGGAATTTACCCAAGTGAACCTAGAGAAGTCATCCACAATGACAAAACCATAACGCTTGCCATTGAGACTGAGTGTTCTCGTAGGTCCAAATAGGTCCATGTGCAAGAGTTCATAAGCTTTGGAAGTACTTACCGGTGCCTTTGATTTGAAGGATTTCCGGGTTGTTTTCCCTGTGCACATGCATCACAAAAATTTTCATTCTTGTTAAAGGAGATTTCAGGAAGACCACTTACCAACTTAAGCCTCATGATCTTGTGCAATACATTGTAACTAGCATGACCGAGCCTACGATGCCACAATGTAAGCTCGTCCTGTTTGTTTGCTACAAGACACAAATTGTTATTTTCTGGATCATCTAAGTCAACCATGTAGATGTTATTCATTCTTTTTCCAAAAATTTTAGGCTTCCTGTTTCCTTATCAAGAATTTGACATGAATTGGATTCAAAGACAATTTTATGACCTTTATCACACAATTGACTTATGCTAAGCAAATTGTGATGAAGGCCATCAACTAGTAGCACATTGTCTATAGAGTTAGAGGCAAACTTACCAACTTTACCTGAGCCGATGATCTGGCCTTTGTTGTTACCTCCAAAGATCACTTGACCTCTGTCTTTTTCCACGAGCAAACTGAATTTAGCTTTGTCGCCCGTCATATGCCTCGAGCAGCCACTGTCCAGGTACCATTTGTTTTGATTGTGGGCTGCTAGGCATTCCTGCACATGTGGATCAGACGAGAGGTTTTGGTACCCAAATTACTTTGGGTCCCATTGTATCATTCATGCCAAATAACAAATGCTTAGGAATCCAAACTGTTTGATTTTCATTTGATTTGGGCTATTCCAGCATTGTTTTTCAGTGTGCCCAACCTTTTTACATATGTTGCATGATGGTGGTTTTTGAACAACATTGAGCTTTACCTTTGTGGGAGCATGCATTGGCATTTTTCCTTTTTGTTGCCTTGTAAATTTAGCTTTGGAGTTTGCTGTTTGTCCTGTCTTGAGCTTGTTGCAAATTCCTTAGATTGGCCAGGAACAAACTTGACCATTTTAGATTCTTGTTTCTTTCCCTTGGAAGGATTTTTCCTATTCTTTGAAGGGGTTCGTTTGCTTGAACTTGGGCTGGTATCAATGAAGTTTGTTAACAGATTTTTGCCAATTTCCTTTGGCTTTCTTTTTGAAACCCGATCCCATGTCTAGCAACATAAACATTTGAACCTAAAATAGCATCCAGATTTTGCTTACTTTTGACAAAACTAGATAAATCTTTGACTTACCTTTTAAGTCATTTTCAGCTTTTTCCAATTTCTCCTTTAGCTTTTCATGCTCACTATTAAGGCTTTCAAGAGAGTTCATAAATCATCTCTTTCCTTTTGAACTTCTTGAAATTTAAGTTTCATGCTGTCCAATTCATCACTGTGTGTTTGTTCATCAAGTTTCATCATTTCAATTACCTTATTCAAGGATTCAATTTCATCATGGTTGTTTGACTCATGAACAAGGGAATTGAATTTTTTCTTGAGTGCTTTATTTTCAGACTTGAATTCACAGTATTTTTCAAATAGAACAGTGTAAGCTTCTTCCCATTGAATATAGAGTATTTCAAAGGAAGAATTTACCTCATTCGAGTCATCACTTCTCGCCATGAGACAGTGGACTTCATCATCTCCGGAGGTAGCTTGGTTGTTCTGATCGTCATCCTCATCACTCCAAGTGGCCACCATTGCCTTGGCCTTCTTGAAGGTGAATTTGTCCTTCTTAAGCTTCTTTTTGAGCTCGGGCATTCTCCTCTCATATGCCCTTGCTTCTTGCACTCATAGCAAACAATTTCAGACTTTTTGTTAGAATCAAACTTGTTAGAAAAGTCTTTCTTTTGGAAAGGTTTAGAGTTACCTGTACCTCTCCTCTTGAACTTCAGAAATTTCTTGAATTGTCTAGTGAGCATAGCCATTTCATCATTGTCACTCTCACTAGACGATTCACTGACTTCACTTTCCTGAATTAATTCCTTTTTGGAAACTGAAGAAGTCCTCCTGGAAGCCTTCAAGGCAAGTGGCTTCCTAGGATTTTCTTCAGTTTCTTTTCTTTTAACATTCAACTCATAAGTCATCAAGGAGCCAATTAATTCATCCACTTTCATTTTTGAGAGGTCTTTGGAATCTTCAATGACAGTGGCTTTGGTGTTCCAAGAGGATGGAAGAGACCGAAGTATCTTCCTCACCAAGTCACTCTCCGAGTATTCCTTTTTGAGACCTTTCAATCCATTTATGATTATCATGAATCTAGCAAACATGTCTGAAATGGTTTCATCATTATTCATTTTGAACATTTCATATTCTGAAACCAGCATGCTTACCTTTGATTCTCTTACCTCAGACGTACCTTCATAGATGAGCTCAAGCTTGTCCCACATCTCCTTAGCTGAGGTGCATGTGGAGACTCTTGAGTACTCCTTTGGGTGGACGGCGCATTGCATCATATTGAGGGCGCTCCAGTTGAGTGTCCCCTTTGTGATTTGGTCCTTCGTCCAGGTATCCTCGTCCTCAGGCAGTACGTATGCTCCCTTTTTGACTATTTTCCATAGTTCAAAATTCTGTGCGCGGAGAAAAACCTGCATCCGATTTTTCCAATAAGGATAGTCAGTGCCATCAAAGAAGGGTGGCCGGGTCACTGAGTGTCCCTCAGCCATGTACCCCTTGTTAGACTCCATTTGACCGAGAGTCTCCTGATCGTAAGATCAAATATATAAAGCAGTAAATCGGAGAAACCTGACGCTCTGATACCAATTGAAGAGATGCGGACTTCCCTAAATGGTAATCTAAAAGGGGGGTTGAATAGATTACAGACAATTTGAAAGCTTAATGCCCTCTTTTTGCAATAGCACAGACAATTAAAGTGTTAGCAATGATCAGACTATGTGTGGATGTGTGTGAGTGATTGATAGATGGATAAGCAAGCACTCAAATGTGTATAAATGTGTCGTGCCTACCAAACATCTAACGTAAATTCATGCAAACCACGAGACACGTAGATTTTACGTGGTTCGGAGTACACAACTCGTGTATCCTACATCCACGGGCCACACACACACGCAGAATCACCTGCTTATGAGATAGTTCACGAACTACAACTCACACACGTGTTTATCTGATGTGAACCCACGATCAGATTAACACACACACACATGTGTATCAAGCACAACACGCTTGAAACACCACACACACACACAAGTATGGAATAAAAGAACAGGGAAGAGTTTGAGAGTTGAAGAACAAATCCAATAAGCAAACTCTTCCTCTGAACGTCCTCCTGGAGTCCAAGCTTCGGCTTTGAGATCAGATATTGATGTAGATGCTTGAATCCAAGACGTCCGGACTTCACCTTCCACTGCAAAAGTCTTCCGTTCTTGGTTCTGGGCGGTAGGTTGAAGCAAAGCAGCAGAACAGAGGTTTTCTGGAGAGCTCTTTAGGGTCTTTGAAGGAGGCTGCTTGTGTATGAGATTTGTTGCAAAAGGTTGCTTATATATGAGTGTTACATATGGAGAGTCGTACTCCATAGAAACACTAAGTTTGGCAACTTGCAAAACTTCCCGTAATGTGTTTTCCGTTTGTCTGTCGATAGGTCTTGCACCTGCTGTCGACAGGCGTAGACAATTTGTGAAGAACCAGAAGGCTGAAGGCTCTGACTATGTGCATCTGTTGACAGGTGGTCTGCTGCTGACGATAGGCGCAGGCCTTCCAGAGCTTTTGATCTCGGACTAGTTGCATCTGTCGACAGGGGCACTCCTGCTGTCGACAGGCAATGCCTTGGCAGAACTGGTTGCTTTCTGACTGGTTGTATCTGTCGACAGGTCCTTGCTTGCTGTCGACAGGTACCTTGTCTTTTGACTTTTTCTTGATCTTTCAAGCTTGTTTTGGCACATGTCTTGCATGGTATATCTCCTACAAAAGTAAACATAATTAGTGAGATATTAAGAGCATAAAATCAAGCATTTTCCCAAGTTGTTATGACAAGTTATTGTTTGAAGATCTCATGCATTTAAAACTCATTCACTATGTTTATCACTTGTTTGCATTGTAATCATTGCACATCAATGTTCATCATCAAAAACATGTTGTATTGATTAATTAATGTGAGCTCAATCTTCTCAACATGAGAACCCAACAGCACCCTAGGGAATTGTTGCGTTAGCCTTGGATCGTGTGCCCACAAACCCCAAGGGTACACTTGGACTAGTAGGGGTATAAATACCTCCTATTGGCTATCCAACATGCAAGAACCCTTTCAGAGCCTCCAGAAATCCGGTTGGCGGCTAGAAGAGTTCTCCTCCCTGTTCTTGCCTTCTTGGTGCTTCCTCAAGCCAAATTCTCATATGTTGAAGCATGAGAAGTGGAAATTGATTGTTGAAGAAGCAATTGATCACCTCAAGGAAGCTGATCAAGTAGTAGCTGACTCTTGTGAAGAATTCAAGGAAGATCCTGAAGATCAGATTGCAGAGCATCGCCCAGGAACTTCCAGAGATCAAAGCTCTTTACAATTCGACCTTCTATAAGGGAGTACATCTGAAGAGAAAAGCTCATCGATACAATTCTCATTTTCCTTTTCTCTTCTGAGTGATTCTGAGATTGTGCATGGGTTGTTGCATAAGTCTCATGAATTAACTCTTGATAGATCAGACCTATTGCTAGAGGATCTGAATCTTGTGTGTCTTTCTAGCAAGTTGTGTGTGAGTCGTTGAGCTCCGTGGTTTTGAGTCGTCATACTCAAGTTGTAGTTGAGCAGTCTTGCTCAAGTTTCTAGAGTAGTCTTACTCTAGAGGTGTGTGAGTTGTGAACTCAGGGTGTTGAGTTGTTAGCTCCAGTGGGTGTGTTGTACCCAAGTTTGTTAGTGGATCCTCACTGTATGAGGGGTGGATGTAGGAATCACATAGTGTGATTTCCGAACCACCTAAAAAATCTCTGTGCATTGATCTGATTGTGGTTTGAATTTACCTTTCGTTAGAACATGCATAGGATCATTTGCATTCATCTAATCAACTTGTTCACACACTCCTTTTGGCACAACTCACTCAATTTATATTCAGATCTGTGAAATCTGTTTTTCAATTTGTCTCTGATTCAAGAGTTTTTCAAAATGGTTGAGCTTCCGCATTAGTTGGCATAGATCTATTCAACCCCCCCCCCCCCCCTTTTAGATCTTGTCCATCATCCTCGATCCTTCAATTGGTATCAGAGCGGGTTTACACTTGATCTGGTTTGATCTAAGTAATTTCTGAGTGTTCTGTGTGTCTTGATTGTTTGCTTTTTGTTTGCTAAGTATCTCTTCTTGCACCATTTAATTGTCTTAATGGATTCAAGAGGTTCATGGCTGAGGGCACTCTATAAATAGGCCACCCTTTTTCAATGGAACAGACTACACCTATTGGAAGAATAGAATGCAGGTCTTCCTTAGAGCCCAAAACTATGAAATTTGGAAGGTAGTCGAAGTAGGTCCCTATGAGAATCAGGAGAGGAAGAAACCTGGACTAGGGAACAGATTAGGAGCGCCACTCTGAATTATAGTGCCATGAACATGATTCAATGTGCAGTCCACCCCAAAGAGTACTCAAGAATCTCAATGTGCAAATCTGCCAAAGAGATGTGGATAAACTTGAGTTACTCTATGAGCGAACATCTCAGGTTAAAGAAACTAAGGCTAACATTCTTGTCTCTGAATATGCATTTTTTATGATGAAATCTAATGAGACAATTTCTGAATGTTTGCCAGGTTTATGATCATAGTCAATGGACTAAAGGCCTTAGGTAAGGACTATTCAGATGCTGACTTAGTAAGGAAAATTCTACGTTCTCTCTCTTCAATTTGGCACACAAAGGCCACTGTCATTGAAGATTCTAAAGATCTGTCCAAATCTCTTGGATGAATTGATAGGATCTTTAATGACATATGAAATTAATCTAAAGAGAAATGAAGAACATATAATCAAACCAAGCCAGTAGCACTAGGCCTCATCTAGTAACAAAGACAAGAGTCTGGAGAAAACCAGTTCTGATGAGTCTGAGTCAAATGAGGATGAGATTGCCCTCATGAACAGGCAATTCAGAAAATTCTTGAAGTATAGAAAAGGAAAACTTTCTCGCAAAAAGAATTTTCATCAGGTAAAAGAAACACTTCCTTTTCTAATGCTAATTCTAACAAGAATAAAAAATCTGACGAAATTGTCATTTGTTATAGGTGCAACAAGCTAGGACATATGAAGGGAGAATGTCCTGAAAACAAGAAGGAGAAGCACAAAAAGATTCACAAGTTCAAGAAGCCAAAGGCCTGGTAGCCACTGGTCTGATGAAGACTCAAGTGAAAAGGAAGAAGAAGAAAAATCCTCAAGTTCTGATAGTGAGGAAATCTGCTTCATGGCGAATAGTTCTGATGGAAAGGTAAGTACATCCTTCGAAGACTATTCAGTTGAGGATTGGCAAGATGCATATGCGAACTTGTTGAAAAATACACTGAAATGAGGAAAGAAAACAAACACATCAAAAAGAAAATTGAAAATGTCTTGCACAACCAATCCCTCAACAAAAGAATTTGTGAACTAGAAAATGAAATAACAAAACTTAATGAAGAAAAGAAAAATCTTCTGAACTTAATTGATGAGCTTAAGCTTGCCTCTCAAAAGGCCACCCTTGATTCAAAGAACTGTCTGAAAAGCTGGAAATGGAAAACAAATCTAAACAACAAAAGGTTGAAGAAATCAAAACCTTGGAAAATCAGCTAAAGGAAAAGGATGAACTCATTGAAACCTTTACAAAAGGTAAGGACAATTTGGAGGCATTGCTGGGAGCCAAAATGAACTCAATTTCTCATGGGCTAGGATTCAATAAACAAAAACCTAAGAAAGACAAATCTGGTGAGAAAAAGGATAAAGCACCATTGATTAAATTTGTCAAAGGTCCTAGTCTTGAGAACAATGAAATCAAGCAAACATCAAGCAAAACACCAAAAATCTCAAAAACTCATAAACAAAACAAGTCAACCAGGTCGACACAGTCACCTGACAGGTCGACACCAGTCCACAAGAAGAAGGATTCTGTGGTTGTTGTGTCGACACTAGTCAAGGAGAGGTCGACCTGCTCAACATCAACAAAAACAAACCACAAAATAAAAAAATCAAATAAAAATTTGAAAAATAAGAAAAATCCAAAGGAAGTCATTCATAAAAAACCTTGGACCTCCAATACAGCACATCAAGCTGCTTGGAACCAATGGTATCATAACCCATGTTGGTATCATCCTCAATTCTTCTATCCAAATTTCTTGATGTACCAACAAAATCCTTGGATTCCACCTCCTCATCTACACTCTCCTCATATCCAAATGAAAAAACCCCCTCCTACTTAAAAAAAAACACTGGTGTTTTCATTCCTAAGGGAAAGAATAAACTGAAAAAGACTGAGAACACCACTGTAATAAAATAAAATAAAAAACAAATCAAATTTGGGTGAGAAAAGATTTGATGACAATGTTCAAACATTCTGATGGTCCCAACACTGTTTGGGTACCAAATCTTCTCTCCACTGATTGATTTTGCAGGAAGGTCGTGCAACCCAATCGAATGTGTGGTTCCTTGACAGTGGGTGTTCACGACACATGACTGGAGATAGAGCCAAATTTTCATTCCTGATTGAGAAGGAGGGAGGTTCAGTAACTTTTGGAGGTAAAAATAAAGGAAAGATCATTGGATCTGGTAAGGTTGGTCAATCTTCCTCAAACTCTGTTGATAATGTTTTATTAGTTGATGGTTTGGATTACAATTTGCTCAGTATTAGCCAACTATGTGACAAAGGTCACAAAGTTGTGTTTGAATCTGATTTCTGTAAGATAATTGATTCATCAACTGATAAAATAAAATTTTTGGAAAAAGGGAAAATAATGTTTATAGATCAACCTCAATAAAAACTTTTCTGAAAACCTTGTTTTGTTGCTAATAAAGATGAAATTGCATGGACTTGGCACAAAAGACTTGGCCATGCAAGTTCCAGAACAATGAATAAATTGTTAAGGCTGAATTTGGTTAAGGGTCTTCCTGAATCTTTTTCTAATATTGAAAATCAAGTTTTGGGATTTGTGCCCAAGGAAAACAACTAGGAAATCTTTTAAAACTTTCAATGAGGTACTCACATCTAGGCCACTAAATTACTTCACATGGACCTCTTTGGTCCAACAAGAATTCTAAGTCTAAGTGGCAAGAGATATGGGTTTGTGATCATGATGATTTTACCAGATTTACTTGGGTTATCTTCTTGTCCCACAAAAGTGATACTTGCCTTGAGTTCATGAATTTCTGTACCACTGCCTTAACAACTTATCCATATAAATCAAAAACATTTTGACTGATCATGGGGGTGAGTTTGAAAACAAATCCTTTTCTGATTTATGTGCTGAACTTCAAATATTTCACAAGTTTTCTTCACCAAGAACTCCAAAACAAAATGGAGTTGTGGAAAGAAAGAATAGAACTCTTGTGGAAATGGCTAGATCCATGCTCTTAGAAAGCAATTTGTCCAAATCCTTCTGGGCTGAAGCTGCAAACACAGCAAATCACATTCTAAATAGAGCTTTGATCAGACCAAAAATCAGAAAAATCCCCTATGAATTATTGAAAAACAAAAATCCAACTATATCTTATTTCAAAACCTTTGGGTGTAAATGCTTTGTACACATCAATAATAAAGAAAATCTTGACAAGTTTGATGCTAAGAGTCAGGAAGCCATCTTCCTTGGCTATTCTGAAGTGTCAGAGCTTTCAAAGTGTACATTCTCAAAAACAAAATTGTTGAAGAATCTCACACATCTTATCTTGATGAAAATTCCTTTTCAACTAATAGTTCTAAATCTTGCAGGGAAAGACAAGACAGTGAAGAGGATGATTTCATTGTGGACTCTTCACCAACTGTTGAGGAGCTTGAAGACATTGGTGAGAACTTGAACATCCATTCACCATCTTCAAGTGGATCAGGTAATGTTGCTCCAGATTTAGTACCCCTCAACAGGTAATTTCTAAACATTGAATTTTGAGAGATCACCCATTAGATAATGTAGTTGGTAATTACATGATAGAGTTAGGACTAGATCATCATTCCTGCATGCTATTGAAGAAGATCCACTAGCTCTAATTCCCAAATTGAGCCAAAGTCAATTGATGAAGCTTTATCAAGTTCTGATTGGATTAATGTCATGCATGATGAACTTCATCAATTTGAAAAAAATCAAGTATGGGAATTAGTACCTAGACCTAGTGACCAAACAGTGATTGGCACTAGATGGGTTTTCAGAAACAAATCGAATGAAAATGGTCAAGTCATTAGAAATAAAGCTAGGCTAGTTGCAAAGGGTATAATCAAGAATTTGGAATTGATTTTGAAGAATCATATGCCCCTGTAGCTAGACTAGAAGCAGTTAGGATTTTCCTTGCTTTTGCACCCTCCATGAAATTTAAAGTTTATCAAATAGATGTCAAAAGACTTAGGTTGTGTTCCCATTCTATATGATACACAAGTGCAATAAATCTGTCTAAGAACCCCATTTAGCATTCCAGAACCAAGCATATTGAAATTAGGCATCATTTCTTGAGAGATGAGGTAGCAAAGAAATCCTTTGAACTCCATTTCATAGAAACTGAAAAACAAATTGCTGACATCTTCACCAAACCCTTCCTGACAGTAGATTCTCATCTTTAAGGAGAGAACTTGGTCTTTGTAAATGTCCATTTTCTTGATCTCTCTCATTGGGATTGGGTTGAGTGTTAGGCATCTTCTGAGGGGGAGTTCTTTGCATCATCATTATCATTTGCTTCCTTGATTCATATGATCATCTCTCTCCATTTCACTTCTATTTCTTTTTGACAATGAACTCTTCAACTCACATTGTGTTGAACTTCTTGGTATATCAAATGGTGATTGAAGAAGGACAAGTTCTGCTTGTCTGGACACTTTCACTATGCGAGAGTATATGTCTTCGCCAAGTACCAAGAATGAATATGCAATTGTTGAGGGGGAGCTTTTGTTGTTCAAAGAGAATTATTTCTGATTTCAAAAACTTGCATATCTTTATTCTGATGAAAAGTGGTTGAAATCCTCATCTCAGGGGGAGCTAGAGAATTCAAGTCATGTCTTTTGAAAAATTCAAAACTTTTCTTGCATTACATCAATTTCCTGCATGATGTCCTCATTCAGGCGTCTAGAGTCTCAAATGATCCTTTGAGTGATCTACTATATTCATTTGTCAACTCTCACCTATATTCTTCAAAACTATAGAAATTCAAATTTCTTTCAAAGACTGAAGGATAATGTGTGCCTTGAATTTAAACATGTTTTTGTTTGCAACTGATGATTGGATATAAATGATTTCTATCTTACAAAACTCTCCAAAATTATAATTCAACAGAGCAATGGCACATGTGCTGAGAAACTGCACACCTTCACAATGAATGAAGTGCCATGTATGTCATGAGGCACTAATGCTATCTCTGTTCAAAGGGGTTCAAAATCAAAAATAAATGCAAAGTAAAATAATATGCCTATTCCTTTTTGATGATGACTGAGTAACTGAAAATATTGGCGTCTAAAAAACGTATATTTTCATGTCAAAAGGTCATCATTACCCCTTTGAGACTTGATAATGGATAAATCTTTAGTATCCAGGGACTATAGTGTGTGAAAAGCATTAGTTCTTGAGTGAACAAGATTTATCTCATTTGATAGTTTGTTTCAAAAACAAAATGTGTGTATCATTGGAGAATTGTTTAAAAGAATCATTCCTATCCATCATCAAGTTGTTTTAAAAAGTTGTTTACTTTCAACACACTTGATTTCAGTCTAAAAGATTTTTTATTTCTTTGGACTTGAAGAATATGGTAGTGTGTAGTTGATTGTTAAATGTATTATATCCCTCAAATCATCATTTTAATGACTCAAGTCACTGAATGCTCATATCCTTTGGATATTGTGTAAAACTTGAACTATGTTGAATTTTTGCAAAATATAACAAATAAATTTTTTAGCCTCTTAAAAATCCTTGAATTGATTATTCCACCCATTGCTTATCATTTTAAAGATGTCCCAAAGCTCACAAAATTTTTCCATACTCAAATCTCAATTTTTTCATCAGGCCAGGTCACACTACTACATCTAGTGTCGACACAGGTTAGCTCAGGTCGACACTAATCTCTTCTAGTGTCGACACTGACCTCCTGCCAGAGTCATATATGTCGTGGGCGCCGGTTAAGGGTTTGGTTGTTCCTGCGGGGTAGTGTACCCTAAAAACCCCTTTTTCTTCTACAGGTCGACCCGACGGCCGTCTTCTACCTTTGAATCCGGCAGGCTTTCCACCTCTTCCCTCCTCCATTCCATCCCTGTCATTCTTCTCTCATTTCTTCCTCTCCATCCTCTCCTATTCCACTCCATCTTGTTTCCATGGCACCTAAGCAAGCACCTCGTCGTGGAGCAAGGTCCAGGGCTACGGCAAGGCCCATTCCGGCAGATGATGCTCCTCCTACTAAAAGGAGAAGCAAGAGGTGCCATGACCCTGTGGAGCAGCCAGGGCCTTCCTCTGTATCCCCTTCATCTGCTAAGAGAGGTAGGACATCCTCTTCTGGTCGAGGTAGAGGGTCTGCATACCCTAGGGGAAGATTTTGGTTTCTTTTCCTGAAGTCTCTGAGCAGTCATCCTCTTCATCCTCTAAGTCTTCCCAGCCTTCTAAGGCAACTCCTTCCAAACCACTGAGTGAAGGGAAGATCATTCTGAAACCTAGAGCAGTGGATTTAGAGGACAGTGCATTGATGCTGCTTTTCCTGAAGTCATCAACTTCTTCAAGTTTCAGTCTTGGCAATCCTTCATCTCTGAGATTCGCATAATATACCCCAGACTTGTCCAGGAATTCTATATGCATTTGGAATGCACTGATGATGGTTACAAGTCAAAGGTCAAAGGAATTGAGATTGATTTGCCTTTAGACCTAGCAGCCACCCTTTTTAAAATTCCAGATGAAGGAGCTGATTACCATAATTTTGAGTTTGACCTTCATGAAGACTATACAATCTTAACTGGGTTGCAAGCAGATGTGTCTGATCCCAAGCAAACACTTTTCCACCTGTGTTGAGACTTACCCATCATATACTCACCACTATCATAACACCCCAAGGTGGTGGGAGGGATAGACTACAGACATTCAAGATTTGTGATATACTGCATGAACAAGGACATAAAGATCAATCTCCATGTCATAATGTACCAGATCATATCTGAGACAACTAGGGCAGATTTACATAGATCACTTCCTTATGCAGCCCATTTGACTGAAGTCTTTAAGCACTTTGGTGTGTCACTTGAGAATGAAAAGTCCCAGAAAATTCCTAAGTCCAACATTTATTGTTTCAAGCATGTTCAAAAGTTCATGGGCTTTAGGATTGTGGGTGACCAGGTTAGGAGAGGGCCAGCTGCAGTAGAGGCCCCTGTGGTTCAAGAGGATCAGCCTCCAGTTCAAGAGGATCAGCCTCCAGTTCATGAGGACCAGCCTCCAGTTCAAGAGGACCAGCCTCCAGCAAATGAGGACCAGCCTCCTAAAGTGAATGAGGATCAGCCTCATGTTGTAGATGAAGTTGATGTACCCTCCAATGCCCCACTTTCACCTTAACTTCAGCCCTCCTCCTCCCTGAACCCTGAGATAGAAATTCCATCTTTTTCTCCACATCCTCAAGTTCAAGCATCCACACCCTTTGGTGGACCTTATGTTCCACCAAAGTTGTACACATTTCTAAATGAAAAATTTGATGCATTGAACATCTCCATTCAGACAATGACAGAAAAGTTTGAGTTAAAGGTACAGAGGTTGGAGAACACTATGTCTGCCAAATTTATTGAGCAAAAAGCAGCCTCTGACCATGCAGTGCAAAGATTCAACAGGCTGATTGGCACATTGGTAGATGCTTCAGTTAAGCTTAAAGAACATCAAGAACAGTTGGAAACAGTTCTGAAGGGAATTTTGGCAAATTCCCAAGCTGATGTATTCAACACCAAAGAAACACTTTCTCGGATAACTAAGACAAGACTGTCTTTTGCTCATCTGGTAGATGACTTAGAGAGCATGAAGAACTTATCTGCTTATATTGATGAAGAGATGTCTGAACTGAAAAAGGAATTCAAAACCTTGCATAGCTATGGTTGGTTAGCTGGTTCTTCTTCATCTTTATAGCCAATGTCAACTGATTTCAGTGCCCTTCAAGCTACCATGTCAGAGAATTCAGAGAGAATGGAACATCATTTACATACAAGACTCTCAACTATCCAAGCTCAATGAAGTTCAGTTTGACTTCAATGGACAAGATTGTCAGACATTGAGATCATCTTGATCCCCATTCCTCCTCCTCCTCCTCCTTCCACCTAATGTTATTTCTTTTGCTGATGTCAAAGGGGGAGAAGATAGAGATAGCAAGAAGAAAGAAAGTTTGTAATGTCTTTTTGAAGATTGTAATGTTCATATCCTTGAATGAATGAGTAGAAACTTTTGTGTCTTCAATGTGAATGAAAACTCTTTGAATGAATGTCAAAATGTGAATGTATAAATGCTTGTCAAGCTGCTTGACCTTTGTGTGAAAATAGCCTATTCTAGTAACATTGTGTCTTTCATGTGTGCAACTTTCAAATGTCACTAAAAAATGTTCAAAGGTCTTTGACAAGTATGAATAAAAGGAAATGAAAATGCTTAAAATCACATTTCATCGAAACTTTATTCTTATATGGACTTAATGTTGTCATCATCAAAAAGGGGGAGATTGTTGGTGAGTGTGAATATAATTCATTTCTCCTCACATTTTGATGATGACAAGTTGTGATTTTAATGCATAACATTTGAAACATGTGAAATACATCACACCTGAAATAACAATATTCAAAAAGCATGTTCCAAACACATTTATCATTTATATTCACGATAATACATTTGACTAATGATTTATGTGTTATTTCTCAGGGACAAACATTTTTGCAAGGGTAGTGTCGACACACCCCCACTGGTGTCGACACAATGCTCAAAGCCCTAGCCAAAATATGAAGAATTGTTCAACTAGTGTCGACACTAAACCAGGGCAGGTCGACACTAGAGATAGATCCCAGAGAAACAAATCAACATGCATCTATCTCAGGTCGACACCAAATGCAGTCAGGTCGACACTAGAGAGCCTTCTCAGAAGGCCTGTTTTTCAGCTGACTACGGCAGGTCGACACTACTCAATCTCAGGTCGACACTAGATGCCTCTCCCAGAACTGTTTTGCCCAGTCTGGGACAGTGTCGACACACCCTAAGGGCAGGTCGACACACTCCAAAAACGTTTTGACTTAAAGTCTCTCCTGGACACGTGGCACCCTAGGAATTGTTGGGTTAGCCTGGATCATGTGCCCACGACCCCCAAGGGTACACTTGGACTATTAGGGGTATAAATACCCTCCTATTGGCTATCCAACATGCAAGAACCCTTTTAGAGCCTCCCAGAAATCCGGTTGGCGGCTAGAAGAGTTTTCCTCCCTGTTCTTGCCTTCCTGTACTTCCTCAAGCCAAATTCTCATATGTTCAAGCATGAGAAGTGGAAATTGATCGTTGAAGAAGCAATGGATCCCTCAAGGAAGCAGATCAAGTAGAAGCCGACTCTTGTGAAGAATTCAAGGAAGATCCTGAAGATCAGATTGCAGAGCATCGCCCAGGAACTTCCAGAGATCAAAGCTCTTTACAATTCGACCTTCTATAAGGGAGTACATTTGAAGAGAAAACCTCATCGATACAATTCTCATTTTCCTTTCCTCTTCTGAGTGATTCTGAGATTGTGCATGGGTTGTTGCATAAGTCTCATGAATTTACTCTTGATAGATCAGACCTATTGCTAGAGGATCTGAATCTTGTGTGTCTTCTAGCAAGTTGTGTGTGAGCCGTTGAGCTCAGTGGTTTTGAGTCGTCGTACTCAAGTTGTAGTTGAGCAGTCTTGCTCAGGTTTCTAGAGTAGTCTTACTCTAGAGGTGTGTAAGTTGTGAACTCAAGGTGTTGAGTTGTCAGGCTCCAATGGGTGTGATGTACCCAAGTTTGTTAGTGGATCCTCACTGTGTGAGGGTGGATGTAGGAATCACATGGTGTGATTTCCGAACCACCTAAAAAATCTCTGTGCATTGATCTGATTGTGGTTTGAATTTACCTTTCGTTAGATGCATGCATAGGATCGTTGAATTCATCTAATCAACTTGTTCACACACTCCTTTTGGCACAACTCACTCAATTTATCTTCAGATCTGTGAAATCTGTTTTTCAATTTGTCTCTGATTCAAGAGTTTTTCAAAAGTGGTTGAGCTTCCGCATTAGTTGGCATAGATCTATTCACCCCCCCCCCTTTTAGATCTTGTCCACATCATTCCTCGATCCTTCAATTGCTTGGCCCATCTTCTCAACTACTGCCCCAGATAGATCAACACCAAAGTGTTTGAAGATCTTGGTAAGTAAATGGGCATAAGGCAAAGAGACATTAAGCTTGCTCTTTGTATCCCAAATCTGATCACGGGCAAACTTCATCCTCTCAATCATTACTTCAGCCATGTTGATCTCCTTGTTCTGTATGGCCCAGAACATCATATCCGAATCTGCCGTGGTATATGTTGAAAAAGTTGCACTTCTAGGAACTAGAATTTGACAAACAATAAAGTGTAGAAGACGGTTGAATGCATTCAATTGATTGATATCTATTTTCCCATCTCTCAGTCTGAACCCTGGTCCTACAATGCCAAGACCTTTAGCTTGGGCGTCCACGGTGTGAACCCCATTGTGACCGGTTGTGCTCACATCAAACAACATCTTCAAAGATCAGGATCAATCTTTATGGGAACCTTTGACAGAAGACGTCACAGACCCATCTGTCTCTGATTTCAAGCAACATAAAAAGCCTTCACGAGGTCTGGATAGCTTACCTCGGAGAAGGTGGTGATTCCCATCCACTGCATCCTGCTCATTGCTACTACTACATTGTGCATGCCGTTCTTCTCGAGATCAGCTACATCCACTGCCTTGTTCCTACAAACCTTGGTCTTCACAACGTGAACCTCTCCTGCTGCTCAGGAGTAAGGAACTCAGCACCGTAGCCCCCAAGACTTCCAGAGATGATGGATGCGGCCATGGAATCAGGTGAACAGGGTTTCTGGAGGGTTGAGAAGGAAGAAGGAGTGAAAGCCCTCAAGAAATTTGTCGCGGGAAGGAGAGAAGAGCTTCAAACTTGCAGAGAGTCAATGTCCGAATCGTTAGGGCATCGCTTAGGCAACCAGATGAAAGAGGGAAAAGGTAGAAGATGGGAGATGAAACGTTCCCACATCAATTTTGTAATTGAGTAAATGCTTTATGGAAAGTGAGGCGCCAAAAGGCGGCAGAAAGAGACAAAAGAGTTTGACTATTCAACTAACTTTAATAAGAAGCGGCCAGGAAAGATAAGTTGAATTTCTTTTGCTTAAAAACATGGGAAAATTTACTTAATTCTGAAAATTTATATGCCAGTTTTAAACAGAAATCTTTTCACAAATTACACATGCCCATTCCCTTCTAAGAGATGTGAATCTCTCTTCAGTAAGTTTTTGTGAAAATGTCTGCTAACTGACAGTTTGTATCAATAAAAGATATTTCAATATTACCATTTGCAACATGATCACGAATGAAATGATATCTAACCTCAATATGCTTGGTCCTTGAATTGGACTGGATTTTTGGTGAGATTGATAGCACTGGTGTTGTCACACAATAGTGGAATCGATTTGATATTTAATCCAAAATCTTCAAGTTGTTGCTTTATCCATAGGAGTTATGTACAACAACTTCCAGCAACCACGTACTCAGCTTCAGCTGTAGACAGTGCCACTGAATTTTGTTTCTTTGAGGACCAGGATATCAAACATCCTGCAAGAAATTGACAACCACCACTGGTGCTTTTTCTATCTACTTTGCATCTAGCATAGTCAGCATCAGAGTATCCTACTAAATTAATTTCACAAGATTTTGGATACCACAGACCTAAATCATGAGTTCTAGCTAAATATCTAAATATTCTTTTCACAGATTAAATGTGACTCTCTAGGATCTGCTTGATACCTAGCACACATGCATACACTAAATAGAATATCAGGTCTACTAGCTGTTAAATAATGCAATGAACCTATCATACCTCTGTAATCTTTGATCTACTTTCTTACCATCTTTGTCACTGTTCATCCTTGTTGATGTACTCATGGGTGTTGACAGTGGCTTGGTATTATCGAATCCAAATTTCTTCAAGAGTTCTTTGGTGTACTTTGCTTGGCAGATGTGGGTGCCATCTTTTCCTTGCTTGATTTGCAATCCAATGAAATAATTGAGCTCCCCCATCATGCTCATCTCAAATTCTCCCTACATCAACTTTTCAAAGTACTTGCAAAGGGATTCATCAGTAGAACCAAAAATAATATCATCTACATAAATTTGAACTAGCAGTATGTGTTTCACTTTTGACTTTATAAAGAGAGTACTATCTACTTAACCTCTACTGAAACCATGGTTCAAAAGAAAAGAACTAAGCCTTTCATACCAGGCTCTAGGTGCTTGTTCAAACCATATAAAGCCTTATTAAGTTTGAAAACATGATTAGGAAATGCTGTGTCATCAAAACCGGGGTTGTTCCACATAAACTTCCTCTTTTATAAAACCATTTAAGAATGCAGATTTGACATCCATTTGAAATAGTTTTAAATCTAATGTTGATGCATATGCAAGTAATATTCTAATAGCCTCAAGTCTAGCTACAGGCATAGGTTTCATCGAAATCTATGCCTTCCTCTTGGGAATAGCCTTGAGCTACTACCAGTCCCTTGTTTTTTAAGATTACACCAGCCTCATCCAATTTTTCTGAACACCCATTTGGTGCCAATAACTGGATGGTCTGATGGTCTGGGAACAGAGACCATACTTGGTTTCTCTTGAACTGATTCAGTTCATCTTGCATGGCTATAATCCAAGATTCATCAGTGAGTGCTTCATTGACTGTCCTAGGCTCTATTTGAGAAACAAATGTAAGGTAGTCACAAGGAATTGCATTACCTCTTGTTCTTACCCCTACAGATGGATCACCAATAATTTTTTAGTGGGTGATCTTTCTTATATCTCCACTACTTTGGAAGATTTTCATGAGTAATTCCTTTTGTTGCATGTCTTCCAGAGGTGGATCATCCTTGTCCTCAATAGATGTATTCTTTAGTTTCTTGGACAGTTCATCTGCATCATCATTATCACTATCTTCTTCCTTTCTCAAGGAAGGGTTAGTTTCATCAAAAATAATATGTACAGACTGTTCAATTAATAAAGTACGTTTATTAAATACTCTATAGCCTTTGGGTTTAGAGGTGTACCCCATGAAGATGCCTTCATCTGATTTGGCATCCAACTTACCAATATCTCGCTTGCCATTGTTGTGTATAAAGCATGGGCATCCAAAGGTTCTGAAATGACTGATCTTTGGTTTCTTTCCTTTGAACAGTTCATATGCAGTCTTCTTTAGGATTGGCCTGATCATTACTCTGTTGATAATGTAGCCTGCTGTGTTGACTGCTTCAGCCCAAAAATATCTTGGCAGATTATATTCCGATAGCATTGTTCTTGCCATGTCCAATAGAGTTCTATTCTTTCTCTCAACAATTCCATTTTGCTGTGGTGTCCTTGATGCTGAGAAATTATGCTCAATTCCCTGATCAATACAGAACTTAGCAATTTTCATTTTGAAATTCACCACCATGATCTGATCGGATAGAAACAATGCTGAACTTCTGATCCTTCTGGATTTTCTTGCTGAAACTGACAAAGTTTTCAATGTGTCATCTTTATGCTCTAGGAATGATACCCATGTGAATCTTGAGTAATCACCAACTATGACAAATCCAAAGTTCTTTCCTCCAAGACTGGTAGTCCTCATTGGCCCAAATAGATCCATATGAAGGAGCTCTAAGGGTTTTGAGGTTGTTACCACATTCTTTGACTTGAAGGAACTCTTGACATGCTTTCCTTTTGCACAAGGTCTCCAGACACCATCCATTTTTGTGCTGACATTTGGCAGACCTTCCACAAGATTCTTCTTTAACAATTTTCTCATGCTGTCTATGCTGCAATGTCCTAGTCTTTTGTGCCATAATTCAGTAGATTGATCCTTGCTTGCTGTCAAACAGACGTCCTGATCCTTGAGTTCTTCAAGATGGAGTCCGTACAGGTTATTTCTGTATTGGCTTCGAACATTACTACTCCATCCTTCAATATGCTGCACTTTGATTCTTGAAACTGAATCTGATGGCCTCTGTAGCAAAGTTGGCTGATGCTAATCAGATTGTGCTTCAGCCCTTTGACAAGCAGTATATCTTCAATGACTATCTTTCCTTTGTTGCTCACAGAAACCACTGCCAATTACTGTGCCTTTCCCATTGTCTCCATAGGTAACTGTTCCTTCTTCAGCTTGGAGATGGGTGAATAGCTTCCGATTCCCTGACATGTGCCTTGAGCACCCACTATCCAATACCATTTGGATGCTCGAGTGTTACCCTGAAATAAAATCATCAAGTTTTAGGTACCCAAATTCTTTTGGGTCCTGATTGGTTAATATCATTGAATTTGCCTTTTTATCCATTTCTTATGTCTTGTTGGGCATGTTGTTATGATATGTCCTAACTTGTTACAGTGACTGCAGTAGGACATTTTTTATTTTTTCTATATATTTGAAATCTGCCTTGTATGCAATGTCTTGTTCAGGTACAAATTTAGGCGTTGGATATATTTTAGGATAAACTATGGTTTCTTCATTGTCTGGGGGTGTATATCCTAATCCATTTTTCTTCTTACCTGATCTTCTGGCACCTTTTAATATTAGGAGTTTTTACCATTAGTGAATTTTTCTAATGTGCTAGATTACTGTATATTTTCATCTGTTAATGATTTTATGTCTGTTTTCAGTTCATCTGTGCCTGCCTGTTTTTCCAACTTAATTATTTGTTCATTCTTATCCTTTAGATCTTCACATAATAACTCATTTCTTCTTTAAGTTCAGTTAACTATTTTTCTAGTTGCTCATTTTTAGATTTTAGATCTGAGTTTGTATTTTCTAAACAAGTAATGTTTTTCTTACTAACTTTCAATATTTAGATACATATCTATATTTATCATATAGTTCATTGAATGCATCCTCTAATTATCAGAATCAGAATCATTGCAGGAATTAAAGGAGGAATCAGATGTTATCTTGTCATCTGTATTTGCCATGAAAGCCAAGTTGGCTTCTTCTTCATCACTGGTTGAGCTTGACCCACTGTCTGAGTCGCTGCTGTTTTCCCATGCGGCTGCCATTGCCTTCTTCTTGTATTTCTTGAATCGTCTGAAGTTATCTTTCTTCTTGTGTCCATCTTTCTTGAGCTTTGGACACTCTGCCTTGATATGTCCAGGCTTCTTGCCTCATAACTGTAGGTTCTCCTTTCTTCAGATTCTTTTCCTTCTGGCTTCTTAAACTCTTTATTTTTCTGAAGAATCTTCTGCCAGATTGAAACTTCTTCTTTTTAGCTAGAATTCGTTGTAGTCTTCTGGACAGCATAGCTTCTTCATCATCACTGTCCTTGCTATTCTCACTGTTGTCCAGTGATTCTTCTGACAACTCTTCATCAGCCTTGAGCGCATTTGACTGCTTCTTTCTGCTGGAGGATTCTCCTAATCTCTCCATGTTTATCTCATGGGCCATAAGGGACCCAATGAGCTTTTCCAAGGACATTCTCTTTAGATCATTAGCTTCTTCAATGGCTGTAACTTTGGGAGTCCATGAAGATGGTAGGGATCTAAGAATTTTTCCTCACCATGTCTCCAATCTCATAGGTTTTCCCAAGTCCAGCCATCCATTTGTAATATCTGTGAATCGACTGAACATTTGAGTTATGGACTCACCTGATTGCATCTGAAATCTTTCATATTGAGTAATAAGAATATCAATTCTTGTCTCCTTCACCTTGTCTGTGCCTTCATAGGTAATTCTAAGTTTTTCCCACATCTCCATTGCGGATTTGCAGGATGAAACTCTATTGAATTCCTTTTTGCTTAGTGCACAGCACAGAATACTCTTAGCCTTACAGTTTAAGGAGATCTTTTTTCCTGTCATCATCTGTCCACTGTGCTTTCTCATTTGTGACCAGGAGATCACCTTCTTCTACTATTGACCATATCTGATAGTCGTGACCTTGTAGAAAGTACTCCATTCTGATTTCCAATAAGCATAATCTTCACCATCAAAGAGAGGGGGTCGGTTGACAGACTGACCTTCAATGTTACCTTGGGCTGCCATGGATCTTTACTCTTCAGATCGTTGGATCTTTCTTCTTTGTCGAAGAGATTCGCTCTGATACCACTTGTTGCCCAGATGACTAGCCCAGAGGGGGGTGAATGGGTCTTTAAAAAAAATATTTAGGTGACACCTGTACGTAAAATATACACAAAAACAATCTTCGATGTTGGTTAGTAACGGTTAGTATGAACAACAAACCCACAAAGAATCAATCACACAACGCAAGCAATTATCCTGGTTCGGACCTCCTTTCCTTAGGAGTCCTACGTCCAGTCCCTGAGCAACAACTCAGGTTTCACTACTAGGGTATAGTCCCCCTATGGACACTACAACACCCAGCACAGCTGGTCTTCCTTCACACCAGAAGGGAACAATAACACCACCCTAGATACCCGACCAGGTCCTCCTTCACATACGAAGGGAAAGCACCCTGGATCCCACCAGGTCTCCTTCACACACACGAAGGGAAACACAACAAAGAGAATAGAATGAATTCAAGCCCCTAGATCAAGCTTTTACAAGCCAAGATCTGAAGCAACAGCACTGAGAGCAAGAGATCTAAACAAGGCACACTCTCAGAAACTACACGGGCTCTCTTAGAAATTCTATTACACACAGAGAACGAAGAGCTAAAGATGATGAGGAATGAGATTCTTGGCTCTAGACTTCTTGCAGAAGAATTTGAATGCTTGTATGTGAGATGCTTGTTCTCTACTGCGTGACGCTTCCTTCTTCTCTTCTGTCTTGTATTTATATCTCTTTTGAAATACGTCCGTTGAAGTAACTGTTGTCTCTTGTCTAGAAAACGTTAGACTGAAGGAAACTTGGAAGCTTCTTCAATCTTTTATCCAGTTGAACACGCAAAGAGATAAGGTCTTATGGCGTTTATATGGTCCACGTTGTATGAAAGAATGTCTTTAGGACCCTGCACATATTAAATGCTAGAACAGTAGACAGCTAGGCTGTCTCTTGTTGTCAGTAAACGTTGATTTGAATATTCACCAAAATAGCAATGCCAAATATCTTGTTTTATGAGATGTTGACAGAATATGCACGATAATGAAAAGATATCATCTGCATGCATGCAGAGATACGTTCTATCTTCATTAAATGCTAGCATCAGACAGATAAGAAGACTTTGACTATCAATACTTTAAATAAATGTCAAGTCGATATAACCATAAAGTCGTTGTCTATATGACTTATGAAATCGTTATGATCAAGTCATTTCACCAAGTCGTTATAAGTCATACCAAATCGTTACATTTACTGAAGGATTCAGTATGAACACTTAACAAATCGTTATAGAAAGCAAGTCGTTGTGTTCACTGGGAAATCGTTGTGAAACACTTAACAAATCGTTATAGAAAGCAAGTCGTTGTGTTCACCGAAGAAATCGTTGTGAAACACTTAACAAATCGTTATGAGCTTTAAAGAATTGATGCGCGAGTAAATCGTTATGAGCTCTAAACAAATCATTGCAAAAAGCAAATCGTTATGAGTTCTAAAGAAGTCATTGCGCAAAGCAAATCGTTATGAGTTCTAAAGAAGTCGTTGCGCAAAGCAAATCGTTACGGTGAGCAAGCCGTTACGAATTCTAAGGAAATCGTTAGGATGACTTAAGAAATCGTTACGGCGAGCAAGTCGTTGCGAATTCTAAAGAAATCATTATGATGACTTATGAAATCGTTGCGAGCAAGTCGTTGCGAAATCTAAGAAATCGTTATGATAACTTAAGAAATCGTTGCAGCGGGCAAGTTGTTACGAGTTCTGAAGTCGTTGCGATGACTTATAGATCGTTGTGAGAATGATTTGTTTGTAATCAAACGATGTCACAGTAAAGAAGTCGTTCAGACACTTAAGAAATCGTTATGAATTCAAATCGTTATAGTACTAAAGGAAGTCGTTGTGACTTTCAACGAAGTCGATGTAGACTTAGAGAATATGATCTTGACAAGATAAAAGCTTCAGAAAGTAATACTTACCAATATTGGCTTGTTTGACTTTGGTATATTTCCTATACTTAAGACTTATGAAGAATGTGTTAGAATTTTTGATAGGGTTTTGTTTGGTTTTGTTAATCACCAAATAAATATGTAATTAATTCAATTGCATGGGGAAGACTGAGCATCAAGTCCAAGCAACCTCCATAGCCCCGTCTCCAAACTATGTGCGTAGTACAGAGGACCACCCACATCGGCACGCTCCTGAAGAAAGATCAATACAGCTAAGGGTACACTTCAACCAACATGCATATAACCTTCAAAACCAACCTTTACCTGCAGCATATAAGTAGCCAAATTCACCCCCTCTCCCTTCTGCGCATCGGATAGCATGAAAGATCTTCTCCTCTCCCGGAGCCAACTCTCTTCGCTAGAATAGGATCACTCTTCCCTTAAAGAAGGGTGGGGTCATCCTCCTGAACCTCTCCATCATAGGCACTCCTCCAAAGACTGCCTCATGAGCAGGTGCCCTGCGCCTACAATCCAAAAAAAGCTCTTAGATAACAATTCTTCCAATTAACACCTTGAATAACTCTTGCATCTACCAACCTGCACTTGCACCTGCGCCTGCAATGTCGCTGTAGTCTGAGCCTGAGTCTGCATCGCATGCACCAATCCTTGCATCATGCTCCATAGTCCACAGGTGGTGGTGGGGGTGGCAAAGGTACTCCAGTCTGCTCCTGAGCCTGTTGAGCTAGAGCCTGCGAACCTCCCGCTGACTCATCACCCCTAGACGGCCAACTCCTCTACGCCCATGATCGCCATAGTCTGCAAAACACGCATCAATTATCATAACCTATTATTCTACATAATTTGGACTAATTCTTTATGCAGACTTAGAACATCAATACAATGTTGATATTTCATGTATGTACATGCTCAACCTGGAACTCTCTGATACCAATCTCTGTAACGCCCCTCTTAGACCCAGTACAGTTCACCAACTCACATTGGATCTAACAGAGGTATTACAGTGGAATAAATCCAACATTTAACGATACAGGTTGAGATATACACAATTGATAATTCGATTCCAATAATAAGTACCAGAATATGGAACTAAATGATGGAAATCAACATTATACTCAATTATGAAGTCTAGTGCATAAAAGAGAAATGACAATAGTTTCTGAATTTATTACAATTCATAGTCCAAATGCTAAAGGAAAATACATATACTCCTCACATACAAGAGTCACTCTAAAATCTCTCAACCAATCTAAGTCTCCACGTCCTCTCGCTCTGAGTCAGAGTGTACTAACTTCTGAGTATCCTCTGGTTCTCCTGAAATTGTTAAGCAAGTATGACTCTACAAGACTCAGCAAATCACTGAAAGACAGTTTAGTGATATTATAATATAAGGTTTAAAACATGGTAACATATTATCATTTATTTCATTGATATCATATACTCTTCCTACTAACATGGTTTTGATCAATTGTCAATCATTCATTCATTGCATTCTAATATTATGAAAATAAACCATGTCATGCAATGCATAAATCCACATCTTATTTACTAACAATTGAAGTAACATGTTCTTACATACAACATGCTATCATTTTTATCATGGTTTCTACTTATTGTCATATAATCATGTAAACTATTTCAATGAAGCCTTATGCTACATTATGCAATATGTAACAGTTGTCATGTAATAATTCTTTCATACATCAATTTGCATGTAATTCGTGTAACATTTAACACATAGACATGTAGCATGAAATCATGTAACAATGTTCATGTAGGCATGTAGCATGTAGCATGTAACATGTAGCATATAGCATGTAAGTCATGACATTTTTCATTAATTGCCAAGACATAGCCCTCACTATAATAGAGATCAGTAGTCATTAACATTCACTTATCACCTAGGAAATGCAGTGATGAAGTCATGGTATTTGCGCAAACCAGATAAAGTCCTTCCCACCTTAACCAGTAGAACTTGTCTACTTCTAGGATTTCAATCCCTTGCCCACGGATTCAATAGATCATTTACATTAGGTGAACCATTACTATAGGGGCATCTACGGTGTAGTTCCTTGTAGGAATCTCTAATATAGCAATGTCTTATTGGCATTCATTTCAATGCAGTTCTAATATATATCTAGTATCCTTTCATTACATGCAATTCTAACATATGAAAATTAAACGATCTATAATATGTTTATTTTCAATTCTGCATTACATTTTCTGTTTATCAGCCCCCTAACATGGCACTAAATGTACCACGTTCTTTCATGAACATATTCTCATATTAATTCAATTCTACATGATATCTACTATTCAGAAATTTATTACAGTAGGTACACATGTTCAAAAATTCCAAATTTTGATAGAAATTCAGAATCATGATATACTATGTGCATGCAAAATTTTACATTTTTTTGAACTTCATACTATTTTTCATATTGAATTTCACTAATTTAACCTAACTAGCATGATACATTCAGTGAGAAAACTATATGATTCTGTACAGAACTTGTATATCACCATATTTGCAATCTCAACTATAACTTACTAACATGAATCACGTTGACAATCAATTTACTTTTCTTTTTATTTATCTCATTAACATAACAAAATGGTTATTCACATGTTCTTGCGGTCTAAACATCATTACAACAACTTGTCTATATATAACAGTAATAAAACTCACATTCCTAACCTGGCCGAAACCCCATATCGTCATGGATCATAGATAGGCAATTAAAATCAGTTTTCAGGTTAACATGGTACTGATAAACTTAACGGCGGGTATATGGCGTTTACTGAAGTTGACGTCCACACACACTGTCGTTAAGCCTCGCTAGATGGCGCACATAGCGCCGTTAACTTATATTGACGGTTTGATATATGGACCGGGGAGAGGCCCCTAAAAGAGTTCATCTCTGAAGATGTATGGAGCAGCATTCCCCCTAAATTTTGCACTATACAGCAGGCCTTCAGCAACCCGATGAGCGTTCAGCTACAGACCGCTACCCGGTTTTGTCCCCGCATATTCTGTCCCAGTTTCTAACCACTAACGGCACCAAGGATACATGGATATGGTGTCCTACAGCTAATGGCATATTCTCCACAAGTCAGTCCGCTCCCTCCTCGCACCAGCAAAATCTCAGCAGTGGACAGTCATATGGTCACCACACATTCCCCAAATGGTCTGTTCTGTTATGGCGACTTATCCTCACTCCATCCCGGTGGATGAGACGTGAAGGATAAAGGAGTGCCCCTCGCTTCTAATGCTCCTGTTGTCCCCAACCTCAAGAAGAAAGTGCCCTCCACTTGTTCTTCAGAAGCGACAACCCGCCAACCAAGTCCGGTCTGAGCTATCTCATCTACTGCACTTCAGCAACATGGAGGTTAGCGCAGTGCAGAAGGGGTGATTGCCTTCCTAGCCCGCCCAGAAATCATCGCCACAACTGGCCACCTCACTCGATGCACCTTCATGGCTGCCTTGTGGGAGATATGGTGTAGCCGGAACAAAGCAAGACACCAAGATCAGAAATGACGGCCAAACACATCATTAATAGAACGATGTTATCCATCGAGCGATCTGCATCTCGTGCAATTTTCAGAAGATTCTGCAACCGGGGTATGGTACTCCATCAAACATGTGTGGAAAGGAGAAGCTGAAGATTAGAAGCCCGAGTATTGTTTGATGGCTCATGCCCCCGTCGGGGAGATTAAAGCTAAATGTTGATGGCGCCTTTATGAAGACATCGGGGAGAGCTGGAGGTGGCGGCATACTTCGAGACCATGAGGGCAACATGTGCTGGGCTTTTGCCCGGGCATACCATGATCTAAACTCAAGCCTTGCAGCTGAGCCATGGCGCTCAAAGACAGCCTTTCCATCTGTTGCAGCAAGGGTGTTACTGAGGTGCGGGTGGAGACAGATTCCCTTAACCTCTTTCAGATTTTGACTACCAGATCTCTAGCCCGTGGGACCTAGCGTGTATCATGCATGATATTGCAGCAAAGACTTTGAATCTGAACAGAAATTGCACATGTTCCCAGGGAAGCCAATAGAGTAGCGGACTGCTTGGCCAGCTTTGCTACATCTTGTCCTCATTTGTCATTTGGAGTTCTTGGGCCGACCTGCCTACTACTGTAAAGGATCCTTACCATCTTGATAAGGTGGGGAATCCTTCCATTAGGTCCTAGCCCCTCTTTGTACTTACCTTTTCTCTTATATATGGAAAACCCCCCTAGCCCACTGGGGAAGGTAGTGCCCCCCTCACTTTGCTAGTGAGGCCGCCCTACCTACCTCCTTGGTTTGGCTTTATTAAAAAAAAAAAAAACTTATATTGACGGCGGCACATAGTGCTATTTACATATAGTAAGGGTCGAAAAAACAAATGTTGTTCACATGAAGTAGACGACCGTCGTTGCCGCCGTTAATAAGAAATAGACGGTAAGCGATCTGGACGTCTAGTTCTTATGCGCAAAAACACAGAAAACCCTACATGAAATAACGCAATTTCTACCCCTTCCCGTAGGTTATTTTCATGCTTTAAAAATACGAAAAATGGTAATTACGTAGTGTAAGATATCCTAAACTGAACCCCCATGTAACTTGCCTCTTTCCCACCTACAGGAGTGCTGATTCTAAGCTCGAAGATGCTCGCCTCGTCTGTGAGGCAGTCCCTTTCCTTCGACTTCACCGCTCCAATCCACCTCCAATCGTGGCTCTTCCTCTTCCGCTTGGATGAGCTCCTAATCACGAAGCTGGATGCACCACCTTGGTCTAGAAGCCTCAAGAACGCATGAACCAGCACTGCAACCCCTTTCCTTGGCCCTCTTTCTCTCTTCCAAAAACCAGCATGAAAACCGTTATCTAGATGCAAAATCCAGTCTTATAAGACCTCTCCTGCATGGCCATCAATGCTCAAATCTGCGCATTAAAACCCCCCAGAAACGGCCGATCTCTCTTTCCCCGAATGGAAATATCAAAATAGCAAGTCAGCTTAACGTCAACATAAGATGTCGTCAGCCTCCACGTAAACGTCCATCGATGATGTCGTTTACAGGCTTGCCCACAAATTTAAGAAATTCGGAAAATAATTACGACCAAGAGTATGCCGTTAACAGAAAATAAACGGCAGGCGATCTTGCCACTAACACGACTTAACGCCAAGATGTTGACGCCAGGTTCCTCGCAAACCACATTCAAATTCATGCAGAAATAACATACAATTTGCAAAATAACTTAAGAAATTTTCTAGGGCACTACAGTATAGAACTTCCATAAAATTCATATTTTCATTGCTAATCTCAATGAATACATCATATAAAAGCTGAAAATCATAATAGGAGGTTCGATGCCTCACTCTCATGCTTCCACATCACCTCCCAAAATACTTAAAAATACAATCAAGTCTCTCTCACAAGCTCACGGCGGTCCCCACGTGGCCGGATCTCTCTATACTCTCTGAGGTACCCAGATACATCTCACGCTCCTCATGCACCGTGGGTATAGAGTGTGAGTGGCACACACACACCACATCACTAGCGCGCTTTGCATGGCCTGCTCATCCTCGAGATCTCCCAAGCACCTCGCTTTCATAGAAGCAGTGTGATGGCTGAAGTAGCTTTTCCGAGCTTCCCCCACCGAGGGTAGCACCTATGCGGGTTGTAGAGAACCAATGCCATCTTCCCCACGAGTTGTAGGTCCAAACCACGTCCAGGGGAAGCCGTATGTCCACTCCACGTAGCGCCACTATGTCCATGGCGAGGTGCTTCATTGGTAGTGTGTTGAGGTATAGCCGCCATGTGCTTCGAGTCTTCTTATCCGCCGTCCTGCACACACATGATAGGAGAATTTGGCCGCTCCGTCATGAAGCACAAAGAGTAGTACCCAAAGATCCAGCTTTCCATAGTGGGGTTTCTATAGGTTTTAAACTTAATCCTCACTACAAACCAGCACTCAATAGGATCATAGACCCAAAGAGTGGCCCCCCAAAGCCGCTGACGTAAGTCCCGCATAAAGGAAGGCTAGGATCGTATGAGAGAGGGAAAGTCCCCGCCATACCTCACTAATGCCGCTCAAGTTCGCATGGTCTAAGAGGTGATCTCCGAACGGGAAGAGAACCACACCACACAAGCATATGGCCACGGCCTTGGGTATCTCTTGGTAATTCCCGCACTTGTTTTTGCAATGAGATATGACCCACTTAGACAATGGGACTAGTACCGCTGCACTGTCCTGATTTAACCCTGACTTGTCTTGCGAGTTTCATATTCATTTTTAGACCAAGTATTCAAAAGAGAACTTATTACCTTATGAGTCTACTTTCATTTAGCACTGATTTCACCAATTTTCTTTGACTGTACTAAGAGTATTATCCCGAACATGAGCACTGTGTCAGATTCACATAGATAGTCACAATACATCTAATAACCCAAGCAAACGGCCTTTGTTTCTCAATTATTTGTTACTGTACAAAGTATTAGAGGTACTCTACTAACAGAGGTGGTTTCACCCAATTTGGATCACCCTAGCATTGTTTTGATTTTCAAACCCACAGGTGTCAAACCTAGTTTGAATTGGACTAGAAAACACCCATATAAAGCCACCCTGCATGAAATCAAGAAGACGACAAGTCAACCTGTCGCCTTCATAAGGCGAAAGGAAGGCTGTCACCTTCAGGGATCAGAAGGTGATAGCCTTCTGGTCACCTTCTTGAAGGCGACAGTGAGCTTGTCGCCTTCTGAACACAAAGGGCAGATCAGCCTGTTTGGCCCGTTAACGTGTTTTCGTGCCCCGTCTTTCCTGTACAAAGTTAGTTGCTGATATCATGCATAAATCAACCCATATAAAGATTTAAACATGTTTACATGAATTTTAATTAATTAAGTTCATGATCATATTCTCTACTTGCTGATTGTCTACTTCTTGTTTTGTTATCAAACTTGCTAAAATGAATAGTTACTCGCTAAAATTGGTCATGCATGTTTTAGTATTCATGATACTTGCCATATATAGAGTTTCTAAACATGAGGTTTCCCTAAACGAAGTTCAATAATTGCATTTTCCATAATCGAAATCACACACGCACTTGAGCGATTCGCACACGCGGTATACGCATACACTCTACCATGATAGAAAGCCCTTCTGGCTTGTGGGACTCTTCTTCGGATATTCCTTCTGCCGGACTAGTGACCCCTTGACCAGGCCTCCGTAAGTCTCCTCTGACCATGGATTCCTACATGGCCGATGAGCAGGTTGTACCATTGAAGTATTTGGAAGTTAGTGTGCACGTATATCTCTTCTCTTGACATTCTTGACGAGATCTTTCTCTTCTCATCTTGACTCTGGAGTACACCTCTATTGAACATAAACCAAAATATTATTAAGTGTTTGGACTAAATTGAAAATATGCTGTTATGCTGCCAGATTGAACTCTTGAACTATCACCTCAACTATGTTGACATTATAGAACTTGTGTTACTGGCCATGAATGACTGTGGGTATCTACATTTGAAATTAAGTGAGATGCAGATCGAACACGGCGAGTGTCCAAGGGCTCCAGTCTAGCCCCAATGACAGAGAGTCATAAATATACTATTAACCATGGGGTATAATGATTACTAGCATTGCATCTGCGCTGGGAGTACTTGCGTGTTGAATGCTAGATACATAAACCACATACACGTGTCCTAGTGTGCATTCCAAGGTGGCATAGATCCTTAGTGCACATTAGTGTCTTCGTGCTTGATTACTGTTACATGTTAAAAGTTCTTGCTCGTGCGTTCTTGCTTGCTTGCTAGTGAAATGGCCAATCTTGTTACATGCTATCTTGTTCTTGCTCGTTAACATCTTGCTAGATCATTGTTCACTTTATCTTGAGATATTGAATACAACCTTCTTGCTAGACTAATCATTACATCTCTTGATCATACAATCTTGCATGATACACTATACACATGTTACTACCGTCGTTTTAATTGCATTGTACCTATCATGTTCATACCTTCTAGCTTTTAAACTGTAAATATTTATATCATTGCTGGAAGATGTAAATCCTACTGGGCGAGTGCGCTCATTACCTACTTTCCAACATTTCAGGTGATCAAGATATTGATGACGTAGAAAACCAAGACTATACTGGGGATGAACAAGAGTGAAGAGTGCTCTCCAACCTTAGTATTGAAGTCTTGTTATCATAGTAGTATAGTTTGAGAGAATAAAATAATGTAGTAGGTGTGAGAATAGTGAGAATAGTATGTACTTTTCTCTTTTTATTGAGTCATAGTGGTAGTTCGATTGAAATGGAAGATGTACCAATCTCATTTTATGAAATGAAATAGAGAGTTTGAGTTTTATTATGAGCATAATTAGTTGTGTTATTTTGATAGCTCGCTAGAGGCTTATTTGCCAATTGTTCATGTCTCAACACTTCAATCAAATTCTTCCATTGTCGTACTTGGGACGTGACAGTTTAGTGGTATCAGAGACTAGGAAACAATAGGAATATTTAAGTCCTAGGTTTAAGTGACACCGAACTATGTCAGATCATACATATAGTACCTGGTGAGAATGGGTAGAGACTGACAATATATTAGTTGAATGAACTAAGCACTCCTACCCATTAACACTTATGATGTATCTAGAGACATTAATTGGTTTCTATCCTTTTCTCAGGAACCTCATAACTCCATCACTCATTTGCAATGGCTAGCAACAGTGGCAAGCTATGCAAGAAACTGTGGCAGGACTCACACAAGCACTGTAAAATGTAGTTCATGCTGGAAATCAAGTTGCAGCTGCTAGGAACGGAGCAGGCGATCTCCATCGCAACTTCAGGAGTCTGAATCCTCCTCGCTTCTTCGGATCTCATGATCCTGACGAAGCTGAAAACTGGCATGAAGAAATGGAAAGGACTTTCCAAGTCATGCAATGCACCAATAGGGAGAAGTATTACTTGCTACTTTCCAACTTAGCAAGGATGCAAGGGTGTGTGGAAGGCCACCGCTCATCTGCCTAATGTGGCAGAGCTGGAATGGGTAGGATTCCTGGAATTATTTTGGGGAAAATACCTCAGAAAGGGTGAAAGAAAAGAAAGTTGTGGAGTTTGCCACACTCAAGCAAAAGGGTAAGTCTGTGGCTGAGTATGAAGCTCAGTTTGCTCGCTTGGCCATGTATGCCCCACCTGGTGGGCACGGAAAGACTAAAGGCCAACCAGTTCATGGATGGGCTCAGACCCCTATTTATTGAAAAGCTCAAACCACATAACATTCAAATATACACCGAGATGGTCCAGAGAGCCCAGCTTGTGGAGGACACCATGGCAAAGGTGGAAGGCATGAAGGGGGAAGATATAACAAGGCTGATTTTGGTAAAGAAAGGAGCGGCCAATAAGCAGCAACTTTCCGAAACAACAACAACAATACTATAGCAACAACAAAGATCAAGTACTGGAGAGATTATATCATAGACAAGAAGGTTAAGACAGAAGGAGGAAGCATTCTTCCTCATCTCCCCTTCTTCTTCTTCTCTTGCATGGTGGTTCTCCTTCTCTTGGTGCATGAAGGAGGAGGTCGAGCTCGGTTTGTGGGCAACTCTTGGAGCGTTGGAGCTCAGAGGTGGAGTGGTGCTAGCCTACGAGAAGGCCCATCTGGGTGGATCTTCATATTGAGGTAGGGACCCCCAAACCATCCCCTAGTTCTACCATGCTAGGGCCACACCCTTCTCATGCCTAGACTCCATGAAAAGGATGTGAATTGTTTACTGGTTTTCATGTGGATGGTGCTGTGATTCTTGATTCATGCTTGGGTTGCATGGGGTTGTAATGAGAGTACTTGATGCATGTGAGACTATGTGAGTGTAGTTGGCTTTTCCTTGCATGCATGTGGGTTGTTTGGGGTGGTTTGGATGATATTAGCATGTTTCTCTTGTCTCCATGTTTTCCTTTCCCCGTTTGTACCTTGTGTTGTGGTTTGGAGTGGTAGAGGTTGCCTTATCGGGCACTCGGCTGTGGTCACGATGGGTTTCCCAGTCGCGACCCGGTCGTGATGTATTGGGCATTGCGTTCTCTGAACGCACCCTAGACCCACCGCATCTTGCTAACGCGACGGGTATGAGGCTGGCATTCAGGTGTTCGGGTCTTGCCAATTGCGACCTCCATCTCCGTCACGATAAGATCGCGACGAGGTACGTGTCACAATCAGTCGACTCAGACTTGTTGCGGTACTCTTAGCCACCGCAACCTTATCGTGACGTGCTTAAGGGTCGCCATTGGGTTTCTTATTGCAACGGGCAAAACTGTCGCATTCTAGTTGCGATGGGCCGATGAGTCGCCTCTCTGACTGAGAGCTGACTGTCGACCTATTTGTGTTTCCGCTTCCGCTGTGACTCGGTTTTATTTGCACCTGTGTTGTTCCTAGTGCAGTGCTACTCTAGTCTCTTTGCCTGGTGCTAGGCACTTGAGGGCTTGTCCATGAGACAGGTTGTTACCATTACCTGGGACCCCCAGCCCCGCGCGTTTGTTAGAGGGAGTTCTCGGGCGGGGGGCGTGCTCAAGTCACGGACTTTGAGCAGAAGGGGGAGAACGGTAGGGACAACGGAGTGGAGTCATTTGTAGAGCTCTCTTAGCTGGTATGGTTCTCCGAGGTAGTGTGGTGCTCTTACAGTGCGGACCAGCTAGTCCTTTCTCACTGCCTCAC